>JADMLD010001549.1:0-600000 GCA_017589585.1 Phylloscopus whistleri
AGAAAAAATGCTACTGCCAATCTGGGGTATAATTTGGATACTGTAATCTTGGGAAGCTTTAGTAAGTCTGAATTGTTAATATCTAAAACTCAGTTTTCTTTTTTCTTGCAAATAAATCTTCTAAAAGCAGTTTATCTGTGGTTTCTTTAACCACCTTTACTATCTGCAACAGTTATTTTGACTGAAAGCTTCTTCTCTACAGTTATAGGGAAAACATGGCTAGTAACCCTCCTAAAAACATCAGTCCCTTTGGTACTGTTACAACTGTGTAATTGATGATGTCTCTATGTAGAAAGTCTGGTGGTTTTAAACACTTCATACTCCAAAAGGGACGAAGCAGCATTCTCTTCCTTTCTATCTTTCCTGCTCCCAAGGTAGTTTTGCTTATGGTGTGCATTGACATATCCAAATCTGCAACTCTCAATTCTGTGGACATTTTCTCTCAGTAAATTTTATATAAACTGCAGGATTTGTGTCTTACAAATGGCATTGAAGCATAGCCTTTGAAGCATAGCCTGTCTTTCCAAAGCTCTCTATTGAGCCTAAAGACCACTAATTTAAATGAGCAATTGTTTGCATCTTCCTTAATTTTTATATAATTAAAAATAGGGTTTGAAGCTACAACAACAAAGGTTTTCATTAATAAAGGTCATTCCAACCTCTAAAGTTCACACCCTGAGTTATGCAGCCCATATCAGGCTATGCCTCTAATACTGTGTTCAGTTCTGGGCTTCATAGTTCAAAACACACATGGACTGACAGGAGAGGGTCTGAAGGAGGGCCAGAAAGATGACCAAAGGATTGGAGAACCTGACCTCTCAGGAAACACTGGAGTTAGTGATTCCCTGAGGCAAGAGGGCTTGGAGGGCTCTCATCACAGCATTCCAGTACTTAAATGGTGGCTACAAAGAGGGCGCCCCTTTTTTTTCCCATAGAAAGAAAAATTCCAGGCTGTCAGAAGCTTGTACATCTTTGGTAACTTATCAAACTAAATGTAAGCACTGCATTTTCAGTCTTCAATATAGGTAGTTTTTTAGAATCATATAGTCAAAATTTGCAAGAATATTTTTAAAGTAATTGCTTGACATAATTATTACATTACCATATAGGCATTATGATAGAAGGAGTAGCAGCCTCTAACGCAGTTTGTCTAGTGCTTTCTGTAATAAAATAAAATGGTTATAACTTTTAACAGCTCCACTTCCATCATGATTAGCAGCATATTTTGGGAGCTTGGCAGGAAAGAGTCTTTGAGTTAGAAAGGTGTCTTTTAGTGCCATTATAAAAATTTCTATAGCATTGGCAGAATTTCAAATTGTCAGGAGTCATAATTTTTCCCATGCACTGTATATTGTACAGATTAGAGTTTTGTACTTCCTGCCAAAACCCTTGACATCTGAGAGCGCTGTGTGCATATCAGGAAGCCATCCTAAATCGTTATTCTATGCAGAATTCAAACTCTGAATGGATCATGAACCAAAGGAATCTCTTCCTGTTTAGAAAGCCTGTAGGGAATAGGAACTGATCAAGTAATGAATTCATTTTGTACCTTGACTTTTTTGTCTTTGGTATGATCTGTACCTTTGAATCTGCCTATTAATAAAAATATCTCTTGGTTCAGAGAAGAATATACATGAGCTTGAGCAAGAAGACATCTAGGACAGATACACAAGCTACCTGTGAAGTTTACACAAGGAAAGCATTACTTAGAGTCCTTGGTTGTTTAGCCAGTAAAACAAGACTGGTCAGATATAGATAACCTTTTAAAAAGGAAAAAAAAACCAAAGTCAGTCTGGCATGGCTTGGAAACATGGCTTTTTGTGGATGTAATAACTAGTCTGTAGGACTCCAGAAGATCTAGTAACTTAATCTCCCATCTTAAACTAATGACATCATAAACCTCTGAAGGTTTCCAAGTTTATATTCCATTAATATTTATTCCTCCAATACCAAGAGTCTAAGTCTGATGATGGAAAAAAATTCAGAAAAAAAGATTAAGGGAGATAGCAGACTATTATAAATCAATCTGACATTTAGAGAAATCTGAGTTACACCAGTCAGTGCGTGCACCACAGCCAAAAATATCTATCTGATAGCGTTACACAATTTTGGTCAATAAACTTGCTGTAACATGAATATGGAGTGGATTTTCTGCATTATAGGATTTGATTTTTCATAATCATTGTGAAGATGTCAGAAAACCATGGAGCTGTCTTAGCAGTAGGGGCTCATTTCTTGTGCTGAATGTATTTAACACATAGGATCACTGTAGAGTAGCTGAAGCTGGCTGGCAGGGGAGCTCTGCAGATCAGCTCTTGTGAGTGCAGCAGCCAGGTTTGAAACCAGGGTCAGAATCACTCACCAGTGAATCACACACCAATACCTGTGAAGAAACATAGCACAGGAATAAACACTATGAATGTAGTAAGCATAGTTCTGGGAGACAGGACTGCTAAAGCAATGACTGAGATAAGATATGAGTTTGTGTAACATTTTGAGTCCCAGAAGCAGCAAGTACATTACAGAACAGCAGAAGATCACAAAAAACTTACGTGAAATGTGGACAGATAGAAACCCCCTTTTGTCACAGATTATATTGGTAATGATATGTATCAAATGTTTTAACATTTTTCATATCTAAATTAACAATTTTCAAACCAAAGCAATTTGAAACTAGTCTAAACCCTTACTTAAGCAGATTCACTGTGTCACAAAAGCTGCACAAGATTTTAGAAGTTAATGAATGAGCTAAACCCAGTTTCCTGTTATAAAAATTCTTAACTCTTGGCCAAAACCTCACCATTTGAGAAATCCTTTTTTGCTCCTACCAATTAAGTTTATTATTTGTAAAGACACTTACAAAAAGATGTAGCTTGTCTTCTGCACTGGTGCTTTATCGTCTGATATATTTAACCTATTTTTCTTCTCTGAAATGTCATATTTGAGGTCACCGAATAATTTTCAGTTTTATTTAATTAAAGTTTACAATTCTCATTTAGAAGCATGTAGTCTGGCCTACAGAGTTGATTATGGATAAATTTCCAATTACTTTTGGACACAGAGAGATTGAAAGTGGTGCAGTGAGTTATTTTTTGAAAGGCCCAAGCAGCCTGGACACTTAATTGACAGAGTTCAATGGGAATGACACACATGCCACAGCAAGGTGCATTTGGAAGTCCAGATATGCCCTTCTCTACTTCTTTGGGCTGAGAGTTTCAAAAACATTAATGTGCTGAAGTGAAATGTATACTGCTGCACACATGTGCCATAACTTTGCAGGAAGAGAGTATTGGTCTCCAGACAGCTTGTGACAAGTTCATGCTTCTCCAGAAACTCAGTGCCAAGTGCTGTTTCTCATAGAAAGTTACTTGTATTCTTGTTCAGTCTTAATTTCTGTGATCTTTGCTGTATTTAATAGATGCTGGTTGCAGCTATATAAAAAGAAAAAAATTCATAATTTCCTTGAACATTTTTAGAGACTTGTTCTTCACCCACTTTACCTTCTCAAAGACTCAAGAAATATATTACAATAATTAAGTTTATTTTCCAGAAATTTAATTTAAATAACCATCAATTTGTCTTTACCAGTGGTGTATCAGAACAGATTTCGTAGCAGTTTGGATAACTAAGACAAATATAAATTAAGCCAGATTAATATAAACTTCTAACTGAATTCATGTCATTTGTCCTTTGATTTATGGGTTTTGTAGGTTGTATATATTTGGATTTTCAAACATTCTTGAAATACATAAATTAATTCGCACAGGGATCTGAGGAAGTGGTATTATCTTTCTGCATTTACAGACATAATTTTCTCCACATTAGTCAAGGTTTAATTACACCGGTGAAGATTTTTCTTCCTACACATAAGATATTGCATATTTTAATAGATCTTATTATTTGAAAATGTCTCTTGAAATCCAGCATTTATCATAATTTGACTAACTTTATCTCATTCACTGAATTAAAAACCCAGTTGACTTTTTCCTAGGTTTTTTGTTGGTTCAGTTTCCAGGGCTTGAAGTACTAAAGATCCTTCATCTTGTATTTTTATCTTTAATTCAAAAGTTAAGCAGGTATTTGATTGACCATCGCTGTTTAGCTTTGACCGAGACTAAGAAAAAACAGGAGACCAAGGGAGCCTTTAGAGCATTGACGTTTGAATTTCCAAGGATTAGTTGCTTCAGTGAACTGTTTTCAAAAGCTAATTTCTGAAATGTAACTCAAGGAGAAGTATAAGGTATTCTCTGACATTCTCAAAAGGTTAAATTGGAAAGGAAACTGCGCCTCTGCCTGATGTTCTGGTAAGTGGTGAGGGGCGACACCAGCTGAAGTAAGAATGTTGCTTTTAGTCAATACAGACTTTAAGTTTTGTAGTGCTTTCAGTAAGAAAACAGTAAGTATTCAGAAATGTAAGTCAGTTGCTTTGACTAAATCTGGATTGTGGAGGAGGGAAGATTAAGAAATCATTAGGTGTTTGTAAAGTGACAGTGGAGACAAGACAGAATCATAAGGAAATTGTACATGAAGATTTTTTTAAAAATTAGAATAATTAATTCCGGTGTTGCATGAGCAAAATCAGTACAAGGGGAATGAAATCTGAGGAGGTGACTCAGATCTTACAACCCACGTTCTTTATAGTTCTCAGTGCTTATGAATATGTTCGCATATCTGACTCCAGTTTAACACCAGCCACTTCCTGCTTTCACAGAAAATAAGGCTTCTAAATACAAATACAAAGTGTTAGTACTCTTGTGAATCTGATTCTGTTCTTTCTCTACATTCCAATATCTGTAAAATCAATATTGCCTGCCTTGGTTTTATCTCATTTCAGTGAAGTACAATGATGACGAGTCCCAGTTGTGGAAGGATGACAATCTGTAGAAGGGATTTCTCAAAGACTAAAGAAGGGATATCTTCAAGTAACCTTACTAGTAAATTAGAAGTAAGAGTTTTTAAGCAGTGCAGGGAAAGCAAGTGATAGATGGTCCATTGCAATAAAAATACCAAGAAGTTGTATTCATAAAAGTCAAATAAGGACTGGTATTAATTTAGTAATTCTTTCTTGCAGCTCAGTACTGCATATGAGAAATTTTCTATATTTCTTGCTTGAATTTAGCATTACAACTGATGGTTTGTCCAGGCACCTGTTTTGGCTGAATTTTGTTCAACAGTGATGTTCACAGAAGCCAGGAGATTGCCTGAGGCTGTGAGCTGTTCACAAATGAATAGAAACTTGATTAATTTTTCTGTAGGTGTTAAAAATAAAATTCTCTTGATTGTTTTCAGTGCTTTTGTTTTTAATTATGTCATAGGGGCTTATATGCCTTCTGCTTTGAATCTCAGGTAATATATATCTTATACTTAAGGAAAATCATCTTATATTGCATATATTATCCTAGAATGTTTTTTATTCTTTGCCACCACCAAAAAAAAAAAAAAAAAGAGTTTACTCATTTATGATTGCAGTGTTGTCTGTAAGTATTAAATATACTCAGCTGACACCTTAGTTGGCTTTTTTTGTCTTTTCATCACATCTGTGTATAAATCAGCAGTGTTAGGTTTACAGTCAAGTTTTATTTTAGTGCTGCCATGACTTATAAGAAAGTAATCTGGTAAGGTGCCTCATTTGTATACACCCTGTATAGCTTTTGCTGCAATGAAATTTCAGATCAGTTGCTCTAGGTTTCAGTTGCATTGGATTTGCTGAAGCTTTAACCATCCACTCTAATTATTCAGATACCCTTATGGGTAGTTACAGCCTTGATTAGTATAAGTACAGGCAGAATGATAAGTACAGAAAAAAATGTAAAATATATAAGGTAATAGCAGAGAATGTATATTAATCAAATTACAGAAAAATTGAAAATTGAAAAGATCAACTCTGTATGTCATGAAATTTAATCCTTAGATTTTTTTTTTCAGTGTAGTTTTGAATGCATAGTAAAGGGTTTCCCACTATTTATTGATGAAAACTATTGTACTACCTGAGAGTTCATAAATCCCATGTACATTTTATTTTTCATCTTTTTACTCATTGTATAGTGATGTAGGTTGTAAATTAGAAATGTTCAAAGCTGACAAAGACTTGGCTTAAGAGATTTTAAACAAAAGTGCATCACAAACCTTGAGTTATTCTAAATCATTATAGCCTTGATGCTCCCTGGATGTGGTCTGCAGCATTCTTAAAGACATTCTTGGCAGCAGGAAAATTGCAAATTACCTTCAGGGCTCTCCCCTGAGGTCTCAAAGAAATTGTAAGGAGAAAGATCAGTTCTTCTGAATACCTCCACTAGGCATCCATAAACTGGCATTATTTAGAAGTACTCAGAGAAAGCAGATTCCAAACTGATTTCTCTGCAAGAGTTGCTTGTCCAGTGCTTTAAATCTTCCTGTTACCCCACTCTGCCTGAGTGTCCCAGTGTAGTGAACTTACCCATTCACCAGGGTCAGTAAGTTAAAGTATTCTGCTTAAAAATAACAAAGACGATTTCTGCACCCAGAAATGTGGGAAAAGGTTTGTAGGAACTTCCTGCCTTACAAGTTGACTGAGGCTCCCCCAAGGCACAGAAAGTCGTAGCTCACTACATGCTTATTTTGAAGAACCTCTCCTCTCTTCTGTGGAGGCTATTTCCTACTTAATTCATAGTCAGTTTTACTGTGGTGTTTGATAGGAAAGGTGTCACCAGAGTTTACTCAGATTTCTTGCTTCAGCTTCCAACGTTGTTTACAACAGAAACTCCTCTGAACTGAGATCAGAAATTTGAAGGGAATCCTGACTGTGTGAAAAAAACAGCAGTACTGTTTTCTGAACTTCTGTCAAAGGCTACCATTCCACGAAATACAATTTCATATTTGTTGCAATTGTTCTTCAAGTGTACCTAGAGAAATTGAGGGAAAGTTTGTTTTGGATAAATGTCTCTCTAGTAGTACTTTTCCCCTTGCATGCACAAAGAAAGAATGGAGCTCTTTCAGCTTCCTTTGTAGAACTTTTTGAGAAGGAGAAAAGGTTTCTGGTAGGAAACCACTCATTTGAATCAATCTCCTCAAAAAATATATGTATCAGGAGCTTCTCATTCTCAGTTAAACCCAGAGTGTCTCTCACCAGTTAGCCTGCTTCCTCTTCCATTAGCTGATCTCAGCTAGGGAATCCAAGGTCGGCTCACTCCACAGTTTTTGTATGAGTTGCAGTATTTGTTTCTTTACTCCTCTGCTTCTACAACTCAATGTTTGTGCCTAAGCTTTGGACTCAGCATGCAAATATACTCACATTCAAAACATCCAGTTGCATACTCTACATTTAAAGGAAACTGAAAATTTCACTAGAGTTTCATTTCCCACTTTGTGTTGCCTCTGGTGTTTATTCTAAAATCTCCCCTCTGAGGGAATGTAATGGCTTTGCTAGTGGCCTGGTTATGGCTTGTTGTGGATGTCTGAGTTTCCACTGCAAGTTAGCTCAGAATGAATTTTAGGACCTTGTTTCTTACCTTTTGTGCTGTTTTTGAGAGTGAGATAGTTACATCAGAATTTTTTTTTTTTGATGGACTTTTTATTTTCTGTATATGTGGATCTCTAGCCCACAGATTAGTTGGAATCATGACCTCTGTATTACCAAATAAATGTATCTGCCTGAGATGACAGATAGCCTGAAACAGCTACTTTGAGAAGTGAATTGCTTCATTCATGACAAGGATCAAAAGCCACTTCTTTGGCACCTCCCTGCAAGAGAATGCTGTGCATGTGACAACCTAAACCTAAGCTCCAAGGAGCTAAGGTGAAGAAACTTTCCTGTTGCAAACAAGGGGAGAATAAACAGCTCATTTTCCTAAGAAGTGTAAATAAGAATGCTTTCACACCTTCTTTTCTGAGCAGGAAAGAGGTGTTCTCTGTCAATGTCAAAATCTTCCCAGAGAGTGGTATACTAGCTATTTTCAGTCTGATAAAATTGATCATCTACATTACTGTGATGTTTCTTAAGATAAATAAAAGTCCAGTTTTTCTCACACAGCCAAAACCACATTGAAAATCCATACATCTTTTTCCATTTTAATGTCTCTAAGATTTAGTAGAACACGTCTAATTTACAAGCATTACAGTTCTTAAGAATAGTTAAACTTTTAGCTCAGTCCTCATAATATATGAGGATTTTAAGCAGATAAACCATTAATACTAATGGGATTAATTTCCTAGGAGCAAGAGAAAAAAACTTCAAGAGCTCTCAGAAAATACCTTCTGCTTTTATAATGTAATTAAATTGTAGTTAAAGTTGCATTATACATTGCTAATTAAAGGGGAAAACCATCACTAACATTATCAATTACTCTTTTAAATAATATAAGGAAAATACTTGCATTTCAATTTCTTTATACTAAGCATTTCAAACATGAATCTTTCAGGGCAGAGAGGAGGGCTGTTGGCACAATCCAATTCTCATGCTGAGGGTAAGAACCTCTGAGTCAAAATCATGTTTCCACCTCTGTTATTAAAAAGGAGTGATGTCCTACCTTTTTTTTTTTTTTTTTTTTTTTTTTTTTTTTTTTTTTTTTTTTTGCAGCAGCAGCAGCAGCAGCAGCAGCAGCAGCAGCAGCAGCAGCAGCAGCAGCAGCAGCAGCAGCAGCCTAACTTGCTCAAAATTTCTTTAAATTTTTAGGAGGCTATTTAAATTTTTGAAGGCTAGGGTGTGACTCTTTCAGGCAGATGTTGCATGCTGCTACTGTTTACACCACAGCTACTGTACTGTGAATTCAGGCAGAATACAAACAGCCCTTGAAAATTGCCCCAGACAAGTAGGTTCAGGTTGAGAGAGACACATCATGTTCTACAGGACACCCTGAAAAAGCTCCTTTGGGGAGTTCCCCTTTGTTCTGTATACATTTACAGAGATCATCTTATTGGCAACATCTGCAACAGCCTCTGCAAGGCTCTGTATCCTCTGCAAGGATACAAGCCAGAGGTAGGGGTGGTTTGGTCACTTGGAGTTCTGTACTGCCACTGACTATGGGAGCCATCTTCATGGTGAATGGTATTAAGCCTTCAGTGGATTTGTGGAACAGCTATTGCCTCGTTTCTGGATCTCATACAACTTTGTTTTTGGCTTTGTCAACTGCTTAGTGCCACAGGAGTGTAGCTATTTGCTGACTGCACTTTACTCTGTAATGGAGCTGGGGTGGCTACTAACCCATTAATTTAATGGAACATTAAGATGAAAATATTCCAAGCCATAGAATCTAATCAGGAATCAGTGAGGAAAGGCTGGGTTGTATTTACAATCAGAAACTATTTTCATTAGAAATTTCTATCTATCAAAGCAAATCTTTTCATGTAAATGTATAAGATTTGGAGACGTTTTAGTAAGTCAGATTATAAGAGGTGTTACATGGAATTTCTGACCTCATGGGTAAAAGTTCAGATCCACCTCTTTTCTGAGTCAGACTGGTTATTTTTGTTTCTTTAATTTTTTACCTGTACCTGAGTTCAGACCCTGAATTGGTAAACTCCTCCAGCCCCAGGGAGGCAGAGGAAACAACAGCGAGGACTAATGTGATGCAATCTGGTGTGTTGGATTTCTCACTCAGGCTAGTGGGGTATAGGTGTACTCTCAGGCCAATGAGTGTGGGATGGGTGCTCCCCTAAAGCCTCATAGCTGAAATAATTGATGGCTTATATATCTTGTGTGGGTTTCACACTACATTTTACATTACTTATGTTTATCAGGATTCTTTCAGTTTTCAGAGACTTTAGCACTTCTATCTAGCTGTCAACACAAGATGTGTCACACAGAAGGGGAGGCTGGTGCCCATGGTGCAGGACCAGCTGTACACCTGAACTCCCCCAGGCTCAGCCAGCTGAACCAGGTGCCTTGTGGCAAAGGCAGCAGCCAGCTGTGCACAAGGTGGGTGCCAGCAGGGCAGGGAAAATTCCTTCTTCCCTCTCCTCACCCATTTGTGACACCACAGCTGAGGGGCTGGCTCCACCCTTGGGGATCCCTGCCACAAGACACTGATGGGGCCAGCTGATGGGTCTCCAAAGAGAGTGGAGAAGGGATTGTAGTGCCCTTGGAAAGGCAGTACCCCAGGAGTCTGCCATGGGGGCTGTGCCATTGAACACCTGGAGGAGGCAATGGAGTGCTTGATCCTCTAGTTTGCTGGTGACACCAAACAGGGGGGACTGAAGCCGGCGTTCAGATTGCCTTCAGGAACTTGGGCAGGACAGGGAGGCCTCCAAGACTGCTCCTGGGGCTGGTCCCCAACACTGCAGGGACGCACTCAAGATTGTGTGTCAAGAGGAGAAGATTGGTAGTGCAGGGGCAGATTCTGAGGCCTGGAAAATGACCAGAGTGTCATTCTGGATGGGCAAAGGGCATCTCCACCAGCCATACTTCACTGTTGACTCAGCTCAGGAGGTTGGATTAAATTACCAGAAGTGGGCTGGCAGGCATCATGAGGTCACCTCTCACCTCCAGCGGCCAGGAGTTTGAAAACCAGGACTGGCCACATTCCCTGTGTCTTGGAGACAGCCCAGGAGAGCTGTAGGTATGGGGCAGCTTCCCTGCTCTGTCTTCTCAGCTCTCCCTGGGCTCTGTGCTTTAGTGAAATGGGCAGAAAAGTTTAACACCTAACTCTTTGCCCTCAACCCAACCCTGCTATGTTTTCATAGTATATGTCTTTGGTAGTATCTCTTATTTGGAGCTGGTAATTCCTATGCAACTCGATAACATCTCTATTTGTTGGTTTTGACCCCAACTGAGTTTTACCTGTATGATTTCTAAAGCAAAAATGTGACCCTGTCATTAGATACAGAGACTAGGAAGTGGGGAAAAGAGTTTTAGGCGAAGGATGCTGAGTTCAGCTTTTGTTTGTGTTGAATTTAAGGGTTTGTTGGATAAAGATGTGGAACTTGGGAGAAGACAAAACTATTGTTAGAGAAGAACAATCATGAGGAAGTGATTGAAATGGGGGCCAAGAGAAGAAACCTGTGGATGAGGAGGCTGTATCACAAACCAGAAAATAAGATGTTGGAAACAGTCATCCTTGAAGCTGCCCAAATGAAAAGGTGCCCTAGAGAAGACTGTGCATGACAGAGGAACTTGAATGTCTCTGACATTCAACTTCAATTCCCTCAGACAAATGCAGTAGTGGGACCTTTGCTTGTTATGTTTAATCTCTGTTGGTTTAAGTGGAAGTTAGTCTAGATTAAAAACAGGTTGAGGAATATAGGCTGCCTTGGAGATCACGGGCAGGGGCATCACTTGGCTTTACTGACTGTTGGGTGATGCTGAAGCAGACTTACTACTGCTTAGAGTCACTGGATTTTGATCTACTAATTTGTTCTTGATATTGTAGAGTCCTGACCACCCATTACAGTATGAGGAGAATTGACCCAGATCAAGAAGTTTATTGAGTAATGTATTTTTCTGGAAAATACAATTTGCACTATAAATTCTTTAAAATGCCAAGTCCTAAAAAAAAAAAAAAAAAAAAAAAAAAAAAAAAAAAAAAAAAGAGAGAGAAAGGTCTCCTAGTTTTTTATGTTTCCTTTGAAAAACGTGGGTAATTTTCCAGAAATAATGTATCTTGATAGCCCATGAAACTAAAAAAATGGAACTTCTGCACATATACTGGATTGAAACTCAGTGCTGAGGAATAATGTTCTGCGAAAGGGAAAATAAGAAAGTGCCTAGGAAGAAAATGCATACATTTAGCATAATACGGTCTACACATAATCTATATCCTAGTCACTTCTTCCCTAAGATTACAGACCTGAAATGTATATTCATAAGATTTCACACAGTGCCTAATACAATGAGGTTACAAAGGTACTTGGTTCCTCTGAGTAAATTTTAAATTTTAAATTGTACTGAGATAGTGAGAGGACAATTGGATTGAAAAGTCAAATATCAAAAAATCAGAAAAATACCAATCTCATGCCTTTAAGCCTCCTGTTCGACCTGGCAGAGCAGGAACAGTCTGCAGCTTCCTGAGTCCTGCTTTACTGTGACCTGAAGAGAAGTCAGGAGGTCTCACAACAAAGATCACTGAGCACATCAAAGAAAGTTATGAAATAAAAATAAAGACTGGATTTCCAAATGGTTATCCCTTTGTTTTGTTTGGGGTTTTTTTACTGTCTGTCATCTTAGCTAGGCAAGTCACTTGACCAGGTACTGTAAATATCTAAATAAAATCTGATTTATGTGAAATAAACATTCTCTTTCTTTGCTTCTTGTCACAATGTCACAAGTGCTACCATGGCTTCACAAGCTTTGTTGAGAAAAGCAGTCACATTAGAGCAGTAACAGCAGCTGTTCCTAGTAAGTCACATCACAGTTGTGGTGTCTGCTTAAAAACCAAGCTGTTGAGGATATTTTAGTCCTAGTATTAATAAAAAAGCCTTGGCATATATCGTTAATAAGAAGTTTGGGAAGTTGTTTCATAAGTAAGCCCTTTAACCTGACCTTTTGGAGTAGTCAGTGGTGGAATCTCCTCTCCAAAGCATTTGATATATGCTTTCCATTTCAAAGCATATAGCAAATGGATCTTTGTTCCCTCTTTTGCTCTGTAGGAAACATCTTTAACAACACCTGTAGTGCTGTCCATATGAATAGCATACGTGTATATATTTATA
This sequence comes from Phylloscopus whistleri, assembly GCA_017589585.1. Lineage (NCBI taxonomy): Eukaryota > Metazoa > Chordata > Aves > Passeriformes > Phylloscopidae > Phylloscopus > Phylloscopus whistleri. The sequence continues at coordinate 12,622 of JADMLD010001549.1, forward strand.
TATGTATTTGTATCTATATCTATATCTATACCTATATGTATATCTCTATCTCTATCTCTATCTCTATCTCTATCTCTATCTTTATCTCTATCTATCTATCTACCCCCACATAGAACAAACCAGAAGTTAAATAATCCACAATATCCAAGTGAACAAGCCCGTTATGATTCTGAGATTTGACAAGTGACTTTTCAGGTGAGCATATAGTATTTTTTCTCCTTTTCTTGAAAAAGCTCATAAATCCAAAGCGGAAATATTCACTATCTCTTTACATGAGCATTCTTGTTTTCTCTAGTTATGAGGCTCATAAACCTGTCACTTTAAGACAGATTGCCTGATGGCCATGGACAAGCAGAAAGTTTCCCCAGCACACTAGAACTCTCGACCAGGGGATCATATGCAAAAGATCTCTATTATTTCTGTCTTCATGGAAGAGCTATACTGCAAAGGGAGGTATTTCTGCCTCTGTGTGAAGCAGTTTGATTTCTTTCCATGAGCTCTTCTAAGGCTCAGTCTTTTTGTTTCCCCTTCTGGAGTTTTTCATTTTTTCTTAATGACTTCCTTGGGGCAGCCATCCAGTCCTACAGGATTTTTACCCTTTTTTTCCCTGGCATGCTAAAAGTTGGCATTGCTGAAAATTGCACTTTATATTGACCTTCATATTAATGAATCCTTATCTATGAATACTGGTTGAATATAGTTGTCCCTCTGTAAGTTAATGTGCTGCCTGTTAGCATCTGCCAATCTACTGCTGATGTAATGGATATGTGTTTGACTTCAGTACCAATTGGCTTGGTTATTACTAGAAAAAAATTTATAGCAGTTACATGTTACCCATATTTTCTGCCTCTAAGCAGGAAAAATAATGTTGCTGAAGAACAGCTGATTTTACCCCATCAATTCTATCAATTATGTGAAGAAAGGAATGACAGATGCTGTGAGAGTAAGAAATAAGTGCCATCTAATTCCTTAATAGTCACTGAGAAGGAGTTTGCATTTCATTTGAGCAGAAATTGAATAATATCAAGTTTTTACAGCACACCAGAAGAAATGTATTTATCTAATTGCGTCTTTTGAACACAGCTCTGTAAAACCACCTTGAATTGAAAAATAATCTGAAAAATAGTTTGTATTACATCTTTTGACATAGGTAACTCTACTAACACTTTCTGGAATATCATAATTCTAATGAAATTTGAGGAGTATAGTTTTCACCCCCAAACTTATTAAAATTACAGGGAGACCCAAAAGACAAACAAATCCAATGTAGAATGAAATATCTGAATTATATACCTGTTACTTCTCTTCTCTAAAACTATACATAAAAATTAAGCCAGCATATATGATAATAAACATAATAAGAAAACTAAAGAGAAGCATAACATTTTTAAAGGAAAAGAAAACCAAATTATACAACTGACCCTGACCATATACTAGAGATAAATTCCCACAGAAGATACATGTTCTATTTGAAAAATTCTAGAGGAGTTCATTAAAAGATTAATGAGGGTTATTTTAATGAACTTTCTAAGAAGAGATTAACAGTGGTAGCTTTTAGAAGTAAAATTTTCTTTGCCTGCAGCAGACACAGTGCCTGGGTATCATCAAGGAACACTGAGCATAAGCCTGTGATTTGTGACCAGTCCCTGAACTGTGCCTTCACTGACTGAGAGCCTAGATTTAATATCTTCCTTTTCCTATGCACAGCTGAAAAGGTGAGCAAAATGAGCAGTTCCTAATTTGAATTTGTTCTAGCATCCTCCACGGTCGAGAGATGATCGTGTTGAATCAGCAATGATTCCTTATATTTTCCTTTACCAGAAGTTGGAGCATAGATGCATTTGAGATGCTGGAAGGATTATTTTCTACATCTGCCAATTCTAGTCCTCTTTTCCTTCAAGTATGCCACACAATACAGGGCTGAGATGTGAATTGTGAAGTTCAGTGCAGTAGTGAACTCCCTGTGGAGTCAACTGTACTGTTTCCTAAGAAGATAAGATGTTGTTAAAGGCTTAAGCCAAAGATTAAGTTCATCCTACATCTTTCACAACACAGCGTTCTCTGTCTTCTTTCCTACCCACTTTTTCCTGCACTGCTTTGCACAACCTTCTCCTGCTAAAAGCAGCTGCAGTGGCAACAGGAAGGGGCAATCTACTCTATTTTTTTTTCTGTTCTGCTGAGAGCAGCAGCACAGGAGAGAATTTTAGGACTTTGTAGTTAAGGTAGTGGAAGAAGAGCAACTCCTGCACATTCTTCAGTGGGGCTGGTTAGTCTGAGTAAGTATGAAGATTTTAGGTCACACGGCATAGCATACCTATGTTTTCAACAGTAAAGTTGAAAACTTGATCTGCCTTACTATATGAGGGGTAGAAAGCAGTGCTGGGCCGTAACCATGAGTTATAACACATATTGTCATGCCTCTCAGTGGTTAAGCATATTAAAATCCCTTTGGGCTTGATTCTACCTAAGAAAATATATGCAAAGTGCAACTTGTTATATTGCTACACCATATCTGCAGTCTCAATCCTTGGTTCATATTCGATTTTTTTTTTTTTTTTGACAAGCTTGACAGCAGTGATGAAAATTAAGACTGAATGTGGGAGAGGAGAGAAACCTGTATATAATAAGAATTTTAAAAGAGGAATATTGGGCAAGTTCTATATATCAAATACTGTGAAGTATTGACTTTAGTCAATATACTTAATGAACATTGAGAAAGTAACAAAGCAGAACACAAAGTGTGAAAGCACAGTATTTAAAATTGTCAAAAGCTATACTGCAGACAACATGAACACTTTGTTACTGATAAATGTAACAGAGTCAAAAAGTCCAGTAGGCTTTTAAAGGGAATTACAAAGTTTTACTATTATGGCATGAGAATATTATGGATGTGAGAGAAAGCAGGGCGGACTGGATGCAGTGTTTTTTTTTTTTATATATACTTAGTTTGAAAGTGCAGACAGCATTCACTGCTATTACATTATGTTTACAATATTGCATAATAATATGACATCATCACAGAAGTGTAATGTCATTACTGTCTGCCATAACTGAACTATAGCCAAGATCTAATTCAAAGTTCACAGAATATCAATATAAAGACCTTCAATGACATCAGTATGTTTAGGATCAGTTAGGACAGAAATGAGGGAATAGCTTATGCCCCTCTAGCCTCTAATGGCTTATCTAATTAATGCTTGTTTTGCTTGTTTGCAAAGACCTCTTAGAGGAGGTTGCAGCAGCTCAATGACAACAAATATGTCTCGTGCTGTGGAAACATATCTGGGTATACCCAGCCCCTGCCACAATCCTGTGTTACTACTAAAAGTGTAAAAAAACAACGAGGTCTTGTCTACTACTGAAGTACAACTGAATCAAGTGTCACAACTCCTGAACACATCTGAATGTATTCTTCTTCACTGTTTCCATGTATCTTCGAGAGGACATAAACCTAATGTGAAGCCAGCATTTGAGCCCCTACTTAACAAATACCCAACCCCTGGAGCCCAGGGTAAGGCATTGGGTGATATGCAGGGTGTGATAGCTAAATTCAAGCTTGAATTCTCGTTCATGGCCTTTTTGGAGTGTGAATGGACTGCAGATGAAGTGAGATGTGTGCAGCCCTAAACCACAATACCTTGCAGCACCATCGTGAGACCAGCACTAGAAAGGCAACCCTGTTTTGAGATGACTAGTGAACTGAAACAAACACTGAAATACAAAATTTCATCCTAACCTGATTCAAGTTCTTTCAAAGCAACAGAAACTCAATCAAAAATTAGAGGAAATAGCATTGCATAAATAAATGCTAAGTATTCAACATGAAGCATTGGAAGTAACCATAGAATAGCAAAATCATTTAGGTTGAAAAGGACCTGTAAGATCGAATCCAACTGTTAACCCAGCACTGCCAAGTTCACCACTAAACCATGTGCCTAAGTGCCACATCCACATGTCTTCAGAACACTTTTAGGGATGGTGACTCCATCACTTCCCTGAACAGCCTGTTCCAGTGCTTGACCACCCTTTCGGTGAAGAAATTTTTCCTAGTATCCAATCTAAACCTTCCCTGGTACAGCTTGAGGCTATTTCTTCTTGTCCTACTGCTGCTTCTTTGGAGAAGAGGCCGACCCTCACCTGGCTACACCCTCCTTTCAGGGGGTTATAGAGAGTGATAAGGTCCCCCTGAGCCTCCTTTTCTCCAAGTTAAACACCCCCGGCTCCCTCAGCCACTCCTCGTCAGACTTGTACTCCAGACCCTTCCCCAGCCCCATTGCCCTTCTCTGGACATGCTCCAACACCTCAGTGTCCTTAGTGTAGTGAGAGGCCCAAAACAGAGCACAGGATTCCAGTTGTGCCAAATCCTTCCATGGCAGTTCAGACAAGGCCACTCTGTTTAGGAGAAGAAGAGTCATCTGGAGATGAAGCACGTTGAGTCATCTGTCACTGGTGATGCGACACAAACCGGACCAGCGGGGCTGGCAATTGAAACAGGGACAGGAATGATCGAGTAAGCCTGGAAAATAACTTTAATAATAGCCTGATCCAACACAGAACATAAGCTGAGCACTGTATGGGGCAACCTCGAAAGACCCCACAATGGGGCAAACAAAACAATATACAGACTTTAGCCCGGACAAGGAACCAATGCACATTACATTACCATGTATGTAAAACACTGTTAACCAATCATATACAAGAACTCAGAACATAACCTCATATGGTGCAACTACATTAACATAACCATTCCCATAATCCTGTTCTTCTTGCCATAGCCTAACCAGATGTTCTCCTTCCTAGCATCTCGTTTTCCACGGTCTTAGATTAATGCCTCTTCGTTGTCGACCACGGCCAACCTGCTCCCAGTCCCCCGTCGCCCAACTCCCACAGTCATCTGTCCTCATGCAGACAAAGAATGGCCCTTGGCCCTGTTTTAAAACACATATCCCTTAAAAATACCAAATTTATCAAAGAAAAATCTGTATGAATAGGTTAGCTGTCTGTAACCTTCAAGAAATGAACTTTATGCTGTGTTGTCAGTGTAGCAGAGACTGTATAATGATTAAGAGCATAGAGAAAGCTTTCTTGCTTGACTACATTAGATTTATTCTACTGCTATGTCATTATGCACATAAGTCTTAGAAATGGGAATTGTGTAAAACTAGTTGAAAATGAGAACTCAGCAACGCTGTCAGAAAGTTGTCACCACTGCACAGACATGCACCTTCCCATTGCCTCCAGAAAAGGTTATTACATTTACTGTCATATGGAATGAAAAGCAAGTAGCAGCACTTTAAAATGTTCGTATAGAATATTCTTGGGCTGGAAATGCATGAGGTCTGGCTGTACTCTTAAAGACAAAAGCATGCTCACAAAGGGCTGTGAGTAAGAAAGACTTGAAAGCGTGTGCAAATATGTGTGACATTTAACTGGCACCTTTTGAGAGATTAGATTCAATATTGTCTTAAATGAGACACTTGGTGTTAGACCTCAGACTGAAATCTACGCTGCTACACCAAACTGTGGATTTGCATATACATTAAGGTTAAAAAGAAGTATTCTGCTTCTTTAAGGACCTTTGGAGTTTCCCATTTGCCATCTCTAAAAGAAGGAAGCAGTGGAAATCATGGCTAAATTTGTCCCTTGAAGTGTTGTAGCAATTGTTTCACCAGTTTCATCGCAGTATCTGTCCTGTTTTCTCTCTAATCATGTAGAAACAAAATATTCTTTATATTCATTAAAAATATTCTAATGTGTGTAAACACTAGCAGGGATCTAATTTGCTAAGCTGGGAGTTCAGCATGCTGTGAGTTTTAATAAAGCTAGCATAACTGCCGACTTAGTTCTCTCAAGTGTATAATCCTTTTCTTTTAAAATGTTAATAACGACATCTTTATTGTGAAGGTTCCCCTTCCTCAAAGTCCTACTACTGTTCTCTACAGTAAATAGAAATATTTGGTGTTACTTTTCCTATAGCAGCACTTACAGAGGGGGAAAGGCAGGTGGGCTGTGAAAGAGCCAGAGCCAGTCTTATCTGGAAGATTCAGGACTTGCTGCCCAACATAGTGATGGCTCAACCTGGCCTATCTGTTCAAGGGCACCCACCCACTGGACATTGCTTGCTAACATACCTAATTTGCAGCTAGGAAAATGTATAAGGTCCTCACTTCCACTTGCTGTATTTTCTCTCCTTGAAGTGATAAGGGTATCTGAGAGCAAGGCCAGGAGTCATTTCTAGCTGGAAGGAAACACAGAAGTCTCTTAAGCTGCACCAACCTTGGCTTTTAGCTACCCAGTGTTGGACTGCAGGGATTTAGAGTTTCATTGCCCCCAAATGTCTGTTAGCCTAATGTGAAGAACATAAGTCCTTTCTACAACAAAAAAGAAAGTGCAGAACAACCTTTTAGTTCAGAGGGTTGTAAACAGAGGGTGTTGTCCATTCTCTTTTATTCAAATCTTGGAAGAACACCAAAAATGTAATGGCACACAAAAGAGAGATAGAACACCGGAATCCAGTGTCCTGCTCTGGCTGACAGCAGGTAACTTGTCTTTTCTATAGTTGGAATGCTCTCCTTGGCCAGGACGTGTGTAATTGTTAAGTGCAAAATTAAACAGTGAGAAACACAAGGGAGCAAGAAGGTGCCATCCTAGAGTAGTTTGTAGCAAGGTTGCACAGCTACATTGTGTGGGAGAGTGTGTGGAGGACCCTGACTCCCCAGTCAGTGTTCCAGATACGAAGATTGGTCTGCATTGCTTAAGTTTTGTCCACAGATGTGAGATTTGTTTCTAAAATGCATGTGGAGAATGTATGGGATTCTGAGTTACTTTTATTTCCTGCTGATTAGTCCCCTACATATATGCCTGACAACATCCCACTGTTACTGCCTGCTCTGATCCCAACTCTAAAGCTATTGTATCCCTTTCCAACCCCTCTGGCTATCAGAAGCCATATCAGTCCACACCACTCTGCAGTGCATCCCACCAAACCCTGTTTTCCAACTGCATGCTACCACTTCACCATTTCCAAACCCCAAGGGTCCTTTATTATTCTTTACTACATATTCCTACCTTCATAGCCTCCTCTTCCATTTTACACATCCAAAACTCTACTTTCTTTACCCTCCCCACCTTGCTCCCATGTGCCAGCACGACTGCTCTCCTCATTTCAGCTTCCTGCCCCATTACTCCATGCAGGAGGGCAGGTATCAGTATAGAGACAGTTGCTGCAGGGAGTTTTGCTGATGTTTGTGGGAATTGGCAGCTGCTGTACTTGAGAGGAAAGATTACAGATTCAGGAATACCTTGCTGAAGGATAAGAAATTATTATGCCTCAGCTGCTCCATAGCAGTGACCCTGGTCCACATTATTTCCTCATGGCAAACCAGAGATGGTTTGTCTCCTTGTAAAAGCATATCACATCTACTCTAGGGTAGGACTGTGCCCCTGGGCAGTTACCAGGATAGATTTTCTTCATATGTCCACATAGCTTTCCTTACTGTCAAGCCAAATTATCATGCACCACATGGCTGGTAAACTGGTGATCATGAGGAGAACTAGAACATTTTGCAGAAATAAAACAGTTCCAACAATCGGGAGAATTATGACTAAGGAGTGACATGGAGAAGAAATACCTTAGCAGCATGTGAAACGGTTTGATGGAAAAGGTTGATGTAAATTGCCAGAGTAGCTGTACACTTAAGTGTAATTCTGGTACTAGTTGCCAGCTGAGCCCTGAGAAGCTGCAGTCTTTTCTTAGGCAGCTGAAATGGCAGTCAGTAACAGCTTGTGCATCTATGCAATAAAATTCCCTGTATTTAAATTCTGAATGTCGTGACAATTAGAAAGAAAAACATCCCAAACCTGGAAATATGGATAAAATTTCTCTCTGCAATGATATCCATCAGAGAAAAATTAATTGTAATGTGATTTTCTGGCACCAGCTATTGATACTGATCCAGAGTACAAATATGAGTGATTTTTTTTATTTCTTTTGTTTACTAGTTCTAGCCTGCTTGCCCTATTCTCTTTAAGAAGTATGTGAAAGGGCCACTGTTATTGTGAAGTAATTGGTTGCAGTAGAAATTTAACCTCAGATATCAATAATCTTTACATACTTTTTACTGATTTCGTATTACATTCTCATTTCTTAAGACGAATACTGCCTTAGTCTGTAAGCAAAATATGTACAATTTACACATGGTTAGGAGAATATAATTACTTCCCTGAATATAAAATATGTTTGTACTGTTATGTGTCAGTTCACAAAAAGTGTGATACACATCTACATTTTCAGATTAAATGACTTTGTTTCAGATAAGACAAAGAGGACAATCTTACAAAGTTGTGTCAGTCCACAGAAGGTTTTATAACAGTTTCCTCCATTGAAAGCAGAGATGATTGTCATTTCATATAAAAGTGGATAAAAGGCTGTGCTGGTTTTGGCTGGGGCAGAGTTAATTTAAGTAGAATTATTCACAAATACAAGTTTCTAAAGTACGAAGATGGAAACAGCTAAAGAAAGTTGCATCTCATATGACCTAGAACCTTCAGAAACCTCCTCAAATCTCTAAAAGTATGTCCATAAACTGACTCCAGATTTATTATAATTCTGTACATCACAGAAGCCACAAAATCCAGATGGGCTGGCTTTCTTTTGATCTAAAATGATAAAATTGATGATGACTGCATATATAAGAAGTGCAATATTTCTGACTCAGTGTTGAGGATTCAGAACTATCCTACTGATAGAAAAGTTAGGTTTCCAGCACAGATGAAACACTGTCAAGTATAATATAAGCAAACAAATGCAATCACATTTTCTGTGTGTGGTAATTAAAATCTGTGGCTGAACCTTATGAGACCTTGGAATAAAGGCAGCAATTACAGGATATATACTGCTTACTTGGGGAGGGTGGGATGCAGAAATTACAGGAGAAGTCACAAATGGAAGGCAACCAGAGGATTTGTGAGGAATTGTGGTGGGCTTGCTGTACAGCTGGATCCTTGAGGGGTCTGGTGCTTGCTGGCTCCCTCCCCCTGCTGCTGGGGATTTACTGAGCAACCTCTGTTCCAGCTCTGTCCATCTGCCATCATGTCCACAGAGCCCTGGCAGAGGGATTGCTCTTGAATTTTTCACAAAGTCACAAAGCTTGTCAGCCACCAATGAGACTTTGTGTCATAGAAGAATGGAAATAGCCTGCCTAAAGTTCAGTTCAGCTGGAAACTGACTGATCCTACCAGAGGCTTTTGCAAGATTTCCCCCTTAGGTTTCTTAAGATTTTTCACAGTGAATATTATAAGAAACACTAAATCTTTCAACTGAGCCTCTGTTGGTCAGCTTAAAGTATTCTTTATTTCACCTTAAAATACATAACATGCTCTGCAGATAGCAGAGATTGGATTATAGAGCATGCCTGTATTTCCAGTCATAGTCTCAAGGCAACATCAAACTCCTATGAAACTCAAAAAGGTATTAGGTTTCATGACAGCATATGATTTAGGTCTCAGCTCCCTAAAATTTTCTGATTGCTCCCTTCCAGTCAGACAGGGATGCTTTCTAGTTGTGGTGAGTTGACCTTGGAGGGCTGTCAGTCACAGTCAGCAGATCTTTCACTTCTCCTACTCAAAAGGGTGGGGAAAATATTAGATTGAAATAACTCATGTGTCAAGACAAGGACAGGGACATCACTTACCAGTTATCACAAGCAAATTAGGTAACTCAGGGGAGATTAATTTAATTTATCACCAATAAAATAGATTTGGATGTTGAGAAACAATTCGCCCCCTTATTTTCAACTTTGCTCCTTCATCTCTGAACTCTGTTCCTTTCCTTCAACTCCAAGTAGCACAGGAGGACAGGGAATGAGGGCTGCAGTCAGTCCACAAGTCTTCCTCTCTGCCACTCCTTCCTCCTCTCTGCCACTCCTTCCTCCTCACACTGTCTCCCTGCTGCAGGCTGAGGTCCTTCCCATGGGCTGCAGTTTTTTAGGATACACCAGCTCCAGTGTGGGCTCTCCATGGATGACAGTTCCTTTAGGAAACATCCATGTGCTGTGGCATGGTGTCCTCCAGGTGCTGCAGGGTGGATACCTGCTGCAGCACTGTCCTCTCTGTGGACTGCAGAGAAACATCTGCTCCACTGTGGTGTTCTCCAGAGGCTGCAGGGGCTTGTCTGCTCAGGCACTTGGTACTTTCCTCCTACTCCTTCAGCTCTCCCCTCGGGGTTATTTATCTCACATTTTTCTTCACCCATCACTTCCAGGCAGCATTTTACCCTTTTAAAAATACATTTTCTCAAGGCACCACCACCTTGGCTAGAGGGCCCAGCCATGCCATGTGGTGGGGCCACTGGAGCTGGCTGGAAAGGGCTGTGTCCAACACAGAGCAGCCCTGGCCACCTACCACAGAGGTCCCTGAAGCTCCTCCCTGCCAGCAGCTTGGCACCTGTACCCTGTACACGTCTTCAATTTCTTCCCAATTCTCTGGTCTTACTGTATTTTTAACTCACATGTTATAGCCCAAGTAGCCTGCAATCCATAACCAAAACACAAAATTGCCTTAAGTTGATGAATTTAAGATAAGTTACCTTAATATAGGTATTAAATAACTTATGCAGCTCCTATATAAGAGCCTAATAAAGTTCAAATCCGATCTGAAAAGTCAAATTCAAAAGCCTTTTTAGAAGCTGGGAGCAGAGAGGTGTTGATGTTTGTGTCATGGCCTGACACATGACTGAAAAAAGGAGTTAACATGGGGGAGAAGAAATGGATTGTCCTGCACATCTGCAGGGTTTTATAATCATCCCATAGATATATTGTCAAAACCAAGATCAGATATCTTGTCTGTGTGGTAAAGTACTACCTGAAAAATTAAGAAAAGCTTAAAACTGGCTCAGATAAGATACTGCCAGCATGAAGGGAGAGTTGCTAAACTACATTGACAATTGCTCTGCTAAAACCCTGAAAGGCCAAAACACCCCAAAAGCGATGAAAACAAGCAATTGATTTCTGCTTGAAATGTTTTTGTGCTGTTTTTCAAGGGCTCGAATGAAAAGCTGTGCTTCTCTCCCAAAGTGCCATGGTAAGATAAATAATAAATAGACTGCAGTGTTTGAGCCCTACAACTGAAAAAGTTCAAGGGCAGAGAGAGAGAGTGAAGGAAATGAACTGGATATCCAGGATTACACTCTACAGACAAATGGAAAAATTAAAGTTTATGTAGGGGGTGTGTGGCTGGTTTCCTGTCATTCAGCCCCTGTATGAGCAGATCTTTCAAGAATATATCTACTTGTTTGTTGCAATCTGACTTAGAATGAGTACATCAGTAAGCATTTTCATAATTAGCATCTCACAGTACCAGCCAGAGTCATTAGCAAGGTGTTGCACTAGGCTGTGAAAACTTTTGCTTCAAGTAAAAGGGAAGTTCCACTTCAGATACACTTTTCATGGTGACTGATAAATGCTGGTTCTCTAGACACTGTTCATTTTTGTCAGGGTCAGGCCTGTGTGATATTGGAAACAGAGCTTGGGGTGAAGGGTGTTGGAACATTTAGCTCAAAATCAAAGGAAGGTTTAGCCACAGCTGCAGCTGCCACGCATTTGTGCTTCCTGTCAGCTGGGCTCTGCCTTCAATGGAAACATAATGATCAGGCCTCACAGAACAGCTCTTTAAACATAAACTGATACAACTGTGCTGTGCAATTCTGCATTGTAAGGTGATCAGTAAGTGTTCTGTAAATGCATAGCAGTACACTGGGCCTCTTCTACCATTGCCTTGGAAGCAGAGCAAAGCTCACAAACTGTGCTATTTGCTTTCTGTGGGTTCACACATTGTGTTGTTAATAAATATTAAATGAGTAAAGCAAACGTTCATGCTGGTGTAATTTAAGTTATTGTGGTTGTTGGTAAACATCAGTAGGTTAGCCTTCTCCTCTCTTTACCTCTTTACATCTGTCCAGCACTTCAATGCAGAGTGGGAACCACAGATCCACAGCGCTTCACTCAGCATCATATTTTCATCATCTTCCTCCTGGGAGCACAGCTCTCTGTGGATCAGAAGGCAGCAAACCTCCCTGCACAGAAATGACAGACATTTACTCTCTTTTGGGTGTATCTACCTTGTTGAGTTTGGATCAGTAGCACAGTCCCAGAGTGCATCTCCCAGTCCTGCTTTGATTCCATCATGGAGGGGTCCCTGAACACATGGATTTGATTCCTTTTGCATAAAACTAACCTGGAAGCTGCAGTCCAGATGCCAATAGGTGTGGTGCTCCTGGGACCAACCTTAACCTGGCTGAAGGAGGACATCCTAAAATGCATATTACAAGGATGAAAGGCCCTCAGAAGCAGCTGCTTTACAGATCTTCTCTTGCTGGCTGCAATGCCTGCTAAAGTGAGCACAAGCCTTGTGGTGACCTTGCTTGACCTTGGCAATTTATTGCCAAGTTTTTGCCTCTGCATCTTCAGATGTGACATTGAGAAATTGTGGGCTCTGTGAAGTGAGCAGGTACAGGGTGCACAGTCAATTTGGGGCACACATCCTATCAACCAAGGAATATCTGCGTGCTTTGAAATGGCAAAATAGTGCTGGTTATTTGGCATCTCTCCCTCCTCCATGCACAATGCTGTTTTGAAGTGCTGGAACAGCACAAAAGTGGTTTTCTAGCATTTTAAGAGATTTTGTCCGTTTTTCAGGTTGGACAAAACAAATTATATGTGGAAGGAGCAAGGGCCTGGAAATTGCTAACTTGCCCATTACTGGTTTTTATAAAGCCAAAAAAAGGGATTCTGTTTTACTCAAGGCCAGCCCTGGCACCAAACAACGAATCATGGAGAAAGCACAGTTCCTTAAATACTGCTGCAAGCCATTTTATAATGAAAAAAATGCTGGTTGTTTTAAATAAAGAACTCACTACTTCGTGCCTTACCATGCAGAGTTTAAAATAACACAACAGAGCTTGGTGTTTCACTTCAAAAGAAAATGTTGCTGTGCTGAAACCATAATTGGAACGTTACTACCCAGAATAAATTACCAAAGTTAGGAGCAATTGAGGGGTGGTGGAAGGATGCTGCAACAGAAGTTGCATGTCTCTGCGAATTAGAGTGGTCGTTGTCACAGCTTTTATTTTAAGTGAAGCAGACTCCAAGCACTGGATTTTTAAGGAGAGTTTGGCAAACTGTAGACATTTAGACCTCAAAATAGGCAGACAGGCTCTCCAGAGGGCCCAAAAGTGGAAACTGCTGGATGCTGGGCTCTCTCAAGCATGAGCCTCCTCTAGACTTCAGGGCATTTGGAGGCATTAGTGAAAAATTACCAGACATACCCTAGTCTGAGGGCTTACCTTAACTTCCAGATGTCATTCCTCAGTTCCTTTGCTCCTACTCTTCCAAGCTCAGCTTTTCCAAAGTAGTCTGCATATCAATATGCAAAACATATACAGTAACTGGAGGAACAAACAATAGTTATTAAAACCCAGTCTGGACCTAGCCATGACATTGATAAGGGCAGCACAGTATCTCCAAATGCAGCATGTTTTTTACTAAATGAGACTGGCCTTTTGTATTTTACGAGTCAACAAAATTATAAATAAGTCTTTGAGCCTACATATGAGAAGAACCTATTTTTATATCTTCTTATTAAATTCCTCCTAATTGCATATTGTATTCCCTTTTCTAATTGCGTTTTTATACTATTTTAAAAATTACCTATTTTTTACCATAGCTCTTGCTGAATCTCATTAGTCAAATAGCTCAAATTGATAATAAGACATTTGAAATAACAACATCATGCTGTTGTAGTGCTGGATTACTCTATTTCTCTCTCCCAGTGGAAAAATGGCTTTTTAATATCAGAAATGTATATTCATTTGTCTAGCCCTAAAAATAAGAACTTTTTAAACCAAAAATAAAAATTAGTTTGTTAATAACTTATCTCACTTCTAACCCTTTCTTGGAAAGGCATGTCACACATCATTCCTCCCAGATAGCATAAATTAACAGGAGCCTTTTTCTCTTTCTCTCACAGTAGTCTATAGAAAACGAAAGCAAATCAGATGTGTTGTTTTCTTCTTAGATGTCTAAGAGCAGATGATAGAATTATGTTGGATTGTTAGTTATGTATCATAGGTATTTGTAAGCTACTTTTCAACTCAGTATCTAAATGCTTAAGGGAAACAGATTTTTTTTCAAAGGGATAGTTGTATCATCTTTTTAAAAAAACACAAAGCTAAGTCCACATAAGTGTTGGTTGGGGAAAGATTTTTCAAACTGAAACCTTTTAATCTTACAATAATGTAGAAAAAAACCCCTACCATCAGGACAGTGATATTTTAGGAGAGTTTATAGCCTACAGGAGTCAGTCTGCAAATAACGAACATGTACAGCAATAGTTCTCTAATAAAATATATGCTCAAGTGCACTTGTGCTGTTCATCATCACTATGACTACAATGTTCCTCACAGTTCAGCATCTTTCATTCCCATTGTACACTAAAGTAAATCAGAGATGTGACAAATTGGGTTGTCTGAGCCTGTGGCTCTGGTAAGCATCGCCTGTGGTGCTTCTTGCTGTGCCAGCTGTGCCAGGGCCAGTGTCTCAGATGAGTGGGGAGATCTGCTAGGTTCCCCTTTGAGGAGCTTTCAGACTCTTCCCAACTCTAAAAATGAAGCCTTACATGACAGATGTGGTTTTCTTTTTCTTCCTTGTCCATTGTCTGTCTTGCAGAGAGGGTTTTCAGCAAGGCAGTGAGGGATGTGGCTTTGACAGCTCCAGGTACTGCGGGTTCCCAGAAGCTGGATTTTGATCCTGCCTAGTGGTGCCTAGCGAAAGGAGGGCACCAATTCCACCTCCTAGACACGCACATTGATTTGTCTTTTTTGATTTCCTTAGCAGCAAGCTTGTCCTTTCACAGTTGTGAGTGGGTGAGCAGCACAACCTCAAATTATGGCTCTTGTCTTGGAAGAGGAGGTGAAGACTTGGATTAAAAATCCCATCCTGATAATGTGGGACACTCCTGTATGTTGAGGCTGTGAAAGCTGCATGTGCAGTCTGGAGGACAGAGTGCCTTGTTTCTTAATGTGAGAAGAGTTTAACATTTTATCCTCAGTTACACTGACCGGCCTTGGCTCTCAGCTCCCCCAGCAGCAGCCGTGCCAGAGAAGCTGTGATATTGTACAGCATAAGGAGACTTTCACAGCCCTTCCACCATTTGTTCCCAGGGATAGACTCCTGCTAGAAGTGGGTATAACGTGAAAATATGGTATGTATAGGAAGCTATGTCAAGCAAGAGTCCTTCTCCCCAGCAGAGCATGCCAGGTGCATCTCTGGGGGCACTGGCACCAAAACACCTGACACATCCATCTGGAAAACACACTTTCCTGCATGCTAAAATGTATTTCAAAATAATGTACATAAGTAATATAGATGTTGCACATTTCAAACACCTCGAATGACAGAGAGAAAAATGGAACTGAGAAACTGTGATATATGCCCTCTTGCTCAATTTATAACATTATGCTGAATAAACAGAAACATTTCTTATTCCTAGAATGGAGTCTTAAAAGCAGATTAGATGCTACATCATTACTACAAATTCATTTGAACATTCTTTTAGACATGAGTTATCTCAGTGATACTAGTTACTAATCAATACAAGATTTAAAAAATGTTCCATAAAATTCAACTCAATTATCAAAAGCATCTTATTCCTCACTTCCCATCAGCCTTTCTGTGAAAGTTCAGTGTGCAGATTGAAATTCAGAACACAGTTCAGAACGAGTTCTCTTTCCTTTGGTAGCAATCCTATTGTCAAGCTCCACACGACATTCAAAATCATGTTGTGCTATTCCTGAAGGAATATAAATATCCAGAGCTGTGTCAACAATAAGTCCACTACAGACCACAATAGCAGGCATAAAAAGTGCTCTGGTAAAATATGTCTTTTTAGAGCAATCTGCACTTTTTGTGGCTCTGAAGCAATTCAGTTTCTCTCTTTGTAAAAGTAAGAAGTGCAGCAAGTTCAGGGTCTTGTGAACTAGAACTCCTTTCATCATCCTAAACATCAGCATAGCATGCGTGACTTGATGAAGAACAAAGGGATTAATGTTATTCTGGAAGTTAACTATGACTCACATCAGTATCCACAACATCATGTCTTTTGGGGAGGGAGGAAATAATCAAATATAAACAACATTTCATGCCATCTCTTGGGTCTGCACCACAGTCATATAATTTCTCTCTCTGTAAGATGGAGTGCATCTCTCTTAATAGTTTTAGCTGGTGCTTTCATATTGATTGATATATTTCAGACAATTTAGCTTGCTCCCTACTTACAAGCAATTAGTGCCACTTCCCGACACAAAGCACATATCCTCGGGCAGGGAGAAGGACTTACTTGAACCTCACAAGCTTTAGAAGCATCCTGTGATACAGACAAAATTCCACATTTAAAAACTGTGTGCAATTAAGGCTGTACTGCAACATCTGCTGAATCTGCACCCTAATGCTGTCCACATTTTCTACAAAACAACCCCAACCATTAAACATAGAGCAATGCTGTTCCAAGAGCATCTGCAATCCTGTATGTTGGATGTGTTCACACCAGCCATGTGCCTCTGAAAAGGAAAAGGTAGCCACCCTCCATGCTCCAGCTGAAAAACTGGGATGTGTTAGGGGATAACTGGAACTCCAGGTACTTGGGTAATTTGGGCAATGAGGTTTCATCCCACAGCAGAGTTACCTGTGCCCGTGCCAGCAGGCAGAGCAGCCCAAAGAGGGAAAGCCCTGCAGCTTGCTGATGGCCTGGGAAGTCTGGAGAGCAGTTCCCAGCCACTGCAAGCCAGCAAGGTTGTGGTGGGAGTATCCCACAGAAGCAGCTCGGTCGTTAAACAAGTACTTTTAATCTGTCAAAAGCAGGTGGTCTTCAAACAAATTAATGTTCATTGCAATGTATCCATCTAGAGAAAGAGACACAACATTTCTTGAGTGGAAGCTGCGATAGGAGACACTGGTGTCTACAAAGAAATCATGCAATTACAGTGAGTCAAGAGATCTGCTCTATCTGCAAACATTTCTGTTCATCCCCTATCTTTCCAGGTAGAATTTTCACTATTCATATGAAGAGATTACTTATTAAATCACTCTGTCAAAAAGATTGAAGCTGGATTCAGACCTTTATTACAGTTGTGTAAGTGATGGAAATGCTTTGTACAGTTACCTTAAAAAAAAAAAAAAGGCAAGCCATTGTAAAATCATCCTGTTTCACTACAAAAATACTATTATGCAGTAACCAAAAATGCCATATTTCTAGGTACACCCTGGTGCATCAGCTGTCACTTGTCACATAGAGTGACAACTCACCCAATAGGTCTCATTCTTACATTGAAAACTTTGATGAGACAGACAGAAACACATGGAACAGGATAGCTGATGCTCTGGACAATCTAAATCCCTAATAGTCTCATATTTCTGGGCACAAATCTAATCACATTAGACAAGTTCCTCTGGAAATGTATTCATTTGGCTTTATTATCCACCAAAGGAGATTTCACAAGGTTCTGGAAATCCAATAAACCTCCCATTTATAAGTCACGGCTTGCAAATACTTAGAAATGTGCTCCATTGGCAAAAGCACATTACTATGTTAATGGACACATACTGAGCTTCCATGAGTTTCAGAAGTTCTTTCTGAATTTTTATGGAGAAACAAGAGAAGAATATATCATAATTTAAGTATGTCATTATTCTAGACCATAGTATCTCACTAACCTTAATGTGCACTAGGTTAGAGTTGGCACCTTGTCTAATTCTTCTTTTATATGCCTCCATTACTGTTTATGTTAAAAAATATACAGTTCCTCTTTCTCCTTCTTGACAGTTCTGCTTTTCTAAGTATATTGTTACATATTAACATAATGATAATGTAATTGCTTTTGAGCTTGTAAGCATTATATATAATGTGATCAAGAACAATGCAATCTGTCTGTGTTGTGTAAACATTAAAATAACTAAGAAAATTAGATCTGGACTGTTTGGTAATGATACAAGGGTGAGAAATATAGCTGTTCATAACAATGCATATAGCTATGCTTGAGAAGACTAACTGTAAAATGATAGAAATCAATGTACAGCATGATGAAAATGGTTAATAAACTTTGAAAAGTTATGCAAAACCAAAGTATGAGAACAGCAGAAGGCTGGAGAAAATTAGACTGAGAAATGCAATGAAATATAATAATAAAGACAAGCTTATGTAATTCTGAATTACACACTGTCACAGGCACAGGGAAGTAATAGTCCCTTTCTATATGACTTCAGTGGGCTGACAAACTGTATGCTGCATCCACTTGAGTGTTTCTGCAGCAAAAATTAAAACAAAATAAAACTGACATTACAGAAGCCCTTGACAAAAATGTTTGAGAATATTTTACCATATAATGTACTACTAAAACCAGTCATAGGGGACAATTAAACACAGCATAAAACATGTCATTCTTTAATCTGCTTTTGCATTTTGATTAAGAATTGCAGATAACAATGTGAAGGGTATTCTCAAAGCAAGGAATATAATTGGCAAGAGCCCTAGTACTCATTAACTGAAGATTAAACTTAAAGCAAACTGAATACCCATCTGATGCAGAATACAGAGAGCTGTTGGGGCAATGGAGATCAAGTTGAATGAAATATAAAATATTTTTGCCTTTGAGGATGCCAAAGCAGGATTGAAAAATTGTCATGGTTTTTTGAATACCATGGAAACTCTGCAGAACTGAGACAGGCATGACCTTCCTGGTAAGCCCAGGCACATACAGGTTACTGTGCTGGGAATTAGCTGAATTCACTAACAAAGAACCAAAACAGCCTGATCAATAAGTGACAAAAGCATTTATCATCATCTGGAAATCACTTTTACTGATCAGCAGTTAGTCTGGAAGTATTTGAAGAAGAGAGATGTCAACAGATTAAAAGAAACTGAGAAAAGGGTAACAAACTGGTTAATGTTCTAAAGAATTGATTCATTAGGAAAGATTAAAAGATGTGAAGGTGCTAAGTGACAGCTCATATTTTATTATATAAGCCAAACAAGAAGAAAAATTGTTTGGAATAGATGAGTGAGAACAAGTGATGCGGGCAAACAAATTTGTGCCAATCCTGAGAATGGTTTGAAGCTTCCCCTACTGTTCCTGCCACCACTCTCAATAAATGTCAACAGAAGGTGTTAGAGTTGGGAGGAACTCAAGTGTGCTGGAGAAGCATGTGCTTGAAATTGGGTTTTGAAAAGTAAGGATTTTGTTTTGCAATGGCTACAGAATCCTTTGTGTCTCGTGGTTGCTGCTAGAAAAAGAAATCTCTCGCTGTCTTTTTTTTTTTTTTTCCCAGCAGCAAAGTGGGCTCAGTAATATTTCTTGACTCATGGGGACATTGTGACAGGAAATTCGATGAGAATAAATATATATTCAGCTTGGTTCTTAAAAATCCTCTTATTGACCCAAATGAGCTTTTAGTCATGCCTTTTGACTGAATAAAGATATTCTGGGAAAGAAGAGGCAAAACAACTGCAAGAAGAGAAACAGGTCTGGCACCATGGTGAATGGAAAAGGGAAAAGCATAAAATCTAGGGAAACACCTGAAAAATTAAAGATAAAAATAAAAGGAGGGTAACAGAGAGGAACTATAGGAGTGGGGTAGAAAATGCAAAACAGTGTGGCATAGTACAAGGCAAAGAGTTCTCAGCTTCCCAATAATATCCAGCCTGAGCATGTTGCTGCCTCAAAAATTGGTGAGACATTAAGGCAGGTTTATGCACTGGAAAAGGATACAGCCAAACAGGGCAGCAGGCTGTAAAATGGCCACTGCACCCCTGTCTGTGTTGCTTGCCCCAGAGCCTTGATGAACTTACATGGGCAGGGAAAATGCACAAGTAGTAATCAGCCTTCTCTTCCCCAGCTCTTAGGAGCAGCAGCATCCAGCCCAGCTTTACTGAGCTCTTGCCCTCCCCTCACTCTGTCCTCATTACTGTGATAGCAAATTTGGTTTGGCCTAAATTGGCTTTTTTCTCTCCACAGCTTTGGGTGGGGTTAGATACTTGAATCACATGATCAAGCCCCTGGACCAAAATTTAGACATGTGAAACTTTGAGAGAGGGTAAGTATTGATCTGAGACTGGTGCCACATATTGAGTCCTGGATGGAAAGGAGCAAGAGAGTACTGTGCTAAACACGCCTTCTGCTCAGCTGGGAGCCTTCCAGGCAAGAGAAGCTCTCCACAGTTATGTTCTCATGGTAAGTGCAGCAAGAACAACCTGTGCAGGGTCTGCTGGATAGACTCCCAAGTCTGACATCATTGTAAATCCTGGGCCATGCATCTGATTGCTGAAGAACTCAGGAGTAACATAGAAAAAAAAAATCTGTGGTGCTGAAAAAAATTAATTAAATACAAAGTTTAATAGCTAATGACCTACGTATGAAACTAAATGACATAGCCAGTGCCACCTGGTTCTTTCCTGGTTTTGCACTTATTTTATTTCATCAGAATACAGTGGGACCCTGTACTGAGGATACTTATTTGTATTATCCAACTTGCAAATACTGCAGGTGGCAGATTTAGGTAGGTGTCATTTGAGATTTTGGGCACAAACCCCCTAATAGAGACAGATAAATAAGTTCAACTATTGGATAAACTGAGTATTTTTGATAAAGTAACAAAAGTGAAATAGTTTGTATGACAGAACTCCTGAGTCTTTTGTTGAGGCTGATTCCAGATTTCATTAGACAACATCTTTGATTTAAAACCAGAGGCAATGGGTACAAAGTGAAACACAGGAGGTTCTCTCTGTACATCAGGAAACAGATTTTCACTGTGAGGGTGACCAAGCACTGGCACAGGTTGCCTAGGGAGATTTTTGGAGTGTCTATCCTGGGAATATTAAAAAACCATTTGGACAGAGTTCTGAGTAATCGACTCTGGGTGGTCCTGCTGGAACATGGTGAGTTGGGCAAGATGACCTTTAGAAGTCACTTCCAGCCTCAACATTTTTGTGTTTATTTGATTCTGTGAACACTGTTCCAGTTTACACTCTTACTATATTTGATGTTTTCTTTACAATTACAGGTGTTGGGAAGGGTTGTTTTTTGGTTTTTTTTTTGGATGAGAAGGAAAGTTGAGACTAATAAGTACAATTCTGGCAAAATACCTGGCAAGAGCAGGATTCTACTGTGTGATGCACAAGGCTGCCGGGGGCTCCAAGCAACACTTTTGATGGTTTTGCTAAATTATAGACCTTTGCTCTCCAAGACAAAATAAAATGGTGCTTTCACAATTAAGTGTATCGGTATTGTATCCAGATCTCTGGCAAATGAAATCACTCTAGCTCCTCTGGCAGCTTCTCTCTGTTCGTATTCCCTGCTTCCCTTTGGTTGTACATCTTCATTTCTACAACTACTGGAGAAAAATCAAGGGAGAGGAGAGCAGAATTGTGTGTGCATCAACAGGGGACTTAAAATCTGCTGGTGGTATTCAGGAGTTCACCAAAGATGACAAATTTCAACAATCTGTATAGCTTCCTACTTTCACAGAAGAGCAGTTGGAGGTGAGCAGAAGTGAAATTGTTGGATAATTGCAATAAAGTTACATTTACTTGCCAAAGGTGGAAGTTACCAAATGTGGCTGTTACCAAAAAGAGTTTAGTGTGATCCAAAAGACACTCAAGATCTGTCATTTTGTTGGTGTGGTATTCCTTCCGTCTGCAACAATTTGCACTGCAGAAGCAGCTTGCTCAAATTCTTTCTGAATTCTTTTGCTTCTAAAGCTGGAAGGAAAGTGTTTAGATTTTTTTTTTTTTTTAATACATATATCAGAGAACAGAATAGAAATGAATACCCAGCTGGTATAGTGTGAATTTGCCAATCAAGCACGACTGTCTCACTTTAAACCAGCTAGAGATGCTTCCAGACAGATAGCACTGCTCAGATGTGGCTTTTCTAGATAAAAAATGGCATGTCATTCATTCCAGGAGTCAAAAAGTAACAACAACAACACAAAGCCAAAACCAAACCCCATAAGTTTTACTTACAATCTATGTGGACTTGTTTAAAGCTTTCACACTGAGGGCAAATCATGCCTGACAAATTTGGTGTTCTTCCACAATGGAGTTACAGCAGTGGTGGATAAGGGAACAGCAACTGACATCATCTATCTGGACTTGTGCAAAGAATTTGACACTGTCCTGCACAACATCCTTGTCACTGCATTGGAGAGACATGTTTTGATGGATGGACCACTCAGGGGATAAGAAATTGGCTGAGTTGTCACATTCAAAGGGTTGCAGGCAGTGGCTCAAAGCCCAGTTGGAGTCCAGTGACGAGTGATGTTTTCAGGGGTTGGTACTGGGACCAGCGCTGTTTAACATCTTTGTTGACAGCAAGGACAGTGGGATTGAGAGCACCCTCAGCAAGTCTGCCAATGTCACCAAGCTGTGTGACACACAGGGGGAAGGGATGCCATTCAGAGGGACCTGGACAGGCTTGAGAGGTGGAACTGCGTGAACCTCAGGAAGCTCAGTGAGGCAAAGCACCTGGATTAGGGCAATCCCAAGCACGAATTCAGGCAGAGAATCGATTGAGAACAGCCCTGGCGAGAAGAATTTGGAGGTGTTGGTTGATGAGAAGCTCAACCTGAGCCAGCAATGTGCACTTGCAGCCCAGAAAGCCAAGCATGTTCTGG
Organism: Phylloscopus whistleri; assembly: GCA_017589585.1. Lineage (NCBI taxonomy): Eukaryota > Metazoa > Chordata > Aves > Passeriformes > Phylloscopidae > Phylloscopus > Phylloscopus whistleri. The sequence continues at coordinate 35,337 of JADMLD010001549.1, forward strand.
GCTGCATTAAAATCAATGTGGCCAGCAGATCAAGGGATGTGATGCTCCCTCTCTCCACTCCTGTGAGATCCCATCTGGAATAGTGTGGCCAGCTCTGGGGCCTCCAAGATAAGAAGGACTTGGACTTGTTGGAGCATGTACAGAAAAAAGACACAGAGATGATCAGAGGGTTGCAGCATCTCTTCTATGGTGAGAGGCTGAATTAGAATTGTTCAGCCTGGAGAAGGCTCCAGGAAGATCTTATAGCAACCTTCCAGCATCTGAAGGGAGCCTACAAGAAAGCTGGAGAGGGTCTTGTTACAAGGGTTTATATGGATAGGACAAGGGGCAGCAACTTTAAACTGCAAGAGTGTGTGGATGTCCCATCCCTGGAAGTGTTCAAGGCCAAGCTGGACCGGGCTTTGAGGCCCCAGGTCTAGTGGAAGGTGTCCCTGACCATGGCAGGAGGGTTGGAACTAAATGATAGTTAAGGTCCCTCCCATCCCAAACCATTCTAGGAGCCCAGCATATAATTTGCCTGCCTAAGCAGAGAGACATGTGGAACTGAAACAAAGCTGTAAATTCAGTTGGGAACTCCCTACAGTGGACTACCCACTGCCTTGGAAGAGGAATATTTGAACTGAGAGAGGTAGTGTTACTGTTAAAATTTGTTCTGAGACCTATAGTTTGTATTTGTGTATGTTTTCATTGTTGTAGATGTGGAAGTGGGCACAAAAGCTGTTAATAGAAAGAAGGTTCAGAATACACTGAAAGGATGACTGTATAACCTTGAGGACTGGAATAAAAGAAATGGGGTGAAATGCAACAATGGAAAAGATACGGCCATGCACTTAGACATTTATAAAAAGCATTATTGTTATTATTATGGACTGTAAATGACAAATACGAGGAATAGCCTGTATTTGTCACTCACAGCATGACCTGAGCCATCAGTGAGATCCAATCATATAAAAAGCAGAATGGCTGTATTAGAAAAGGTAATTTTGGAAGAAATGAGGAGAGACTACCTCCATTGCAGAGACTGGCATTAGTTTGTGAAAAGCTGTTACAAACTGCAGCTATGCTGAAGAGAGCTGAATCCAAACTTTATCTAGTGCAGTAAAATCTGAGTTACAGAGACTCTGTCTCACAGGAGGAGACTAGTAAAATGTACTGATAGGTTAGACCAGCAAAGAGTGGCTATGACTACTGCCTATAAATGTATACTACAGATTTAGATGCAAGGAAAAGAGAAATTACTAACTGGAACACTGGATGGCACAAGGACAAATGAGTATGAACTGGTAGTGAATGTGTTCAAGATGAGGGCTGTTCTTGTCCAGCCCTTCAGCAAGAGGTAGAGGAAAACAGCGTGTTTAGTGTAAGACAGATCTAGATGTGTTTATAGAAGGAGTTATACAGAGCATTTGCTCCTACAACAGCAAAATACTGCCTTCAAAACACCTGTGCCAGTCCCATGACCCAAAGATCACAAAGGTTTATCTGCTTAGCAAACCAGACAGCAGCACACAAACCTACAGAACTCTGAACACCTTGGCCAGTGCACCTCAGCAGCCCAATTTCATCAGAACCAGTTCCATTCCAGTTAATGTGCCCCATTACTGAGGAGCAGAACTCTTCTCACATCTAGCATCACCCGGTAATCACAGAACACTGACTTGGCAGAGGCAGCCGGTGCTGAGCCCCTGTGTCAAAAAGAAATTGCTCTCTCAGTCTTAGTAATACAGGGCTTTGTATTCATTGCTGTATTTAAACAATCACTGTGCCTCCCCAAAGCTTATTCCTGGATTTATGGCCTTGCTCTTGACCGCTCTGGTTAAAAAATTACTCAAAGGTCTCCTCACACAAGAGCTATACCTTAGTGCAAGCCAGATCATCTCACACAAGCTCTACGTCTTACAGCCCATCAGCGGTGTGTAGTGGCAGAGAGATCAAGGAAAGAGGCAGCTTTTGTTCCTGAAAAACAAATGGTTTGCACAGTGGATTAAAAACCTCGCATGAAACGTGACAACTGAGACAGGAAAAAATCTCCATGAATGTAAAGCATCGTCTTGTGTTTTCACTATGTAAAAACAGTCACTGCTGTACACAAAGCTTTGAGCCACACAGATGCACGCTGAGCATCTGCACTCGAGATGTGTGCCTGGTACCTTCTACCTGTGCAGTGCTTCTGACCTCTGAAGTGTCTCCATGTAAGGGACTGGAAAACACGTAGATAGTAAAAGCACTCTGTTACAGAACTCACTGCCCTCACTGTAAACATATTAATTTACGTGGACTGCTGCAAATGCTCCCTCTATACATGCTGGGGTTCCACTCAGTAAAAATTAAACACAACCCTTACAATTAATAGAAGAGATGGTCTCTTTGCTTTCTTTCCCACTCACGCCGGCTTATTAATGAATAATAAAAAAACCATCCCGGACAGTGACAAACGCCGTGCCAGCGGTCCTCCTTCCTCGACGCCCCTGGGGACCCTCTCTGCTCCATTCATTCACCCATGGGTGCTCTCCCCGCACGCCCGTGCCCGCTGCCGGCCCGGCCCGCCCCGGGACCCCGCTCCCCGCGGGGCGGCCCCGCCGTGGGGGCGGGCGCTGCCGCCGCCGCTCGCCCTGCCCGCCGAGCCAGGAGAAGCCCCTCACCTCCCCTCCGGTCCCGGGGGAGGGGGCTGCCATCACGTGTGCTTCCTCCCCCTTCTCTCTCGCTCTCTCTCTCCCTCCTCCTCCTCCTCCTCCCCCTCCGCGGCGGCGGCGGCGGCAGCAGCAGCCTCTCGGCTCCGCTCCCTTTGTTGCAGGCGGAGCGGCGGCGCTGCCGGGCGCCGCGCACAAAGGAGCGCGGCCGGGGCGAGGCGGCACCGCGGGCGGACGGGCGCGGACGGAGCGCGGCCCCGGCGGGGACAGCCCTGCCCGCGCCCGGGCGGCGGCGGCGGCGGCGGCGGCGGCAGCGGGTCCGTGCGGCCGCTGCGGCGGGGATGCTGAAGGTGCGCTCCGGCGCGGCGGAGAAAGGAGGGTCCCGCCCGGGCGGCGCCGCGGGCTCCGGTTGATGCTGCGGGCCTGCCGCCGCCATCCCGTCGCCGCCGGCGCTGCTCCTCGGCCGCCCCTCGCCATGCTGGGAGAGAGCCCGGCCGCCGCCCGGCCGCTGCTGCGGGCGGGACCCCCGCTGGCGCTCTGCTACACCTCGGCCCTCCTGGTGCTCGCCCTCTCCGCGCTGCCCGCCGGCCGCGCCTCCCATCCCTTGCCCGGCTCCGAGTGCCAGGGCGGCGGCAAGGGGAAAGGCATCAACTGCTCAGGTAATGCCCCGCCGGCTCCCGCCCCGCGCCCACCCCTGCGGGCAGCCCACGCGTGCACGTGGAGGGAGGGCAGAGCGCGGCCCCCCTGCTCCGCCCGGCCCGGCGTGGCGCTGCGGGCGGCGGAAAACAAAGGAGCGGCGCCCGCCCCGGCCCCGGGCGCGGCTCCCCGGCCGGCGGGAGATGCCCCTCTCCGGGGCGCGGGGAGTCCCCTCTCCGCGGTCTCCCCGCCGAAGGGAAAGGCTTTGCCGCCGCCTCCCGGCTTTTGTCGCTCCCCGCTGCCCCCCGCCGCCGTGCCGGCAGGTGCGCCCGGGCTGCCCGCATCCCGCCCCCTGCTCCGCCGTCCTCCCCCTGCCCCGGGCCCGTCCTGCCGCTAGCGGAGGGTGCGAGCCGTGAGCGCAGCCCCTGATGGCTCACACGGGCTGTTTCTTGGGTCTCACTCTTGCTGTGAGCAGCCCAGACCCGGGGTAGACTCTCCGCCCGTCCGTCTGCCGGCTGTTGTATAGATTCTCTCTGAATGAGGTGCAGGCAGCAAAATACCCCGCGATGTGCTCAGAATAAGCTTTTTTTTGGGTTTTCCCCTGCTTTGGTTGCATGATTTATACATAATATGCATAATTATACGCTGGTATTGTGAGATTGCAATGTGGTTTGGCATGACAGCAGCACGTTTTCTTAGATCTTCGGGTTTTGAAGTAGAACAAAGTAAATACATGCAAGGTAAAGTTTACAGGTTTTTAGAAAGATTTGTTTGTCTTCTAAAACTACTATTTAGGAAAGGGAATTTATTTTTTTTTCCTCTGAAAAATGGCTGTGCATGCCTCCTCCTGCCTTTTGAAGTGATAGGTTTATTCCACTGCACGAATCGCCAGCGAGAGCTGTGCAAAGTGCCTTCTCCAAGGTGATGAAGGTTTCTCGCCCTGTGCGCAGAACCCCCCGCTCCCATTGTCTTCAGCGGGATTGGGAGGCGATTTACGCCTCGAGAGGAACTCCCGGTACCTGCCAGGGTACGGTCCCCTAACTGTACCAGAGATTTCAAGAAATGAGTGAACGGAAGAGTGATCTTCCTCCCAATTACATTTTACAATGCGGATAATGCTGCTAAAGCAGGCTATCAAATTCGCAGACCAGCAAACTGTGGCAAAACGGTCTAGCAATATAATAAATCTGCTACACGTTCTTGAAATGCTCCTCTTCATTTTACACAGTTCAGATGCACACTGTGTTACTGTGTGACACCACAATGCCACTGTTTCGCTGCTGCTGCCTGACTTTTCTTCCTGTTTGTACAAATATGATGGTTATTTTTAAAGAGAGGTTAATAGGTTAATGTGTCACTGGCGTTAGCGGCTTACCCATCAGAGACATGTGGGTCATTAGACCATGGCATGAGCATAAATCAGTGAGATTAAATATGGAAGGCTGCTGAAATGTATGAGGAAGTTTCTGAGATGATGTGGAACACAGGGGTATCATTATTTAGAAACCATCACAGAAAAAAAGGGCTTTCCAGCCTGGAATTAGAAAACCGTATGCTCTATTGAAGGCATTCAGCATGGTTCAGTTCTACTAAAAATAGGCACAAGCAAATGTATGTGCTATATACATACTTGTGGCAGGCACTCTTTTCAGGGTAACTCCAAAAATATGGAAGGAAAATTTTGTTTCAAATGCAGTAGTCAGATTCTGCTGTGTGTTAACTGTTTCATGCAAAACAGCAGGGTTTCAGAACTCAGCTTTATTTTAAAAGAATAACATCAACACACAATATCTGGGTCAGATTTTCCCCTCACTTACCTTTGCACAGCTTCATTAAGTTTTACTGAAGGAGCTACTCCCTGAAAAAGATGAGTTTCCTGTATTTACACATGGGGCCAGATGTTGGCATTAGCACCCTTCTCAGTAGACTGCTACCACATACGGCTTATACTGAAAGTTAAACTTGAGGACACTACTACTACTTCTTCAAATGACTGGACTCTCCAAAATGCTTTCCATATTTAAAGAAGCGAAATGCTTCTCCTTTCTTCTGCTATTTTGCAAGTTTAATATGTGCATCAGTCTGACCTGCTGCCTTAGCAGGTTTTTTGAATTTCTTGAGGTGGTTCCTGGGCTGTTAACATTTTATCATTGTTAGATTATATAGCTACCTTTTTTATTTATTATTTCTTTTCAGAAGTGCTGAATTCCTCTCCTTTATTGCTACAGAATGTGCTTCCTGAGAAAGAGTTTGCTGTAACAAAAGAACATTGCAAGGTGGAGGACACAGGCAGACAACATGAACATTAAGATGGCTTTTTCAGCCTTGATTCTGTTTCTTTGGCACATGCATTGCAGCTTGGCCTTTTGTTAAATTATGGTATAATTACATCATCCCTGGCCAAGGGAAGAACATTTGATAAAGTGATTAGAGCAGGAAACAGAGAATTAAGACGTATCTGGAGTTAATTGACAATGTGGACTTGTGTGTGTTTGTTCGTCTGTCAGTCCATACTTTGCTAAGCTAATGAAATAAAATACGCCTGTTTTAGCCAGAATGGGGTAAAAACAAAATAGTTATTTCTTTCTGGAGAAGAGAGTCCTAGGCTGGTGTTTTGGAGAGGTTATATGATTCCCAGTGCTACCTGTAGTCTTCTGTAACATTTCTGATACTCCCTGACTGTCCATGTGCTGGTGGTGTGATGCTGTGCTCAGGCTCTAGGGTAGCTGAGTCCTTACTAAGGGGGCTGTGAACTACAGGGGCGTATTGAGCATCCTGTGTGTGAAGGTAAGTACAACCTGTGCCTCCTTCCTGAGCTCCTAATCCAATGGTGCTCACCAGAGACACAAACTGCCCGTGGGCATCGTCAGCTGCACTTTTAGTCTGGTTGAATCTCTGGTGTGAGATATGCTCTGGTCACCTGTGGAGCCACAGGGGTTGGATCATAACTGACCTGATGCTGCAGATTTAGGTGGAAGGTACACATACTCAACAAGAGATCTTGCTCAGTGCACTGGTATGGATGTGTTCACCCGGGATTTTAATTAACAGGGATATGCTTGTGTTGTTAGCCTCTCCATGTGCTGTTCCCTCACGTGATAAAATAGGCTTGCTAGGGACGATTCTGTGAACCACCCATGAGTCTCACAGACTGTGTGCTGCCCCTGCATTTCTTAAGATCTCTCTAAGTGAAGTGAGTAAAGATAAAGTTGTTCCAAGAGAGCTTATTGAGGATTGAACAAGTAAGAGAAATCCTGTTTAAATGCAGATATGGTGCATTTGTTCCCATTACTTTCTTAGATACCTTCATCTCTGCCCTCCAGATCCTGTAACAGGAATTCCCCAGGCTTGCTATTGCTGGACACCTATTATGGTGCTGCTGTAGCTGTTTTTCCTTAGTATAAGGGGGAGTCTAAAGCTACTCATATCTGGTATGTCTACATTTGAGGTGAAGCCTTAAGATAATTAGTGAGTTGGCCAAAATGAGTTTCATGTGCACTATTTCTCACTCTAAACGACTGTGTTGTCTGAAGCTTGGATCCAGGCTATCCCTGCTGCAGCAAGGGAGAGTGAACACAAGCATGTAGCTCCCTTGGCCCCGTCCACGTGGCAGATGTGACCGTGGATTTTGGAGGATATAAACCTCAGGCACTGCTGGTCTCTGGAGCTCAGCCGTGGTTTCTGCCTGGGCTCAGTGGGGGCTCTGTGAACCAGAATGAGATGTGGCCTCAAGACTGGCTTTCATCTGTGCTTATCAGCTGGAACAGACATACCCTTTGTGCTTTTTGCTCAAATTAAGTGGATGGGGGGTTTTGTTTGGTGTATCATTCTAAGTTACACAGAGCAAAACCAATTTGTGCTAAAGATACGCGGCCATGTTGGTGAGAACATTAATAGCAAGGGATGTGAGAGAGATACAGGTTCAGGTAAATTATCGTATTTAAAGAATTACATCTTGTTTTGTGTTTGCATAGTTACACTTGATCTGAAATGGTAGACGGGACTAGAGTAATTGGTTATTTTACCTAAGGTACTATGAGTTATGTTCCTGTAAAAGAATTATAACAGTCAAGCCAAATAAAATGTGAAATGTGTTTGTGCCAATCGAACTTCTGAAGTAAATGATCTGAACACGTTCAGGTTGCATGTCACTTTGAGAAACTATCATAAGGCATGGATATAAATCAAGTATAAGTAAAAAGTAAAAACAATTATTAAAACGAGAAATTAAAGCTTGGACAGTAGCATGCATATATTTGTTTCTCTTTAGTGTAATTGCCTAGACATGAAATGTCCTTGCAGTAGAGATTCTTATGCTGATTAAAGAGCCAAGAGGTAATTAAAGTAGAATTGAAAGTGTCAGAATAGCAGAAAATCATCTTGTAACAGGTGTCACTCCATCATTGTCACTAGTGGGAACTGCTAGTGTGATGGAGCAATTGAGGCTTGACTGAGGGGATTGGATTGAATCCAAATTCTTTATTGGTTTTTTGAGAAGAGGAAAAAGAAGCTGTGTTTGTTGTGGAAAATACTGCTAACAAAACATTCTTTCCATACCAAGATCTATCTGATAATTCCTGTTAAGGGGAAAACAAGAAGTCTAGTCCTTTTCTTCCTGTTGATGTAAGGATAAATATTTTATACTTGTATCTTGTCACTTTTCTTTTAGAGTTGACAGTAGACTGGATAAAGGGGAGAGTTAATATTTACTTGGACTTGAAAGAAAAAAAAAAAAAGAAGCTGTGACCAAGAGCTTTGGGTAGAGAGGTATAAATGCAGAGAATCCCACTGATATTGACAGGAGCCTGTACCCTTTTCCTCTAAAGAGATCATTTCATTCCACCACTGATCCATCAGCTGAAAGCACTGGTGACTTCTCCAGCCTGTGGTCAGACTTTGGCCAGTGTCCACAAAGCAGGCAGTGGCAATAGTTCCCAGTAGCTGTAACATTTGTGGAAGGAAGAATGCTGACCATCAGAACTGTTGAAAAAGGATCTATTCTTCTGACTCGAGACTCCTGCATATCCTCCTCACCAAGTCCTGGCAGGTGCTGTGGAACAAGAGTGGAGATAGGGGACATGTTGGTGTTACTGAGGTAGAAGCCTGGCTTTTTTCTAAACTGGCTGTAATGCTCAGTAGAACCAAAGGCCAAGGACATTCTGTGTAGGAGTACTCTTTAAAAAAATTATTCTATCCCAAAATTAGCTTTAGAGAGTAAGAAAATTATAATTAAATACTATGCTGTGAGCTAAATAGTCCCTTCTAATTGCTGTAGTTTGTTCCTAGATCATCTTGAAATTCTAACAATTTAGAAATATGGAGAAATAGAGGAAGAAAAAGAGAGAATGTGGGAGAGTGGAGCTGTGTTTTGTGGAGCTCCTAAGGGAGAGCTTTTTTCACTAAATCAGTTGATAATAAATTTTATTTTATGAAACCATTTCTTGGTCTTCTTTGTATATTTTTCTTCCACAAAAGGATAAGAAGTTGAAGATGAAATCTGATTAGGAGTAAATTCAACAGTCAAAACTGTGATCTGATGAAATTAAAGTGTCCTGGAGAACCTGAAATCTGGTTATTTGTCTTGATGAACAGCTACAATGTATCTTTGGTTCTAATTTAGCTCACAGATGGCTTCAGGGGGAGGTGAAAGCAGAATTCTTTAATCTTGTATTATTAGGACAGTATCTAGTGGTGCCATTAGTTGAGCCATTAGGTATCTGGGATTTATGGGTCATATGTTTTACTATTTGTTTGTTTATTTTAAATGAGAAAAAATTACAGGTCTTTTTTTCTCTTCAAGATTCTTGCCAGGGAACTTCTGTGTTCCATGGAGTAAGATGCCAGTGAAAATCTTTGCCACAAGAGCACCTGAAAGATTTCAGTTCTCTCTGACCTGGTTACATCCCCAGACCTGGCTGGCTGGGAGCTGGTAGACAGATCAGGCTCTGCATACATTTGCATATCTATTGATGTGAATTTCTCCATTTAAGAGAGCAATTTAATGTTACACTGATATCAGTATTCAATTTCTTTTAAGTTGCTCTAAAACTGCCTCACTGGTCATAGTGTGGTTTGTGAGGAGGTAGTGTTTGACTAGCAAATCGGGATTTATTTTAGGATAATTTAAATTCTCATTACAGTAGACAATTTCTAAGGACTGAAAAGGCAGGACTTCTCTGATAATAGATTATGTGTTACAGAAACAGTTTTTAAAGGAACTGGTTTAGAATAAAACTAAACCCCTGTGATACCTCTCTTTTGATTTCGTATTATAAAAATGAATTTAGTTGCAGTTGCAGTCTTGAAACACCCACATTATACAACTATGTTCAAGCTGGCAGGATCATCATCCACGGTTCAAAAAGAGTGTTAATTAAGACCAGCAGGAAAACGTGTAAAAATTAAAGGAAGAAAATCTGGAACGGGACAAAAGTGTCAGTAATTTTTCTGAAGTGATCTGGCTTGTCTTGGTGGGTGCTGGGTCTTCCCCACCTTTTCCTACCAGGCTGAGACCTCAGCGTGCCCCTATGTATCTTAAATAGGTGCAAAAGTCTCTGTACTTTTGTAAGATGCATAGCCCATCCCCTGGAGAGCAGCCAAAGAGAGAACAGGTACAATGTCAACAAACAGACAAAAGGCTGCTCAGGACATGAAATGGTTCTTCTCAGGTCTTGTTTGGAGGCCAAAACCTCCTGAAATCTGGCTCTGCCTGGCTGCAAAGCTGCGGGCAGCCTCATTCCAGTTGTCTGGCATGCTGGCAGGCAACAGCCGTGTTCCTCAAGGAAAGCCCTGGGGCATCTCCTGTGCCTCACACCAGTCTCAGGGGATCCATGTGGAAGCAGATGGGGTGAATGGGGGCAGTCAGGCAAGCCAGAGAGTTGGATCTGTGCAAACTCTGGTTAATCTACCCTTGATCACCATGCTGTGTTCGAGGGGAACACGAAATGCACGTGTTTGGGGGCTCCAATTGCTTTATCCCAGATTCTGCCCCTGATTGTTTCCCAGACTGACACTTTTCTACCCAGCTTCAGGAGTCTGACACGTGTCAGAGTTCACCTGTGGCTGACGAAGAAATGCTGCTTTAGGAAGCATTTTAACCAGTCTCACTATTAACTGATGAGAGCAGTGAGGGAAGAAGGGACACAGCCCCCCACGAAAACCTGCTGTCACACCTGCTTCTCTGTGGCTATAGAAAACCTCCTGTAAGCACACATATTTCAGCAGTGGGTGACAAAGTGTCCTGTTGCTTCAGCCTGAAGTGTATGGAGGAGTTTGTTGTACCTCACAAGAGATTTAGTTGCTTTCTTTCCTATCCAGAGACACTTAACATGCAACTACAAAGAATGAGTGTTTGGATAAACATCATTTGCAGAGGTGGCTCTATTTCCTCTAAAATTTTGAACTGAACAAGATTTTTAGCCAAAACAACACAAAAGCTTGAGAGATGGGATACTTAAAGGTGTTCATGCATGTGCTGAAAGTGCCCAGAATAGTCTAGGCATTCAACATAAATGAGTGCTTTTGAAAATACAAGCTTTAATCCTCAAGGGTGTCCATAAAACACATGAACAAGTTAAGAAGTCTTTAGCTGGTTGGTGAGGACAGCTAAACCAGTGCTTTCAACGAGTATTTCCATATAAAGTTTGATACAAAATTGTGGCTGGATAGCAGGTTGTTGCCTTAAAAATTCAGGGAAGCATTGATCTAATGAAATGTTTGCATTTTGCTAATTAGTATTGACTCTGATTGTGTGCTGCTTCTGCCTGATCCCTCTGGGAGAGACAGAGGTCAGTGTGTTGTGCCAAATGGGTTCTCCAGAGCAGCAAAGAGCAGCAAAAGATCCTTAGACTGAAGAAAGGGGTGCCCTGTCCCCTCCCTGAGCCATATTGCTCCATGCAGTGAGCAGATAAAAGGTTCTTTTCCTGAAGCACCATCTCTCTCCCGCAGCTTTTTCTTCATCCTTCACCTCTCCCAGAATTTTGCTGAGACAATTCTGTGAGGCAGAGTTCTTTCTTGCTGTCTTGATTGGAAGTATAATTTTATGGAAGTATCATTTCAGGGTTATAAAAGTGAAAATAAAACAGGCGGGCTCCTGTTGAGGTTATAGAATTGTTTTCTCATATAAAACATGGGTTGGGAAGGCAAGTTATTTCATAGTATTTCTTCTCTGTTTTAACTGCAAAGGTGTCCTTTTCTTCACTTGTACAGGTGCTTACACCTGCAAAGGGTGTCTTCATGAAAATATTTAAATGTGTGTGGAATGTGCAAAATTGGTTCTGTGTTGTAAGAAATACTCTTCCTCATGTGAGAAGCTGGCTATGGAAGGGATGAAACAAAAATTTTGGCTGGGAAACACAAAGAACAGATACTTTTAAAAAAAATTGGTTTGTTTTGTTAATAAGAAGAGGTTTATTGTTGTCTCAATGCTTTTTGTTAAAACCTGTGTCTGCAATATGGAACAGTTATCCAGGTGAGAGAACACAACCTCCACATTTGCAAGTGATATTCATGCTGCTGACTGAACAAACAAAGAGGATCACTGGAACCAGGCTCCGAATTTGAGTGTTTTGGATGATTTATCTACCAGATGGTAAATGCAGTCCAATGTAAAAAATTAGTCTGGGAGCAGGGAATCAATCATTCAGCACACTGATCAGCAAAGGGATTTGGGTGTTATAGCAGAAAAATTAATGAGCTGGCAATCCACTGCAGAGCAGCATTAAAACAAAAGATACTACACTATAATAAAAGAGTCCTCACCCAGAAGACAAAAGAGATGAATATCCTGCTTTATTAGACACTTGATAAACCTAATCTAAAGCATTATATTATATACCAAACCCCCTATATTATTCAAACATAATGACTCAAAAATTCAGTATCAAAATCTGGAGATCAGAGTTAATTTGGAAAAGTGAAGCTTTTCACTGCTTTCACAGTTCTTTCCCAAATATATAGGCTTTTCTGTCACAGGAGTTACTTACCAGTATTCTGTATTATGGTAATAGATACTTCTGTTCTATTTGAAGTCACCCTACAGTGCATTCAGAATAACTTAATGAAAGATTATAAGATACAATACTAGCTTTATGCCATAATTACATCTTTCTTTAAAAGTCCTGAAAATGGGTTGCTAGCCTCTCTCAGTTACTCAAGCTACAAGAGATCAGAACAGTTTTACCACCAAAAGCTCTTCATGACTTTTCTGTGATTTTCCTTGTGAAGCATTGAGTCTCTGTCTAGAAAAGACTAAGAAAAGGTGGCTTTTGTGCTCATTTTCCACTTTTAAGGTGTTTCTGTTGTTTTTTGGGTTGTTTTTTTAATTGTAAGGACTAGGTGCAGGATAGACTGTTTGGGAAATGCCATGATGTACAGGCTGCTTCTGTAGGGAGGAAGGGCAGCAGCAAGGTCTGGCCGTGCAGGTGTGGGGCCACCTGACACAGGTGGAGATCTGTCTGTGGGTCCCCTCTCCACCCTAAGGGATCAATGCATTTCTGTGACTGCAGGTAACTGTGAGAAATAGGTTGTAACATGTCTCTTTTCTACTGTGGAAAGCAACCAGGATCTGCTGTTATGTGTCCTCTGTGAGTAAATGCTTTTATTTCTGAAAAGAGTCAAGGAGATCAGAGACCTTTATGCCATATTGTCCTCCAGTTTTGGCCTTTTCTTACTTGGTTTGTTTTTGTTTTTTGGTAGGTTGATTAAAAGCTAACAAAGCACACAACAAAAATCTCATGCAAGTCATCTTTCATTTTCTTAGTATTTCTTAGTGTTTCTCTATGAATAACTTATTAAAAAAGATTTCTACAAACAGGGGAAGGGAGCTGATGGTCTGACTGCCTAAACAATAGAGCAAAGCCCACTACCTAAGTATTTTTTTCCAGAATTGCTAACCACTGATTAAATCAACAGGAGCTCCCAGATCATGATCCTTGTGAAAACCAGATTTCTCTTTGTTCAGAGTAAGGAGTAAGAACCTGTAAATTTTAGTCTCATAGAGCTCTAGAGATTGGAGGTGTAGAAACAATAATAATCCGTCGGTTTGCAGCCAAAGCTGTACCAAAGTCATGGGCTCAATTGCCTACATTTCTCCAAGCCACATGGGCATCTTATATCCAATTCAGCCTGGGTTTACCCGTGAGCTGTACCTCAGCCAGTTTGTGCACCCCAGGAATGATTTGTCCTTTTATTCCGTTTCAGACGTGTGGGTGTGAGACAAAAGGCAGAATTCAGTCATGTGCATATTTACCTGTAAGTTTGTTATGGTTTTTTGTTTGGTTTTTGTTGTTTGTTTGTTTGTGGTTTTTTTTCCCCCTCCTGCTATATTTATATGAAGATTTGTGCTGGCTGAATTTTTTTCTGCCATTTTGGGTGTGCACAACACTGTTGAAGACAGCTGACTGAGGCTGTGAGCTGAGTGTGGCTGTGGCCACAAACAGAAAACGCAGATTAAATTCAGATGAGCAGCGACACGAGGTCCCCCCGTGAGATGCTGCAGAGCGGGGATGATAACGCCTCTGGTGCCCCTCCTCTCCCCATCCCCCGGCCTGTCTGGCCGTGCCGGGGGGAGCTTCTGCTCCCGGCTCCCTTGGCCAGCTGTCCCAACACCTGGCAAAGGCAAGATGTCCTTCGCAGCATCTGGGCCAGGGCGGAATGACAGCAACAAGTCAAAGTTCCTTGATCCCGTGCTGTCCAGCAGGTAGCGGCGGTAATTTAGGGCAATTAGGAGGTGTCCCTCAAGAGCTGTGAGCTGACACCGGGCGTGCTTCGGCAGTGCCCCGGAGCCGCCGGGAGGACAACCCGTGAGCTCTAATCCGGCCTCACATTCGCCAGGGAATCCCCGGCAGGCAGCCGTGAATAATCTCCACCTGCTTCGAGCTGTGTGAGTGGCACGATGGGAACAGGGAGAGATGGATGAATAGGTTGAAAAGAGAGGTGGCCTTCTGTCTGTCCCTTAAGAAAGGCTTGTTCCTGACCCTGAGATGGTGGGCATCGCGGGTCCGCTCAGCTCCTGCGGCTTTGTGCAGCCTTGCCGGTGTGGTGGGATACAGGGGTGCCGTCAGCTCCGAGCGAGCTGGAGTTCCAGCAGTTCTCCACAAACCTGGCGGCTCTTCCAGCCCTGTGCCAACCATCCTGTGCCACAGGCCAGCATTTCTTGCTCTATGGGCACCACGCTGTAGCCCGACTATAAACTCCCAGCCCCGAAAATCCTTTCCAGGCTGGCAAAGGGGCTTAGCAGGAGCTCTGGGAATTGTGCTTCTCCTGGTGTTGTTTCAGTATGGATAAACGAGCAGGCAGAGAGGAATTATTAGCTATAGATTTATCTGACAAGAATGCATACAGGAGAAAAATGTTATTTCAGGAAGCTGAGCAGTGATTTGGTTTTTTGAAGCGTAACAGAGTTGTTAAAGTTTGAAAGGAAGGGAGCTGGCTCCTCAGGTTCTTCCTGGCTGCTGTAACTTACTAGAATTACCAGAACTCATTAAGAAACTTAAATGATCAACCAGGGGCTTGTTTGTTTGTTTTCTCCCTGTGACTTTTATGTGGCTGGTTATTTTGTTTCTTTTCCAGTGGTTTTCTGACTGTTTAATTACAGTTTTCAAACCTAGACCTAAATAGCATAGTGTATGGATGTTCAGAAGAGAGAGTTTCTGCAAATCTAATTATGCTCCAGCACCATTCATACTGCTAATGTTTCAGGAATATTACCCAGGAGTTAATTTATTTCCTTTTTCTGTATACAAAATGGGAATCTAATATTATTTTACAAAAGCTTGTGTATCATAAGAATGCACCACAATGATTTTTTTTAATTTATAGATCTGCTAAAGGGTTTTTAATGAGTGAAGTGAAAGAGGAAACTGAGGTTTTCATATTAATTTGGAAACCATGAGATCTAACTGCTACATTTTAATCTCTTACATGGAGAATACCCTTTTCTTGGAATTAACTTCTATTCAGTATTTTAAAAGTGAAAAGGTACTTAGTTCTTTGAAATCAGTAACCACTTAAGATATTTTTGTAAATTCTTGATTTTTGTATAGACTGGCAGGATCTGTGGTACATTTCCCTCTAATTAGATTTTGAAGTGTATCCCTGTTGTTTTCCTTTTTGAAAATGTCTGTAGCTTTAGAACATGCAGTGTTGGCACTAAATTCCTTCAGAACACAAATAACTGCAGCAGCCTTTAATTTTTTTGTTGTTGTTGTTGAATAACTCACATTTAGGTAAGCTGATGTTTCATTTCCTACACCTAGTTAGGTTCTGCAACTTGCAAATAGCTGTTTCCTTCTGTTCCTGTAAAAAGAACATTCCCACAAAAGAGCTGTCATATGTGCTGGCTGTCATGCTGACAGTGTGTCGTCCCCATGGCTGGGGGAGGTCTGCCATGGCATTGAGCCTCCTTGGTCACTGTTTCTGCACTCAAGCCTGCACCCCATGCCTTTCTGATTGATCCCACCATCCACTATTTTCTCAACTCTGTCTTACCAATGGAGTTAAAAACCTAGTTTAGAAATACATTAATGACAAGAGATATTAGGGACATTATTGTAAACATTCTTACAATAATTTGGCTCTTGAACTTCCTGTTTTCAGAAATTTCCCACTTTGCAACATAAACAGCAATTTTTTTGGATATGTTTTCAAATGTGTCTAAAACTTACACATGGGCCAGATTAATCTCAAAGCTGTTTTACACTTTTTTTTTTTTCATATTAGTTAGACTTTAAGTCTGGGCAAAAAGTTGAATTTTAGGGAAATAGTGCATTAGGGTACTTAGATTTTTAAATAGAACTTGATGTATTCAATGAACAGTTTCCACTGCCAGATTAATCTCAAACCTGTGTTACACTTTTTTTTTTTCATGTTAGTTAGACTGGGCAAAAACTTGGATTTTAGGGAAATAGTGCATTAGGGTACTTAGATTTTTAAATAGAACTTGATGTACTCAATGAACAGTTTCCACTGCTGTGAATTATTGCATCCCTGCTTGAATTGCTTTGAGGAAAAAAAGCATCCAGACGATGAGAAATGCCCAATTAGTGAACATGTCTGGAAAATCTGATTTGAGAAACTTGTCTAGCATTGCACAAGAACAGAAAAATTACATTTGCTCAAATAACATTAATTCAGGAATCTTCTTGTTTCTGAGCACTTGATTTGTGCTTTTAATATGGCTTTGCTTAGCACAAGTTTCTTCAGGAAAAAAAATAAAGAACAAACCTCTCCACTAACAATTAAGGAAAACACAGGCATTTCTAAGGATGGACTGATTTTTAAGTGGCTGTGAGGAAAGCTAAGACCATTACATCCTGGCAGAGACCTCTCACTTGAATTAATGGCATAATGGGTACCACTGAAAGTAGTTCTATATCAATCCAGCCACCTGAAAAACAAACATGGAACTTTTCCACATATTTACTGGAAAGCAAAGACCTAGCAACCCCTGGGCTGTCTCTTCAGGCCTGGGAACTGGAAAAGTGGCTGTCTGTTATCCATCCTTGCCTCTCCCACCCTGTGATCCCTCTCCTCTGGCTTTCCTGTGGTCTTATTTCAACCAATGTGGTACCTGCCAGGTCGCTTTCCTTCACAGCCAGTCCTCAGCTTTGTACTGGGACTGTTTTCTGCTCTCAGGCAAGGACACCTCTGAGACCATATGAATGTGACAAGTTTGCCAGCACTGGTTTTTGGTGCTGAAGCCAGAGCTCACCTGGGACATCATTAAAAAGGGTACATGAAAGGTGGAGCCTGTGACCAGTTTTGCTGGTGGCGCATAGCAGATAAACCTCTTACAGCAGCTTAAAACTTCAGGTGGATTGGTTGTATTTTCACACAGCAGAATAAAATGGTCTGTGCCTGGGAAATCATACCTCCTTCACTGCACCTCCTGTCTCAGCTCCTGAATGCAAACATGCTCAAACACAATAAGGCGATAGCTACAATTTAGTTACTCAAAGAAAACCCAAACAACCGAACAAAACGCTGTGAGTTCTTCCCCAGCTTCATTCTTAAAAACTACACAGCTGGAAATTTTCTATGAAAACAATGAGCCTGCATGCTATCAGCAACTTAAAACTTGATCTTATGATTGAAAATGTTATACACCATTAACTAAAAATGCAGTTCCCAGCTCTATGTATTGCTTCAGCTTTAGAGTTATAAAGTTGCATTAAAATCGAAGAATTCTACATTTGCTTGAGAAGCTGTTCAGAAGTTAAAAAATGCCAACATTTTGGACTGTCAAACTAATTTTCTCAAAAAAGTCAAATGCCCTCATTTTCATGGCCATGTTTCTGAGATTCTTTCCCAATTCATCCTACAGAAGCTCCATACAGCTTTTTTTTTTTTTCCAGTGTCAGTAAGACTGTCCTATTTCTTGCTATGAAAGGGAAAACAATAGAAGGGAAACAAGTATTTATTCTATGTATTTTAGAAACATCAGCTGAATAATATCATTAGATGAGATGACACTGTAAAAACTTTTCAGAGCAGGAAGGGAAAGTTGTAGTTTAGTTTTGGGGAGCGGGTTCATCTTGGTTTTTAAATGTGACAGAAATCCCACTTCAAAGAATGCTTGTATGAGAGAGGGTATTGAAGATTGACCTTCAATTCAGCCTTTAATGCACCCTGCTCTCAACTGGCTTTTTAGCACCAGCTAAAAAGTGGAGAACCCTAGTGCAGCAAAAATTTTGCATATTTTCTTTCCTTAGTGTTATCTCTTGGTCCTTAGTGTCACCATCCAGGGAGGTGTTCAAGAAATGGTTGGACATGGCACTTAGTACCAAGGTCTAGTTGACAACTGGAGATTGGACAAGAACTGGACTTGATGATCTCGGAGGCCTTTTCCACCCTATCTGATTCTGTGATTTTGTGATTCTGTGATTTTGTGATTCTGTGACAAGTACCAGATGTGACAAGGTCATGGAGTGGAGAGCAGGAAGGGATTGCAAGGAGATAAGAGTCCTTGTCCCTGTTGGTACCAGCAAGCTGCCTGCAAATTGTACCCTTGCTCCATCTGGAGAAGGTCCTGGAGCAGGAATGCCAATGCTTCACTGCCCAGCTGGTGGGGCAGTGTGAACACCAGAGGTGAACCAAACAGGAAGATAAAACCTTTAGGAAAAAGTTTTTACCTCTTTGCTTGGCTAAAGATGGATACATGCATTTTACATATGGATTAACTTTTGAGTGGGTTTTTGTTATTTCTCCATGAACTCACACCCCTTAGTGAAATTTGAATGTCTCCCTAGCTTGGACACACCTCATTGCAGCCATAAATACATCTTATGTCACAGATTTTAATCACTACATTGAAATAATGAATATCAGTATTTCTCTTTCTGCAAAATGGGCAGAAATCTTGTGGAATAAAGAAGTGGCAGAAGGGAAGAGTTTGTTCACTTATTTGAAGCCTTACATAGCCAGCATAGAAGCACTGATTATGATTCATTTTCTTGTTTAATTTGCCTTGTTCTTCATGTTACACTTCACTAAATATATTTACTTTTATTCCTGCCATTACACATGACAGAATCTATCTGCACGAAAGGAATTTTAACTGCAAGAAAGGTTTTATAGACACAGAGTGAAACAGCAAAAGATGAGGCAGGAATCTAATGCAAGATGTTAAGTACTGTTGTTCCCAAAATTGAGGAGCAATTAAACTTTTTATTCTACTAAAAAATGTGAAATCTGTAAAGCAACGTGGTAGCATAATGGGAAGCATCTCTTAATGGGCTTATGCAGTTATTGCAAGTTAAAAGCAGTTGCATGTTTGGCTAACAAAATATGGGGAATACATTTTCATTAAATGCCAGTGATAATGCCATCACATGCACAACAATCTACATAAGCCTCACAGAGCTATTAAATTTGGTGTATTTTCTAGTAGGAGCAAGAAAACAAGACACAGCTATAGGGGAAAAAAACCCCACTGGATTAAACCAAGAAAGCATGACAGCTAAAAAAGAAGAGCAACTGAGTTCAATTTGAATGGCAAAAACAAAACAACCCCAAACAAACCAAAACATAAACCTTTTGTCTCAGAGGAATCCTCTTTTTCCGAGTTCACATCTCTGGAAACACACTTGGTGGGAAATTTTAATCATCTAATCAAACAAGTAATAGAAACATTAATGATTTTTAACCTGATGAAACTCATTGTCTCTTGGGGTCTGCTTCATCACCTGAGCTTACAAGATCTGCATCTGCCAGCTTGGCTCATGAGCACAACTCCCAAGGAAAAAAGGAGCTGTGTTTCTAAAAGAGCTATGTGAACCCTCTCCACCTCAGCAAGAGAGTTGTTTTGAAACACTGCATAAAATATAGAAGGGTTTTTTTTCCTCCTTTGTGTTTATGGAAACAGCTTTCCCAGGTACTGGACAGTAGGGAAACTGAGAACAGAGTGACTCTTCCATCCATCTACTCCTGCCTTTCCTTGCAACCTGATGTGTCCTGTGTGTTTGCCCATGGTAACTTCTGTCTCAGCATGGGCTGTGGATGAAGGTGTCCAAGGCTGCGTGTCCCTGCCCTTCCTGGCCACCATGGAGCATGCCAAGCCATGGGGCCTGGCAGTCCAGTCAGTTTGCAGCCAATGGGTCCATCCTCTCTGCATTTCCTTAGCTTCAAATGGGAGGCAGTATCACAAGTCTAATTACAGTGCACCTTTACTGCTCTCCCTTCGGATTCTTCCTTCAGGGAAGAGAGTGAGGAAGTCAAGCACGATTTTCCCTTGAAAAATCCATGCTGGCTGCTCTTGTTAGTCATCTTCTCCTGTCTTCAGCGATGGATTAGAAGAGGATGTTCACCTGGGACTGAGGCTATGCTGGCCCACTAATTATTCCCCAGATGCCCTTTGTTGCATTGCTTGCTCTTCCATAAAGATGGGAATAACGTTAGCTTTTTCCTTGTCATCAGGGACCTCGCCCCCTGACCTCCATTTCTCACAGTTGATTGACAACAGCTTCATGGTCACATCAGTCGTCTCTGTCAGATCCTTGGTGAAACCTGCCTGGGTTGGTGGATCTGAACATACCTGGTTTCCTCTAAAGTAGTCTCTAACTCATTGCTGCTTTGCTGTTGACTGGCCCTGTGTGTTCTGAATGGGGTTGATATTTGCTGGGACTTGGGAACAGGCTTTGTCTACGAAGACTTGTAAGAAAGGACACTGAGGGGTTCAGCCTCTTCTTTGATGCCTGTTACTTGTCTCTTCCCCATTCATCAGCAGATTCACATCTTTCCTGACCTTCCTCTTGCAAATGGCATTCTGGTAGAATAGTTTCTTTTTAACCTTAATGTCCCTTGCTAGCTCCAGCTGGGCTTTTGCCTTCCTGTTTTTGTGTCGGAGTGCCCAGGCAATGCTTTTGTTCTCCTCCTGTCTTGCCTATCTTTATTTACACTTGTGTGCTCCCTTTTTGTATTTTCAATTCATTAAGACTCTTTTCAGCCAAGTGGGCATGCTGCCAGAAAGGTGAAGGCAAGACAGGGAACAGTCAGAGCCACATAAAGGTGCACTTGTGAGAAATGCCTCGGGTGAACAACTTCTCTAAAGGCAATAGATTTAGGCCGATGAGGGCAAGGACTTTAAAATAAGACATAGTGTTGTCTGTCTTTGTCCAAGAAGAGGACATTGATTGAAAGGAGATGAGGCTGGGTGAAATGTCAGACTGTTTGTCCTGCTTTTCAGTAAATTTTTCATTTCACGCTAAACTTCATATTACTGCAGCCACATTGCTACCAAGCCAGCTGTGCACAATTCACCGTGTGGAGTCAAAAGTGGACAGGGCAGCAGGGAAGTAATGAAAGCAGAGAGCTTTCCTAGGAAATGGAATAGTTGTGTGTGTTGATGTAGGAAGAGTCTGCTGAAGGTCAGTGTGTAAGGCGAGATGGAAGGGGCAATTGGCTGGGTATCAGAAAAGGTGTGGCAGAATGGCAGGTGAGAAAAGCTGCTCCTCAGAGAAAAGGAACTTGAAGATTAAAAGATCAGAAGGAAGAGTTCATTATTGAGTCTGAATCAAGGGACTGAGACAGAATAAAACAAGTGAAAAAGGAATGGTCTTCAGTCAGAAGTGAACAAAGACTAAAACTGCTTGTTCACAGTAAATGCTGAGAAAGAGGAAGAGGCAAATGTAAGGACAAGAAGAATGGGAATAGCAGAATTTCCAGACATCAGCCTGAAAAGAGTGTAAAGATCTTGCTGGCCTCAAACAGAGAAGAAAACATGGAGTGAAAACAGGAAGAACTCTTCCTGGCCATTAGGGAGCAAAACTGGATTGTTGGGAGACAAGAGGCGGTGGGTGGCTGTGAGGAAGGAGGGCAGTGAGAGGGGGACAGCCCTGGGACCTGGACAGGAGAGGTCACGGGCAGCACCCAGGGAGTTGGACAAGAAACTGGAAAAAGAGTGTTATGACAGGAAGAAGAGAGTAAGAGATAGCAATGCATGTAGCTGAGGAGTTGGCTAAGTGAGAGGAAAAGTAAATAATTAGGTAAGGGAAACATGTTGAAGATTCCTGAAAAAAGCATCCTACATCAGGAAGCGGGAGAAGGGAAGTCAGTTCATCAAAAAAATAAGTTTTTTTCTCTTTTTCTTCCTTAAAAACTCAGAGAACCAAATGTTCTCCCTGTTAGTAGACATTTACCTGAATTCTTTTATCAGTTTTTGTGGTTTCCCCTTAGAAATGTATTTTTTTTCTCTGTTAAACAGGCCATGAGGAAAAATGACAGATTAAGCCTCTAATACTGAAAATATGCACGTGCTTAATTCTACAGTTATATACTTATGTTCTTAACTGTTTTGTTAGATCAGAGCTGAAGGGCTCAACTGCTTTAAATATTGAAAATGAACATGCTTTCAAAAGGATTTAATACTGTTTCAGACTTAAGAGATATGGATATTAGATCAAGGATACTTAAAAAACCCCACCCTGAAAGACTCACACAATTTTTAACTTGCTGTGATATCTTCATTCCATATATTTATCATTAATGAGATTTTTCAAAGCTGAAATTACTTATCTAATGGTTATTGGTACCTTTAAAAATCTTCTAATTAATTTGAGAAAAATTAAATTGAATCACAGACAATGCTGTATTTAACATACAGTGACTGGATCTCGTCTTTAAATTTAAACTGGCCAGGTATTTTTCCAGTTTGGAACCAGAAATAAGGAACATGCGCAAGCTGATTTTTTGTCTTTATCATTCATATCATGTTCATTCAAAACATTTAATTAATGATTTTTGATGAAGATTTTTCATTGGAACATTTAGTTATGCTTTCTAGTTAAAAAGAAATTATATTGTCAGGATTTTCTGAGCATACTCTTATTCTTAGAATACCATATTAAAATGAATGAGATTGGTATGACAGAAGCTTCTAAACCCATTTGGAGGCCATTCTGCTTCAAAAAATACAGTTAATTTTTGACATTTTCTTAGGTACTGCAAAATTTTGATGAAGATAGGTAGATTGGTGATGAAGAAACTGTGCCTTTTCTTCCTCGGATACATGTTTGTAAATATGGAATCACCCAATGTTATATTTAGTCTGTATGGAGAAATGATGGCATAATTTTATACCTGTGACTTAGAAAAATAAGTTTTATTCCTCCTTTCTTTTACTTAGTTATTTCCAACATAGATGTTATGTTATTACACTGTCAGAGATTAATGTAGACATGCTGATCCTCATTGCCTTTTATCTTAGCAACCGCAAGGTGTTCTGTGATGAAATTTAGTATCCTGATTTGAGATTCTCAAATCATTATATTTACCTATATGTGGATATTTTTTAATATTAAAATTATATGGTAAAGTTTAAATATACAAGTTGTTTTTTAAACAACTCAGAAATGACTATATTTTTTATGTGTTATAATATTTTTCAGAAAATTGATGTTGTTTTCTGTCCAGGTCTTAAACAGTAATGGGCTCATAATTAAATGCCCTCGCTGTCATTCTTGGTTTTCATTTGGTCACTTAGTGGAAGCAATACTCCTTGTTGCATAGTAAAAGTGTAAGAGAATGCATGTTTTGGAGAAAAAACTGGTAGGGTAAAAATAAGATGACAAAAATGTTTCTATTGTTACCAAGGCCCTTTTGTGTGAGCTGATTTTTACAGCTGTATTTGAAAAACATACATTAAATACAGGAGGCACAGTTACGAGTTCTTCAGCTCCTGGGGGAAAACAGTGTTCTGGTGTGCTGTCCCAAAAACAACACAGGCCAGTGACAAATTAATCAGATAGTCTGATTAATCTGAAATTAAAGCTGGATATCCCTCCCTTGAATGTATCTGCCAGACTGAAAAAGGATCTCCTCGTTTTGGAGAGATTTTGCTGACCTATCCTGGAAGCAGAGGGGAAGACGTTTTAATGAGAGTCTCTTTTCCTTTCCATTGCACAAGGCCATCTGGGTCTGACTCTGCTCTGCTCCTGTAATTCATGCTCCACACTCTGAGGAAGACAAAGCAAATGCTTTGTTGGTGTACCTACGGTGTACATACAGGGATTTTTATGTTAAGGTTGTTGGGACAGCACGATTTAAGTTGTCAGCCATTCAGGCAGTGTTTGGCTTTGACTGAGAGGTCTGAGGGATGAATTACACAGTGGATTAGTGCTGGACAGAAGGCATGTGCATTCTGTTGTATATAATTTTTGTAGGGTTGGCTGGAACACGTGGCCTTGTGCCCATTAAGGCACATTCTCCATCTAATGTGCTCCAGTAGCAATGTACTAGAGTAGCAGTAGTTTTCCTAGTGTGCTACTGCTAACAATATCCTGTGACTATGTTAGCAGAATTGTGGTAGAAAAGGATACATTCTTGAGCAAGACCATTTCTGGCAATATCTCTGTTGGTGAGAAATGGTCTTGCAGCCCTTGGGAAACAGCTCATTGCTGACTTCAGGCACTGTCCCATCCTCTGGCAACAGCCCGGTGCCTGAGGGACATGCCAACCTCTCCAGCTTTTCACAGAGGACACAAGAGTTCAGAAACTTCCTCTGCAGCCCATTGCTTACTTGATCTTTCCAGATCTTGTAATTCTTTGTGGATTTTTTTATGTCTGTCTTGCCACCTGTTCCTGCCATCCTTTTCCTCTCTGAGGAAATCCTTCTCCTCGTCTTTTCCTCCTTAGGTTTGGGGTATTTCAAGCTTATGGACAGAGAAGACAAAGGCAGCCCTTCCACTTCATTTTGTTCTGCTAATGTGTTGCTATGACAAGCCCACAGACGTGGTGTTTGGGTACCTGCCTGCTGTACATTAAATGAAATGGTAGCATTTGTCATGTAGGAGCCTTCCCTTTTCTCTCTCCATCCCCTGGGGAAAATTGGAATGCTGATTATATTGCCATACTTAATGAGCTTATTAGTGAAGCAAAAGTTGAGGAGTAGAAAAACAGAAAGAGAGAAAAAATTGGAGGACCAGATATGTCAAGACAGTAAAACTGTGTAAGGCAGAGTATGAACGCTGTCAGCAGGAGATGTAGCACCTTGGCAGGAGGTGGAAAATGCTGCCTCTGGGTCTAAGGGCTCTCACAAGCACCATCATTGGATTTGTAAGAGACAATGCATTTCCTAGTATTTGAGTGCTGAGGCATGCTCTGTGTTTGGGCATCACCTTCCTTCACCAAAACTCACTTCCAAGACCTTTTTGTGCTTTATAATCACTCCTGTTATTCTACATTTTTTTGCCTTTCTCATCTTGCACGAAGTTGACTTTCTTGTGGCAGGGCAAAGACCTTTTGCTGTTCGTGAATTACATCAGAAAAATGCTTTCCTCTCTGTTTAATTGAAAGTGATCCAGCAATCAGGGGACCGTGAAAATTTCAAGCAAGATTTTATTTCCCAGTGCTAGGAACAGCAAGGGGAAGGCACAGTCATTGTGTCCTTGTCTGAGAAGCATGCTTAGTCCAGGATGAGTGAAAAAATGGGGTTATGATTTCATCCATCACTCGCACCCAGTGTTACCTTCAGCTGTTCTGGATGCCCCTTTTAGTCCTACTGCTAAAGCTGTAGTGTAAAGTTGAGTCATTTTTACTGACATCCCCTTATCCCCTCTCTGAAGTGTGTGAGGTGCGTGCAGGTACTCACAGCAGTCAGCAGATATTGATTGTGGCTGTATCTGGAAAGTGTTTGGACAGATTCTTGTCCAGCTGGTCCATGTCCAGCAGGGCAGGTTTGGTGTGTGGACAAATAAACATTATGTCTCTCCCTCTTTTTGCTCCAGACCTGAGAGAGCTCCAGACAAATTTGTTTTACTGTTTGGATCCACTCTGGAGAGCATCATTAGAGCAGCCACATCCTGGAGACAGAGACTGCTAATTACAGAGGTGGTGTGGTTCCCTGCCTGCTCTGCACTGTTACCAGTGTCAGTAGCAGGCTCTGTCTCTGTGCAACGGTAGGACAGAGAATTCCTCAGCATCTTAAGACCAGTTTCAGTGAGGATTTTGGACAATGAGTTGGGCAGGTTTTCTTACTGTTTCTAACAAAAGCTTGAGGGAGGGCCTGTTTCTACACTTTAATTTTATCCTTACATTTTAGTATTTCATGTTTATGATGGGAAATTTAGATATTATTGTCTACATTTTTTGCAAAGTGCTAAACTTGTTCTCCTCTCTCATACATATTTTGATAGAATGGAGAAAAAAACCCAAACCACTGAAATTTGTGAATTTAATTGTGTTGTGCCAAATATGCACAGAGGACTTGTGTAAAAAACAAATGCAAATACTTTATTTAGAAAAAATGATAATTAAAAAAAATAGACAAACACTAGATCAAAATACTTACCAGATCAATTTACTAATGTGTAATAAAGCATACCTTTTTTTCCTAACTCTTCCTTGTAATGTTGCTATTATTTCATAAGGTAATAAATGGCCAGTCTACTAACTACTTTTGGGGAAAATGTATTTTTACAGAATTGACATGGCACATCAGTCCTGTGCACTTACATTTATTGAATAATTAACATATAGTTCCAGTTGATACAAGTAATTGTGTCTGATGTATTAGTGTTAAATTCATTCAGTTGTCAACTGAGTATGTGGAAGGATACTCACTGAACGATACACTGCAGGTTGTGTTAAATGTGTGATTACATCAATTTTTGCATTGCAAAAGCATACACAGCATTTTTATAGGGCATTTGGTTTGCAAATGACTTCGTAAAACTAACTATTTGTGGAAAAGGAGTTTTCTTCTGTCTCTGAAGGTCTGTTTAATATTGTTTCATTGTTTTATCTCTTTAAAGACAAATTCAAAGGGAATTGGAAAGATTTTGTGTATTTCTTCTACCTTAGTCTCTCACTGAGGATAATATTTTAAAGCTGGATTTTTGCAGGTAGTCTTTTGAATACAGTCCATGAAAATGTTCAGAGAAATGGAAACAGCATTATTGCAGAGTTGCAAAATTCTCCTGCAAATAATAGCATTTGAATATTTGAATATTGAACAGCTTTAATGTAGTGTTATTCAGATTATGGCTGGTTTACAAACATAAGCCTTAGTTAAACTCTCTCAAAGCACATGGATATGTGTGTGTGTATTACCTTTTTTAAGCCAGGAGAAATTACAGTTTTAAATAGTCATGAAATATAAAATGGAAGGGAAAGCAATCTGAAATATAATTATAAAGCCAAAAGGTACTGCTATGGGCAGGTAGCCTGACCTCGGCATGTGCGTGGTCTAGACTTCCATCCAGTAAAAAAAGTCCGTAATTTCTGTCTGAGATAAAATGTGGCTTTTGAGAAGACATTCCAAACTTGGTTTTTAAAGACTTGAATAAGCAGAGTGTCTGCCATTCCCCAGGTACGTTGTCTCAGTGTTTAGTCCTCCTCAGCGTGAAATCTACTCCACATTGTGTCTTTGAATATGTTTGAGCTCCTGCTTCCAGCAGCCAAACCTTGTTGCTCTTTTGTTTCCTGAATTAAAGTGCTCTCTGCTGTCAGGAGCCATCTTTCTGCTGAGGCATTTGTGTACAGCATCATCAGCTCCTGAGCTTTAAGCTGAGACAGAGGTCGCTAGAGCTCGATGCCAGAAATTGCGTAGTTTGTTCCCAACTCACTGACACCCGAGGTGTGAGCTGTGCTCTGTGTCTGTGCACGTGCTGGGGGTGTTGTCCCAGACCCCACTGCCACAGGCCACCCCCATGAGCACATGTGGCACACCTGACTCAGCGTGCTCAGATAAATGAGCCCTGATGTTTAGTGCATACGTGAAGCTTTGTTTTAACACAAGCAGCCAAGGTTCAAGAGCTTTGTCCTTGAAATTTCTGAAGACTACAGAACTGAGTTCCTCCTCTTACTAGCCCTAGATGGGTGGGGGGCTTGAAAGCATTTAATTGCCTCCATAAGGAAAGCCTTTACAAATCTCTAAGCCCTGCTCTGTTGCTCAGGTCTGGGGGCCCCAGCAGGTGTTGGGTGGGCTGAGGAGACAAGGTGTGTGCCAGGGTCTGGGCTGAAGCTGCCAGAGAGGCACCATGGCATGGCCAGGGCTGTGGGGGGAGGCTGGAAGCAGGGTACTCTTGGTCTTCTTTACTTAGGCAAATCCCAACAATGATGGAAAGAAGGTGCTCGTGATTCAGGGAAGTGATTCAGGAGCCATGCATGTGCTTGGAAAATGTCATTGACATGGCTGAAGGGTCCATGTTAAGCACTGCTTTGATGTCTCTTCTCTTAGAAAACCATGGGCAGTTTCCCTGCCTAGAGATGGCTGTGGCAGAGGAATGCTGCCCTGCACAGAAAAAAAGAAGGGAACTCAACACAATAGGAGTTGTTGGTGAGGTACAAATAATAATTTTTGTGTGTACATGACTGATATGATGAAAGCATAAACCTCAGACAAGTACGTCCTAGGATAGTGTATATGTATAGAGTTGGGCTTTAAAAAGTGCCAGTTTCACAAAGCTGGTGATACTAATTAAGCTCTGAGGAAAAGCTATTTTCATTGAGCATGCATATTCTTTTGAAGATTAAATGCCAAGTATGCTTTACCAAATGCTCGAATATATTTATCCATGCACAGTCTGGTGCAGAGGGAAGGGAAGCAAAGTTAAGAGGTGAATTAAAGTTTCCACAGGCACATCAACAGGTCCATTTGTAATATTTTGTTCAATTGTATGCATGTGTGTACAATCATAGAATCACAGACTATTTATGTTGCAAACTACCTCCAGAGGTTGTCCAGTCCTTTGGAGTGTGTGTTTATACATGTGTATATATATCTGTGTATTTACATAATGTGTTTGTGAAATGAAAAATGAGGATGTTGATACAAGCTCACATTAGGAAGAGTTGTGGTTGGAAAAAGGAAGCAAGAAGACACAAATGAGATGAAATCAATGCCCAGCAGAGGTAAGAACACCGCAGAATGTTTTCAAGGCACAAGAGGATGAAAAAAACTCCAGTCTGACAAAGATATTTTTTCATTACTGTGTGGACAGAGCAGAAAATCGCCAATAGTCGTACAGAAAAGTGCTCAGCTTAGGGAAACATTCAATAAACATTTTCTTTTGAAGTGAAAAAAAAGCCAGATGATACATGTATATCAAGAAACAGTGAGAAGGAAAAGGAAGTATCTCCCTTTTCAACAGTAACTAGGGACAATTTTAAACAGTTCCTGATCATAATTTTCAGGCTGTTTCTAAGTTTGAGTAAGGATGAAAATGGGCATATTTCCAGGATTTTTTCTTCAGTATTTCAAAGTGTCAAATGGGGTCCTCCTCTGGGAAATGCTTGTTATCCACAGCAGGACAGTTTTCCGAGAATGAGGAGGCTGGAGTTGTGGCTGACTGGGGAAATGTCATTCCAGTATAGCCCAGGAGGGCAGCCCAACAGGTCACATGCCTCGAAGATCTTCATGCCTTTTGGTCTAGGAGACAATGAATAAGGTAAAAAATTCAACAATCACTTAAGCAGGGTTTTTGCTTTGGAGATTCTGGTTTTTTTTACTCATGCCAAATCTCTTAGTAGACTTCTATCAAGAGTTCCCTTTTGAGGGCGGAAGTGGGAACAGGAATGTCAGTTCCTGTTAGCTACAGGTTTCAAACTCATTTTTGTGACCTCTAAATCCTCTTCTGAGACATTTTTACCATGACAAAGCCCCTTTTTTCTATGGACATGAACAACATCATTTCTTTCTTTCTTTTCCCTACCGTTGCTCATGACTTGGTATTGTGGTGTTAAAAGCCCTTTGGGAGTTCAAGGAAACTTAAGCTACCAAGCAACACAGATCACTGTGGTTAAACCTCTCTCTGTCATCATTCACCCTTTCATCTGTTGTGTGACCTGTGAACTTTATTTGGGTGAAGACTATATTTTCTCTCAGACCATCGATAAAAGTGTAAATGGTGTCAGGCTGAGAATAGGTATCTGAGCACCTCCTTGAAAATGCCCCCACAGAAATCACAACCCCTGATTTACAGTTACTGCTAAAATTTTACTTGATCTAAAAGACAACAAGTGACGTAGATATCTGTAAATGATTTTTTAAAGCTAATTCTAAATGAAGTGTTTTGCAAAAGTCTATTTGCCAACAGAGTTATCCTTCACAAAGGAGAAGTAATCTCACCAGAGACAGTATCAAGTTTGCTGTCAGTCGTAAAGCTGTTGATTCACAATAATAAAAATAAATTAAGATATTAAGATTTCAGCATACACATTTCATTGCCCATTTTCTGTTTTGTGATGTTACCTAGGACAACATCAGCCTAACATGAATTGTTAGGAGTGTATGAAGCAGTATTATTTGTATAAGGAGCTGCATCTATTACACAATCTCTCCTGATTAGCTTGTCTTGTCCTTTATTTTCATTCTGCCAGAGAGAAACATGATTCCCCTCTGGAGGTCTCTTGTCCTTAGCAAACTGAGCTATTTCTTTATGCCAAGGGAGGACCTGATCTGAGGCTGAGGTGAATTTTCTGAGAATTAGGATAGGTTTTGTGAAACAACAGCAAAATTTGGTCAGCTGGCTGGAAAGCAAATGTGTCCAGTTTGCGTGTCACTCACATGCCAGTCAGCATCTCCACTGAAGGAAGTGGCACATGATGCACAATACTCAATTTGTGAGGGGAAAGGGGGAATCAAAGCCTGGCCATCAAGCTGGTTCCAGCAGATAAAAATCACTATTTCCTGCAGAATTCCTCTAGAATGGTCATGAAAGTGACAATGCAGATACTGTCACTTTAAATAAGAAGAAAAGGGTGATAGCAGACTGTTAAAGAGACAGAATGACATAAGAACCAGATACATCTAGAAAATATGGTGCTGCATGGATGCCTCTCCAGGCAGCAAGGAGAGTCAGAAAAACCATCCAGCCTTCCCCTGCAACTGAAGTGAGCAAATCTCCCAGCAATCTAATGTATTCCCTAAATTTTATGAGGAATTGGTTTCAGCTACTTCCAACAAACTTCAACAACCTATCTGAATTTCTTCATGACCCGGAGACTTTGTATGGATCTCACATCTTTGTTTCCACAGCTGTGTTTGAATAAGCTTGCTAGTCAGCTACCAGCACCCTGTCAAGTCTTCCAAACACTGGCCCTCAACAAAGGCTGGAAAATGAAACACATGGTCCCTACAAAGCCAGACTAAACCAGACAGGGACAGCCTCACCAAGTCCCTTTGCTATAAGCACAAGACAGGCATTTTCTCCTTGGATATTAGACCCTCCTCAGTTGCTTCTTCTCTTGCTTAAGGAGGAAACTAAGCTGTAGTTTAAAATATGAGTCCAGAATGCTGACGTAGTTTGCAATAATGAGAGCTGGAAAGTCACAAGTCTCTTAGAAGTAAGTGAACAGACAAGATGATCTGTAATGGCCAAGAGAAATGTTGGGAACAGAGAAATCCAAAATGAATGCAGGGAATTTTAATTTATAGCTCCAAACAATATTTCATTAATTTCACAATAATATGGGGAGGTTTTTATAATCTTAGGACTGGATACGTAACAGATCTTCCTATTTTTCTTTGCCAACACCCTACTTTCCTCACTGTCTCATAGTAGCAGAAAACATCTATTTTGAGAAACTGAAGGATATTGGAATTTAGGTATGGGGTAAATGGATTTCCTAATTATCTTCTGTCCTGGTAGATATGAGTGGTATTAAGCATCTCAGGGGCTGGACTATCACATAAATTGTTCCACTTGAGATAGGATGGAAGAAAAGTTGCTTAAATCCAGTGGTTGAGAGCATTTTTACTGCAAATAACTGCAAAGAGACAAGACAGTTTAATTAGAAATTTTTCTTTTTTTAATAGCTTCTTACCTACCTAAGTCCTTTATTCCTAGTTTTTCTTTTCTAGGCCACATCTGAGTTGAGCATGGGTCTGATGAGGGTTTTGTGCTCCTGCCTTGAAAATCTAAAGAATGAGCATGTTGTATTTTTAAGCAGACGCTGGCTTCTGCAGATTTCTTCCTTTAGATTTGAAGGTAAAGAAATTAATTGCTTGAGGTCTTTTTAGAGCATTCTGAGATTTTTGATGCTGGAGAGACCCTGAAAAGAATATGGCTGTGGGATGAGTGTTCTGAATTACACCACTGTCCTCCTCGAAGTGGTAATTATGATTCTTGTACAATACAAAAGGCAGCTGAAATGATGAACCAGATCTGCTTTTCCCTCTTGTTCGCATAACAAAAATGTGTCTATTAGCCTTGTCCAAGTCCAACCTTCCTCAACCTCCTGTATCAATTTACTTTAGGATACCATACAGCAGGGAACTTATTCTTAAGTGAATATTTAGATACTATACAAGAATAAACCTGTCAGAAAAATGAGTTAATTATAAATGCCTCCCCCTGTAAGTCAGTTCTAATTTAGGGATTTTGTGTATAAGTGGAATAAGAATAGGAAGGCACCATGCTCAAATTAGCATTTCAATTTTTGCTTTAAAAATTGAACACTGTTGTTCCAAAGGCTTTGTTCTCACCTTCATCGTAACCATTCACCCTGGCTTTTAAAAGGAGTTTAGTTGTGTGAGACATAAAGTTCTATTCTTCAAAGCTAACAGCTACTTTTAGGGGACTGCTTGTAAAGATGTTTCAAGCTATCTGTTCAATAAGCAGACTATTCTGGTGAATTATTATGGCAGGAAAAACCATGTGAGAGCTGCCCAGGCACCTGGGAAGACGAGAAGAGTCATCAGTGAATCAGTGGAGGGGAGAACCTGCCAGAATCTGTTCATTTCCCAGCAGCGCTGCTCCCTTGCCACGTGCCTCCCTCTGTCTTGATCAAAACTGGAATAATCCATCAAGGTTTCTGATCAATACCTCTTAGCCAGT
Source organism: Phylloscopus whistleri (assembly GCA_017589585.1). Classification (NCBI taxonomy): domain Eukaryota; kingdom Metazoa; phylum Chordata; class Aves; order Passeriformes; family Phylloscopidae; genus Phylloscopus; species Phylloscopus whistleri. The sequence goes on from JADMLD010001549.1 coordinate 67,876, forward strand.
GCCTCTGCTGCACTTGCTAGTGGAGGAAATGCAGAGAGGAGCATTCCAGGTTGCAGATGGCTGCTCCTGGTCGACGTTAGCCGCGTCAAAGACAAGACGTTATGGGTTGCAGCGTGCCTCAAAATCCTAATCTGCACAGGCCATCTGCTATTCATTTGACTTATCTATAAATAGGCTTAATAAAGCAGCTGGCATCTTGAGAGGGAAACGTGCACTTTTAAGGGAACAAAGTTTTTGCGTAGGAGGCGCAGCTCTTTCTGTGCGTGGGTTTGATAAGGAATGGTGAACACTCGCAGTGGTGGGTATCTGGAGATGCTGTCGTTCTCCCAGCACAGGCAAGCCAATGGCCACAGTGTGGGGGAGTGTTAATCCAGCTCACAGAAATGCATGGGAGGGCAAAATACACAATACAACCGTGAAGTCTCTGATCAGCACCTTCCGTTTTGTTCAGAGCAGTGTGCACCAGGGAGGCTCAGGGTGCTAACGTGGCATTTCATTTTCACTTAGTCATTATTTGCAAAATTGAGTGCCTGCCTGCTGGTTCTTGAGAAGTGATGGCTGGAGCTCAAAAAATGAGGAACTCTGAGAGAAAGGCCACGGAGGATTGCCAGAGAAATTTGGTGTTCAGTTAAGCACTAACTTTCACTAAACAAGAAAATAGCGTTTATAAAACCATGCTGTGAATTTTGTCATCTAAAGCTATTGATTTTTACCTGCTGGTATTTAAGACAAGGCTTTGCAGGTTAAACTTTAACCTCAAAACTTCACTAAAATTCAAAAACTCTCGGAAAAAAAAGGCAGGTTTTAATGTGTTTTCCATAATTTCCTGAAGCAACTTCTAACGGGTTTCTTTCTATCCCCAGAGTTAGTTTGACCACAGCTTAACCAATTTACAAGTGTTTCTAAGCTCTCCTATGTGCCAGCTGAGCTTCATAATGTCTTTCTGACCACTGCTGTGCACTCTATCTACAGTGACCCTCAGCCAGAGGACCACCTCACATCCATGTCACCCACTCTTCATAATTAAAATAAGTAGGAAGTTGTGTGCAGAATGCATATCTTGCCATTATAGTGGGAAGTTTTATCAATAGATCTCCTTTGCAGGGAAAAGGTGCTAGGTGTGTTGGTGCTAAATTTCCAGACAAGTGATGTGTTTTTTATTGAATAAAATAGAAATGCAGTAAAACAAGAGAGGACTACAATAAATGCTGAAAATAATGATCGCTTAAAATCAAGTTACTCTTGTTCATGCCAGCACTTAAAGACATTTGAAGTGCTGTGATGCTTTTATCTATCAAGGTGAGCTGTTATCTATTTACGTAGCTGTAAGCTTTCTTAAATGTTTGGTGTTTTTTTTTTTTTTTTTTTTTTTTTTTTTTAAAGCAGCTTTGTACTAAATCATGGGAAAAAAATAAGGATGCAAAATGTAGGCATTTATTTTGTCCTGTGAGAGTAAAAACACCCCAAAAAACCCCCTCCAACCTGCCACACTTTTTAATGCTTGTGCTATTAAGGATCCTGCCCTTTGACACTGAGGCATGAAATACTGAGCAAGTGACACATTTATGTCCACCCTTTCCACCTCAGGGAGGGGGAGGCAGTCACTCTCTGACCTCCCACTAACCCACTTCCTTCATCTGACCACCACCACCACCACTTTTCTTTCAAAACCCCCTATGCCCATCCCACCTGCCCATCCTCACCTGTCCTTTCTGTGACCTTCCGTTTGTCAAAACCCCTGACATCCAATTCCCAATCTCATTCTTCCCCTCACTGCTTTTGTTAATTTGCTTCTCCACTCATTTCTGCCCAGTTTCTCTTTAACCCTTGGCTAACATTTTCCTCTCTCAGCTCCGTGTGTTAAAGCATCCAGCTCTGCCTCATTCCTGGTGTATATGTCAGCCATGTGCCTCCACAGAGGAAATCTCAGGACTACCCAGGGACCCCTTGCTGGAAATATTTTCTTTTTTTTCCTGCTTTCCTCTGTCACAGTTTGTCACCTGCACACTCAGGTCATATGCCTGCATGCCTTCCTTCACAGCAGGCACCATCTATTCCTTCTGTTCTCAAAAAACCCTTTTCCCTCCCCACAAATAATCATGTTCTGAACCCTTAAGGTTGCCTGACCTTTCCTCTCGTACTTTGTTCAAACACATAACTTTCCTGAATTCTTCTCTGTGAATTTCTCTCACAGAGATTTCTAATGATCTGGACAAATAACTTGGACTGAGCTTTGTACCTGCCATCAGTCACTTCACTGTGGTCGCTTAGAGTTATTATAATGCTTACCTTAGCTTAAAAATATATTTTTCCAGCATATGGCTTTTTTTTTTTTTTTTTCAATCTTCCCCATACCCTCCAGTAATTTCCTCTTCTGCTGGTTGTCTTCATGGAATATCTTCATGCATATCTTTTGGTCAATTGTCCATCTATACCGCAGCCTCCAGCCAGCTTATTGTGAAGATCACATTTTTAAGGTCTCGGGATCAGACTCTCAGTTGCATAGTATGCTTCCTTTCCTCTTGATTTGCTTTCTTTTTCACCAGAGGACCTTTCTCCTACCTGAATTTTATTTCTCATAGGGTTTCTTTCCTCTGCTACTCTCCATCACTTTCTGCTGAGGCTGTTTCCTGAAATAACAGTGGCAGACAATACATGTGTATGGGGAAGAGTAAAGGATTGTAGCATTCCCTGGGAACCTTTGTGGAAGGGTTGTCACAACTGAATATCAAGGTCCATTCAGGCTTGGAGCAGGCTTCTCTCTGTTATTACTATTTCTTAAGCACACACTCCTCCTCAAACCCAGTCCCAGGAAGCACAGTGAAACTCCCTTTCTCTCCTCTGCTGGTGTTACATCTGCAACTCAGCACCATTGCCACCACCTCTGTGACCTGCACGCTTAGGTTCTGTTTAAATCCTGATAATTACTCCCAAAAAACATTTACCCTGGCTGGCCTTTTGTCCCTGTTCCAACAGGAAAGCAAGATCTATGTGTTGCCTTCCGTTTCACTTATTGTAATCTCTGCTGACACCTCCACCTCCTACTTCAAAGTCCCATGAAAGGCAGCCATCAATATCCCCTTTCTTACCTGTCATGGTGACCTTATTACCTCCCTCTCTGAATCCTTGTGCTGACACCTCTGACTGCCTCTAGCTTGAATTTCTTGCTCCTTTGTCTTCAAGCCTCCCATAACTCTTTCCCTAGCCAAGCAGATTCCTGTTCTTTTTATACTGCTCCCATCTCTTTCTGCTCAGATGCATCTGCTGTTCTCATTTTCCTTTCTCCTTCTCACCCAGCCCTCTCCCCTTGACCTGTGCTGCAAGGGCCTTCATGGTATTGTTGATTACATCCATTGGTAAGAAGCCTCAGCATTTTTTCCTCAGACAAAGAAAGAAAGACTTGGGGTTTTTCTGCACTTCCTTCTGTGCTCTGACTAGAGGGATCTCATGGCTTTGCCCTGGTCACCTTGCCCTTCACTCATACGCCCCTGCTTGGCACCAACTCCTGGCCAAGGTACACGGGCAGCCTTGGGTAGGGGATTCTCTTCCTCTGCACTCCAAGGTCTCTAAGAAGCACTCAGGCAATGTCAAAGGAATTTTACTAATTAATCATGTCAATTGAGGAATACAGATGCCAGGGGTGATTTTGACTTTGGAGTATTTGGTTGTCCCTAAGGCAAAGCTGATTTCCCCACTGTCTGCACTGAGTTCTGGCTCAGGACACCACTGCCAAATCTGAGTGGTGTTTCCTGAGTTGGAGCCTTTTGTCTCAGTGATGAATGGCTTCCCACAGCTTTGAAGTATGCTAATCGTGTTGTATTTTTTATAGTTTGCTCTATTTGCATTTACAAATCAGGGTTCAGTTACGGATGCTCATTTCATTGAGCTAAAATAAATTAATGATTTTATAGTCTTCTATTTTCCTGTGTCGTTTGGTCACATTTTGTTTCCTCTTGTACAGAATTGAGTGCCTTAAAACCTTCAAGTAATTTCTAATATATTTGGTCTTCCTTTTTTTTTTTATTGCATGAATACATGAAAATCAGAGAGAAAGGTCCTAATATTTCTGAAGCTTCCCTTTCACCCCTCTTCTGCAATAAGGTCTGCAAAAGCCACCTGCAATTTTAATATTTTGCTGGTAGCTACTCGTATCCTTTTGCTGCCTGAGAGATGTCATGTCACCAAATACTGAGCTGCATTTTCTGCCCTGTATCTGCCAACCCCGCCGTGTGTGACTCGCAGAGGAGAGGGCTTGGCAGAGCTGCTGCAAGGTGAGCAGGGGGCACCTGTGCCTGGACACAGCCAGGAAGTTGGCTGTAGCTTTGCACAAGCAGCATGGGCAGCATGTCCACTGGCTGGGGAAATCACCTCTCTGCTTTAGCCTGCCATGGAGACTGGCTACCAAGTGCCAGCCACAAAACCTGGGCAAATATCTGCTTGCAGAAGTGGCATCATGCTTGCAGTCCACACACATTGTCTGTGTTCACCAAGGCAGTGGGATCTTTAAATCTAAGTTTCTAATATTACGTTATGATGGTCATGCTGTATCAAATTCAAACTTACTAATTTGTTTTACTTTTTATCTGTATTGAAAAATGTAATTTAAAGGGCTTCAGTAATAGGTTCCACAGGGGTATGTTGAAAACTGATAGTAATTTACAGTGATAATAGGGTTTGTCTGAGACAAATGACAATCAGTAGTACCTACTGACAAGCTACTGTTTTTCTTTATATATCTGTATATATATATATAAATATTGGTGGGTTTATGCTTTGCTAAAGGGCTTAAACAAAACCAATATTATCCCTTCATGGATACTGCCCAGTTTTGTAGAGCTAAAAAAAGCCACTAACTCAAAGAGTTCCTTGATGAAATTAAGTCACTGGAATAAGTGACTTATGTTTTCTATGCTTTTTTTCTATGTATTGAAAATGATGTTTGCAAGAATCTACTAATTTCCTAATTACCTGCACCTCTTTGAAAAATATTCTTCTATCAATGACTTGGGATTTTAAAGATATCAGTCATGTGCTCAGTCACTTTACGGTACTATTTTGTATTGTTTCCCTCCTTATTTATTAACAGTCATAATTTCCCACTTGTATTTCTTCCCCCTTCACAGGCACAGTGAATTTATAAGAGCCTTTTTGTTCTCTGTAATCACTTTAGCTGGCATTAAATCATTCTTCTTTTCTACTGCCCTTATCTTTTCTCTGCAAGGCTTAACCGATTGTAGCTTTCTTTCATTTTTCCCTCTTTCTCTGCCTCCTTTTTCACTTTCATCTGTGGGCAGCTCCTATGGAAACAGTTACCTTCCATCCTGCTTTTTGAAAACTGTTGTTTTCTGCTCCTCAGCTCAGGTTTGCATGCAGAATTTTTAAGCTTTCTTCTGTGTTCCTGTGTTTGAATGCTCCTCACCTCACAGTGACTTACAATAACATGCATTCAAGAACTGATTTTAATCTGCAAAGTCCTTTGTAAAAATTAATTGATGAATAGTAAAACATTCTCTGACGGTGTTCTCTTATCAAATTCTGAGCACTCTGTAGATCTGCTCTGTGCACTGAAGAGTGCATGAAGTAACTCATGAATATTGCCCTCAGTTCTTCCTTTTATCAGGCAGGTGTGTCCTTAATCCTCAGGGAAGAGCTCAGTCTGACCTGAGTTCAGGGTGAACAGTTGAACAAAAAATTTAAGAGAAACTTAATTCCTTTCAGGAGAGGGTGTCCTTTAAAAGCTCAGTTTCAAAGATGTTTCTGGAGCCAGAAATAAGTGCAAACAAAATAAGATGGAGAGAAATGTTCAAATCATTTACCTGCTTCTGTAGTTTTTGATTTCATTTTGAAGTAAGCATCAATTATTTGCTTTTTAATGATCTTATCAAGAATGACTTTTGGAGATAAATGCTTTTGAATGGGGATCTGAATGGGCACAGACAGATCCTCTCCAGTATGAATACCTGCCATTCAGACAGGATGAATCGCTTTTCAGAATTGTGCGGGTTCTCTGATCTCTTGCTACAGTTGGGAGCAGCCAAGAATACCAATAAAAAGGCAGATTTTCTGGGAGCATGTCAGAGGTACTCTGCCTGTGGTTAGCTTCCCAGTTAACCTTCTAACCTTCAGAGGCACTGACCAGCAGAATACTCTTCTCCTGTACTTCCTTCTGTGCTGGTTTGATTTTAGATATTCTGAAGAAAAAGTCTTAAAATACAACAAAAATTGCCAATGGCTTTGGAGAAGCAAAGGTAATATCACTCGTTCTTGGCAGAGCCTGCAGAGGTTTGGTTTTTTTCTTTTTCTTCCACACTGTAGATTTGGTATTTCTCAACAGCATATGTTTTGGCCAGAGGATTGTTAACTGAATAAAAACTTCCCACCAAGAGGCCACCATTCTAAAGAAAGCTTCCATTTCCTGAGCTAAGACAAGCAGCTGAGGCAGCCCTCTGAAGGCAGAAAGATTTCATCCAACCCTTGGAGAGAGAGAGAGAGGGGCTCTCAGCCAAGGATATGTCTCTGAAAGTTGGCATCTGAGCTCAGAAAGGGGCTCGTGGTCCAAAAAAAAATCCCCTAGTTGTCCCTACTTGCTGTGCTTTGATTTACATCATGGTGTGGTTGTGCTGAACATGCACTGGGTTATTTCAGATAAAACTCAACTGAAATGTGCAGTTAAGGGTTGTCCCAGCGATGCTCCGGGTGCTAATGGTCATTCTGTACCTGGGGCCATGCCTGAGCTCATCTGAAATGTCAGCTCCAGGGCATCGAGTTCTGAAGACCAAGTAGGGCTTTTTTGCAGATCCTCCTGTTCCTTCCACTCTGGAAGACTGAAATTTAGGACAGTCTTATCTAACAAAAATGAACTGGCTTCTAGCCATGGTTTCTTGAGTTCTGAACTTGTAGAACTATTTTGCTTCCAGTGTCCTTCTTTGTGTTTTTCAGAGGGTTTAATATGAGGGAAGTTGCAGAAAGGTTCAACAGCCCAGAAATAGTGCCATATACAGGTATGACAGTATTAGCGGTGTTGGGCCAATCTCTAGGTTTCAGGTTTGTGATATTGTCACTCTTTTGTTGAGTGCTGCAGGTAGTTTCTCTGCAATTTCTGGCCTGAAATGGATGGTTGGGCTTCAGTCAGGAGAGACAGGGCATTTTGTGTAGCAAGTGTACTTCGAGACATGGGATGACTGTCATATCTTCTGTGTGAGATGATAACAAGTTCATTTTTCAGCATGGAGTATTTCCACTGTTACTGGGAGCAATTGTTTTTCACTGCCTCTAGCTGTCAGTGAGTTTTTCAGTGGCTCTAACATATTTCAGGATCTCATGAGTGGTTTTTCCATCGCTGAAGATGTCTGCCTACTGTTAGATGTTGAAAATTATGACAAGTACCTCACACACAGGGTGCCAGTTTTGGTACCAGTTGTAACAACATTCCTGCTTGCTACTCAGCAGCAAATTTAGGTATCTTAGTATTACAGTGGATGTCTGCTATTTTAACAACTGTGCTGCCATGTCAGGAGTCCTACCTGCATATAAAGTACTGCATCATTTTTGGTACTCCTGGGAATCCCATGCCTTGTCTTTCAGCCCCATGCAGACCCCTCAGACACTTTATAACACCTAGAAGCCAGTAGCTAGGTAGCTAAAATTCTACTCCAGAATGCTGTTAGAGGAGCTGGTTGTGAAAAAACGTCTCCAGAATCTCTCAGATGCTCTGGGGAAAAGAGGGTTTTGCAGGGTAACACATAGATTCAGGAGATGAGCATGAGTGTGACCCTATTACAGGAGGAACGGAGTGGGTTTTTTCCCCCAAGGTTCTGTTCCATATTAGATGAAACATTCGGCAAAAGGTGTTGCATGACTCCCTGGGGAGATAATGTTTATCCCTGAATTACCCAGGCATTTGGAGTCTCTCTAGCTCTGCCTATTCATTAGCAGTAGTTCATGCACAGCTTGGCAGCAGCACGGAATCCCCTGTTTGTACTGTTGGTCTGTACAGCAGATCAAGACTGTAGGTGAAATTAAGTTTATGGCATCATCAGAAGCTGCAGTGCTTCTTTACTAGAAGAGCAGATGGTGCTTGCTGGAAGGAAAGAGAGCAGTGACTTTACCTGCTAGTAAAGAAAGACTTTGCTGCCTTTGCCTCTCAGCCTTGTGGCGCTGTTCAGACTAACAGGGAGGTCAGAGCTTAGTCTGGGAGTTACAAAGTTTTCTCAGTGGGACTGTGGGAGAGGGAAGCAACGTTCAAGACAGCAGATGGAGTGTAAGATGGATGGATGTAAGCAAGCTCGTGGCACACCCAATTTAGCTGTTTCACATCAGCGTCCTCGTATGCTTTGAGGGGGTTCTAGGTGGGAAGTGCGTTGGTGACTGCAGAATACACCTGTGCCAAAGTATCTCTGTATGGCTCCACTGCTTCAAGCAGGTGTAGTGAAGATTTCAGAATAATGTGCTTTCCTGTAGGTGTGAATCAAAATCCTTTTGTTTCAATCACAATGGACGTTTTGAAAAAGAACAGTTTTCAGAAACTATTGATTTTTATCATCTCTGTCACTTTGTGTGTCTTTTACAGTTTGACTCTGAAAAAAAGCTAGCTTGGTTTTAGAGGAATACCACTGGGGTTTGGTTATGTTTGCTAGAAATGAGGTGGGAGTCTAGATGTGCACTGGAAAGTTCCATAGGTTTCGCTTGCAATTAAATGCACATATAAAGTCATTTAAATATTTGCAAAGCAAGTGCCCAGAAAACCTGTAAAGAGAGAAAATAAAGACTTCTCTAATAAAGACTTCTCTATGTCACTTATTTTGATGGTGTTTTCTCAAATTTGTCTATCTTTCTCAGACCACAAGAATACATTATTAAGATGCATGTGTTTTTGCACAGCCAAAAAATTAGTCATATTTCAAGGAACAGAATTTAATATATGGAATTCACATTCATCAAAAGTAACATTTTATGTATCAGCCTACTGCCTCAGGGCTCTTGCTTTCTTGCTTTCTCTATTGCTTTCTCTCTCTTTCTCTCTCACCAACTTCTCTTTCCTTTCTTTTCTTTTTTTCATTATTCTCTGCACTTCTGTCCACGTGTACCTATGAAAACCAGCTCTGCCCTTTACAATGCCATTTTATTGTGACTTAACTGTTCTTCATCTACTGGAAATATGCAGGCTAGCTAATATTCCTTTTGTTTTACAAGTGGGAGACAGAACATACCAACTAATATGGGCACAGTATCAGAGAGCAAGAAGACAAATGAAAAAGTAATAAAAGGAAAGATATTTCTAGCCCTCACAGAAAAAGCTCATGCAAGTATGATAGAGAAAGAAAGGAAAAGAAGAGGAAATAAGCCAAAATGGCCTTTAAAGAAAGGAATTGTGCAGATACATATCTTGATTTTCAGAAGTGTTATTAATTTTTAATTAAATTGGATCTTTTAAAACATGCAAGATTTACAGTTCTCACATGAACAGCATGATCAAATTATGACAATTCTTTCCCCACTTTATACTTTCAATAGAGCTCAGCAATAATGTATTTTCTCAATTTAAAATCTTTCTTATTCTTATCTTAAAGATCAATGGTCGTCAGCTTGAAAAATGTCAAAGCTTAAAATAAGGATAAAGTGGCATGCTTTTTCTTAAATTTTCTTGAAAGTGCTGGTGGTAAATACTATTTCTCATGGTAATGATAACATATTCCTGAAGGAAAACGTTTTACTGCTACAGTGATATTAGTAATATCATCTGACACCTTATCAAGATAGCTATAGATCATTAGTAATTTCACCAGAAATATAAAATATGCTGTTGTACCATGAAAAAGAAGAAGATAGATCCAAATCAGTTGATACACCTCGAAGTTAAAAGCAACTTCTCACAAAGCTTATTTTAACAGAAAGGAAGGAAAATTGTATATATAATATAAATGTATATTTACATCATGAAATGTGCCCTTACTAACTAATATAAGACTTATTTCTGATATTAATTCAGCAGCCTTACCCCGGTTCAGAAAATCACCACTGATGGAGTTTAACTTTTAACCATGTCAATATTTTGCAGTAAAGCAACTCATTTACCTGTATGTGCTGAGCTTAGAAGAGCCTGAGGACTGAATCTTAAGTTTTGGTAGTGAGTGTTGGAACTCCTGAGTTACCAGAAGCAGAAACTGCCCTTAATGCAGACAAAAAAATTCTGAAAACTCTGAAAAAATACTAAAAAAAGAGAGAAAAGGGAAAAGAAAAGGAATCGTTCATGCCCCCCAGAAAAGTAATTGTGTGACTTCTACTATTATTCCCAACTGTAAGCAGGTTTCTTTCAAAGTGACCCAAGCAGAGTGCACCTTGTGAACAGCTATTCCCAGCTTTGACCGGCAGCTGAACCAGACCTTAATGTCTCAAGTTGGGGGTTTTTCACTGCTTGTCCTCTGTGGTTCCATCTGAGCTGTTGGGAATGTGGTGCAGGATGAAGGAGAGTCACGCAGCTGCTCCCACCCTCTTCCATGCACTCAGGGGTCATGCATATGGCAGCAGCCAAGCAGGGAGGGTGTTTGGTCTCCTTCCCATCACCCGTGACTGGGGTGGGACTACACAGTCTTCTCAACCACAGTGGGAAGACCAGGGAGATCAGGGTCTGGGCCATATTGCTGGCCACAATCACAAGGCCATCCAGTGCAGCAAAACAAGAGAAGTTCTTCCACAGATATAAAAACGACCACCAAACATGATTGATTACTGTTTGTTGGTTTGGTTTTTTTTTAATTTTTGGGTATGAATCAGCTTAAGTAGTGCCAAATGTATCACAAAATACAAGACTTTAAAAGCACCAGCACTGCACTGTTCCCCTTACTTGATACCATGAAGTCTGTGGTTTGCTTCACTCCTCATTCTGCACCCTACAGCCTCCTGGATCTGTTGTAGCAGAGTGGTTTGTGTGGCCCCGTTTTAACATCTGATACACAGCCACAGTGCAAATGTGCAGTGTTGGCAGAAATGGCCAGCTGGCAGAGTGTGTGTCTGTGCCTCTGATATTTTGAATTTGGGATGTCTGCTACTCCATCCTTGTTCATGGGCATGATGACGAGTTTTTCAGAGCCCCTGATTGTTTGATATAATATGTTTACTGCGAAACATCTGATGGCTATTACAGAAAATGTCAGATAATTTATTATCCTTTTTTTCCCATCCAAAAAAAAGAGGCATTTTATATCAAGAAACATTTCAATAGCTTATAGACAAATGGACAAAATGCATAAATGTCAGATGCACAGCCTGGAGCAGTGGGGACATGAGCTGAATAAAACTCTAGTTGCATTTACTAATGCCAGATAATTGACATGATAATAGAAGATTACAGATATGGGTATTGTTTGTATTCTAACCCTGTTTTCTGTGATTTTCACACTGCAAAGGCTATTCCAAAAATTATATCCTTTTGGTATTGAGGTTAGTTTTACAAATAAATTGAGATTTGGGAATGACAATTCAAATTAGCACTAAGGTAGTGTTCTGGGGGAGGTTGATAAAGTAGATACTGGAAAATCTATTGCATTTCCAATATAATTGTAGTAATTTATCCAAGATAACAAAGAAGCATCTCTTTTGCTTTTCTGTAATTTTTGTAGGGTAAATTTTGTATTGTAAAATACAAAGATTTGTTTTTCCAGTTGTATGATTATGGAAAAAATGCTTACTTGCTTTTAAAATAAAATAGTAAGCTCTAAGAATGCTTTTCTAATTAAGAGACACAATATAATAGCATAATACTTGAATGATGGGAGTTTATACAAAAAGACTTTGCTTCCTGTGAGTCTTCTTATTTACAGGTAAGCATGAGCATTCCTGATGAATTTCACTGAAGTTTTATAGACAAGTAGTTGTTTCAATTTAATAATTCCATTTTTATTTTCAGAGGAACATGATGCTAAAATAAGCCAAAATAATAGAGATTGTATATATGTGAAAGAAAATAAATTGTTATTCGAAGATATTTCTTTTGGATGGGTCAGTTAAACGTGAACGGAAATGAAAAGCTACAGTTCAAAAGCATTTTGTGTATTAAATTTTCTCAAAAAAGGAAGCCTCTACCTTTAGCAAGACAAGATCATGGCTTCTGTTATTGTACTCTAGGAGCAATATAGAGCCAATGTCCTCTCTGTCAGTCCAGAGGCTTCCAGTCTCTGTGTGTGTGGCAAAACATTGTCAGCCATACTCACAAATACTCCATAAGCTAAGAAAGATCAGCTGAGGTTCAAGTGAAAGGAATTTTTTCTTTTCAAAACCACTGATGCTGTGCATAGCCCATGTAGGTACAAGAGAGTGATTTATTATTAGCAAAATCAATGCTATTTTAAACTTCTTTACCTGGGAGTCTGACTGCTTTACCCAGACCTGTATGTTTTTGAGAAAATGTTAAAATTGCTATAAGCTTCTTACTTTATAAACAGTGAGAATTCTGCCCTCTTTCTGCCATCCATCTTCATCTTGATGTCAAGAGAAAAGGGAACCTCCCTTTAGTCTGGATTCCCTGTGATGTTTCTGGAGCCTTACAGGTTGTCCCAGTCTTGTTCTACTGTTACCACTGAAATACTATGCGTAGAAAACTGCTTTATTTTTAATGATAAACACAAGGAATCCCTTATTTTCTGTCTTCCCACACCTAACCCAACATGAAAGGAAAGGAAAGGAAAGGAAAGGAAAGGAAAGGAAAGGAAAGGAAAGGAAAGGAAAGGAAAGGAAAGGAAAGGAAAGGAAAGGAAAGGAAAGGAAAGGAAAGGAAAGGAAAGGAAAGGAAAGGAAAGGAAAGGAAAGGAAAGGAAAGGAAAGGAAAGGAAAGGAAAGGAAAGGAAAGGAAAGGAAAGGAAAGGAAAGGAAAGGAAAGGAAAGGAAAGGAAAGGAAAGGAAAGGAAAGGAAAGGAAAGGAAAGGAAAGGAAAGGAAAGGAAAGGAAAGGAAAGGAAAGGAAAGGAAAGGAAAGGAAAGGAAAGGTGCTGGTTTAGAAGATTCTTGAAATCACAGTTGTAATGAAAGCAGGTTAAGTCTTGTCCTTCAAGCGATGGGATTATCTTCCTTCGTATTTTATTTATGGTGTTTTGGTTCCCTAGTTCTACTCCCATTGGAAATTCCCTAGAACATGCTTTATAAGATGCTGCTGATGGAAGAACTGGCAAGCTCTCTCTCCATTAAATGTTGCCAACAGTATCTTCTCAATCAGAATTTAAGTTTCTTTTGTAACAAGTGACTGGAAGAAGATTTTGAAAAGGTTTTTGTCACAACTCTTTAAGTACAGGGCTAGGTAGTACTGAGGCTGTCTGTGCTCTCCTGTGTAATTTTAGGGGAAGCAGGATGTGGACTGAGAGGCATCAGCTTGTTCAGTCCTCATTAGTTTTCTGCACTAGAGCTTCCTTCATGCAAATGACAGTTCATGCCTTTTACCTGGCTTTCACATTTCAGCCCAGTACTGCCGTCTCGCCATCAGCACTTTCTTCAGTGGGTCCTCTTCAGTTCCTCTCTTTCACCATGCTCTGATAAAGCCTGGGTCTCCTTGCCCTCCTCCCCTCGTGGGGAATGCTGGGTACCTTCATCACTGCAGCTTCTTTTTCTCACTCTGCTAAGAGTTTTGTTTTTCAGCCTGTGCCTTGTATTTGGGTTTGAAAAGTGACTTACTGTGTGCCTTGGGTGGAGCATTACTGAGTGACCTGCAGCTCTGGGCATGCCTATGAACTGCAGAGCTGAGTAATTATTATTGATGATGGTGGCAGCAATGCCTGGCTACTTGGGTCTGGACTTAGGGTATAGGAATGGCTGATGGTTCCTTATCTTTAAAGCTGGCAGAAAACTTAATTAACTCAAGAGGGCCAGGGTGTCTTACGGCTTTATTCCTGTTGAGGTGGTCAAGCAAAGCTAAATAGATAATGCCACAGTAACTTAGAGTTATCTAAAATAACTTTGCTTTGTTGAGATTGAACAATAGTTAAACACAATAGTTAGAACCTAATGTCTTCAAAAAAAGGTATGGGAATTCTAAAACCCATTTTTAACATCTGAACACCTCCAAGTTAGCTAGAAGCTATCTTTTTTGAGCATCTACTTGACAATTACTCTGACAAAGCACTCTATTAGCACAGGGGCTGTGTCCAAGTCTAGTATTGGGTTTCAATTCTAATTCAGGAACTTTTGAAGAACATCACCTTTTCCTCTGAAGAACATCATAATTTCCTTTAAAATCTTTAGGGCTTTAGAAGAGCATCTCATTCTTCAGCCACATATCTCTGTTATTACTAGTCCTGAGCAAACGCTGACATTTACACTGAGCTGCATGCTAGCTTTCCAGTCTCAGGAGAATACACTGCAGATGCAACACCATGTAACACAGCACGAGAGTTCACTGGAAGACTGTAACTGTCTATAACCAGAATATAGCCATATATTCAGGGAGAAGAAAATACTAAATAACGCTGCATTATTTTACTGGAGAACAGCTTTCAGCATTAATTAATTTGGATTTAATACTTTTGCAATGGAAGTCTGCTTTACATCAAACGCAGTGAATATTTAATTATTTAGATGGGGTCAAATTATATAGCATCGTGATAAATTGCAATTCTTACTTGTAAATGAGAAGAGTTAAGCTTTTCAAGCAGTATACCATGCACTTCAGCCTTTTAATAATGGTGACTTGTGCTTCTTTACACTCCTGGGCTTTTGAAAGGACAGAGTTATTCTCCCACCCTTGAATGTTACATGTGTTGTATGAGATCTCAGAAAAAATATGTTCTTTTTCTGTTTCATGTTTTCCTTAGTCTCTGCCTTGCTGCCTTTTCCCAGCTGTACTGTGGCAGGCATAGAAATGAGTGCTTCCTCAGAGGCAGGATACTGGTTTTACATCTTCAGAGAATGAAGTGGAGGGAAGGGGAAAGACTTTAAAGACATGCATTCTTTTCACCTCTGCCTATGAAGGCTTGCTTTTGTTTCCACACTTGGCCAGGTGAGAGAAAAAAATAGAGTTCAAGGCAAAACATCTTAGAGCTTTTAAAATGGTGCTATTGATTTGTACTTTACTTGACTTACATGTAACAATACATGCAGAACAGGCAGGGCACATCCTGCCTGGAACTGATCAGAGCACTTTCTCTTGCATTTTTCTCATACTTGTGGTTTCAAGATACTCTTGGTGGTATTCACAGATATATTTTCATAAAGAAAATTCAGTTGAGCACCCAGCCCAAACCATTAAATATGGAAATAATTGTTACCAGGATGTCAAATGTATTCCTAATGTAAGTGGATACGTCTTCCAAATTTGGCTCAAGAACTTACCCTTTTAGTCAAGTTTACTTCTAGTATAGGTTCTTCAGATATGCTCATCATCCTCTTTTTATTTGAAGTCCATGGGAGTAAATTGGCCAAGGAGAGCTCTTGGAAATCCCACTGGAACTCAAAGAGGGATTAATATTGCAGTTCTGCACCAACAGGAAAAGTGAAAACAAGGAAATATATTGTTGGACGCTTAAAATGTTCCCTAGCACTTTCTAATAAAAAGTATGATAATGATGTACTCTTCAAGGAATGTGAGTATCTGCAGAGGGATTTTTTTTTAACACCAGTGATACAGAACACTGTTAGACATGCAGCTTTGAACATTGCCATTCAGGAGGGCAATGTTTGGTTTATTTTCATTTTCTTCACTTGTTTCTCATATCTTGGAAATTCCAAACACCACTGGACAGTTAACTTCTCAAGAAATCTGATTAATATAAAGAAAGCAAGCCTGGAAAATTCTTCAGTTAAGAAAAAAAGAGGCAAAGAAAGTAAACTTAAGGATGAAAGAAATCTCTCAGAGAGCACTGCAAGGACTTATGCCTGATGGAGCATATCTCCCACAATTTGCTCAGTCAAAAGGACATTTCAGTACTTTTCTTTGAATCTCATTGTTTCCTTGATAACTTTATATCACAGATCCCACAGTCCTTTGTTTTGCCAGTGCTTTGGGATATCCAAGCAATGATTCTGGGTGAGTCCAGTCTTTCAGGAAGGACTCTGCCCCTGAGCAGGGGTAGCTGGGGGGCACTCTGGGGCCCAGGGCTGCTGAACTCTGGTGAGCTGATTCCCATTCACTTCAGGTTGTCTGTCTGAAGTAGGGACCATCTTCCTCTTCTCTAAGAATCTTTGCCTTAAAGTAACTAGGTAGTCATGTCCCAGGCTTTCCTGGACATCCCTTTTGGTTTTCCTGACCTGGTCCCTTCTGTTTCAGCCTTAATGTGTTGTGCTTCCTTCCCCCTCCCCTCCCTCCCCCATATCCCAGATTGCTTTAAAAGGCCAAAATACTTGCTTCTGTGCAGCCAGTGAATTACCAACCTGTTGTTCTCTTTGCTTCCTCTGTGTGCTGTGGCATAGGGTGTTCAGTGAGTAGCAGCACATCTTGTAGGTGTAGCAAGGAAAGTTAATCACTGCCACACTCACAGATGGAAGACCCTGATTGAAAAAGGAGGTGAAAAAACAGAGTTTGCAATTTTTTCACCCGATAAACTGTCATGGCATTTTATTTTAGTATCTGTCCTAGTATTCAGTGGTTATGGTTGAGGAGACATTATTTATTTTACTCCTTTTGTCTTCAAGTGCTTATGACTCTTCAGAGAATTTACCTCTGGACTAAAATGTGTTTATAGCTAGGCTTTCAAGTGGCTTCACTTAAGGTACCTCTTTATACCATGAAAATCTCATTGAACCACCTGTCTTACTGTATAATATGGTTTGACTCTACAATTTTAAGTCATGCTGCAGTTGCATTTAGTAACTTAAATTGAGAAATGATGCTGGGAAAATATCTTCATTGCTTATGTAAAGTGGTTTAGTTTCAATCATTTGTAACATAACGCTGATGACATATTTGATGGATCTTCATATAAGAAAGCCTTTCTCTGTGGTGCCTCAAATACTGAAATTCAATACAGGCATTTGTAGTCCTGAGGACTCTAAACTTCAGGTCTCTTCTCTGAAGTTCAGGAAAACGTGGTCTCATATTTGCCACTAACTTACCTTTCATCTTTATGTGTAATAGCTGCCTCCTTCAGTCCTTCCCACCAGTTTTATTCCATATAAAATCCCTAGATAGTGTATTTGGCTTAGGATGTGTCACAGGTGGCATGGAGATATGTCTGTGACACTGCAGGTGGTGAACATTGAGGGAACTCAGAAAGCTGGAGAAAAGTCCTACTGAATTCCGTCTTCCCCACACTAGAAGGAGAGACTACCCTTTTCTATTATTGCCTGAATCACTACGATGCTGGAAGAATACTTTACTCATACTGTGTTTATCTGTGGGTAAAGGGAAGGCTTCATCTTGTCTTTCTTGCCATTTGGACTCAATTTTAGAGAGGTGAACTATAGAGGAAACTTGCACATATAAATGCACAGATGTTTCTTCAAATGTTGCTTATAAAGAGAGCTCCATAAATAAAACTTTAAAATATTATTCTAAAACCTGTTATGATCCATGCATCATAAGACAGGTTATTTTACCTTTCCACGTGAAGTTGCACACTTAGAACCGAGGAGCAGCGTGTCTCAGTTTTCTTGTGATGTACACCAAGAGAGCTTGAGAAAAGCTGTCCAATGCTCAGGGCACCTGCAGGCCTGACTCAGGTAAGCTGTGAAGCACAAGAATCCATGGCTGCACCTTCAGCTGCCTGAGAATTCCTCTCTCTCCCTCTTCCCTTTTGAGTCCTTCTCTGGTTTTCCTTGCCTCCCTGGAGAAGAGGCATGGTGGCTGCTCTGGGCCAGCTTCAGGAGGTCATGCTGCCACCACAGCATCCCAAGCAAAGATTTGCCTGCTTTGTGTAGTGCCCTGCCAATGCAAGGCAGTGTCTGAGAAGACTGCAAGCATCTGCCTTGTTGCTATGGTATGTGGTGAGGATCTCAGCCTGAGCTGGGGAAAACAGAGGAGGTGGAAAACCAGGGAGAGTTGTGTCAGGGCTCCTAGAGGGGAAGGTAGAGGAGGATGAGGGAGTATAATGCTTGCCTAGATTGAGTGTTAATCAGAGGTGTTTGGCCAAAATGGTCAATCACTCCAGCAAAACTCTGGTAGATCCAGGCTGATGGACTGGAGATGGGCACAGTAAAAGAAGCAGTGTGGTGCTAGCCTGGATGTTGTGCTCTTACAGCAGAGAATTAACTACCTAAGTGCCTCTTGGGAGGCAGCCAAAATGCTGCCAAAATTATGCCAGCTGGAGACCACAAAGCAGCACGAGTTATATCCCTAGAAATTTTTTCTTTTCCTCTCTAACATCCGTGCTGAGAAAATGCTTTTCTCTGAGTTACACTGAGAGGTGGGAGTGGGAATGGACATGGCTAGGAGTGCATATACTAAAAGAAGAATAAAAATAGCAGTTTGGGTTTTTTTCTTTATCTCAGGAGGAAGCTAAACAGCCTTTTTAGAGACTGTGAGACTCTCAGTGAAAAGAAGCACAAATTGCGTAGGATAATTTAGAAGATTGTGCCTTAAGTTTAGTTTGTGACAGAACACTAAGACTTCGTAGTAGTTTCCAAAAAGTTTTTCCTCTTTCTCCTTTAAGGACACTGGGTAATAATGTCATTATCTACATGGTGATTTTCGGCCAAATGTTTCTAATTGCTTTACAGCTGTAAACATCAGGGGTTTCATTGTACAGCAGCTGCAGAAAAACATGCTGAGCTCTGGTACATATTTAGGTTTATCTTTGAAAAGGAAAACAACTATGTTTAGATTCCATTTTTGCTACAGAAGAGTTAGGTTTGATGTTTTTCATCTTCTTTTGTTGTCTCTGAACTTTTTTTCTCATTCTATGTTCTTTTTGCAATAATGGGCCAGACAGCACACATTATTAAAAAGGCACTCTAGACTATATAGTGGCATAATAATGTACTCTGGTTTATGTTTTGTTCTCTTCCTAACAATTCATAACATTCAGTCTAGGGTGTTTTACCACTATTAAGTACAGACTTGATATTTTTGTAAAACTGTCTATTATAACACCAGCATTTTGTTCTTAGATGGTAATAACAGTCTCAGGATGTATCTCTAATATGTATATGTAAAGAAAGTTGGATTTTTCTCCATAGGGTTCCTTTTTCATTTATCTGCATTGAATTACATCAGGCATTTTATAACCCAGCCACTCAATCTTGTAAGGTTTCTTCAACTTTTCCATTCGCCATCTGTTTTATCACCCTGACACAACCAGAAAGTCTTTTCACCTTACTCTTCATACCCTTCCCAATCTTTCAGGATTGAAAAACGAGGCTGAACACAGACCCCTCTTGACCTCCACTGGGCACATCCTGCTGATTAGAAGGTGACTGTCCACGGCCTAATGTTTTTGGGGGGTTAGCCAACCCTTTCTCCATGTGACCAACACTTTGGTGCATTAGCTCAAGTTTTTGAGGCAGGCTTTTATCAAATGCACATTTAGGCATCTGGGGATCTCCCTTGTCCACCTGCTCCTTTACTCTTTCAAAGGAATCCAGCATTTTTCTCTGGTACAATTTTGCAAAGTCATGCTGGCTCTTCCATATTTGTTTTGTGATGTTTTCTGCTATAGTTTTGCTCTTCTGACTGCTTTCCAGCTAATTTGCCTGGGAACACTCTATGGGAACCCTACACAAATTGGGAAACTGCAAGTTTACCAGTCATCTGATTCCAAGCATTTGTGTATAAGAAAGGAACCTCTCCCCAGTGTTCACAATAAACACTCAGGCAAAGAAGCTGTTTAGTTTTTGTGGCATTTTTGTCTTTTCTGAAAGCTCTTTCTTGCTTTTTGGTCATGGACTATCAGCCATTGTATTTGTGGACAGTGCCTTCTGCATGACTGTGGTGCTGTGCATTAAATAATGATTTAAAAAATCTTAATATTATAGCTTTTGGTGTCCCCTTTGCTTCTGTCATAGACTTCTCTATTCTCAGTCATGTGGAACCTACAGGAGGGTTCCTTGACCAAAGGATTTTGGATCTAAAATAATCTGAACTATAGCAACCAGGTATAAAACCAGTATGCATTTCCATTTTCTCTTTCCATGACTTGTTGAATTCCCTGGGAATTTTTGAAGGGTTAAATCATCTGGATTTTCACTCAGATGGCAGGGCAGAAGCACTCATGACAGCTGCTGCAGCCATGAACCCCTGGTTATCTACTCTGGGGACCTGGTTAGAGAGTGCTGGGAGATTCTCTTGTGCCCTGTGTTCACATTTCCTTCTTAAGCAGCTGAGACATGTTTAAGGCATGTCTTAGCTGCTCAGATGCAGAAGCTGAGAGAGTTTACATTAAGTGTAAATCCCACTCACATAAAAAATGCATTGTTTAATTTTTATCATAGAAAATACGTAGTAGAAAACTATTGCTAAAAGATGCTAACAATATATTAATAAAATAGTTAAAATATAAATAGTACCATTATAAACTTGTAATACTGAGTGAGCATCATTCAAAGAATCCTCTTCAAATACCATTTAAAAAAGCTAGGGCCCAGGATCTTTAAGATCCTTTAAGAGATATTTGAAATGTCAGACATGGGAAACATACATGCCATAATGGTGAGGAAAGGCTGCAAGAAGCACAACATTCAGGTACTCAGAAAGAGAAGAAATTCTCCCATGTTGAGTGCAGCACTATTTTTATATCTGTAGTTCGCAATATATTGTACAATTCTTTGCTTTCAGACACCACTGAAGAGTTAGATCTCAGATGAAGATACTGGGAAGAGGAAGGGAAATGTTACATTTATTTTTAATAACCTATCTAAAGAATTGTTTGAACCATATGTAATAGGTTAGAAAAGGGCCCAGGAGACAGATTCAGAGAATGTCACCATCTTACTACTCAGATAAAGTAATTTGTGCTTGACTCAGGCAAGAAAATTTATTTCAGTTCTATAAGACACAAAATAAAACAAAAATTTTACCCATGCATGTAGAAAATATGTTCTATTTGCAGTCAGTGCTTCCAAAGGCAGATCTACTGGCCCATCATTGCCTATAAGTTTAAGGATATATGAAGTAGAGTCTTGTTGCATAATTGCATTTTCATATAATTGCTTTCTTGCTTTGGATTTGCTATTGTCTTTATTGTCTACATTTGTTTATAATGAGAATTACTCCCCTAGTTGGGGTAAGCTGTAAGGTGGTTACTGTAAGTATAGCATACAACCACTAGAATCCATTTTTATACTATTTCTTACTTATTTTCTTTAAAACTGTTATAATTAATTTTTACACATTCTAAATTACTTTTTGCTTTACCTACCCCAGTGCAGTTTCTTCTCCAAAGTATTGGCTGCCAGTGTGTTCCAACCTAAGTTCCTCAGTTACTACAAAAATTAGGATGAGGTGAAAAATCTAAAAAAAGAAAAGAATCTTTCACAAAGCAAGAATGAAGTTGGGATCATTCACAGATAAAATAGAATAAAATTTCCCTACCCACCATAGCAGGTTTTAAGTGGCTGATGGTTTCTACACAGTGCTTCTCAAAGATGAACTCTTCAGCCCATTTTGTTTTTATCCTGTATTTCAATACTAGGATTGAATTATGAACCCTTTCAACCATCTTAATTATGCCAGTTCATGGTTATATCAGTGAAAATGGGACTTTGTCAAAGGTGGGTTTTTACTTTGTATCCAAAAATAGGGAAGATGCACAGAGCCTTACAATAGGGTTGGAAACAGAAAGGATGAGTGAACTGTGCTGATCACTAAGTCTTACAGTCTTGCCTAATTTTAAAGGTCCTTTCCATTTGCTGAAGGATGATGTCCTTCCTCCTTTCCACAGCTGAGCAATGCAAGATGACTGAGGTTAATATGAGAAGAAGAAATGGATAAGGAGACAAAGCACATTTCTTTGGATCCCTCTGGGGTTTCACGGTTCCCGAGCTATTTAGAGATGGTAGAGTTCAGTCCCATGTTCCCTCTCCCCTGTGTGCTGAAGGAGTGATCCCAGGGCACCTTTGGTTCAGGTGCTCAGCACAGGAGCCCCTTGTTGTTCTCCCTACAAAGCTGTGGCTCAGGCATCTGCAGTGCAACAGCCTTGGAAGCCAGCAGCAGGGTTTTGCATAAGGGTATCAATAAGTGTGATACGATGGCATCTGACACAAAGCCTTTGGTTTTCCTGTTAATGTGTTGGGTAATGGCTGTTTCCAAAAGCTGCGTGAGCTGGGAGGGAAGGCATGAAGTTCTAAGTGCACGAAAAAGTGTAAAATTGCATGGCACCAGCAAAAAAACTCATCAAAGACTCATGCTGTTCTAAACAGCCAGTGCTTCCAGCCCACTCTTCCCCCCCGCAAACCTTCTAAAAGTACCCAGCTGTGAGAGCTTTTAATGAGAGACTAAAGCTTAAATTTAGAATAAAGATATTAAATTTATGATTTGGATTCAGTTCTAAAAAGATAACATAGTCAGTAAACAATGCTGAAAACTCTTATTATGAGGGGCAGCTGAGAGGAGCTACTGAATTTCTCCTGGAAGTTTTTCTTCTTGTTTATTGTTAATGCCTGGCATCCTTTATCTGACTCTTGGCACTGCTTTTCATTATCTATTCTTTCTGTATTTTGATCTGACTGAATTAATATTTACCTTGCCTTTGAAATTTGTGTTCATCTGTTTTAAAGTCCTGTGGACATCTTAGGTATTACAAAATACATATTAAGAATATTTTTAAAGTCCTGCAGTGGCACAGTGGCAGATTTATGTGTTTGATATCTTAATGTTTCAGACAGCCTCATGTAGACAGAATGTTTTTCCACAGCTACCAAATCATCGAGAGATTAGCCCCAAACCAGTTTTTGTGGGAAACCTGTGCACTGTGACATAAAAAGAGCAAGAATAGAAAGTTGATTAACGTGATGCATAATTACCCATCAGTATCCAGTATGATCTCTTTAGAAAAACTACTAAAATGTACTTTGGAAGTACTAAAAATTGGCTAAATTTCCATGTCATTTCTCTGTAGTAATCCTAAAAGGATGTGGAAATGTGACTTCTCTAATAATAGTTTTTGTGATTTTTTTTAGTATTCTAAAGGTATGTCAGCTAAATCTTCAGATTTCAAAGAGCATTCTGGAAAAAACACTGTTCTGCACTGTGGATATTACAAAGGTCTGTGTTGTGTGCATAAGGCTGAGCTCGGGTGCAGATATGGTGCTTGGGAATTAAACACTTTCAGACTGTTTCTGGTGCCATTTCACATTGGAGAAGGGAGCTCTTTCAGCCTAATGATGGGGCCCTTTGAGCCAGACTCCTTTAAAGGTGTGCATTTAATGGACTTCTTACAGCATTGTGCAGAGTGAAGAAGAGGAAAGAAAGAGGTGGCCCATGGGCTGTGCAAATATCCCCTAGAAAGTCTGAGTCTTTTATCTGTCAGGAGAAACAGTGAATTCTATTTTTTTTTTAAGTTTAATATTGATAAGTGTAACTGGCCTTTGAAGTAGGTATTGAGTCAATACGTGGCTCTAGATATAATTCAGGGGCTTTGTTCTTCTCCCCACTTTGTATAGCAAAAATAGAAAAAGGAGTGATCATTTGAATAATGCATGGGAAATTATAATGATATATACAATTAAAATTCAGTATTAGAATAAACACTTAAAAACAGAATCCTTCTTTTGGTGTTCATCTTCACTATTGATTAAACTAGCTACTGACGTGCACATTTTAGCATCAGGACCTGCCATACTCATCTCAGATCTAAGGCATTGTGTGTTTTCCCATCCAGGACTGTACAATGTGATACCTCAGGTCCATTTTTATACTTTTCTACCATTCTTTTAGGCTGTGATTTAGAATTGTATACAAGCAGTACAGTCAATGTTCATGTAAGCATTAATGAAATGTTTCCAGTTTGGTATTTATTTAGAATTTCATAACATTTTTATATGAAGGTCAGGACCCCAAAATATGATTTCCTATCTGAAGACACTCCCATTTTTTATAGGTTTCAAAGAAGCTGTTAAACAGTTCACCATAATATTTAAAGATACACCAACTCTAACTATTGATTGAAGAGCTAGTTAGGATGCAGGTGGTAAAAACATTGTGTTCTCCTTGTTGATCCTGTTTCAAGTTGCAAGTAAGTAAACCTGAGCAGCTTTTATTATTGGGGGTATCCCAAAGTAACTGGAAGTTTTCACAATCTACTACCCTGCTTTGTCACAGGCTGAGTAACAGCAGGACATAATGCCATTTAAGAAGTAATTCTTGATTCTCTTCAATATTTAAGACATTCCAGTGCTTATCAGCTGCAAATAAGAAGTCATTGGAAAGCATATGGCATCTGTTGCACACCAGACCATGCATTTTGGTACCAGGGAAATTGCAAAACTAAGGGAGGAGCCTGGACATAAAAGTCTCTTTTTCCCACCTATAGCAGATGGTCAGATTTTTAATTTAAAATTTTGTTGGAGTTCTGGCATACTGCCATCTGACTCCACAGCTGCAACAGTGCAATAACTCTGTCACCTCTCTTAGAAAATGTTTCTTGAGAGTAAATTTAATACCTAGCCAAGTGTTGAATTTACAGCTGCTGGGAGCAGAATATAATATGTAAGAGACGGCCATGAGGCCCTGCTGATTTCCCTCACCTGGTTACAAGTAAGGTTGTGTTTATATGAAACTGTTGTGAACAGCGTTAGGGAATTGGAGGGAAGATGTTTCCAGTTATTTGTTTTCACAGGCCTTTCAGTAATCCTGTGTACGAAGAATCGATCAGCAGTGTCAGTGGAGATCCTGCCCAAAGAGCTTGACTGAGGTTATGGAAAACATTCATAATCATTATTATTGCAAGAAGATTGTTTTCTGAAAGTTTTCCTTTTGCCTCAGCTCTATCAGTCTCTATTAACATTGCAAATTCTGGTGCAGACAGGCAGTGGTAGTGCTGAATCCCTCACCAAGTGTTCAACCCACCCATCCCCTTATGGACTCAGCTGGAGATGGTGCCCACCCCTGCACAGCTGCCAGAACAGTTTCCAGGAGTAGCACTGAATGGGTATTTGTGACACGGGAAATGCTTTACTGATTTTCTCTGGGGAAGGCAAGGCAGACTCTTCCAGACAGAAAATGAGTGTCAGGCACTACTAACTTGAATTAAATTTGAAATTTAGTTCTGGAATTAAGACCTTCCTATCCTGTGACCACAACCTGTCAAGTCTGATCTGTAGTCTCTCTAGTGTGGAGGTGATGCAGACATGAAATTTACTTTTCTCTTCACAAATTTGTGTGTAAGTTTGGCAGGCTCTTCTACTTTTACAAAGTTAGAAATAAGATTTATGACATGTTTACAGTTTTCAGATCTTGCTAGAAGTTCAAAACCTTTGTTGCCTCCATCACCTTCTGATGACAGGTGATGTGCTGACATTTTTGGAAAATGTCACTTGGATATTCTAGATGCAGCAGGTTTCTCCCCGTGTTCAGTCAGCCTTGAGTTATACTCAAGAAGAGCCTTGCAGGATTGGTTTTCCTTACAATTTATGCAAGGAATAGATTGAGTCCTGAAAATCTCAGTTGACTGGAAAGACAGAGAGTGTGAGACAAGGTGTCTCCAGTAGAAAACTGGTCCTGAGCGCACAGGGATACCACCCCCTCTGTCAGAGGAGACCACATGGGGTGGAACTGCCAGCATAGGTCCTCTGCCTCACACCCTTGCAAAGACAGTGTCTTTTCTGAAAAATAGTATCTGTTTCTGATTTAAGCCAAACCTACCCTCCTCTTCTCTCCCCGTCCCACCCTCCCTAGGGCAAAGCACATCCCAAAAGCTTGTTCAGGCTCCTCCATATCTTCATGTGTTGCTGCACAAGAGCCAACCCCCTACAGTGCTGTGTTCCTGAACAAACAAAGTTTTTCCCAGTGGGACTATGAGACACATTTCTGGGTTTGCATTAGGCTCTATCACAGCAGCACAGTTTGAATTCTGAGCAGTGATTACCAGCTATTTGAATACAGCAAATGGGTCCTGCAAGCTTCATTAATACATCAACATAACTCTTTAGTTACCATTAGTAGCCTTAGCGAGTTAGTATTCGTTATTTTCTCTCATTTTTTTAATTCATCAGCATGTACTGCCTAAATCTTTTTGTGTCTGCTCCATTTTTTGGTGATGACAATGATTTTCTCGCTGTGATGTTGAAAATATTTCTATTAAAGGAAAGGTGGTGAGTGTGAGAAAAGATAACCTTGTAGCAAAACAATTGAACAGGGACAAAGTTTATTGCGGCATCCTGCCTTGGCCTTGTGTTGCTGCCCTGGATAAATCCTTCCCTCTATATATACTTTTCTTCCTCATTCACATCCACTGAATGGGAAATGATATTATCTATGTTTTATCAAAATTTGAATGGTTTCTGTGCTTGTGCTGTAAGTAATGGGCTGGCTCTACCCATACCTTTCAGAAGGGAGATCTGATCTTCACTGCAGCCTCCAGGTATTTCACATAGCTGCTAATGATGGTAACTGGGAGCAATGAGTAATATCTAAAATTTAAGCTATTTGAAGTCACATTATAGATTTCTGCTATCAAATGGTCTTGCAGACAGCAGCATTTTCCCTGTAGAGAGTGAATAATTAAGATTAATACACTATCTGACAACTTTTTGTGCGATATTTTCTGCTGCTTTTAAGGGGAAGTTTCAAAACTGGGAAATAAACAGTGCTCTAAAAAATTTCTCCACTCTGTAATTCTACACATTTGTGACCAATAGACAAAAGCCTAAGTCAAGTTAATTGTTTTCTGCATAAAAATCAAATTCTTGAAAAATTGCTCATGTCCTTGATCCTATGAGGACTTAAGGACATTCTTTGTCTTGCACATGATCTGATCCATTTAGCTTATTTAGATATAACAAATGCTCAAGGTTAAGTCTCTGTGCAGGCATTTATAGGACTGGAGCCTCAAATTAGGCGTGCCAAAAGGCAAAACTCCTTTGCAAATAGACTTGTTCCTCATTGAACACCATTTTGTAGGAAATAGTATTTTTCTAGAAAATTCACCAAAAGATACCTGTTTTTCTTGGGTTTGTAGCTGAGAAATGCAAGGACTTTCCATTCCAGAGAGTTTCATTCTTATGGTTTTTTAACTCTAAAGGAAAAATGTTGTGATAAATGGAAAAGTAGAAGAGAAGGAGTAGTAGCATAGGAGCCAACAGTGAATATTGAAAATATTTTTTACTGAAAATATGGAGTTTGAATGCATGCATTTATATTTATTTCTCATTTTAAAAATATTTCTCTTTTTTTCCCCCCAAGAAACATACAATTTTTGGCAATCATATATAATGTGTGCAATATGCAGAGCAGGTGTAATAACCTGAGTTGTGTAGTGTAATCTATGTCAGTGTTGTGTTGGTTCATCCATGAAAACCTAGCAGTTCCCTCTAAGTGCTTTCCATTATACTTGGGAGATATTTTATTTTAAAAAAATCATTATTGAATTTATGTTAGTTTTTGAAATAATGGCTCCCAGAAGGTCAACTCATCCCTACATGACAACCTGGGAGGCTGTTCCACAGCTGTGAATTCAGCTTCTGTGGAGCTTTCAAGGACCAAGACTCATCAACATCTCTCTGACACTGAAACTACAAGAAGAATAAGGGAAAGAGAAAGTGGGGAGGTTAGTGGGTAATTATAGTTGCCTTTGATTTCCCCCCAAATGTCTTTAAAATGAAGTAAAACAAACAAGAATCCAAGTCACTTCCACAGCCTTGCTTAGAGGAAAGTGTCAGTCCACATACAGAGCTCAGTTCTTTTCAAGGTAGGACTTGAAGACAAAGATTGACATGACCTTGAGAGTGAAGAAAATATATGGGCTTTGTGGCAAATGGACATACTTCTGATGTGATCAGGTTTCTGCTGACTTCAGCCCTTTTTTCAACAATGACAAAAACCCTTGTAATCAGGCCCTTTAAATGCTTCCCTTACTATTGCTCACAGAGACAAGAGCTCCTCTCTCACTGCCTCCCCAAGCTCTGTAGGCAGTGATCAGATGACTGACATGGTTATAGAAAGGCTACATCTTCCTGGCATCATAGCACTGCTCCCACCAGGGCTTGTTTCTCTTCTGCTGTAGAAAAAATGAAAGTGAGGAGCAGAAAACAGAAGGAGCTTGGGAATTAGCACCAGGACGAGGTAGAGCCATCCATCCATCCATCCATCCATCCATCCATCCATCCATCCATCCATCCATCCATCCATCCCCCACCTGTATGCAAATATTGTAATTCTGGAGACCCAAAAGACCCAACAGAGCATGACACCTCCATTCCGGCTCTTAATCTGGCACGCTGGTCCTTGGACTCTAAAGTCTTTGAGATTTGTGCAAGGAATGGGATCAGAATTTGACCAATGTTATTTTCCAATTAAAAAACAACTTGAGTTACACGTTACCTGCAGATCAAAGAAGAAATTCCCTGCAATATTTATGGAAGATGATTAGTTGCTTTAGTGCTCATTTTTACCACTATTTTACTTGATTCAGGTTCTTTGGGAGTATAAATGAGGGCACTGTTTTTTCAGTGTCTGAACTGCTTGCCACTCGTCCACAGGCTTAGGGACCTAACACTCAGATTTATCTCATGAACAGGACTGAAGAGTTCACCTTGGTTTGTAATTGGCACAGAAAGATTTCTTCAGGACAAGAATTCGTTGGCCAAAGCTACAGCTTCCATGGGAGCACTGTGCTTGCTTCATGTGTTCTTATATGGGCAATGATGCCAGAAAGCCAGGGAAGCTCCCCAGCTTGGGAAGCAGGGGAGAGGAGAGACAGAAGACCCTTAGCAAATTGCTTGCAAATGTTTTGGGTATTTGACCATCTACTCTGCACACTGAGAGACAGAGCAAGAAAGCAAGGGAACATTAAGGGAACAAGGACAAATAACATTTTCCCACTGACTGTAATTGCACATATTGCACAACTGTCAAGACTTAACAGTATAATTTACCCAAATGAAAAATTTCCTAAGAGTCCCATTAGTTGTCAAAGGCTGGTGAAATGTAAGAGCACTCTTTTTAAAGTTAACCTACCAGAATAAATCCATTTGTACAGGCATTAGCGTTCAGCAGCTCGAGTCTTCCAGTATCCTGAAAGTCAATGTATTTACAAGATCCAAGTCTAAATTTCTGAGTCTCAGTATGGCAAGGACCATGACAGTGCCATGAGTGGAAAAGAGTCAATAAGAGCCACTTATTTGCATGTGTTTGTGAAAAGAAACACATCACATTTGTTTGTGTTCTTGTTGCATGAGCCTTGTCCCAGTGTCATGGTTTTAATCCCAGCTGGAGATAAAGCATTATGCAGCCAATCCTTAACCCCCTCTCAATTTCCTCCTAAGCCCTGGTGGAATGTGGAGGAGAATCAGAGAAAACTTGTCTATTGAGATACGAACAGTTTAATAATTGAAATTAAAGTAAAATACAGTGATAATGGTAAATAATAATGGTAATAAAAAGGGAAAAGAACAAGTGATGCACAGTGTAATTGCTCACCACTCACTGACTGATCCCAGACCTCCCTTCCTGAACCCAGATCAGCTGCCCTTTCAGGTAATTCCCCCCATGTTATATACTGGGCATGATGCTCTGTGGAATATCCCTTTGATCAGTTTGGGTCACATGTCCCAGCTGTGCTCCCTCAGTTTCTTTTGTGCACCTCCTCACTGGCAGGGCATGAGACAAGACATGAGTCCTCAACTTGGGATAAACATCACAAAACCCCAAAGTGTCAAGTATTATCAACAGCATTCTCATTCTGAATCAAAAACAGCACTGTAACAGCGACTGAGAAGAAATTGGCTCTACCCTAGCTGAAACCAGGACATGCCCTGAATTCCTTCAACTGACAGTGGAGACATTAGACATCAGACCTCCCTTCTCCAAGCAGCCACTGATTTTCCATTAGCTTGTAGGAAGATCAGTGTCCCAGGCCTCTCCTGCTGTCAGATTTGGCTGAAATTGCACTGTGAGTGCAAAAGTTATAGAAACAAACCAACCTATCTGGAAAGTTGTAGCTCCTGCACAGCCTTGGTTTCCCTAGAGGCTGAAGATTGATAATATATGTTTTAATCAATCTTGCTGTAAATATGCTATATGAGCGTGTTCCTTTTCTAATACTTTATTTTAATTTTATGTAAAAATATGCAATGACATGCTTATTTTTTTATAATGGCTTTGCATAATCATAGTCAATAAATTTTTGTAGTAAGACATAACCTGCTTTGTAAGCAAGTTTTGAAGTCAGTGTCCTGGATAGCTGCTGACAGAGAAGCACACCAGGCCCAGGTCCTGAAGGCCAGATTGGTACACTGCCTGACCTTGATACAAAAATGTTTATGAGAGAGAAAATAATTCCAGGTACCCACCACATCCATCCCTGTCTCCAATCAACCGCACAGCTTGTGGATTTGTACCATTTGATTACATATTCACCTCCAGATTATATAGAATTTCTGAAATATTGTCAAAGCTTTTAATATAAGAAAGAAGTGCATTAACTTTCTCTGCAAGTACTTTTTTTTTCCCTTGATGGAAACAGAAATGTACCACCGGCTGCACCCAATATTTTGATGGAGCTGTCATACAAACATTCGTCGCTATGGCACTTTTCCTTACTTTTTTCACACTGAATAGAGTTAGTCTCAGGCACTCTAGCAATGTGAATATTGCAGTGTGGGAGACTCTCAGGTTCAAAGCCAGTGTTGTTACCTTGCTGTGTGAGTGCTAGTTGTTAAAAATTGCTGTGGTTTCCTATCGTGTACGAGAATACTAATTGCTTCGGCAGCATGTACACGGTTCATGTTTCCTCTGTTCAAAAAGGAGACTGTGGTGATTTGAAATGTAAAAGTATAATCATCCTAGATAAATTGGACAGCACTTAAGCAATCAAAAGCTAATGCAGTCTTGTAAAAGTAGTTTTAGGGAAATATTTCAAGCTTTATTCACTCAGATAGCATTTTCAAGAGCCAAAGCACGGCTTTATTTTTTCTTTCTGCACAATTGAGCATTAAATATTGCACTGAGACACAGCAAAACAGGTTTTGCCATCCTCTAATACTGCCTAAGATTGTTTTCAAAACAGCAGATTTGCCATCAGCCACACAAGGCATCCATCAATTGACCAATTAAAAAAAAGTGGGAGTATTTGCATGTTGTTAGATTACAGTTGTCTATGTTTTTAAAGGGTAAATGACTTTTAATAATTTTGTTTCTTTTTTAATTTTTTTTAATATAACCTCTTGGTTGTCCCAATGAATTGTTTTCTTTTAATTTAAGTCTGAAAGAAAATTATACCATACAACATCACAAAAAAGCCAAAAAAAATATTTTAACTGGTTTAATTATCTAAAGCTTACATTTGTTTTAGATTTTCTTATGTCAAATTTTCATTTTTCTCTTTTTCTTCTCTGATTGCCTTTATTTAAAAATTCTTTATGTTGTTCTTCTCTTTCAGCTCTCCACATTTTTAATTTCTTACAATTTTTTTTTGCTAAACTGTCACCTCAAATCAGTGGCAATAACCATCTTCAAAGGGGATGTGCAGTGTCTGAAGGGCATCCTTCTTCTCCCTGAATTATTTCCCAGTAGTTTGTCTTATTGTCTGTTTTCTTTTCTGAAAAACATAATTTTTCATTTGAACAAGATAGCATGACCTATTCTGTCTTGCTTTGCCTTGTTTGACACAAGCAAGTATTACTTATTTGGACAAGTAATTGCTAATTTTGTCTGAGGGGCTTGTCTGTTCTCTTTTTCTTCACCCATAACCTATGACAATTTCTGAGAAGAAAATCAGCAAACATAAACTCTACAATGCAAATTATTGTGATTTACATAATCCATAACTGTGGAAACATGAAGACAATAAAATGCTCTGAAAAACATAATACAGAGGGTTTTTTATTAATTACCAAATAAATGGTAATCTCAGGTTTTGTCAATGGTACACACTTGCTTGGGAAACTGGTGGTTCCAATGTTCTAGTAATATTTTGCTCTCTAACTGATGAAGCAAGAAAAGCCACTTTCTCCTTTGGTTGCAGTGCTAAAGCCAGCAGTGTCCCAAGGTGGGCAACAAATGGGGAAGGGTCAGGGGTCTAGACAGGAAGCCACACAAGGAGTGGCTGAGGTCACTTGGTCTGCTCAGCCTGAGGAAGAGGAGGCTGAGGGGAGACCTCCTCATGGTCTGCAGCTTCCTCACAAGGGGAAGCAGAGGGGCAGGCACTGACCTCTTCTCTCTGATGAACAGAGACAGGACCTGATGGAAAGGCACGAAGCTGTGTCAGGGGAGGCTTAGGTATTTTAAAGGTATTTTTCCTAACATATACCTTTCCTAGATATTAGGAAGTACCCACAATTGTGCTTTCTGTTCTTAGCCTGGGTGAAACAGCTCTGTAAGCATTTGCATGACTTCCTGCAGGAATGGCTGTTCTGGATGTACTTTGAAAAGCTGTGGGATGGAGCTGAGCTTGTAGATTAAGACATCTAAATGTAAATGTTTATGTATAAATGTGTGCATGTGAGCTAAGTGTCTGAACCAATGTCAGAGTCACTGTTGGTGATGGAAATCTGAAGTGACTGAAGCCACTACCAGATGGGATGCTCGTATGTCTGCGAGGGATCAGTAGAATTTACAGGAGAATTGTGCAGTTTTGTTCTGAGCTGGCAGCAGGAGGTGAGCTGAGGTATTCCAGGGACATCCAAAATACTTCCTTGGATAATATTTTTTCCAGTGCCACTCAAACTCACCTGGTTGAAGTAGGCCGGCTGTCCTTGGGAAGCATGGGATCGGAAGGGTGGCTCTGAGTATCATCTTTGTTGTGTGGCAAAGGTTGTGACTGGCAGGTAAAGGTTTATTCAAGAGTTAGACTTAAGACTCAGGTTATTACTGTATTGGTCGTGTGAGCACCTCAGCTTTATAATTCCTTTTATAAGAGAAAGATTTTGTTGGGATTTTTGTTTGGGGTTTTTTTTCCCCATTAAATTTTCCATTCATTTATAAATAATTTGGCAAAACAAACAAAAAAAAAAAAGTCAGTGACTTGCCCAAGCCAATCCAGAGTCGTAAGAGTGACTCCCAAAACTGAGCCGGTTGTAGGTTTTCTGTTCATCAGATTTTGCCTTCTTTGACTCTGTTCTGTGGTCCTAAGAGCTCATCCAGTCATAGCATCACCATCTCCAGTAGACTTTGTGTGCTCTAATATATCTTTACACAATATAATTTCTCCTGAGCCCTTTTCCAAGCCAATGTTGACTCAGCTCAACTGTTCTTGCAACTTTGGGGGTTCTATTAAGCTGTAGAGTTAGGGGCTTTTTACGAACTCACCCAGGTCTGTCCATGTGGATGTGTCTATATATGACCTCATGAGAGGTCATACATCCTAATTTAAAGCTTGGCTTCACAAAGAACAAACTGTCTAAAGGACAGAAAGACCTTGCCTTTTCCCACTAATGCAAATGGTGGAAATTGCTTCTCCTTTTTTGCCAAAGCCACAGGTCAAGAGCAAAAGGCAACAAGGGGTCCTGACACCTCTAATGTTCGGGATCTTACCCCCAGAAAAAGAAGACAGATAGACAGGCAGGCAGAGAGAGATTTTTTTCTCAGGAACAGCTGTAATATTCACATGCTCACTTTTGTGTGGGAAAGGTATTTTTCGGTTCCTTATATCCATTCAT
Source organism: Phylloscopus whistleri (assembly GCA_017589585.1). NCBI lineage: Eukaryota > Metazoa > Chordata > Aves > Passeriformes > Phylloscopidae > Phylloscopus > Phylloscopus whistleri. The sequence continues at coordinate 101,538 of JADMLD010001549.1, forward strand.
CATTACTATGTACCATTGCCAACCCCAGGAGAAACATGAGTTTTGAAAAAGCAAAGCAAACAGATTTGCCCATCTTAGATTTTACTTTATTCTTGAGATATCCAGGTGGAAACAACATGTTTGATATACTTAAAGCTACAAATTTGATTTCATCTTCAGGTTCAGCATTTTGACACATGTAATTTACCTTGTAACAAGAGCCTCAGAGCAATGAATTTTGAGGTCACAGGCAAAAAGCCAATCTACAGCTACTTGTATTGAGCTGTATTTCACATTCTCTGAAAGGAGTCAAAATGGAGAAGGCTTTCCTCATTTTTAGTGATGTAACAAATTTTCATATAGTGAATTCTTTTCAACAGAGAATAAAGACAAACCCAGAAGACCTTACTGTGGGTCTTTGCAAGCTGCTCTGTGCTAGTCAAGCCTCACACAACCAGGAAGTGTATTGGCTGAACAGATACTAGCAAATCATTTTTAATACCTCATTTCAGGTCTTTGGAGATTAATTTTATCATAAATTTGGAAGCCTGATTTAATTGCGCTAATTATATTTTCTCTTGGGAATTGATGGATTAGTACGTAGCATATTCTCACTGTGTGTAATGAATCACATTGAGGCTTTCTCTTATTTATACCTGCTGAAAGTCTAGGAAATGAGTTACAACAGGCATTAAAGAAACATGCAAGAAATTACCCTAAACCATTTGCTACATATTCTTGCCCCTCTCATGGATCTGTTCTTACAATGATGATTCCATTCTTCTGGAAATAATTGGAGAAACCCCCTTTAATTCTCTGTCTGTGGGGAATTCACTGAAAAGAGAGCACACTTCAGACATGCAAGACATCTACAGTTCCTCCTCACCTCACTCCATTAACATCCATCCACCCATCCACATGTACTCGTTTCTGAGCAGAATGCTGTGGGTGCAGAAGTAATTATAGCCACCACACTTCCCTCTGCTTGTGATTCCATCAGATGTAATCATGCACATGTTTGGCACCTGATTTTGCTGCTGCTGGAATTTGCCACTGCATGGAATAAGGGATTAGGTGACATCCTGTCACAGAATAAAGTTCATCTGTCGTGTTCAAGTGCCAATCACCAGGATATCTTGTCTTTTGTACAACTTTGGAAAATCATGTTTTCTCCTGGTCTCTGCATGACCTTTCCTGCTCAGTGTTCATTTAATGCAGTAAAGTTTATAATCAGTATTTATCATTTATGTGGAAAGAAAAACAGTCTATGCCTAAAATGAAAAACACTAAAAAAGCATTAAAAAAATTAAAAGCATTAAAAGCACAGTGTGCTTTCTGTCCTCTTAATTCTTCCAGTGCAATCAAAAAAAAACCCCAAAACAAACAAAAAAAAAAACCACCCCACAACAAAACAAAACAAAACAAAAAAAACCCCAAAACAACAAACCCAAAACAAAGCCTTTTTTTCTTGGGGTGAGAGAGGTTTACAAGATTTAATTCTGCACCCCCATCTTCATATCCTCTCTTATAGTTTTGTTCAGAAATCTTTCCCTTTCTCCCTGGCTTTTCCAGGCAGAGCAATAGTTAAGCTATGAACAAGTACATCTCAAGTTCAGCCTTGATGCTGAACTGATATCTGGCCTCTCTTTCTGAGCCCACCACATCCTTCCTCTCTGCAAAAAAGTGAGGTTTCTTGCTGACCACAGTGGTGAAGAGGCTCCTTTCTGGATGTTTTTGTGCCCTCTCCACACTGGGGGAACAGCAATATTGAGGAAAAGTCAGCACTACACTGCTTAGGCAGTTGGACATTGTGTAGACTCCCAGAAATTCAAGCAGGGGGTGAGCTGCTGAGGGGTTTCTTCTACTGGTTTGGGAGCATGGGGTAGGATGTTGCAAAGCACTGAGTCCAGCACGCTCAGCTGAGAGTTGAGTAGGGGGGACCAACATCTCATTATTTTCCTGACCTGATGAACACAGTATTTTAAAAGCAGTGCATGCTCTTATTTGACTGTATGGTTATTCCTTTTCAGAATTGCGTTTTCTCAAATGTGGTATCACTAAAGGTGGACCTTTCTTTCAGAGCTGGCAATCATTTCCCCTTAATTAATTTTGATAGTTTGTGCATCTTCGTGGAACAGATCTTCACGAAGAGAGAGAAGGGCACATTTCCTTCAGGAGCGAGTCATGAGCACATTAAATTGAAAGGCTGCGATGTTCTGTCACATTAGCTCGGTCCCCACAACGCAGCAGTCACGCTTGATAAGTGGCGACATTAGGAATAACATTAGAGAACACAGGCACGGGGTTGTGATGGCAACCAGGACACCTATCTGCCTATTGTTACAGACACTGCCCTCCTCATTTATGCCTTTGGGAGTGATGGACACAGAGAGGGAAAAGAATCGATATGTTCCTCAATTTTTTCTCGTGATTGACAAAAAAATATGTGGATTATAACTGGACTTTCCACTGAGCTGTAACCCTGTAACTTCAGTGCCATGAAAGAATACATAATTATGCTATGTTAAATACAGAATCACGAGGCAAAAGTGGTAAAATTTATTACAGTAATTATTGTTTATTTATTTATTTATCTATTTATATAAGCTATGTGTGTGGGTGTATAATGTTACATAAACATATAGGAGCAGTTTTCCAGGGTGTCTATCACTGTCATACCAAAGTGCTGATGCTGCTGTGAGGAGGAGGCTGATTGCCTATTTAGGACTCTAAGTGGCAGTGAGGATTATTTTCTTCTGCTTTTGACCTACCTTTCCCCATTTCTGAATGGCTGGTGTTCAGTTCTTTCTTTAAGCCAGTTTTCTGGATAGGGCTTGCTTATTAAAAGTCACAGACATCATTTTACATCACAGTGAATCCATTTAGTGGATCATACTTGTTATAGAGTCCTGAAGGTTTCTGGCTTGAACTGTAGCACAGATATATTTGAATGATATCCTCTGATTTCACTGCACACTTAACAGTGTAAGGGGATTTTTCCAGAGCCCTTGGTGTTATTTTCATCTTCTCATTGGAATCAATAGTACCAGCACTGTTCCCACACAGCCTGATGAGGTCACATTTAGGTGGACACTGACCACTTTCATTATCCCACTTGTGCTTTCTTTTGCTCTCTTTCCTATATATAATTCAAATCAAATACTTATTTCAAAAGAATATAATTATTCTCTTTTAAAACTAACCTTGGATTGTGATATCCAAAAAGAGCTTGAAGTTAGTTAGGTGACCTTTGTGCTGGAGCTAGCGCCTATGCAGTTGATGTGTAAAGCTCCTTGGTTTCCCTCTTGCCAGCTGTGCCTGTGCTGCAAGCTTATGGTGACAGGAGCTGCCACTTGTGCTCCATGTTTTTATGCACAGAGCTAAGACACAGATCTCTGGTTCATTACCCTGGCTCCTACAGTGCAAGCAAATTATAATAGTTTAAACACAGTTGGGTTTATTTTTAGTCTGAAAGATAACAATGTGGCCATGGCAGAGACTGGAAAACCAGGCAGAGAAATTCTGATGGTTCAGCTTTTCTACTTCCTCAGGACCTTTGTGGAGAGTAAAGCAAAAAGAGGTAGCAGGTGAGAAACACAGGCTGTAACCTGTGTAAACCTCCTGACTCCTACTAGAGACAACTTCCTTGGAGGAGGGTTTTATGCTGTGGTATACCATCAGGGGAAACATGGAGGAGAATTTGGGTAGTATAAGCACATGCTTTCTCTGTACCTGTTTATGTAGTGAATCAACATTTAGCCTCAAACACTCTCTCAACCAGGCAAATCTGCCTCTGGGGAGCAGGACCTGCCCCTGGAGAGGAGCCCAGGGGCAGGGCTGAGCCCATGCAGGGCAGCCTGGGGAACAGCTCTGGCATTTTTCCTTTAATTTCTATGTGGGAGTAAGACAGCAGAGCTGCTTAAAGGTTTGAAGGACAAGGCAGTCCTCAAAATAACTCATCTTACAATTTCTTTTCTGTCTCGTTTTTCTACTTTTCTGCAGAGCTAAATGTAAGGGAGTCTGATGTAAGAGCGTGTGATGAATCGTCATGTAAATATGGAGGAGTGTGCAAGGAAGAGGGTGATGGCTTGAAATGTGCGTGTCAGTTCCAGGTAAGGGCTGCTCACCTTTTTGTTTGCCATTTCTAACAACTCTTTCTACTCTGGTAGAGTCACTGTTTCTAAAATTCTGCTCAGCAACAGGCTTATGGACTCTTATGGCTTATGGGCTCATTAACTTCTTTTTTAATGGCACTGATTGGACCAGATAACAGCAGGGTCACCAGTGATCATAAAGGTTTGAATTAGAACAATGAATTAGTCCTGCTCAGGAAAAAAAAAGTGATAAAATGTCCTTTGAAGTTTAGAAAGAAGTAAATAGCAGGTTCAAATTTTTGTCAGTTTTGAGCCTTTAGTTTACAGTATTTATAATTTTCATGGCAATTCTTCTCCCCTCCTGCCACCAACAATTTTAGAGAAAAAACAATGCAGGAGTTCTTTCACTTCACAGTCTATAGCCAGGACAAATGTATGAAATATTGTACACAAGATTCACAGTAAAACTGGAAGAGGTGGCAGTGTTATCAGCAAACCTGGAGTGGGCTGTCTTTCAGTGTTTTAAAAATAATTGTGTGTTCTGTTTCCAATAAATAATAAATCAAGGGGAACCAGAATAGCAATGGTCTGTATATGATCTTACACTGGTTTTGGATTCCAGTGTTCCAGAGCTGGCTTTTGATAGGGCTTTGTTCACCTGTGCTGGGGACATTGTTCTAACTGCCTTTTAAAGGGAGAAAAAATTCTTATGAGAAGAGGCTTTATCATCTGTCTCAGTCTGTCTGTAACATTTATTTATGAGAAATAGTAAAATCAAAGCTCAGTAATGACTAAAAAAGAAAAAAAAAAGGAAAAGAAAAACAACCCAGGGATAACCAAAGGTTTAATTTATTTTCTGTAGATGGTAAGTTTTGTGACTTCCTAATAACCAGGTCTTGAAGACATAAAAAAAAAAAAAGAACTAGTCCATGTGATAAACTGTTGCTTTGTTTTGAAGAGTGTATTTTTTACAAAAGTATTGTTTTTAAACTACTTGCACGTTTACTTGTACATCTTGAAAAAACTATTCTATACTCTTAGGAAAGGAGTCTATGATACTGTGGTTTTCAGACATAGCAGGCTGAAAATCTTCCTTTAACTCTCAAACTTAATTGAGCTTACTCAGTTTGCTGCAACTAGCAGCACCAAAATATCCAGGCAACATACACACAGCCCAAAGTGTTAGGTTCTTCACATGCAAGACTATCTGAGAGCTAGCTAATTTTTTCTGATATTGCAAGGTTTTCAAAGGAAAATAGACACATTTGTGTACAGTGGTTCAGCTGAAGAGGCACTGAAAAGAAGATGTGGGAATATCAGCCTGTTCTTCCAGAGGTATTTTTCCTGTTCATCACAGAGCTGGATAACTGTGCCACTGGTCCCATCCAGGAAGGAAATTTTTAGAAAAATGTACCCAAGAGAGTTGCAGAATTAAATTGATCCAGGTTGTGGTCAGGTGAGATGTTCCTGCTGGAGGGGAAACCACAGAATCCATAAATATGCTGAGTTTAAAGGGACCCACAAGGGTCACTGAGTCCAGTTCCTGACCCTGCACAGGACACCCCAGGAGTCACACCATGTGCCTGAGAGCACTGTCCAAATGCTTCTTGAACTCTGTCAAGTTGGTGCTGTGAACACAGCCCTGGGGAGCCCCTTCCAGTGCCCACACATCCTCTGGGTGAAGAACCTTTTCCTGATATCCAACCTAAACCAGCCTTGATACAGCTTCAGGCCATTCCCTCGGGTCCTGTCACTGGTGACCACAGAGTAGAGATCAGTGCCTGCCACTCCTCCTTCCCTCACAAGGAAGTTGTGACTGCAATGAGGTCTGCATGTCAGAGGAGTGTTTTAGGGAGCAGAGGGGCACAACTGATCACAGCCACCCCTGAACTAAGGCCTAGATTGGCACAAACTTTCTTCAATGTTGTTTGAAACAGCTATAATGTCATGGCAGCAAGACCTAAAAGATCTTTTGCTGTATTTTGGATGAGTTTTACAAAACCTGAATGAAAAACTGATCAACACCTAGTGAGTGTGTTGTGAACCAGAGGGGGAAGTAAGATGAGTGAGGTGGGTGAGGAGAAAGAGAGGCATCATGGGGCTCTTTTCCAATCTCAGTAAGAAAGGCTTGACAACAATCAGGTTAATAAGATAATGCTTTAATAGGACAGAATAAGAAAAGGAGCAAAGTGACAGTGAGCAAATCTTACAACCCATTCAGATGCTGGGAACTGAAATCACACAGCACTGGATGGATTTTCCCATGGCACACTGTGCTGAGCAGATCCTGTGCATGAGGAGATGCTTTCCCTTTTGGCCATTTGAGGTATTAGAGGACTTCCTCACAAGAAAACATTAGTCCTAAAGAGTCTCACAGGAGAACTTTGGGCTGTACTGTACCAAATCACTAAAGGCTTACCAAACTGTAAAAAAGGAATCCCTTTTTATTTTCTATCCTCAGCGCAGAACCTGCAAATTTAAAACATCACAAAGAGACATAAGGAGAATTGAGATTTATCTGTTGGAAAGTATTGTCCCCCTCAGGAGTTGCCTGTTAATTACTCTCTAGAAATGACTGCTCAGCATGGCATGTTGCAGGACTAATGGTTGTGGCTGAGTGTCTGGGAGCTACTGACTATGGGAAAGTATTACAAAACTGTTAAAAATAATTTTCAGAGCTGGCAGCATGATTTATTTCTGTCCGTACCTGCTTAGCTCATTCTCAGTTGGTCATCTATAGCAGGATGACGAAGGAGTGGAGGGTAATACCCTTCAAGATTATGTTTTAAGATTTCAGTATTTTGACCTTTATGTATGTCAAAGCACAAAGAAACTGTGGTGGGAGAGACTCTCATTTGGAATTTGGAGAAGAAACTCTTGTATTTTTAAGTCATTTTAGCTTAACTAATGTTATTTCTGCATGCACTCTCACAGGTTGAACTATACCAGTTAAACCATTAACTTTGCGTGGTTAAGAAATTTGGTAGCTACTCTGTATTTCATCATTGCTTCTTGGTTTTTGTTTTTGGTTAAGTTCTTTTTACATTGAGGTACTGAAATGCAAAGGGTGTCTGACACTACAGTTACCACTGCATCCCCAAACAGGGCATTATCTCCTTTTCCATGCTGTGAAGCAGGGTTTGGATCTCCAGTTCAGCAGGAAGTTGTGCAGCACTCTTGGATGTTGGACAGATTGGTGGTCCCAGCATCTTAATGCACATTATGTGTACAAGGAGTTTATAATCCATTTCTTTTAGAATATAAGAGAACAGCAAAAGGCAGGTAGCTTCTGCAAAAGCTATTCTGAATAATGTTTTCCTTTCTTCCTTTCATTCTTTATATTTGTATCAAATTCTACTAAATTTAAGATTTAAATTTTTCAGTGTAGTAACAGAAAAGCACTATTACAGTTGTTGACCAAGAAAAAGACTTAAGATGTTCTCGAATTTAATGAAAATGGTGATTGTTTTCACTTCCTTTGTAAGACTGTTCGACCCAAAAGGTCAGCAAATCTCCCCTTAAGCACTGATCTCCTTAAATTCTCCTTTGCTCAGTTTCATCCCCTTGAGCCTAGTCATACTTTCTTGTGTTATCTTGAAGAAGTTTTCTCCTTCCTCAGTGTTTATCCTTCAAATACTTCTAGATGCCTGACATATTCCCTCTAGCCAGTACAAAGTCCCACCATAGTTATTTTGTGCTTTTAATCTTTCCTACTGAATTCCTATGTTCAGTCCATGTGGAGTTAGACTATTATTTCAGTGATCCTAGAGGAATACATATAGTGATACTGAAAAACTAATATATTTCAAATCTTTCTTTAGCAAAAGGGGTTATAAGATGCTGTTAATAACACAACTATCTTCCTGTATATTAATATGCAGTTGAGATTAATCACTTTATTTCCGTATGAGTGGGTTATTTTATTATAAATTATAATTTTATAATTTCTTTTCCAGTGTCACACAAACTATATTCCAGTTTGTGGATCAAATGGAGACACTTACCAAAATGAATGCTTCCTCAGGAGAGCTGCTTGCAAGCACCAGAAAGAGATAACAATGGTATCAAGAGGACCTTGTTATTCTGGTATGTAAAACATCACTTTGTGTCATTAATGAATGATGTTTTATGGCTAGCTCTAGTTTTGCCCTTAATTCCAGCAATTAAAATTTTCATACTTTCATAGAATGAAATAATGTGGAAAGGCTGAGTCCTCTTTAGGAGTGGAACCTTTTGCTAGACAAAGAATCTGATATATCTCCTGATGTGCTAACAGATTAATAAATAAACATTACAAGTTGAAATATTTTATCTGAGAAAATAGATTATGATTGCTTCTGTGGTGCTTATAGAGGAGCCTTGATATCCATCCAAAAGCTTTCAAGAAATTTGGAGTAGATTCGAAATTAGCCATTGCTTTAAGACTTTTATTTCCTGGGTGTACAGAATTAGTGTGGCATCCAACAAGTGACACTGATCATCCTGACTGCTGCTCTACCTGTATGCAAGGCCTCATCTTTGACTTTGGGTCATTACCTTGAAGATATGCATTACTTACAAAATCATTCTACCTCACATTTCTAATGAACTTGCCTTTTTTTGTCTTTCCACACATTTAAAGCATGGATTTTCCACGTTTTAAATACATGGGACAGGTTCTCACTGTCCTGAATATTACAGCATGCTCTTAGACACAGAAACTGTAGCCACTAGAGGTGTTCTGAACCTCTGGGTAGATTCAAAGCTGGTGAGACAAGACACGTGGCTGGCTTTCTCAGAATGAAATTAAACAACTCAGTAGTGTCAACAGCTGCAATCTTTGGTACATAGACAATACACACAAAATATTAAATTGTGGGACATCCCTCATCTTTGGTTGCTCAGATTAATCTAAACAAGGTTACATCTATATGGCAGCCAAAAGCATGACTGTGGGTCAGATGCACACTCCTTACTAACTTTATGTTGGTTAATGGCAGTGACAATTTAGAGTTATCAGGCCTGGAGCTCACTGGTAGCTGCAGAATCTTATCTGGAAATTAGGGTAAATGCACATGCAGGGTACCTCGTCCAAGTCCTCACTGCTGCCAGTCCCAGTTACCTCATTTAAATGCAGAGTGGTTCACACCAGCTGCTCTAAGGCCTTTGACTGCACCACAGACCTATCCTGAGGTCTGGCTCATGTTTACTAAGGTCCAAAACAATCTGTGTTCTTGGTCCTAATACTGAAGGAAGCCTGTGTTTTGTGCCCAGCTCAGAAGCATAATTCCAGCATCCCTCAGGCAGATGACAGAATCTACTGTCTTTCCCAATCTCCCACCTGTAAATTATCTCCAGATGCTGCAGAAATAGGAAAAAAATGCAATCTAGTTTTGGAGGACTCACATATTACTATAACAACACCCAAGAAATATGAAGGTTTGAACTGAGGATGTATTAGTAAATAATATATTTTAATTTCATGCCTAAGTCATTTTAAGAAATGGACACACAGCACAAAAGTTTCTTTCTATCACTAAAAAAAAAATTTGGATAATGTTTTAGGAACAAACAAAAAGTGTTTGTTTATATACACATTCCACTCTACTAAGAAAAAGAGATTTCAAAATGAAAAATCAATTCTTCTCAGCCTCAGGTTGCTGGCAGCTAATTACTGCATTATTCAGCTGGTACAGGAATTTTTTTCAACTGTCCTCTCCTTTTCTTTAAGTCCTACATAAAGCCCAGGAAACACAGCATAATTTTTCAGCACCTAGTGCTAAAACTACAGATAAAGGAACGTGCTGAAACACAACTCTCCAGAAAGTACTGAAAAGACATTTGTGAAACAGAGGTTCTGATTCAGGCTGCATGTTGCACTTGCACTGTTGAGTTCCTGGGCAGAGCTGCAGCAGAATGGCACCTGCTGCTCCTGGAGTGTCTGATGTGCTTTGGGTGGTGTGAAAATACGGGATGATAAAAGCCCACCCAGAACCTCCCCATGCCCTGCCAAGACGGTGATATATTTGTGTTCTTGATCTGTTACACGTGTAATGGAGAGGCAGATACTCCAATTAAAAGATATTTTGTACACCTCCATTAATTTTCACTACTTGCCTTTGAATTTAAAATGTTTTGTTCTAGGGCATCACTGGGAGACAAGTACAGATTCGCTGGTCAGAGTTTTGTTTTTCTCAAAGCAAAGCTTCATCCTGGTGGGAAGCACCCAAGACAATAGGATGAAATTCCCCCTTAGTGTTGGAACAACTGTTTAATATTTAAAGTACATCAGACTTCTGAATCTCATACAAGAATAAAATACTTCCTGTTTGCTAGGGATTGATACCTTCTGTAGCTATGGCACTAGAACAGGCTACACTGGGTGATTTAGTCACTAATCATTATTCTGTTTCTTGGCAGGTAATATTTTTATTAAAATTTTACAGACATAGGTGATTTGCAGCATATTTATTTATCTCCTTTGTCAGAAGGCTGTCAGACTTTCAATATTCTAAATTAAGCAATGTTTAAAAAAGAGTCAATTATAGGTGCTTTAGAAATAAACAAATGCAAATTTTGATGTTAAAAATGGTTGTTTAGAGAAATGAAAGAGAATGTATGGCTGAAATTTTGGGTCTGCATATACAGGTTTTAATATGGATTTTGACTGCTGCCAGGTTTGTATTATATGCACATGAAAATGTAACCACACAATGATGTACTTGTTATACTTGCAGTTTCTCAATGTACTGTATACATTTGGAAGCCACAGTCCATTGCTTTCTGTTGGGATTTCTAAAAAAAAAAAAAAAAAAAAAAAAAAGGAAAAAAGGAGAGTAAAGCTATTTGCAGAACCAGAAACACACAGGAATTATTCTCTCAGGAGTGGCTTATGGAAGGGTCTGCTTGCTTAATTTGTCAGTGGACTGTTTGCCCTCCTGTTTCTACTTAGCAGTTTGGAGCTGTTGCCCTAAATGGGGAAGAGATGGGTTCAATTTTCATGCTACTTTGAGTTAAAAGCCATCCCTCCTGAATGAGAGAGGCTGCAAGCGTTTTTGGTTTTGGGGAGTTTTTTCTGTCTCTGCACCAAAGCAGACCCACAGTACAGAACTGGCTCCTGTTCAGAAAGAACAAAAAAAGGAGATTCTGACTGTAGCTGAGTGCTTACAGCATTCAGATGCTGTGTCTGATCCAAGCCCTCCTTTGTGTATTTTATCCAGAAACTCCTTATGGATAAAAGCAGCTCACAGCAGAAGCCTGTATATTTGTGTATTAGCATATTTTTATAGAATCGTGGAATGGTTTCATTTGGAAGGAACTTTAAGGATAATCCAGTTCCCACCTCACGGCCCTGGGTAGAGATATCTTCCACTAGACCCAGTTGCTCAGAGCTCCATCCAGCCTGGCCTTGAACACTTTGAAGGAAAAGCCACCTGTTTGGAAAAGGGTGGCTTAAGTAGAGATCAATCAGTCCTCCTCTAATTACTGACCAGTGGCTGGGGGAATGCTGTTTGTGCCCAGCATCTTCACTTCTTTGAGCATCTTTCTTGACAGATCTTGGTGCATGGAGGCAACTTTTGAAAACCCTGAATTCATTAAGGGCCTGAAAAGAGTAGGGCTGCTTGTCCAAGTAAGCTGGAAAAAAATGCTACTCTTTTAACCAGCAGCTGCCTGGGAAAATCTAGCCAAGGCTCAGGAAAAGAAAAAAAACAGGAACACCAGCTTAGTTTAGCATGGTTACCCTGGAGACAAGAGTCCTAGCATAGCTCCCAGGGAAAAGTTGAAAATGATACAGTGTCATAGAGGATGACAATTTTCTTTCTTTTTTTTTTTTTTAATCCTTTTTGAGAACTGAAAGTCCAGAGAAGTAGAAATGAATCTCTCCTGCTGCTGTGATGTCCTGCCAAGTGGACTTCATGTGTATCAAGCCAATGATCTATAGAGATGGGTGCTCTGAGCAGCAGCTCCATGATTTGCAGAGTGCTTTCCATGTGTGTACCTGCCCTGCCCCATGCACACAGGATTTAGTCAGAGCCCCTCATGCTGGGGCTGAGCAGCATTTCTCACCTCAGGGGACAGCAGTCAGAGAGTGAGAGCTGGAAATAAAGACACAGAGAAAGTCAAGCTTCTTTGAGACATTTTTTCTGTTTACATGGTGAACTTGCTTATATTTTTGTCAGCTCCCTCTCTCCCAAAACAGCTTATGACACAGTTTCACCACCACAAATAATCCTATATATTAACTCCTATAAGTAAATTATGCTCCCTCAAATTTCTTAATGAAGCAATACTGCATCATAAGGCATATTTCTCAATAACTCAACAAGGACATTTTATATGGGAGTGCCTGCTTTGTCAGTGAAGTGGGACACTATCGATGTAAAAAGGAACCTTCTGGTTTTTTGCCTTAATTGCTATAAGGTTATAAGCTCAGTCTGTTAGACACCCAATAGTGGTATAGGAGGACAGAGAGGAAAATTAAGGAGAAAGAGAAACAAATCTCTATTCCTGATACTCCATGTGACAGGAGATTATTTTTAATGTGTGAAGTGACCCAGTAACGTGGAATTTCACACGTTCATCCACGCACTAAAGGGAATTATTCTTAGAAATACAGCTACTTAAAGAAAAGCAGGGGAGGGAGCTAAGCAAACAGAGGGTTTAGTTTTTCCTCTGATGTGAACAATGACTTCATGTGTGGAAGTAAGATTCCCACTCCTCTCTCTGTCTGGCCTCCTTCTTCTTTCAGTTTTTAGCCCATAAATTCAGCTGCCTTCTCCATCACCAAAGCAGGCATGAAAGGAGAGCTGTGGGATGAGCAGAATGCATGCTCAGCTCGTCTCCTCTCCTCAGCTTCCAGAGAAGCTAATCTAATGGGAATGGGAAACAATTCACTGACAGTAGTTGCCATTCCATTCTCTCCTCTACTCCTCCTTTGAGCAAGAAGGACAGGAAGTTCTGTGGCTCAGTCCATGTGTTTGAGGGCTTGTCTTCACTGCTGTGCTAGCTGAGGGCTGTGCAGAGTGCTGCCCAGTGGGATGTGCACACTAAACCCCTGAACAGACCCACGGGGCTCTGAAGTCGGCTTGCTTTGCCAGGGGTGGTGAAGAAGCTGACACTTGAACTGCTAATGCAGATGGGATCCAGTTGAAAGCTGTCACTCATCAGATGCTAATCCAGTCAGTCAAACGTCAGTGAAATAACGATGCCATTAGAGCATCTTTACACAAAGTGATTGACTCAGCTGAGAGAAGCTGTTTTGTCATTAGATGACTTAAATCAACTTTACTTGGAGGACTAGTTGTCTTCTGGAGGTACTTCTGCATTCAGGTGAATTATATATTGAAGTACTCCTTGAAGTACCACTCCCAGGGCCAGAGTTAATGAAAAATAAACATGCCAAAATTGGACTTTGTACTTTTTTGTCTTTATCAAATTTTAATCTCTAACAGTTGAAAAGGGGCTAAGAAAGATATTTGGTTTTAGTATTGAATAATGCTGTGCCTAGAGTAACATCTTGACAGGGAAGAGAGAGACTGGGGCACAGTGAGTATGGACAAACCATATTAAAGGATGCCAGACCTTATGTGGGATGTTTGTTTTTACAGCTGGCTCATGAAATGTAACATCTGTGTAATGTTTTACAGTGACAAGTTCCTGAACAACCAGCTGCTCCTGGAGCAATATTTTCATTTGCTTTCTTTTTTTTTCCTCCTCCTCTGTTTCTTTTTCAGATAATGGCTCTGGGTCAGGAGAAGGAGGTGAGTACCAAATTCCACTCTATCTTTGGTTTTGGTCTTTCTTTCAAACAAACGTGTGCCAGTTTTACACACATATATATACCCATGGCTACTGCATGCCACAAGAACTGAGGGAAAATTATGGCACTTAAAATAAGCTTTAAGGTTGCAGTGTTATTGGACCATCTCAGAACAATACTGGTAGTGGAATAGGTTGTAGGGTGCATTTCACCAATATTGTTCTTTCAAAAATTGTAATTTTTCATTTGCTACCAACAATGTAGTACAATATTTAGATCCCTATTTCACCTGTATTTCTCTCCAGAAAATGACCACTCACAATAAATTTCTTACCATTTTTCCCTTGCATTTATTTCCTTAGTGTCTAAAACATCTAGTTGTTACTTTATGCTTGGTCAAGCTTGTTGCCTAAAATATAGAACAATTGCATTATGATATCTATTTATATTAAGTATTTTATGAGAGTATTTTTTTTGTTAAAAGCTGTATATTCAAAGAGGGGATGTAGCACAGCTGATGGTAGTAGAAGTGTTCCCATCTTTTAACACATCTTAATCTTCTTCCAAGGATTAAAAAAAAAAATCTTAATTCTATCTTTGATACTACTAACAAGAATACATATAGAATGAAAAATATGAGACACAGATATATACAAACACAGAAAAACTGTTTTGCTTTTAGGCTTTGGTAGCATTAAGAAGGTGTTGCAATTCATACTGATGGGACTGAGTTTTGAAATACTGTAAATATTGTATAGCTACATGAAAATGTGTTTTTGTGAAAAACCATCTATGGCATCATCGTGTAGCTAAATGTAGCAGTTAACTTTCCAAAAACCAGGAGCTAGCTCGCTCTTTTTTTCCTGTATGGAGGTGAATGGGGGCATTTCCCTCCCCCTTAATAAGCTGCTATCAGTAAAAATAAGCTGCTATCAGTAAATTCTGGGCTGCTGCTAGCACAGGGCCATTCTCACCTTTGTTTCCTTTTGGGGCAGTGTCTGAAGGAACAATTTTCTGCTCAAACACTTCCTGTTCTTGCCTCCACAGGTAACTTTTCTGGTGCTTCACACTCTTTCCCCAGCTCTGTTTGCTTCTTCCCCCTTTGTTATCCAGCCTGTTATTCCACTATGACTGCTCCCTGCAAGCCAAGCTTTCTGGCCTTGGTACTGCTGTGCAGTTCTTGTAGGAGACAGATGACAGTAATTTAGTCTATGTTTCACTTTTATTTTTAGAACAGTTGTAGAAAAGTTTGAATGCCGTTGAGTTTAGTTGAGTTTGGGGGTTTTTTTCAGTATTTTCTAACCACATACAAAAATCCCAGTTAAAGTCCCTTGTAAATGTTACTGTGTTGGTCTGGAAGAGATTGGCAGCCAACTGATAGATGTCAGGATTCTTTGGGTAACTTTAAGAGCAGTTTGGAAAAAGGTAGGGCAGAACATGCTATGTTTTGTTGGCTGCTCATTGAAGAGTTGAAAGGTCCATGTTCAAATATACTCATTCCTTGATTTGGGGCAGGAGACTGAACCCAAATCCACCTGTGGGGGCTAGAGAGACCCACATGGGTTTCCCTTTGTCATTGCTGTTCTTTTTGTTCTCACTTGAAATGTTCACTGAGCCTGGGAGAAAGAGTTGGGGAGGAAGGATTCGTGCTGTGGAAAGGCTTTGTCAGCTGAGGCTCAGCATGCCAGTGCATTTGAATTATTTATGCAAAACAGAATGCCATCGGCTTAGGAGGTTTGGTGGTCCCTGGATACCTTGCAGAAGTAGTTGGTGCATTGTCTCTGGAGGTGGAATATGCAGATTCAGTTCACTTCAGGCAGAAAGAATTGAATCTGGTTTCCCTTGGCCCCAGGTGAGTTTCTGCACTACCTGGGTATTGAATTAAGAAGGAACAATGTACCCACTCTGTCCTCCAGCAGTTTTATGACATTAGACCTTCATTTATTGGGGTTTCTTCTGAGTGCCTTTGGGGCAACTGAAATGTTTCCTCTTCTGTTCAGTATGAAAACAGTTGGGTTTAATTCTTAAATTTAGGTTAAGGAAAAAGAAATTTAAACACCGAGACATTGAAAATCCTACTTGGTGCTTCTTCCTTTTTTTAAAATACATCTGGGCTATTTGTGACACATTGAATTATTCCTGTCCCTGTGCATCTTCCTTGCTAAACTGAGTGTTGGATAATACTTCTGTGGGACAGACAGTTGGTTAGTCTTCAGCATGTGGAGTCATTTTCTGTGTCTGAAAACAATCCTTCAAGGAATGGAATCTACTGCTACTTTGGTTATTGAACTCTGCTCTGGCTGAAAATTCAAGAAAATTTTTTAACTGAAATTTGGGGTTTTTTCATAATTCAAGTAGCTGTAAAAGTGTTACATGAAAACATTAAAACCTGAAATGTTTTACTACAAGCTAAGGGAATTCAGAAGCAAAGCCAGACTTCTAGAAGAGTGTTGGATCTATTGAGGATGGAGATGCATAGTTAGATATCCAAACAAGAAGAAAGAATGGGAACCCAGGCAGAGAGTGATTTGTAGAGGTGCTCCATGGGGCCCTCTGCAGTTTTACCTCTCTGCTTGCTTCAGCTATGGGACTGTCTACTGCAGGACTGCATCCTGGCCCAGCCTTCCCCGTTTTCTTTTGGAGGAAGCCAGGATATACTGAGATATAATAATCACCCATGCTGGAATGTTTAATCTCATACTCTTGGATAAGGGTGCTCAAATAGGAGCCTAATTCCCTGGGGAACCTCTGTGCCCTACAACTTAAGTACAGATGCTGCTTGGAAGCACGAGAAAGCCTCAGTGGAAGTGGAAAAATGCAAGGATAAGTGAGAGAGAACCGACAAGCAAGAAAACATAGTAGCTGAGAGACTTGTGTTTTCTTCCCAGGACCTGCATTTCCAGATGTTAGTCACAGAACCAGTGTTTGCTGTGTTTCTCAAACATGCAATTAGTGTGATTGTGTATGCACCAGTGATGCTTGCACACACAGAATGGATGAGCACAGCTGCCTGTGTGCATTCAGGAGGCATTGCAAGTGCTGTGCAGTGGCACTGTTTGCTGGTGGATTTTTAACTTTGAAAGGAAGTACTGGGAAAGCATCCGAGTTGTGCTCTTCAGTTGCTATAACTCTGCCTGAGACAGTCTCCACTGCTGAAATTAGCTGCTGGCCTCATGTTTAGCTAAGATCTGTGCTACTGATTAACACTGTTCTTTTTCATTTTCTGCATTTCATTGCAGAACAATCTCATTAATGATTCTAAAACTTGCCTTCATGCTGATTCTCCCTCCTACTACCAAACTGTATGATTTTAATGCATTCATTTCTACCTTAAAAAAAAAAAAAGGCAAATTAGACTTAGAAACAAGAGAAAAATCCACAAAAGTCCTCTTCCTCAAAGATTATTTCAGACAGTATCTTGCCTTAGTAGTTATCACGTGCTACCAGAAAAAACACATAAAGACCATAGAACTGCTGGTTGAGGTTCTCTACTAATCATCTTTACTGTTACAAAGACACTAGATTTTAGGAAAAGAATTAAGAGTGGGAGAATTTTTTCAGTATGCCTAAATGAGATGAAGTAATATAATTTTTAAGGATTACACAATTGTCTAGGTGCCCTCTGACATTCTGAATGAGCTATTTCCATTTTCTATGCTCTGTTAGCATTGAGTTGTAATAAAATGACCCATTTTTCTAATTTCAGAAGTCTGAAACTTCAATTAGCATAATAAAAATTGTAGTTATGAAACCAAGCAGTTGGTCACTTGTGGCAATGGGTATCCTGAGCCACTTCTAAGAAGAGTGATTGTCAATTCAGAAATGAGAGAAATTTCAAAAATCTCAATAGTCTACCATTATGTTTCACCCCTGCAGAAGGCAATGTCAGAGCGCAGAGACTCAGACTTTAAAGAGTTGCCTAGCTTGGGTCATGGCTGAAGATGCTGGGATCCTTTAGATTTACATCTAAGACATGGGCTTCTCTCTGTATTTTCATATGAATCATTCTGCAATTTCCCTGTTCTGAAGAACAGAGTCATAAAATTAGGCCCTTTGTCTAAACAATATCTTGTTAGACTCTGAGGCAGAACTGCAGAAGAGAAGGTGCAGGCTCAGATTTGTGTTCATCTCTGCCAGTTGTAAATTGCAACACTATTTGACCTGCTGGATGTATTTCCACAACTCGTAGATTGGGGCACAAAAAATTATTCTGAGGCCGTCACATGCACATGAAATGTAGATTGCCAGCTCACAGCTGTGATGTTGACTTTGTGATACAGTAAGGCCTCTGCAAGAATGTGTTGAAAACCATCAGCATTTGTGAGATACACCATAAAAGAGCTAACAAATGGTAAAGGCTTTTCAAGCCAGCCTCTCAGAAACAAATCGCTGTCCTAGAGGAGGCAGGTTCTCTGCTCTAGTAATCAACCAACAAGGGTGAGATTTCTAAGTGTCCTACTATGCCCATAACATTAATTTTTCATTCATTTTGTTCAGCATTTGTCTGTGTACCTGAGCAAAATGCCCTTTTTGATATTAAAAAAATTGTAATGGTAGTTAGACAGATGGCACCCAATCATTTCAGGCTTTTAAGCGAAGGAAATAACATGCTTGCAATACATATAGCTAAGTTAATTATTATTAAAATAATTTGTTTTGAATTCCTAATCCCTCTGAAATTTAATAGCTGAAGTATCTTGTGATGAACGTCTAGCAGATTGCATTTAGTAATTAATAAATTGATATACAGTATGTGCTTTTTAGCAGGCTGCCATCTGTTCCTTCCCCTCACTGGGGACAACACTTATCCAGTAATTGTCACACAGTCAGGGTGGAATAAACACACAATTTAGAGCCTCGAATATTTTCTATTTTAATTTGTAATAGTGCCACTGATTTGTTTTAATGTATTGTAATATGACTTGCAGAAACTTAATGGTGATTAGCACCCTGGATAGGAGGTAGCATCATGTCTTTTAGCTATTCCTATAAGGAGGTGTGACTTGGAAAGATTTAAGTGTGGATTCCATCGTGTGGCTTGTCACTGAGTATCACTTTAGCTTCAAATAGCCCTATTTATTGTTGTCAAGATCCTACTCGTTGTAAGTAAAATTAACACTGAAGTACAACAAGCAAGAATTGCTGTTGTTACAGCAAAGATTCATAAAGTCAGAGGCAAAGGCCCTAAATGTTCAGGCATTTTATTGGTGGAGACTCATTGTAAGCAGGTTTTTCGGGGATGATGGAGCATACTTGGAAGGATGCTGGAGTCAGAGGCACATAAAGACTGTCTCCTTTTCCTTCTTGCACAGGATGTGCAGCAAATGAGGACAGATTTGTCTCATATACCCTGCACTGGGCCTGCAGAAATGCGTCCAGTGTGTTCATGAAATTGTGGGACATCTCCCTTGGTATCTGGTGACTTTCATGTCCTTTGTTTTCTACCATCATCTAGTCATGCTTATTTTCCCTAGTGCTTATGCTTTAGTGTTTATGCTGAAGCCATTGCATCTTCCTTTGGAGAAAAAGGAGTTGGCTGCTTTTGAAGCAGAGCACTGGAGTGAATGGGTACTCGAGTTCTCTAACTGGAGGTTTCTGCACTGTGAAAGCTGATCCAGTCTTGCAATGTGCCAGCTTCTCCTACCATTATCCATGGTGCCACATGCACAGAAGCAAGCCAGAAGTTCCAGGTTCCCAGGCATGTGAAGTCCCCAGCAGCTCACGAGGGTCATGGTGGTAGGGAGTTTACAGTGCATGTCCTCACATCCTTTGCTTGTAGGTGTACACATTGCCATTGTCACAGGCACTGGGCAAGCCAGTCATCTTGGCTGGGTTGTGATTAGGGGACCAACCTTCAAACTCCCCTCCTCCAGGCACCTCAGTCATAAGTAGACCCGGAATCCTCCTGTTAAGCCTGTAATGCCCTTCTTGCAAAATCCAATTCTAAAGGCTGGTGCCTTTACTGGGGCGTGCTTGAAGCAGCACTGTGTGCTCCACCCTGCACATGGAAAGGATCTTTCAACCACTTTCTGCTGTACCAAGCCAGGCTTTGCTTCTAAGCCAGCTGGGTTGTTGGATAAGAGAGCAGGACCCTCCACACTGCCAAATACTGGTTTTGTGTATGATCCAGCAGCATGGCAAAGAGAATTCAAGATATCACTTGCCAAAACTTTGGGAGAGCTAAGGGCTAAAGCTGCAGTTGCTTTAAATATATACTTACAGACAAAAAGAGCAGGTTTGCAGCTTTGTTTCAAATTATGGGAACAATCTCCTTTTTAACTAAGTGCATCATTAAAGTTGCCCTAAAAGTTAATGGAATGTAGGATAAGTCACTAAGCTCTGGAGTGAATTGCAGTCCTTAATGTGCAATTCTGTGCACTGTGGTATTTTGAGAGGAATTTCCAGGGCTAGCTGTACTGAGGGAATCACAGTCAGAAATCTTTTTGAGATTAGTTGATCCCATAAGATACAGTAAAAATCATTATGATCCCAAACCAGTTAGGAATTAGTTTTCAGAGGGGCTTTTCTAAACATTCTATCAAGGAACTCTATCTACACATGACTACTGGGGAGTAGCAGCTCCCCTCTCCTCACTGGGAACAGTGATAAATACAAATATACAGCATAGCTCCCTTCCCAAGCGATGCCTTAGGGCAGACCAAACTTCACCTTGACACAGATGGATGCTTTTGCTTTAAGCCTGATTGAAAGCCCTCAGCAGAAACCCAGCCACATTACCATTGTAGGAACACACAAATGAGTTGCTGAGGGAAGCAATTTACTGCTGCCCAATTCCTCTAGAGCTGCTGTCCATTGGCAGGCTCCTACCCTGCAGCTCCTAAGACATAGCTGGCTGTCTTCTGCAGAGGAATAATGACTCGAGGAGAAGTGTGAGGGAGCACAGCTCGGAGAGACAACTGGGAGCCACTGATCCTATCTCTGTGCCTTGTTTCTTTTGAAGGACAGAGCATTAATGAGGCACTGGCCTGAAAGATGTAAGGAAGCTGAAAAGAGAGGGAAAATGAGCTTTCACTCAACATCAAATTAATAAGTCTAGAACAGAATTAATCAAGATACTAACAAAACCAAGAAGAAGAAATTCTGTAATCATTTATACGTCAGTATTAGAAGCTTGCATAATAAACAAGAGGAGCCTGAATTGCTCATTTGGGAGCATATTTTGACCTAATTGTTATTACTGAAACCTGCTGGGAAGATCCAATTGATTGGAATATTAAAATTAATGCCTACAACCTATGTAGGAACAATCAAATGTGGGGGAGGAAGGAGAAGGGAGAGGCAATATGTCAAGGGATATATTGCCTATTTGAAGATGTTTACACCAGAGAAACATGCTCACAAATATTAATGGGTTAACATATTTTAGCAGGATACAGGTGTACAGGTCTGCTACCAATTCAGGTTAAAAAACACAATTCATCTTCTCTTTATTGATAAGAAAAGCTGTGTTTTCTTGAAGGACTTTTCTTGGTTCCAGCCAGGACAATGTTCATTTTTGCAATAGCCAGGAGGGGGCATGGGTAGGACCCAGAAGTTATTCTGTACCACCTTGCATCATTGATGGGGACAGGGGAAAGGGAATTGTTTCTGGAAGGAATGGCTCTTTCTGGTGGGGGCAGCATGGCTGCAGTCAGGTTGGGCTCTGCAGTGAGCATTTTAGCATATGAATCACTCTCTCTTCTGTGTGCTTTTATTATTAATATTGTTGCTGTTACTGTTCATTTTCTTATCTCATTGTCTGCAGTAAATTGTTCTTGCCTCAACCCATGAGTTTTACCTTTTGTGCCTCCAATTTAGCACTCCATCCCACCACAGGGGCAAAGGGGAGGGGAGAGCAGAGCCAGGGAGCAGCACATATCTTGCTGAGGACACTGAATGGGGAGTACCATTCCTAAATCACAAGAGGACATCAGTCTGTATCATATGCAGTGTCTGATACTATTACTGTTAAACCATAATGCAGCTAATAGTGAAAGACGCTTCTGAATATTGTAGGGGAGTGATACACATGAGGTCCAGCAAGTTCTGGTCAAGGAAAAAGACAAAAGTCACACTTTTCTAAAAACAAACCTAATTTTAAAAGGTAGAGAAAGCAATTTTAGGAAGGGGGTGGGGAAAGGAGAGAGTGAGAATTTTACATCAAATAGTACATAGAAACAATGAACAAGTAGTTGTGGGCTATGATTCTGAAAATGAAAAGGTATTGGGACATTCACAGGGAGCAGAACTAGAGCTCAAGAGGAGAGTGTGTACGTTGCATGTGCTTGTGTGTGTGTTACTTCTTTTGCTTCATTGCAAAATTGAAATGCTAATAGTGCAGTAAAAGTGCTCAGTAAAGCATTCTGGTTGCATTTGTAGTCAAGTCAGATAGTATTAACGGGGCATGATAGAATATTTTCCATGCTAGTGGTACCATAGAAGGAAATCAAGCACCAAATGCTAAAGAAGTATTTTGTAACCAACTGGTTTGCCAGGTTTGCACATGAAAGCTTTAAAAATGGGTGGTAAAGAATTCTATAGGCTGTTGATGACTTTCTGTCTCTTTTTCTTCAGTAGAATAATGATAAATAGTATACAAATATTTTCAGAAAAGATAAATGTGATGACTGAGGGACAACAGCCTCTCATTCTGGCACCTATGAGAGGCGTAGCAGTGAAATAGAAGGTGGAAAATAACTGAGTACAGAATTAAGTGAGGGGAAAAAATATTAATGCCAGTCACTATGAGTTCTCAATAAAGGAAAACCTTTATTGAGAAAATTACCATTTTTCAAACTGATTTTTCCAAGAAAGGCGTTTGTACAACAGAACATTTTATTTAAGCATGCCACCACAAAGCCATAACCTTTCTCACTCAAATGTGATCTTTAACCTCATACAAGTCTAAGTAACCAGAGAGCACAGCATCCACACAGTGCACATCTAACATGGAAAAATACTGCAAATCAATAGATCATTAAATGTTAAGGAGTCGTAGAAAATGAGTGTGTTTCTAGAGACTGTTTTTGGCCTCCTGACCCCTTCCACTGGTGACCTGGGAGCAAATCAGTCAGCACTGCTTTGGTGTGGATGACAGAGAACAGGTCACTGAGCTAACAGGATGCATAAGCAGGCAGGATTTTAATGTCTGAGGACATTTATCTGCAGCTAGTCCAGGACCTAGGTAATTTTTCCTTGATGTCAGGAAAAGATCTCTCCTACAGACTGTTGACCCTGAAAAGTATTCAGTGGGGAATAAAGTGGATAATAAAGTAAATATGATTGTCAGTGCAGAAAAAAATGGTCCAAAAGTAATATGATTGTTGGATGTTTAAAGAGAAGAATGTCACAAATGGTATTTGGCTTTGATGACAACTTCTCTGGAACAATATGTCCAGCTTGTACCTGTAACTCCAGAAGGTGTCAACTTGCTGCAAAGGGCATCAAGGGTCATAAGAACAGAAAAAAGAAATGGAAATACCATGAATGAAAGCAGTGCCATTTGTTTAACTTATTCAAACCGTAGGGGATCATTTATTAGCATGGAAAAGTGAAATCTGACACTAAAGGACAATTTAAAATGCCAAATATAGAAAGGAATGTGGCACCTGGAAAGAAGGAGAAATCAAATAAGATGTACATTTGTAAAGATAAAAGCAGATGACCTCTACTGCAACTTGATAAGAGCGGTGATAGAATTTCTACAGCAGGAATTTTGCTTGATAGGTATTAATCTCTGGAAAATGCACTGCATGCTTTAGACAGAGGGCAGTTAGCTTGCAGGTCTCACCTGCACTATTCTTCATGGAAACACAGCCCCACAGGTCAGGGGGAGAGATTCCCTGCAGCCAAGATCCGGGGAAATGAGGAAGAGCTGTTCTTTTTCCTGTTTGTATTTAAGGAATGTAAATTCAGCTGTTTCATTGGCGGTGTTTGATTTACTGTTGCTACAGCAGATAAAGCTGCCATGAGGGAAGGAATGGGATCACTTTGATCTCCATCCATCCAGCAGCCTTGTGCAGTCAGCTGTGCACCACCACCACACTGTGATACTTTCAGTGGATCTCGACTCCCTCTGCAGATTTCTCTGGTTCTTTTCCTTCCTTTCAAATACCTAGCTCTCCTTCATCACTTGGTTAAAAATCAGAAATAGGAGTGTCTAATGGTCATGAAACAGTAAGGGTATCATTTATTACTCTTTTACTTGGTGAAGGCTTTTGATGTCCATGTCAACAGTAAAATTATTGTAGATGTTTTTAGGATCAGAATATTTGAGATATTAATTTTACCTTTTAGAATACATAGCATTTCTACCAGATTCTTGTTAGGATGGCTTTTTTCTTTTATTCCTACAGAACTATACAAAGTAGTCTGGAAAATACACCACAGCAGATTTGACATATGAGCACAGTTTAATCTCATAGTCAGGAATCAAAAAGGGGAAAAAAATGCAAGCAGTAACCTTGCATAAGGATATTTGTAATTAAAGACTGTCACAGAAAATAGTATTTAAATCCCTGGTACCTAATATTCAAGGACATCTAAAGGGACAGGGTTTATACATTATCAGTGGCAATTAAGAGTAAATGTGACTGGGATACATGTCAATGCCAGTTATGTGCCTGGTGAAGCAGGAATAAATAAAAATGACTGAAACAAGAATAAAGGAAGAGCCAATCAATGAAGCATTAGTGTTTTCAGGGATGCTTTTCTATCACTGGCATGGTTCTACCAACCTCCAATTGGCAGACTTTCAAAAAGGGAGCACTATTAAGGTTAATAGCTTCAGTATATGATAGCTTTATGTTGACAGTATTCCTGAAGGCAAATGGATTTAGGTAAGCAAAAACAGAGCTTAATTTGAAAGTCATGCTTTCTCTTATATATATATATATTTTTATTTTTTTTCCAGAGTATGAAGGATCTGGGACAGAAGTTCAGAGAAAACACTCAAAATGTGGAGTTTGCAAATACAGGGCTGAGTGTGATGAAGATGCAGAGAATGTTGGGTATGTAATATTTTCCCTAAAAATATCACTGAACAAAAAGAAAAAAAAAATGTCAAAAGTACATGATTATCTGCTTGGCTATGTTTGTTCTTACTAACTGAAGCTTTAGTGCCATCCAGTAACAATGTGTTTGATATGTGTCTGTAAAGAACAAACCATCTGCAGTTGCAAAGTAGTGGGGGAAAACAACAGAGTTGTACTGGAAAATCTTTAGCTAATATTTTTCAAACAAAGAGCCTTGATTTGTTTTATCCTGCCAACAAAACAACTCAAAAACCAAACAGGAATGCAAAATAAAGACTGATTATTCAATCCTGAGATTTTTTTTTCTCTATGTTCTCCTTGTTCATAAAGTGTTACATGCAGTTATTTCCATCAGTGCTAACCTTGGACCTAAACATGAAGTTGAGCTGGGGATTTGAGCCAGTCAGATCTTCCAAACTCACTGTAGCATTTGATCTCTTAGATGCACCCAGGGGGAAATGAATGAAAAGTATTAATTATTGTCAAAGTTCAAAACAAATTATCAAGAAGCCAGAAGCCTTTAAAGACAATCCATAATGCAGAAGCAGATGCACCAAATTTCCCCACTCAAGGTACTTGGTTATATTACACCCCAGCTGTCCAGGCTCTGTGTGACTCTCGGAAAGGGCAGAGATATCATGAGGGAAAGGGCTTCTTCAAACAGCCCCATGAGGCTTTAAGGGGGTTTTAGGGAATTAAAAGAAGTCCTGTCTGCTGATGGGGTTTTGTTTTCCAACAGCCTTTGTCCTGGCAGTGGCCACCAGTATGGAATAAGGTTTATTGGGATCTGGGCTGGTGGTAGGTACTGGGTTTGTGGCTGCAGACACAGTGCATGAAGGTGTTAGAGAGACTTGCAAATGGTGCATTTTTGTATGCACAGAGGGAACAGCATCTAGGAATCACAGTGCCTGAACATCACTAATCGGAGAAAACATCACTCTCCCTTTTCTTGTCTTCCAGCTGGAATCCATTTAATGCTGAAATATGTCTTAATTGCACAAGGTTTTATTACAGGATACCAGCATGAAGACATCTCAGGCAGTAAAGCAGCTTAGCACTAATATTCAAGACGTGTATTCAAGATTAAATTGTAGAATACAAGGGAAAGCAAAATGGTAATGGTGCTCATGAATACTAGCATGATACTCCACATTTCATAAAATGCCATAGCACTGAAGCTGGCTTGCTCCTTCCAGGAGGGAGACAAATGAACTAGAGCTGTTTTTTGTAATACTAACAATCTTTTGGAATATTGCCTTGGTCTGCTTCATTTGTGACTGGAAAGGTAGTATAGATGAGCTATACATACACACATATATATATATATTTATATAAATATATGTTTGCCATATGCACTGGGATGTGCTTTTGGCTTTGGAAAATAAATTCTGAAGCATTCAACTTCAGTAAAAGCTTGCCTAGTCTTTCTGCACTTGCAGAGCTGGCATTCCTGCAGCTATATAGTATCTATAAGAAAATTAGGATAAAGCTGAGGAGAGTAGAAGATTTATTCTCTGCATCCTACTCATATAAAATGAAACCAGTTCTTTTTGGTTGGAGGCAGAGAGTGCCTTTTTGCCTCTAAGATTTCATTAATTAGTCCTCATTAAAAAGATTAGTGGAAATAAGAACTTTCATGTAGAAAAAGTTCAAAAGTTAGAAAATATTCCCATGTAGGTTATTTGCAATTTATTGGATAATATTTTTCAATTCTATACAGGAATGTAATATAATCTAATTTTTTCCCAGTGCCTCTAACCATTAAAAGAGGCTTCAGTGATATTCACTGTTTAGCCATAGATAAATCAGGGTCTGTTAACACAGATTTCCTTCACAAGGTTGACAAGTCACAAGCAAGTCACAAATTTGGTAAAGTTGAATATAGGAGTTGGCATATTTTTTCATAAAATCAAAACAGTTATTTACCCGGCAGAAACAAGATGGGACTGGAATCTTCTGTTTGGGAAACTTTAGTAGAGGAACCGTTATATCTGCTTTTACATCTGATTTTTATTTTCTTTCCTGCTGAGTTTCACTGTGGGTTTTGACATCATAAAACTATATCATGACATATAAAGTTACTGGCAATACAAATATATTTCATTGTGTATAAACATTGCTAGTCTGAATTATCATTTAATTCAAATTTGTACTAGATTACAAAAACTATCACTGCTACTTCTAGCAAATCAGAAAATATCCTAATTTCATAAAAATATTCTGGTTTGATTTTTCTTTTTAAGACATAAGAATGGCCACTGGAACTTTTTTGGAGAGTATGGTAATGCCTACTGAACCACAAAGCAAAAGTACATTTAGTTCCATTCGTGTAGGTTTATTAGGCCTGGACAGCCCTTGCTTGCACTTTGTGATATTAATACACTTAACAGAGTGATCCATGTGATAACAGAAGGCATTTAAAGAAAGTTTTGCTCCATTATAGTAACTGGATGAATTAGCTGAACTGTCCTCTAATGTTAAGTGGATAATCTCAAGCCATACTTATTATACAAACAGGAATTTTTTCAAACTCTTTTCCAAGCTGTGCAACCTGAGACTGTAACAAACACCAGCTCCTTCTGCTCCGACAGCTCTTGAGAAGCAAAATAGTATCTGTACTCCTCATTTATCAATAAGGAAATTAATTTATGGGTAAAATGTTTAGGGAATGAGTGGCAAGGGTGCCACACAGGCCACTGCACGTTGAGAGGTTTGAGGTAAATGAGCTGGAATTAATGAGGAATCCCAGGACCTGTCAAGAGGCCAGCCACAATAGCCTGGGGAGGAGAATAGGCCAATTTTCTCCCAATAATGGAAAAATCCTGCTAAAGACAATTTTGTTCCCTGCAGAATGTGATTTGTCTTCTGGGTCTGGAAAGCTGTGGGATCCTATGCAAAAAATGGGGCATCTGATGCTTCCAGTGAAAACTGTAGGCTGATCCTCACAACAGAGAAGCAGATGCAAGACCATTTGTCATTTCCTGTTTTATTAGAGGAACTTGCAGGTCCTTAGGGTTGTCTAATCAGGTACTTTCTTCTCAGAGGTGCACAGTGATATTGTGAGGGGCAAGAGACACATGTCAAAGCATGGTAAATTTTGGGTTGTCATAATGGAAAACGTTTCTACCACGAGGGTGGTTGGACACTCCAACACTGTGTCTGGAATTTCCATCCATGGAGATGGCCTGAACTTGATCAGACACAGCCTTGGGACCTACTTTGAGCAGGGGCTAGGACTAGATGATCTCTACACATCTCTTAAGCCTAAATTAATCTGTGAATCTGTGTAATTACTGAGTCTTGGTGCATTTTAACAGGAATTTTCAAGAAGATTTGTTGTACAGAGCTGCGATACATGCCATATTACAAATAAGTGATGTTCAATTTCTTTTTGCTCTTAAATTGTATTTTCCCCTTTGAAAAAGTTACAGATTCTTAGTTTTCATGCTTGGTGTTAAAGCATTATGGCTATCTCTTGATCAAAAATGGTACATATGCTTTTATTGCACTAGATCACACGTAGTTTGAAGCAATCAGGCTTTGCACAGGGTTTTAGATTTCTATCTTCATTTTGTTTGATTTCACAAAAATGTTATCTGTCTAAACCAGAAGTGGTAACAATGCATAGTAAACTGAATGCAAAAGTACAAACAACTTTATAATTTCCACGCCTCTATGAAAAATTTCAACGTTGATTCTGGGTGGAGTGGTTGAGACACAGAAACAGAGTCTGAGGAGAGGGTTGTCATAAGCAGCACACTTGGAAAATTTGTATCCAGCCATATGCAAATCAATACATTATTTCTTTATCTAAACTTAGAAAGGAAACAAGTCGAGGAAGCATCACAGAAATATATTTGTCCATATTTTTCTTCTTTTTTTATACAACTTGTATGTATTTTAAAGAATTGTTAGTTTGTGGTCAATCATTTTAAGGGCACTAATCTTAAATTGCATAAACACATAACATGTCATTTGCCTGAACAGTGATTTTCTGTAGGTCTGAGGTAACAGGATGCAAAATGCAGGATTCACAAGGCTTGGGTGGGACTTTCTGCCTGTTTAGTGACAAAACTGAAACAGGTTGTATATATCATGGGAAAAGCTGGTGCCTGACACCATTCAGTCAGTGTCTGCCTTTCTCCTCTGACTGTCAAATGTCTCTCTGGCCAGAAGCTTCCTCCTCTTTGTTGGAAAGACAGCATATTATGCATAGTGGTGCAAAATGTGTGCCCAAGAGGTTGGTAGACTTACACTCTTGTGTGAGAAAGTGGCCAGAAGCCCAAAAACACAGGTGGCATAAATGTGGTTGTGTGTTTTCTGCTGGAATTTTGAATCAGAAATGCAGTCGTGCTGAGAAGTGGACACGGAGGTGGGAGCACAAAGCTCGGGGCCATCTAGAGCTGATGGGGTAAATTCTGTAGGTCACCATCACAGACATTTATGGTTTGCTCTTGATATATCCTGGGGTATTCAGACTTTTTCTAAGCACACACTGCTTAGAAAAGTAGAACTTTTCAGTTCTACTGACTGTTCATGACATAAACAGATCATCCTATCAGCACACAATCAAAATATAGGATCTCTAGAGAGTCTGCTCTCCTGCCCTGCACTGCAGCCAGGGATAACTCATTCATGTGAGCTCAAGGACTTCTCCAGGAGAGCTCTGACCATCTCCATGAAGAAAGATTTCATGTTCAAGGGCTGAACTTCTCTCACTTTGGAATAATTTCCTCGTGTTCAGTCAGAATTTCTTTCCTTGCAACTTGCAACTGTTGCCTTTCACTCCTCCTCGTGTACCTCTGAGAACTCTGTACTCTCATCTTCTCGGTAACCCCTCTGGGGTTGTTGGTGACAGCAGTCACTTTCTTAGCCTTTTCTCCTCCAGGCTGAAGAGGTGCAGTGCTCCCAGCCATTCCTCACAACAGCCCACACTCCCTCCCTCTACCCATCACAGCATCTTGCCCCTGCAGCCTCTCCATTTTCTCAGAATATTTGCTGTTACTGGGGGGTCCAAAACAGGACAGAGGACATCACAAATGCTGAATGGAGGACAAAAGTCACTTTCCTTGCTCTGCTGGTGGCCCTCCCGTGATGCAGCCCCTCAGCCTGCTGCTCCCCTAGACCCTCAGGTCCTTTTCTGCAGAGCTGCCTCCCTGCTGGTCCACCCACAATCTGTCCTGTGGCAGTGTGACTGATGTCCCTGTCATCTTCAGACCTCTGGGGGTTCTTGCATCTTGTCAAGGCCCCATTTGAGTTGTTATCTTTTTTTTTTCTTTGATAAGGAAATCATTGACTTAAAAATAGCCTCACTGTAAAAAAATTCAAATTTATCATGTTCCCAGTTTTACCTATTTTTTTTAACAGATGAAATATGGAAATGAGGTTCTGAGCACATTCAGTCTTTTTTTTAATAAGTGTACTATGCTGTCAAAGATATGTTTTGACTTATAATGTAGATTTTCAAGAAAGATTGGCAGCTGATCCCCCTGTAGACCTTTTGAGATTAACATTTTATGATATTTACTTTGGAAAGCAAAGGTGCCTCAGCAATATATAGATTCAACTGGCCTATAATTTACATAGTGTCTGTCTTCACAAAGGCCAAGCCAGAATTTCAGAAGCCTTAGTATTACAGTTAGAAATGCCAGTGTGGACATTTCAAAGTCCTAGTTTCTGCCTTGTTTATATAATTTGTCCTTCAGAGAAAGATTTGGCCTCTTCAAAGTCTGTCATGCAAATTTATACTTACCTGTTTTGACCACTTTTTCATTCATTTACCAACTTTTTTTTTAATTAACTTTTTGGGTATGATATTGTATGTAGGTATTCATAAGGAAGGGTATCTAAATGCTGTGTAAATGCAATTCACAGCTTTCTGATCCAACAGAAAAAAGAAATCATAAGTATTTGTGTGCAAAATAAACCATTCAGACAACAGAGAAAATCAATCTAAACAAGGGATTTAAAATTGTGTTGTAGGATTATGAATTATGAAAATCTAGGTGTAGGATAGTCTGATATGAGAGGAATAGCATAATGCTCTTTTCACTAAATTGGCTATTAGGAAATGGAATAGATCCTAGTTGGGTAATAATCCAGGTCTGGTTTTTTAATGTATATTTTTAGTGTTCTTTGCAGCAGTGTGTGCCAAGTCTTTGAAGGTTCTTATTATTTGATGGAGGGAGAGTTGGGCTTCTTCTGAGAGAGCAAACATCAGTTTACCATGTATGCTGTGAGAAGGTCACTGCAGTAAAGACTAAATTTCTTCAGTGGTCAGAGAGAGTCATGCCATGAAAAAGGGAATGTGGGAAAAGGGATGTCTGGAAAACAGCTGAAGCTTATGGTATTCAAAGGGTGTTCTGGATTGCTGGGCAGAAGACAGAGTGTTATAGCCAGGCACAAAGAAGCTTTGTAGAATTGAATTCTGCTTTACTTGTGCTATGAAGAGATTTTAAAAAACACACTAAAAATCTGATGAAGATTCAACTCTAGTCAAATAGGTAGAAAAATCACTTTGAAATCCAGATTTTCTTAGTTCAGCTTTCATCTGGGAAGAACTGCACACAAGGGAAGAAGCATCAAATGAAAGGTAATCCTTCATTTGGCATGGTTATATTCTTAACTGCAATTGCAACACCCCTGCTATTTCAATTCACCTAAATTTATTCCATCAAGCATACCCTTATCCATCTGTGTGCATTTCACACACTTTGTTTTACTCTAGTGTTTCCATTTCACATTTGTAAGCAGGGGTGCCAATGATTTGGTGAGTACCTGAGAACTGTTGTCAGCTGCTGGGAAGGGATAGCAAGCAGCACTCCCTATGAGGCCAGGCCAGAAAAATACCTTAATGAGCAAGTCCCAGGTGGGCATAAATGCAGCAGCCTGATCTGTTGGTTGGAAATGCCAGTCTCTCCCAGTAGCCAAGCCCGCTCCACAAGTCAGTCATGCTTTTCCTTTCCTTTTTTCCCCTCTTTTTTTCTTTGAACCTACCAGGGTTTTTAAGCACACAGAACTTCCAAAAGACCACGTACACCTTGAAGCCTGAAAACAAAAGGCAGCCTTGAAATGTGTTCTGATCTCTGGGGATCTAATTAATTTACTAATAGCAGCAAATGCTCTTACAGCCTGGGCTTGCTTGTCACTTCATTTTACTAAGCACGTTTGCTTTGTTACACCTAGTAGCCCCTAAAAAATGAGTTGTACATCCTCATTTCTTGCTTATTAAAACCACCCAAAAAATCTGTTTGGTTTAATTATATCACTTTGTACCTTCTTGAAATTCAAATCCTTTTCTGTTTAACTAACGGTGTTAATGAATGATATGCACACAACTTCTAAAAGCACATTTCACAGCAAGCTGGTGCCTTTTTTCCCGAGGTGTCAGCTCTCTGATGACAGGTGACAAAATTCAGGGACTTTTTCTGCATGCCCTAGTACATCAGGAAAACATTTGAATATGTCTTGTTGACTTTCCTGGGCTAAGTGAGGAAATAATCTGTTGAGGACATTAAGCAGGAACCTCCTCCAGCAAGACATCAATTTGAAGCATTAACTACCTGTTTAAACCCTTTTGGTTGAAACCAACAGGAAGGTTATAACCAAGAAAATGTTTGTAGAGCTCTCCTTTTATTCCAGTGTGGCTTTTACAACAAGCTTTTCCAGCAAAAATTTGAAGCACTCATTTACTTCTTTCTCATATGAAGCATCAAGCACATTCAAGATGTCCTTAATACACAATTCTGTTAAGTGATTTTACCTTAAGTGACTCATTCTTTTCTTCTGAATTTTACAGTTAAGGTTCATTCTCTTCCTGGGCATGCCTCTTGTGTTTCTCCCACATGTCCCTGCTCCCCCTTCATGATCTCAAGCTTTTCCTGCCCTGCCTTTGTAAGCAGCTCTCTGCATTGTCCTTATGCTCTCTCTGTGCTCTCTCCCCAGCAGGAGAGAGACTTCAGGGAACAGATTACAATATGAGACTGCAATTTTGTGTTCAGTTTCAGTCTTACTGTGAAGGAAAACAGTCCTTGGTGCCTCTTACAGGTTCTCCTGCTTGCAAAGACCTCTGATAAGATTTTTGCCCTTTAAGATATTACTTTTAGCTCATTCTCACTGTCTGCTGTGTCTTCTCACATACTTTGTGTGCTTCTTGTATGGTCTGTGGTGTGATTCAGACCTGTGGGCCCTGCTTGGTAGCCTTGAT
Source organism: Phylloscopus whistleri (assembly GCA_017589585.1). Lineage (NCBI taxonomy): Eukaryota > Metazoa > Chordata > Aves > Passeriformes > Phylloscopidae > Phylloscopus > Phylloscopus whistleri. The sequence goes on from JADMLD010001549.1 coordinate 134,589, forward strand.
CTTTGATTCCTGCTTGGCTTTGGCTCCAAAACTGGCTGGTGGGGGAAGCTGGATTACACCAAGCAGTTGGATTTCCTGCCATCTCAGTACCAAGTTATTATCTGCCTCTGTAACTCTCGGATGTCAGGATATAACATATTTTCAGTATTTCATACTGGGTTTGTTGGAAGATCTTCCAAATCTTTCCTGAGCTGCTTTTCTGTTTCAGTCTGTGGTGGTCGTGTCCCCTCACAGGGACTCAGGCTCCAGTTTTAAAGTGTTTGATGTGCAGCATCAGAGCAGCAACTTGCTCTCCCATGGTTTTACCTTCCTTCACAAACACCAAGCAGTTAAAAACAACATTCTTTTCATGTTTTTTTATCAAGGGCAGCATTCCTCATATGTCACTGCTCTCATCTCACAATTTGGCACTTCCTGCAGTCCTGACTGTATTTTTGGTCCAGCAGAAACTGTCTCTGAGAAACAGAGTGTTTCTCAGTGTGCTCAGTGTGTCAGAGAGTGTGCTCACACTTTTTTTCAGAAAAGTGTGCACACTCTCTGACAAGTGCAGGTTTCTAACATGTGCTCCTGGCTCCCTCTCTGCCACCCTACTGCATCTCTGGAGGCCCTTTTCCCTTCAGACCATTGCACTCAAGCCATGTCCTCTCCTTAACTCGTTCCCTTTCAGCCCTCTGGAAGGCTTCAGAGGTTTATGCTGGAATAAGAGTTTCAATTTTTTTAAAGTAAAACAGTCCAGTTCAACTGTTCATTACCCCACAGTGTAATTAAACCACCTGCCTTTACATGTCAGACAGCTCTGCCGAGTGACCAGTGACTAACTGGCCAGGGGAAGGCTGGAAGTACCACTTGGATCCTGGTTGTAGGCAAGGAAGTAGCTAATGGCACCAGGCAGATCATCAGATACATGTGAAGGGGGGTCAACATGTGAAATTTCTGTACACTGAAGAGGTGGTTAGAGATAAGAGTGAGACAGTTGATGAGAAAACCAGAATTCAGAAGCTCCCCTGTCTTGGTTTGAGAAGACTGGTGTCTGCCAGGGAAAGCTGGAGCTTCCCTTGGAATGGAGAATGTAACCTCCCTCCCTTCAAATTATTATAATTTTGCAATTAAGGGCTTTCAGGCAAAGACTTGGGAATAGGAATAACAGTTCTTTACTAGGAATATTAAAAAAAATACAAATGTAGTTGTACAAAAAAACAAGCAAATAAACAAACAAAAATCCTAGAAACTCTGACAGAGTCAGAAATATGACCTGACACCCTGTTGGTCAGGTTTTTGGAAGAAGTCCAAATAAATCCTCCTGGAGAAATGAATGTGCTTCGGTTGGAGTAGAGATGATCCTATAGAAAGAGTCCAGTGGTGGCAAGATGGGTCCAGTCTTCCTCTGGAATCCAGTGAAAACAGGCTCATCTGGGAATCCAGTGGAAAAACCAGCTGGCTGGGATTCCGAATGTTAGGTTTTAATCCAGGCAGAAATGCTTGGCTCCTCCCACTGGGTGGAGAATCTCACCATGGGATGATGGAATGTTTTCAGTCATGTGGTGAGCCTTAATGGCCCATTAACAGCAGATACCCCCCTGGAGGGAGGATGGGTTGTGGAAGAGATAAGGAACACTGCTCCACCTGGTTTTAACAGTTGGTCCATTAGCAGAAAGACGCCCACCCCCTTCCCCCTGGAATTATGAGATAAAGAAAAAAAAAAAAAAACTCTTCAACCAGTGTTGTTATCAATTAGGAATGGCAGCAGTAACGACACAGACTCTTCAATCTCACACATGAAAGAAGAACAAAACTTTATTTTACATCGTCCTTTTATAGACACTTCCGACAAAGAAATGTCATTGGACAATTAGAACAACACACCTTGACCATTTTTACAAGTAAATAACAGTTGGGAAAAACAACACCTGCAAACTGTTGTTTTTACTTTCCAAGGATTGTTTACATTCCTCCTCACAATTTCTCAGGCCAGTGTGAGAAAGTTATGAGACTTGATTTCTCACAGCTAGTGTTTGCTGCCTGATCTTTCACTTTCAGTATCCATAAACCGGTTTCAACAGATTGGGAATAGAATGCATCTTGCATTGCAAGCCAAGACAACCCTAAAGCAAGCACCTGACAATTCTGAAAAAATAAGCATTTAATATTAGATGTTAAACCTGAACACAGCAAAGCATGGAAACATAAGCAATTTCCAAGCAGTTTCAACTCTAGCCTGTAATGTCACCATAAAGAAGAAAAATTTGTCACCAGGAATGACGAAACCCAACCATAATCATCATGCTACAGGCATCAGATGGTGACTACAGGCAGATTTAAGGGAGAGCAAAGGTATCTGTCTGCACACAGCCAGTGTCATACAAATGAGCACCAGCTTTCTACTAGTTTGTGTCAATAAATATGCATGACTGCTGTGCCATAAGCCTTTTATTTGTATGTCGTAAACCCTAACAAACCCCTGATTAGTCTTAACATCATGTAGGAGCAGGTAAACAAGATAGTATTTCCATCCTGGTTCTAAGGTTTACAACCATTATCGTTTCTAGTAAGAACAAATTATCATATGTTCATCAGATTGATATTTAGAGGCTTCATTAGTACTTGAAGTAGGTCCCTAAGATGTGTAGAGACATTACTGGGGCAGTTTTTCACTGTCAGTAGGTGCACTTAAAACCCTGTTTGCACTAGAGATGTTCCTGTCTAGCAACAATCTGCAATTCACAGGCATGGAAAATTATCTGCAAAATTAACATATTTGTATTAAGCAACAAAAGGTTCTCATGGAAGAAGAGGAGAGAGAAAAGTATGCTGGCCATCTTCAGTGTTTCTGAAGCATGGAATTTGGTTCTGCTGCAGATTTGTTACGAGCCTGAGGCATACATTCACCTGTTTAACAGTTTAATTTTATCTGCAACAGTGGGAAAGAACATAAAAACCTGGTAAGTTGGTAGCTTGTAAGCCACAGGATGGGGAAAAACGTCCAAGAGTAGATCAAGATGAAGCTAGTGGTTACTTCTGGCAGTCAGACCATGTGCCCCCTGTAGAGCTTTCTACCAAGGAGAGGATCTTGTGCCCATTGCCATCTTCTCAGAAGGGGTAGAGTGGCTTTCTCATACTCACAACTTCAGGAGGAGCTTGACTGAGAGCTGGATATGGTGCCCACCTTGTCCTCCCCCTCATTCTGCAGCCACACATTATTTTCCCCATCCCAAAGGTAGAGACAAGCTTGCAGAGCAATGTGAAACATACACAGAAACTTTCATTCAAAAATAAAAGTTCCGTTAGAAAGCAGAATATGGATTAAAATAATCATGGGGTGTGAGGCATGGAAAGTTGCAAAGTTTTCCTCTACCATTCACATATGTAAAATTTCTGGACTTCTTGCTGGGGCTACAAAAGTATCTGAACATGAGCAGTTCATAGCCCTGTCTGAGTCTTTGGCTGTCCTACCTCTCTGTGGTTAGGAACCAGCTACACACTAGGTCTTCATTTTTCCTGCATTCATTTAACAATCCCTAGCTGCAAATTGTGTGGAAGATGATTCATGCTAAATAACCAAAACGTTAATGCAATGCAATATGAAATAATTCAGATTGCATAATCCTGTTTTAAATGCAACACAATAGACCTCTTGTTAACTTTCAAAGGCATGAATGAAAGTCTTGCTGAAATGACACAGTTAGCCAAGCATATTGAATCTATACAGCCTTTGAAAATGAACTCCTTCTATTGCCTAACAGAAAAGGGAGTCCTTTTTGTTTTCCCCTCTCAAGGATCCTGACACTGAAAAAATTAGAATATTCTTCTGGTTTTGTTCACACTAGAGAATAAACACTACAAACTGGTATATTGATGTAGTAAATCTTCCTAGTAATGTCTTATCACTTTTCAGGTATATTCTATGTGATTGATACCAGAATAAAACGACAAGAAACATAAATACATTATTGAAAAGCACACTGAATTTTGTACATTCTGCTCAGAAGCCTGAGATGCCAATGACTTCTTCAGCGTCCTCATGCAGCATGCTCTCCTCTCCTGGCATTGGTGCATAAGATAGTGTTTACTTAGGACTTAACATGACTTAATTTTTGTTTGCTGGATGTCAATTTTGTGTTGCTGTATGCTTCAATTAACAGGTGTGTATGTAACATAGACTGCAGTGGATACAGTTTTAATCCTGTATGTGCTTCTGATGGAAGCTCCTATAACAATCCGTGCTTTGTCAGAGAGGCATCCTGTCTGAGGCAAGAGCAGATTGACATCAGGCACCTTGGTCACTGCTCAGGTAGGACTAATTTTGGTTTTCTGGTAAATGTAAATTATGGCATGACTGGGATTGGTAGACCTTCCCTTTTCCATTTTTGGTCAGAAGTCACTGATGCAGTTATCAGTGAATTTATCACTGATAATGAATTTTTAGTTCACCACACACATAGTGCTTTGTTTACATCATCTTTTTTTGGCTGCTGCTACCTGGAGAGATAGGAAAAGCTCTTGGGAAAATCTAAGCAATAATCCAACAGTTCTTACATAAGGGGGTGGTAGGAGAACAGGAGGAATATGGGTGTGTGGAAAATCTTCCCTCTTGTTGCTGCAGGCTGCAAAATATGCTTCCAGTGTGAGTTGGGTTGGGCCCTGATTGCACAAACATTGCTCCATTATTCTTAAAGGTCTTTTCTAACCAAAGTGATTCTATAATTTCCTTTTCCACTTTGGAATGGTCCACTGAAGCCTTCTGTCTACTGGCTGGTAGCTAATCCTGTCCATAATCCTTCAGTTTTGGGGGCTTGCATTTAGGACTTTCTCATGGGAATAGCAGCTTTCTAGCACCTTTTTGCCAGTTACATCTAGATCTGTAACTTGGGCAGTTCCAACACCAAAACAGACTGTCACCAAAATAACCTAGGTCCATACCACAGAAAACGTTTTAGTTCAAAACCTAAAGCTTGAGGTGTGCCATGTGTTAGTCTGGACACCGGGGTTACCGACTAAGTGTGACACCAACCTGGTTTGTGGGAGCAATAATGTGGGAGTGTGTCCAGCTTTACTGCAATTTAAAATAGTTCTTTGAATATTATTCTTGCTTATCAGTGATACACATGTAGTGGTCTGCAAAATATCCTTTTTCTAATAAGTAACCATGCATGTATTTATTGCCTAGAAACAGATGACACAAATGCAGTCGGAAAGAAAGACGATGGCATGCAATATCGGCCAGAAGTGAAAGGTACGGTGCAGATTTGTGCTTTTTGGCTAAGACTTCACAAGGTGAGAAAACAGAGCATGCAAGTCTCTTCTAGTCTGCCTTACAGCTCTGATTCCTGTAACTGAGACAGACCTGTGAACAGCTTCTTTCTTACAGTGTTTTGCAAGGCTAGCAGAAAGATGTGCGTGATTTGTAATTTTTGCCTGCTGTGTTCCCCTAAGGTGCCCAGCTGCTCAGTACCCTGTGCACTGGCCACAGGACTGGACTCCCTCCAGGTGCTCTGAAAATGATTTTACTGGAAAACACCAAGCTGTGACATTCCTGATGAAATAATATAGCACAAGCCTCCCTGCCATGATCCCATCTTTTCTGTTAAATTCTGGGGAAAATGGATGATTCTGTATTTGTTAGGTTGTTTTAAAATATTTTCAGTAAACTAACATGCTGAATCACATTGGTTGAAAATGTTTCACCTACATGAACCCTACCTTACCTTTTAATAATCTTTAATGCCTCAAATTTTTTCTTCATCCCTACTAGTCAGATGATCATACACATCAAGTATCACTCCAATGCTTTCTTTAGACCTCCTGTTGCTAGTAACACACTTGGAAAAGCCCTTCTTGTTATCTTACACAACACTGGCCAGATTCAGCTCTAAATGAGCTTTGGCCTTTTGTGTCTTCTCCCTGCACATATGAACCACAGCTCTGTACTCTTCCTGTGAAGCCTGACCTCACTTCCAGTGGCCATACAAATTCTCTTTCCTCTTGAGCTCCACAAAGAGTTCCCTGTTCAGTCAAGCTGGTCTTCTACCCCGCTTGCTTGACTTAAAATGCAGTGGAATTGTCTGCTCCTGTATTTATAAAGGCACTTCTTAAAACTTGACCAGCACTCATGGACCCCTCCAAAGCAGGTTGCCAGGGTACTCTGCTAAAGAGCTCCATGGATAGCTTAAAGGTTTTTTCTACTGAAATCCAGGGTAGCAACGCTGGTGTCCTTTTTTCTCATTGCACTGAAAGCTCAAACATTAAACTCAACCATTTCATGATCACTATGGCCAAGACAGACACCTAAAATTACACCCCCCCACGAGCCCTCTATTCACAAATAGCAAGCCTAGGAGGGCTTGGCTCACTGAGTACCTCTGACAAGAAGCTATTATCTCCTGCAAATGTCAAGAAAGTCCTGTTCATCACAGCAAGATATATTCCCAGGTGATGTGTGGGAAGTTAAAAATCTCTCCTAAGGACAAGGGCTAGCAATCCAGAAATTTCTCATAATTGCTTATAGAATAAGTCATCTGTGCTCACATCCTGGCTGGGCACTCAGCAGTAGACATCCACTGCCACGTTTCCTTGTTTTCCATCCCTCTAGCCCCCAGAGGCTCTCAACCACATCAGCACTAACTGTAAGTGCTGTACAATCACCTCTCCCTTACATACAACTTGATACCTGTGACTTGTCTGCTGTGCCTGTCGCTCCTGAAAAGCCTGGACCTGTCCATCTCAACACTCCACTTGTGGGACTCATTTTTACCAATTCAAATACCAGTGATATTGTAGCTCTGGGAGCTGACCAGTGCTTCTAGTTCATCCTGGTTTTTTCTCACACTCTGTGTTGGTGTTCAAGCATTTCAAATGTGTTCCTGAACTCTCCATGCTCCCAGGAGTAGTGCAAGTGTTCCCACTAGCACTTGCTGCCCTCAGGTGATGCCATGTGACTTACCTGCTGCAATGGTGTTGGAATCCCCTTCCCCAATCAGGTCCAGTTTTAAGGTCTCTCCATTCTGCCAGCTTGAGCCCAAAAAGTGATTTTACCCTTCAGGACAGGTTGGTTCTGTCAGGCCCCAGCATGCCTTGTCTTTTCCATGATTTAAAACCTCAAAGTTTTGGTGGAAACACCACTCCCAGAGCAAGGTATTGACATCCTGGGCTCACCTGTTTGTTTCAAGCTTCCCCTCATAATTGGGAGGATTGAAGGGAAACGCAATCTGTGTTCCCAAATTTTTTTAGCATTGTCCCCAGGGCTTCTGAAATCTCATTTGATTGACCTCAGACTTTTTCTTGCTACATCATCATTAGTAGCCATGTGAAAGAGCAGGAGTAAATAGTAGCTTGAAGGTTGCAATAACTTCTTCAGTTTTGTGGTGACATCTCTAATTCAGGTCCCAGGGAGGAAGAAAACTTCCCTGAAAAGAGAATCCAGTCTGCAAATGGGTGCTTATATTTTGCATAGGAAGGAATCACAAATGAACATAACTCACTATTCTTTCTCCTCAGTGCTAGTCTTAATGCAGGTTTTGTTGCAAGTGGTTGGTATCTTCTCTGTTAGCTCTGGTCTTCAGTTTGTTCTGTCATTATACTTGTTTTTGCACTCTCATGGCTTCCCTGAGTAAAGCCATCCCAGCATGGCTTTCAACATTCCTTGTGTTCTTCTTGAAAAGTCATTCAGTGCCAAAAAGCTTAATGTATTTTTTCTCTTTTCACAAATTCTCTTATTTTCGCTGCATATGATGTACCAGTTGGAGTGATTTAATGTCAATTTTCACTTACATTATGAAGGCATAAAAGGCACCAAATGCAATATACATCTTATTATGTAATGTAATGAAACACCACTTTCAGCTCCTATTCCAAAGAGGTAACAGCCTTTTATTCATTGCATGCAAATTGCCCTTGAAATCTAGTTAGTGGAAAAACCATTGTATATAATTATTATTATTAATGTGTATGGCTTGTGCAGTCTCACAATCAGCAAATGATGTGCATGAAAAGAGTATGCTTCATGAAAAAAAGGTTGTTTTGAAATTTTTTAATACAGTACTCAGGTCTCTTTAGATAGTGAGAGCCTGAAGTTAACTTCTTTGAATTGTTTTTTCATCCAGGCTAAGAGAACAGTCCACACTCCTACCTGTTGGGTTTGCTTTCAGTTCCTGTGAGTTACTCTTGTTAAACCCTGTTCTCTGAATGGATAATGTCTTCCAGCCTCTGGAACTGCGACGGTCTCGTCCTGCAGTGCAAGTGGCTACCTAAAGTTCCATCAGAAAGGTCTCTCTTCCCAGATTCAGCTGGCTTCAGTGGCTTTGTTGTACCAAGATGAGCATCAGGGTTTCAGTTTTTATGCAGTATTTGAACTCCCATGTCCAGTCACTCTTTCGAGGCTCCTACACCAGTTATGTCTCTCCCTTTGGAGCTCTGGAGCAGTCTAGCAGGTCTCTCCAATTAAAAGTGGATTCCTGTCAAAAAGGGGATAAATGTCTGTTTTACACTAGGAATCACCTTCTGCATTTAACATCTCCTTGCTTAATAAAAGCTTTGCCTCTGACCTGTTTGTGGCTGTCTGGCCACTTTTCAGGGGACTCACCTTTCAGTTTTCCACTGAGCCTCACCTTGTGTATCAGTACATGCATTAAAACCAGACATGGTGCAGCTCTCTGAGCACACTAATATAACTGTCAGTAGCTCATTGCAAGGTTTAATTGGGACCACATATGACAGTAATTAAATTCTTGGGAAAGGAAGAAGATGATAGTTTTGGGATGAGAGATGCCCACTTTTCTCCTCTTAGACATGTCATGACTTAGTCTATTCCACCAGTGCAGTGGTGGACACTTTGTCAGTATTAGTAAATGATCTTCCCTTGTATCAAGTCATCTGTATCTTCAAAACAGCCTGAATTAAAAGGCTTCCTTATATCTAAGACCCCTCAAATACATGGTTGGGGTTTTTTCTCCAGAACCAAATTAGAATACATTCCAGATATTTTCAGAAAAAAAAATCCTAAAACAGCAGCATCTCTTTTTTTTTCTTTTTTCTTTTTTTTTTCTTTTTTTTTTTTTTGTCTTGTAAAAAAACATTCTCTTTCTTACTGGTGTAATTTCAAATATCGTCAATTGTATAAGAGATTTCTTCTTCACACTCCCTTTTGCTTTATAGTCTTTTATTTGTGAAGCTATAGCCTATTGCCTTGGAAATGAACACAATTCCATAATTACACTCACATCTTAAGATCCCTGTTCATCATGAAATACAAACTTCTGTGTTTAGGACTTCTTTACCAAAATTTTTTTTGGGGAAAATGGTTGAAAATGAATACAGCTTTGGGTAATTTTGGTTACATGACAAGCATGAAAGATTTTGGGGCAGAAGAGACTGCCTTCCTGTACTGGGCTGAGCTGGACAACAACTAAGTGCCCACTAGTTTCTTGCTCTATCCCAGCTTCCCTCAGGATGATGGAAGAGAGAATCAGGAAGGCATACATAAGAAAAACTCATTGGTGAAGCTAAAAGTAGTTTAAGAAGCAAAAGGGCGAAACAAACAGGAAAAAAATAAGTGATGCAAAATCTGTCACTCATGATATCTCATCAGCAAACTGGTGACCAGCCAGCCTCTGAGCAACTGCCCTCTTGGAAATACCAAAACTGTAGTTTTTATTGCTGAGCATGATGTCATATGGTATGGGATATCCCTCTGGCCAGTTTGGGCCAGCTGTCCTGGCTGTGTCCCCTTCCAGGCTCTTGCCCACTCCCAGTCTTCTGAGGGGAGAAGCAGACTGAGAAGCAGAGGAAGTCTTGCTGCTGTGTGAGCTCCCTTCAGCAACAGCCAAAACAGTGTTGTGTTACCACTGTTATTTCAGCCAGAAATCTAAACCACAGCACTCCATCAGCTGCTGTGAAGGAGGTTAACTCCATCCCAGCCAAAATGAGCACACCTCCCAAAGGAATGGGTATCTTAAACACATTTCAGTATTTTTAAGTTCTCTCTCCATAAAAATGTTTCTCTGAGGAAGACTGCTACTGAAGAGTGTTTGATTTCAACTTTAACCACTAGTGGTACCAATCAGATCTGGGCTGTATCAAGTGGTTTTCTACCCAAGAATCATAAAATGTGGTTCAGCATCTTTCTAATCCTTTTTAGAGGGTTCTTTCTCATCTGTTTACACATGGGAGAGAGCTCTCTGTATCTATGTATTAGCTCTTTGCCCCAGTGCCACTAACAAAGCTTCTGCTGATCTTCCTACTTTGGTTTGTTTTTGTCATGAACACTTTTCTCCTTTTTTGAGAAAAAGCATATTTACATGTCTCTGAGGATCATTTTCCAATGCAGTACATTCTAGCAAATCTCTGTAGGTGCCTCTGAAACTTCCCCTTTAAGCCTCTGCTTTATTATTCTCTATTCCTTTACTCACTGCAAGTTTTTAAGGATATGCTATTCTTGGTCAAGAGTTTTAAATTAACATCATAGAGCCATGTATAACTGTTTATGTATATTTCTTTTCAAGATGCCAGTGATCAAAGAGAAGACATTTACATTGGAAACCACATACCTTGTTCAGAAAGCTTCAATGGTTACTGTATACATGGAAAATGTGAATTCATTTATTCCACTCAGAAGGCTTCCTGCCGGTAAGTCCTTCATGTCTCCAAAATGTTATTGAAATCACTGCAAATCTTAATTAAAATGCTCTCTGGGCACTCTCTGATGCATCTAATTGTGATATCTAAGCAGTGGCACAGGAGTAGTATCCTTGTGCTGTGGGCAGCACCCAGCTGCTCCAGTCAGGAGGGAGACAGTGCTCAGAGCAGAGGCTTGGTCAGTCAGGTACATCAGAACCTGAATCCCTCTGAGGAGTGTAACCTCAGTGTTATCTTCTTATTTTCAGCTGCTAAATCATATCCAGAGCTAAAAAACCAAACAAAACAGAAACACATTAAAAAGGCCTTTGACTTGCATGGCTTCTCTCTAAGACTCTTCTTTCCGCACTGACCTCTCAGCCTGTTCTTACACTATCTGTACATTTTATTGCTCATGTCATAAACTCTCTCGGGAGAATCAATATCTTATTTTTAACATTTATTGCCCTTTTTCACAATAGGCTTCATCTAGAGAATAAAAAATTGCAAAATATTCTTTAGCCCACACCTTTTGTCTACAGTGTAAACTAGCAACTCAGAACACTCAGTATTAAGCCCGCCAGTGTTTCCCAGAATATATGAATGTTCCTTAGCTCCCAGATAATGTTTTTTTTCCTTTACATTTCACCAATTGAATTCTGTATCCTTGTTTTCCTCAAAAATTTTATTATTGTTATGGTTGTTATTATTATATAAAAGTTGTTTATAGCAAAAGGCCACTTTGCAATAAGATGCAGTGCCCTACTTGTTAGTAGGTTTCACTCCTGAGCTTTTATCTTGCAAGCTTGTACTTTCAGATTAATGTGGCTGAAACTGCTATAACTCTTCACTTTCCTTTGCTTTTGAAACTTCAGCTGTAAATCCACTGGATACTTTCATATTTTCTCCCTTGATCCTTATTGATTGATGATATTTAGGTGTTTTTTGCACTGCCAGGATTTAAGGGTTTCCAGACAGATCAGAGAGCAGGAAGCCCAAGCGGCAGAGCCAGTATGGTTGTCAACTGAAGCACTTGAAAGCTTCTATTATTTATTTTACCATGCAAGATCCTTTCTTGTTTATTTTCACCTTTCCAATAGGACTGGTTTGGTTTTCTTTTCGTCTGGAACTAAGAGAACTCAACATGACTTTGCTTCTCTTGAGAAACTGGATGCATCCCCAATGTCGTCCTGATGGGCATTAGGCAACACTATCTGATAACAGTATTCTTTTGATCTAGAACTGTGTTTAACACAATTTATAATGTATTTGTCCTCAAAATGTTTAAAGTAGCAGTATTTCAAGGAAAACATTCCTGTCTGAATTAATAATTTTTATTTTCTCAGAATTTTTTTCTGGAAGATGCTCATCTTGTAGTAATTTATCAATTTATGATTCAGTATAAATTCAATCTTTTAAATATTTATTATTAGTCTAGTAAGTATTGATAGGCAATTTTTTGATGAATTTAATTAATATATCATCCTTTTAGATTCTATTTTATAGTTACATTTACTGTTACTACCTTCAGCTGTGTATTTGAACAGTGTGAATAGTATGTCAGCACTGAGCCTACCACAATGAACCTCACGTGGTTACAGTCAAGAATTTGTGACTATCAGTTCTTGACCCTGAGTATCAGATCTCCCTTGGATTTTTCTTGGCTATTAAAATACTGATGGTCTCATGCTTTATGCATGTTTCTTACTGGAGCAGAGTTATCAAGGAAACAAATAGTTTATAACAGACATCAATCTGCCGCAGTAATCATGTAGCTCCATAAGAGAAAAAAGCCTCTCTTTCTTCAGGAAGGAAAATATAATGATGAATGCTAAGTCAAATTGTTATTTTCAAATGCTTTTGGTTCTCATACACATCTAGCATACACACTGTTTAATTTGGTTCTCATTTCCTGGTAGCGATGTATGTGAGGTATCGGATGACCTATAAAACTGCAGAAAATACTTGTGCAGAGCAAATTCTGACTTCTGCTTTCACTGAGGGCAATGAATCTCCTTGCTCATTGTACAGCAGCCCTCCAGCAGGAAGGTGGGAGGAAGGTTTTGTAGCAGTCAGTTGCACAGTATTGAGTTCAGCAGCCTTTGCACAGATGGGATCAGGTCTGTCTCCTGCTGCCCCCCTTGTGCGGTGCAGTTCTGCCTGTCCTTAAGGCAGGTTGTGTCAAGGACACACAGTCCAACCCTTTAAAAACAAATCTAAACTTCTTTATGCTAAATCAATTGACTGATCAGCTTATTTTGATAAATTCTTGCTGACCTCTATTGATCTTGCTATTATACAAATGCTGTATTATCTTGCTATAACTTTTTGCAGCAGTGAGCTTTAAAATCTGTTCTACCAGTTTAAGGTAGAAAACTAGTGCCTACTGGTTCATCCTGCCATGATGAAATTCTTAATACAAGCACTTCTTCTCCTGAATCTGCATTCAGTATTTCTAAGAAATAATTTCTTGTCATTTCAGTGTTTCTGAGGAAACATCTTTGAATTTCTTTGTGCCTCCTCTGCCTTGTTTTGCCTCCTCTGCATTAAAGCAGCTCTCACATTGATACTACTTCATCTGCTACTTTCTTTGATGAAAACAGAAGCCAAGTAACAATAAGATTTAAGTCCTCTTGACTAACAAGGAGACCTCTTCCTTTTTGTGTCTTCTTGCATGATTACCAGTGCCTCTGTCCTCATTCTTCTTGTATGTTTATACAGACTTCTCTTTATTCCCTTCCTGGCTACCACCAGTCACACTTACAGTACATGGAGGGTTTTCTTTAACAAGCCTTACTGGAATTTGGTTCATGCCTGAACCAAAACTCCTTACACAGCAGCTCATGGCTGGAGAAAGTAGAGTCACAAGATTATGAACATGTAAACCCCAACTATTATCCCTCCATGCAGAGGAGGATTAGGAGTTGCATTAGCAGTCGTAGAAAGGTCTTTGGTGTAATTATTTTGTTGCTCCAAACAGAATTAATTCCTACCCTGGCACGAAGCTTTTGAATGGATGAGCCTGATTTTGTGTTGCATTCAGTCTTGTCAGATCCAGCTCACAAAAGGATTTTTGCTCTGCCTGCATGTGAGTAGTTCTTCTCCAGCTGTAGAGCTGGAGGCCAATTGTATGATTCAGTTCTCCACAGTGATGCATTCATGTCAGTCTATTCTAAAGGACAGCTGTACAAGGAACTTGCTCAGGGTTCTAAGTGGTGGCTTTTGACTCTGCAGACTTCTTCTCAGTGTTTTGGGTGGCTCTTGCCTTTTCTTGTGCCTCAGCCTCTTTTGCCCTGAGATGTGAATTGTCTCAGAGTATGTTTGCACTGCCATGTCTTGCATTGCCAGAATAAGTCACTGCTCAGGAACAGCCTCTGCTGAGTTTCTCATTGAGCTAGCTGCTGCTTGGCTCAGGCAAGTTACCATTTAGAGAGCTGCTTGTCTTCTGCTTCCATCTATTTCTCCCCCACAACATGGAAATTATTTTGGATTCTTCCTTGAACAGTTGTGTTTGGGCTCTCACTTGAACAGTTGTGAGCCATTGGGTTTTCCAGGCTGACATCCATGAAATTCTGGCTCAGCCACAAGGCAGGAGGGGGTTTGGTGCTGGTCTTGTCCAGTAGATTTTGCAAGATTCCATTTCTCTAGCTTGCAGCTTGAAAAGGGGTCTTCTTCTTTCAAGGTGCATTTTCAACCCATATTTCAAAGTTCCCCTTCCTTTTTGTCACTTCTGTCCCATATTGACAATGGAGCTGAATGAGTTGTGCTCTCCCTGTGTTTCATGAGCATGGTTCTTGTATTTCATTTAGCCTTGTCTACTTGTCTTCCAAGTGTCTACTTGTTCCACCCAGTCACTTCACTCTTCCTAAATATTGTACCAATATAATAATGACCCACATATTTCTTTTGACAAATCAGGACCTTCCCCACACTGGTGTGTTTTCAGAGGGCCACTTGTAACCTTATCCAGAAAAAGCAGAGCATTTCTGCTTGCTCTGTCTCTTCTCTTGCCACACAGATCCAAACCATTCCCTAACCCAAGCATTATCACCCATGCACCTTCTCACCACCTCTTTCTCAGCTGGAGTCACCTCAGCTTTCTCATCTCATCTGCAAAATGATTGGGGTGCTGACAAATTACAGATTCCATGAAATATTCCTTTTGTTTTTCAGGTGTGAATCAGGATATACTGGACAGCACTGTGAAAAGACAGACTTTAGTATTCTTTATGTTGTCCCAAGTAGACAAAAGCTTACGCACGTCCTTATTGCAGCAATAATTGGAGCTGTACAGATTGCCATTATAGTTGCAATTGTCATGTGCATAACCAGGTAGGTAATGACATAAACGTGAAAAATTACATATTGTATATTTTCTCTGTACTTAATTATATGATGCCCAACATTTTATTTGCTTAATACCCACTTAAAAACAAAAGACAGATTTGTTTGAATTCAGAAATTTCCAGTAACTACTCTGAATCTCCAGACTAAATACACAACAGAACAGATCAGCCTTGAAACAAATCCAGGAGTTAAGCTACTGTGTTAGACCTTTGCTGGACTTCTTGAAGCATTTCTGAAATTTTGTGGAAGCTATGATCCCCAGCTACCACCCAGTGAAACCAGAGAGGCTGACGAGATGTTCCCTGTGGCACCACTGTAAATGGTGTTACACAGAGAAAGAAATACCCCTCACATCATATACATTTTCTGAAAATTAGTGTGCAGCTGAGTCCCATTATTGGACACTCACCGTAAGAACCTGTTTTGGGAAACTTAAAGACACACAAGCACAGAGTTCAGGTCTCTGGGTTGTCTCAAATTCTCACCCTGTGTAACAACTGAGATGAGAGCCATGGGTTCTTTTTGATGACAAGGCATTCAGTTCTAGGATTTGAACCAAACAAGAATTGAGGTCTCTGAGATAGAATGACTTAGTTACCTCATAGATGCATGAAGTATTTAAGTCTTACACTTGGGCATCCGTGCTACAGTTTGACTTTTCCTCCTCAAGTTGTCCTTCACTTTTTCAGCTCCACTTACACTGGGCCATAAAATTTTCTGCTACTGCATTAGTTTATGGCTTCCAAAACTCAGTGATGTAGAGGGACACCTCGTGAATGAACAATACAGGCCTTTTTCCCTGTCCCTTGTAATGTTCAACCTAACTGACACCAGCACATGTATAAAACACCACCTGCACATGCAAAAGAGTTACTTGGCTCATGCAAATGATGTCATTCCCTTTTTCACTCAACATCCTGCTGGCCAAAGCAGTGGTGTGGTTCAGCTCCTCTTTCAGCCTCTGTATAATCATTCTCCAGCTCTCAGGCTCTTACATCTTGCTGCATCCCAGCAGGACTGCTCCATCATTCATTGCCTGGCTGAGTAAGTGCCATTCCATTCAGGATTGCTGGCTTTTGTGGATCCTTTTAGTTGTGTGTCTGGCCCCAAGAAAGGGATCACCAGAGTCACGTGCGTAGGCTCTGTCTCATGAGCTGCTGTGAGCAGCAAGGCACCTGGAGGTCCAGCACTTCAAAAGGCTGATTGATCCAGTCTCACCATCCACTGGGTTTTAAACATAAAATATGTATAAAGTAAAGCTAATGCAATAATTCCCCGTGGAAGGTGTTTGCTGTATCAAGGCTGAAGATGTAGCACCTTGCTGGTTTCAGTCTCAAGGTCAAGCAGGACTCCCTTCTGAATGATCTGGGGTCCCACAGACATTCCCAGGTCACAGCCCAGTACTGAACAACAGGAGTGCCCCACCTGTCAGCACAGACCATAGACTCCTTGCTATTGTTAAGTACAGAAAATTAAGTCAATGAATGATTTCTAGGCTTAATTATATGTGGCATATATAAAAACAGCCCTCCTTTCCTATTTCTCTTTTTTTTTTTTTAACAGAAAATGCCCCAAAAACAATAGAGGACGTCGGCAGAAGCAAAACCTAGGCCATTTTACTTCAGATACATCATCCAGAATGGTTTAACTTAGTGCTTTTTATACCTACATTTACCATGTGATGTACATTTTTATTATATCTTTTTTTAAAGAATGGAAATATTTATTTCAGAGGCCTTATTTTTGAACATTCTTAGTGTAACAATGTTGGTCTGTATTCTGAAAGCATCAGCTCTAACAGCTATGGACTGTTTTAGGATCTTTACTTTTATGTTTTTGAATACAGTAGTTCATTTTCTGTATCTGTATCACATGGTTATATAATAGACTTGTGCTTTATCCATGGAATGTAATATTTTTGGGAACACAGATTTATTCCAACCATGGTTGTAGACTTAAAAAAAACCCCAACAAACCAACAAAATAAGTCCACATTACCTAACAAACAAGGCATGAACTAAAGGTAAAAATGTTTACAGCTTACTTTTCTTATGAGGAACTAGAAAACACTGTGTTTAAATACCGTAGATATTTAAATGTTTTTGGAAGTTAGTAACTGATTTTTTAGACACTGCCTATCGCATGAACTGTGAAGCTGTGTGCTGTGTGTAGTTGTAACATATTTATAAAATGTGTGGGCTGGGTCTAAGCACTGCCATCTTCATAAATAATTCCAACAATTTATTTTTAAAGATGAAAATTATAAATTTCATAATTTGGGAAGTTACCTGGTAGAACAGATGGCACAGGTCCAAAAGAAGTAGGTCTTAGTAGATTTAGGTATTGTAAAAATTGGTGTTGAATAATTGAACACAAATAATTGGAATAAAGCCTACTTTATCACTGTTAAAATTGTTTTAATACTTCTTAAACTTTTTTAAAGAAAAGACATGTTTTAACACCTACAATACAGATTGTATAGTGTTTGTGATTAAAATAAAAAAAATAAAAGTGAATGAATTCCTAGTGCTCTTGTATAGAGTATTTTCAAGAGCTAAAGAAGTCCATCCAAATTAGTCTGCTGGTCATAGTTATATTAATAGACTGTTAGTTGTCGTTTGAAAGATCCCAAGATAAAGTGTGAATAGGATGTGTTCAGCTGTTTTAACATGTAGTGTAGGCTTTCAGAATTTTGCATGTAGGATTTAATAATTTGTTCAATAAAAAAAAAAAATGCTTTCAACATTTTGAACTGGAAAAGCATGTCACAATACAACGTTTTCACTATATTGCCTCTGGTTTAGTGTGTTTATTTGTTACCCCACGGGGTAATTGCAGCAAGTTGAAGACCTGAAGTTTTTTTTGCTGGAAAAGAAACAACCGTGCTAATTTTCCTGACCGCTTTTTGAATTCCCTCAGAGGAAAGCACTCCAGTAACATGAAAACAAAAGCAGATCTTTAAAAATATGCAAGTTTGCTTTCCTGCTTAATTAGCAAGTTACTTAACTTTCCTGGATTAACGCTAATAACTTCATCAGTACAGAAGCGTGACCCTTTAAACGTATGTTCCTTTCCAGATATTGCTTCCTAATTTTAGGGGTTTCATGTTGCTGAAAGTATCCGAGCAATCATGTGTGGACATTTTGTAGTCAGAGGTATTTGACCAAGCTCCAGGAGCGGCGTTTCACGCCCTACTTTGAGCATCGCTGGAGCCAGCTGTCGCCCTGGCTCCCTGCAACAGCGCCAGAGCCGTTCTGGCAGGATCACCCAAACTTCGCCTCCCTCCAACCTGGCCGACAGCAGGCAAAATGGATCGCCGCGAAATCACCTCGGAGGCTGACAAAACACACCAAAACCGGCTCTCCAGCGTCATCGAGGAGGAAGAGGAGCAAGATGCAGCTTACACGATTGTGACGGTCCTGGACAAAGTGGCCAACATTGTTGACAGCGTGCAGGCGAGCCAGAAAAGGATAGAGGAGAAGCACAGGGAGATGGAAAACGCCATCAAGACCATACAGATTGACATTTTAAAGCTTGCCCAGGCTCACGGCAACACAGGCTTCACGGTGAACAAGTTACTGGCGAAAACCCGCAAGGTCAGCTCCACCATGAAGGAGGTGCGCGCGCGCGTGGAGAGGCAGAGCACCAGCGTGCGGAAGGTGGAAGCGAAGCAACAGGAGATGCTGAGAAAAAACAAATTCCGAGTCGTGATCTACCAGGTAACCGTGAACCTAATTTCTTGTGGTACTGTCACTTTGCCACCTTCTTGGTGACTTTCATAGGTGCTGGTTAACCAAGCAAAAGGTGCGGTCTGTCCAATATAGGAGTTATTTTATGCTTTCTTTAACACTGATCTGTGCTCCCCAATGCCTTTCAGCGTGAACCTACTGGCAGCAGCACACAGGGTCTATTATTAGTGTGGGTAGGTTTCTGAGCCAGTTGTGTAAGATTAACTGCAGATCAGCAAGGACTATTTGCTGCCTCTCCGAAAGGTAATATGAGGCAGACCCTGTAAATCTTGTCATACAAACCATGCCTGACATTCATCTCTGTTATTTTTTTCACCGTATTAGGTAGAAGTGCAAATAGCAAAAGTGTTTTCAGGCTCTCTGAAATGCAGACTTTATTCTAACACTAATTTCAAAACATGACTTGTTTAATTTGCAGCATTGCCCAGGTTTCCATACTGCTGAAAAATTGGGGCTTTTTTCATTGTCTGTGTATAGCAGTATATGTACAAACTAAAGCTCAGACCCACAAACCCTTCGTGACAACAAATACTCCCTTGCATGGTCTACCTTGGAAATGGTTTAACATAGCACTGTTCTTTCAATCACAGTGGGCAAGGAAATAATATCGTTTCTTTCACTGACCTTATTCTAGGATGCTCATTGTACTTTAAAATAATTGTGTTTGAAGAGAAGTTTCATGAAACAGCATGGTCTCACTTGCATCCCTACAAAGAGTGCAGACAGTTCTGGGATCTTGTCAGTGAGTGCTGTGAAACATATTTGTCTAATGGTCTGATCCTGCATTTGCTGGAACTTCCCAGCTTCCCAGGTCAGTAGGAAGTAAGTGTGTTTTAGCTTTTGCCAGAAGCATAATTGCTCCTTTTTTACCAGCAAGTCGCCAAAGCTTCTTTCAAACGAGTTGTATTCCTCATTAGGTGTTCTTGAAAATACCACCCGTCATGAGTAACACAATGCACCCCCATCACTCAGCTTTATACCCTGGTCTTGCATCTGTTTGTACATAAATAACGTCATTTGCAATGAATGGAGCCGTGTTTCACTGAGTTTATTCACCACCGTGTACAGCTGACAAATGCTTCTTTATAACCTAGCCTTCTTAAATAGTTCGTTTTCCACTGCTGGGAAAAAATAACTGAAAAAAGGAGAAAAAGCTGAAGGTAGGGAATATTGCCTCTTTAATGTTATGTTAGTATCATATACAGCCAAACTGAGCCTCCCAGATTTTCTGACTGAATGACTTACTATGGTTGTTCTGTAGAAAGCACAGACCCAATCTGTCCTGTTATTACCATTATTGCAACCAGCATCATCATCACGGAATAGAAAACAGGCACTTTCACTCTTTGCTTGCAAATCATTTCCCAGCTAAAGGTAATAAATCTCTGTGACTCCCCTGGTTAATGGCATAATGCCGTTTCATTGATGGGCCTTTACCACGATGACTGCAGCAGAACCAATGCTTCGAAAATATTTGTTCTTAAAACAGTATTCATTACATGTTGTAATTTTTCCTGCTAGCAAGACATGAGCTGTTATTTAAAAATATAGTAAAATATGGTCAAAATGGATTTAAATGCAGGTGTAAAAAGCAGCCATTGATATTTTCAGGTATTTCATACAAAAGGTGGCTCTCACAATGTGTACTTTCTCTAAGAATCACCTTCAGTAGGAGTTTGTGGTCTCTCTGCTGGTTTTGCTGGAAAAGAATGGCCTGCACCCTGTTCTGTGTGTTTAATTCTTAGGTGGTTCTTGTCAGGAAGGGAAACAGCATTTTTTGTTGTCTTTCTGGCTTCCTCTTCCTACAGTGGTTTAGAACTGTCAGTGAGAATATGAATGACTCTCTCCTTAACTTCCATCCCTTTTATAAGATAGATCAAACAACCTTTTCCCACTTGCACGGAGGAGAGGCAGGTATGTTGATCCATCTAGGATCTGCTGTTTAGCACTTTTCTGGCTGCAGCACTGCTTGAAACCTGGAATGCTCTAGGTAGGCAAGAGTGCACTGTAACTTCAAGGCACAGGTACCTTTATGAGAGTCTCTTTCACACAAGTGCAGTGATGTTCACACTGCTGATTTACACCAGGGTAGGCACACTGCTGCAGTGCCAAGACCTGAATGACTGGAGCTTGGCTGGGATGAGTGGGAGTCTGTTAATAGCTACAGAACCAGCGTACTCCCTGTGCTATACGCTACAAATGGATATACCCGAATTGTTTACTCTGTGTCTGTGATCGACAGCTCTTCTATAGTGAGGCTTTTTTTCTGATGAACTATTTGGAACGTTGTGATGGGGCCAATGACCCATGTGTTGCTGGCATGGAATCTTTACACGGGTGAGACTTGTGGGTTTTAGTTTTAACTTTTGCCAGAACACCAGCATATGAAAAAATTAAGGAAACACCAATTAAATACTAAAGATTTTCTTTCAAGTGGATAGCTTTGATCTTATCATTGATGGAGGGAGTAGGCAGGTTGCAAAGGCTCATTGGCTGAAGGAGATTGTCCCAAGAGATCTCAGCAATGATGAAAAGAGTTGGCAATATCCTCACATTAAAAGAAAAGACAAAGTGATCCTCCTTGAGCAGAATGATTAGGGAATTGAGAGCATTCATTTTTAGAAGGCCATGTGGTTGAGGAAAAGATTTGGTAGCAGGCAGCTCTCCTCCCTAGGCTGTATGATTAAAAATTCCAGGTTACTTTAGACTTTCTAGTGAAGTCTGTGACCCTGGAGTGCTATATGCCCTGAGACTATAGTAGGGAATAAAAAGGATGTTGTAGGTTGTACAGGTCATTGCTCATTTCTGTTCAGGTTAGTCTGAATAACCAGCTGTAAGAGCTATCATTTCTCTGAAGTCAAAGAGCACTTAACAGTTTAAATCATTCTGACTAAATTATTCAGAAATTAGAGGGGATTTTTTTTTTTTACCCTGACTGAACTTGTTTCATATGCTTTTCTGCATGTTCTGCAAGTCCCTATTTAAATGGAACTGTACAGGCACCAGAATGCCCTGTTACTGTTACTGGGCTTTTGTCTATTATTACTTCACACAAGCATCATAAATGAATAACTACTTGCAATGAAGGGACACTTGCATTTGTTTCACTCGCTGCTGCCTGACATTTAAAATTAGTGGACGCGTCGTAAACCAAGTAAGATTATGGCTTGACTGACCTACACAGCAGGGTTACAACTGATTTGTTTGCCCTGTGCTTGCTCCACTGCACACACGGGGAGAGGCTCACAGAAGCAGCCTTGCATAGGTCACTGATATTATGCATAAGTAAGTAAAAACATAATTGTCTTCTCCTGCCCACTGACCTTCTGTGGTTATAATGAGTAGACAGTAAGAATGGTGAGATCAAGATGGGGATAATAATCTGGAAATCTGAGGTGGAACACTTTCGCCTGAAGTGGCAGTAGAAATCAGGGTTTCAGGGGCTCAGGAGATTGCCAGTCATTTGGTACCATTTGGGCATAAGAACAGCAGGCTCAAAAATGGCTCTGCAGAACAAAATCCTTAGTAGCATGGAGTTAAATAGCTCACCCAGAGCAGACTGTGCTAGGTGGCTCATATTTGAACACTTTTCTGTTTTTCAGAAACATGGGAGGTCTTATCCTTTCTCATATTTATGTACCTGGTATCTTACCTCATAACAGATTATCTGGAAAAACAACAGGTGGCTGTGCATTGTGTTGAAATGTGAAGTGAAGCTTGCAATGGGTTTCTGAAAGTGTGTTTCTAAGGCTGTCTTTGTCAATTGTGTAATGCCCTCCTTGAAAATCTTGGTACATAAAAGGTGTGATACTAATAAAATGTGCTCAAAATTAGAAGCTGCCAGTTCATAGAAAGAAATATAGACAAGAAACCAAATTACTTTTACAGCTGGAATAATGCTAATTTTAGTATACATGGTATGAATTCCTGTAATTTTAGCTTTGATCTGAAACTATAAATGGATGTCTCCAGTCCTGGAGACAACAGGGTCTGGACAAAACTGCCTTCTAAAACTCGTGGGAAGAAAAGAAACCTAAATTATTATTAAAGTGTGGCCTGAAATCTTAATGGGAAAAAAAAATGGTGTGAATTGACAGACTCCTTCTGACAGCAGAACACTGGCTTCAGCAGCCATTGACACAGGGCCTTTGTTGAAGTCTTGTGGCAGAAGCCTTATAAATATTTTTACAGCTGGGATAGGTAATTGCCTTGCTGAGAATACAGAGAATAAAACAAACCAAATGATTTTGTCAGAGAGTGTCACGAGAGCCCTTTGTTTGCACTGTCGAGCCCAGTGCTCCAGTTCAAAGTGCAGAGCTGGCCCCGTGCTGAGCAGCAGCCACTCATGGAGAGGCTATCAACCAGCTAAAGAAAAACTGTTTTTCTGGTTACATGTTTGCAAGGAATGAGGAGAACGGAAAATTTAAAAAGAAAAATTAATAAAACAACCCAGATGTTGAGCTGTTTCTGTTTTCCTAAAATGAGATAGCTTGCATAGTTCACAGGACTTTGTTCATACCAAATAACAAACTGGACTCAACACCATTGGATCTGGTGCCCCCAGACCTGTTCCTTTGGGATGATTCTCAAGGGGGAACAGGCTATCCTCTTCTCAGAGCTGCCATTGATTTTTCTCCACCTATTAGCACTGAGTGGTGGAAACAGCTGATCTTAGTTTACATTTGCACTGGATGCAGCTGTTTAGGGCTTCCCTTGGGGTTGCCCTGCAAGTCAGCAGAGGCACACAGCTACACCATGAGTTTCCTGTGTCGTGCCTCCTCTCCATGGTCCTAGAGGCTGCTTGGAATTGTCACCAGGAGCTGTGGTTGGCTGCTGTGGGCACATGTGTATCTTAGAATGGAATCATAGAATCATTCAGATTGGAAAATTCCTCTTGAGATCATCAAATCCAGCTGTTCAGCAAAACTCTTCATTCCTGAGGCACAGATTCAGGAATGGACTTGACTGAGGACATGCATTTGGAATTCATATTCTCAGCACTACTGAAAATAGCTGAACCTTGCAATTATTCCCTTAGTACAGGAAAAACAGCATCGAAACAACACAGGAACGGAGATGAGGAATATGTGAAGTCACAAACAGGAAGTTTAGGATCTGGGACAGGACTCATCTTGCCAGGCAGTAATTAGACATCAGTAACACAGATGTTTGTACATTTGGCCTGTATATTCCTTTCAAGTAAGCAGAGAGAAGTGTGTGGAACTTGATTCACCAAGTTGTATAGACCTCTACTTCTGGATATAGTTCCTACATTATAAGTATCTGCTCTCTCCATGTAGTTAAAAGGTTGTCCAGGAGTGAGTTCATGTGGAGACCCATTTGCTTGGGCAGACAAGTTCAGCAGCTTCTGATAACTGGTTTTTGCTTGTACTTGAGAACTCTCCCCTGGTCTAGTTGACTTGTAGGAGCAGTCATCATGTGATGAATGAATGAATCAAAACACTACCAAATATATATTTTTTTCTCTTATCACACCTTGTGATGCTTTTTCTCCTTTCCTTACAATGGGCTTCCAGAAAACTTGGAAATGAGAAATTTCACCAGTTTGATTGCAAGCCTGCAAACTGACCTTCAGAGCTATTCCCTGGTCTAGTTCTATAAAGCAATAGCAGAGCAGAGAAAGTGTTAAGCTTTTGTTTTCCCCTGAAGCTGCAGTCGTCCTTTTTATGCAGCATGTGGTAGCCTGGAGCCAAGGGCTTCTCCACTGATGTGGTGTAACTGGGAACTGGCTGCTCACTGACTGCTGCAAGCCACAGACAGCAATAATGGCAGAACGAGATGAGTTCCTTTGTAGTCATTGTATGCTGGTGGTTGAATTAATGAATTTCTGTCAGAATTTAAATGAAAGGGATGTGTATTAGGCTTCACAAAAGAGAAATGAGAGTTGACTGTTCTGACCAAGTTGGTTTTCAATTGTGTAAAAATAATTATAAATGCAGCAACAGCACTTAGCCATAAAGTCTTACATGCTGAAGTGTTTACCTGACAAAATTTCTTAGGTGGCCTTTTAAAATAATCCTGTTTCTCTCTCATTCTCTCATCAGCAGAATTTTGGCCTGCTGTCAGAGATTCTGAAGTGATATATTTGCAGAAGAAATGAGGGGATCACTTGAGATTTATAACGCTTCACTCTTTAACTCTTAGAATACGAGTACTGAATGATTTGTAATTGGTTATTCATCAGTGGTTTCATGTAGATTTAGAGTGCGCTTTCAAGGAGATGTTTTCCTGATTTACCTTGGCTACCAGTCTGAATAACAAATCATTCATCCAACATGCAAATTTCTAAGATTGGTTTAAAACATTGTGGCAATACAGTTTCCTGCCCGTAAGCTGCACGTCATGTGCATCACCAGTTGTCACAGACACAGCAGCAGTGCCAGAGCAGGCACTGGGTAGCCTTTGACCACTTTGCTGCTTCGTGCCCTGCTTCAGAATTGTCAGGTGATCATCAGTCAGCCCCATCTGTGCTTATGTTAATCATCACCTGCACTTTCCATACACCCCAAGGCTGAAAGATCATTTACTGTGACCTTTTCCCTGTGCAACACAATGACTCCAAGTTATGGAGTTTCATCAGTCTCTCCTCCCTACTTATGCTGAGAGCAGTTTCTTAAGGACCATTTTGAGTCTTGATTTTATATATACAATACATAATTTTATATTTATATATATGTGTGTGTTATTTTAGATATATAAAAATGAATTATTTATTTGGTCATTTTGATTTTCTGAGGTTTTTTTTATTTTAAAAAGCTCTGTTCTGCTAAAGTGTTGATTGAAATTAGGTATAGTTGAGAGTGGATAACTGTTGCCTTTATTAGAGCTGTTTAGAGTTACAATTTCAAGCTATTTGGAAATAGAATACAAAACTAATTTATAGCATTTCTAGCAAATATTTATGTGTGATACAGTGTATTACCTTTTTTCTCTCTGCCAATTTTGGAAACCCAGTTTGAGTTTTGAAATACAAAGCTTTGAATACATATACCAAAGAACAGGAAAGGACAATGGATGTAAAATTCTTGAATTGGCTACATTCATTAAAATGCTCTCATATTCCATTATTTTTTTCTTTTCAGATGACATAATAAGATTATTACTGAAATTATCATTAAAAATGTCCATGTATTTAAATAAAACCTACGTATTGTTTTACAGTGACATTATGTACTGCTTCGCTTAGCAAATCAAGTAAACTCTAAATGAGAAACACACATTCTCTTAAGGAAAATACAAGTACTGCTGCTATTAATTATTGATCCCATCTGTGCTCCCAAGGAGTGGAAATTTACCTAATAAGTTTGCAAGGGAATCTTTTCAACAACTCTTTTTTCTTTTCCCAGCCTCACAGTCCTTGCTGAAGGCATGACATTCTTCCAGCAGCCCCCTTTGGCTCCCTAGTGCAGCAGTAAGTGAAGGCTGCTTTTAGAGCCAACCTGATCTTTGCCAGGACACCATGGCTGCAAAATACCTGAGACATTGCTAAACAATTTGCTCTGCCATTTCCCTCTTTCTCTTCCCAGAGAAGAGGAGAGCCTGACTGTGCAGGCAGGGTTATCAAGCGGGCACATTCTGAAACAGCCTCTTTTCCCCTGCGGGTTTCAATTATCTGAGCATGGCCACCTTGAAAGTCTCATAGGGTTGATTAGAGGCATTGCCACATTCAAGATTATTTACCTCCTGGTTTTAAGGTTTCAGCAAGGTGGAAAAGTCAGCACGTTTCCCTTTGCATGGTTGAGGAGCAGGTGCATTAGCCTTCCCCCATAAATGCTTTACTATAGCCTATAGGGAAAAATGCTACTGCTTTGATCCCTTCCTTGCGGTTAGAAGAAGCCTGCAGTGCCTGCAAACTGGGCACTGTTCCCTCCCATGGATGCTGAGAAGCCAGAATTTTGGCAACTGATGGAAAGTTTGAAGAGCAAAAGGAGGGTTTGAAAGACGCAGTCTATGTCCCCTTGAAAAATTTCTAATTGTGAATGAAATTGAAATGAGAGCAGGGGGTGAAAATGCCAGTGATGGAGTCAGACTTTGTTAGTCCAATATTTTCTGGCCCTGGAGCCATCTGTTCAAATCAATGCCATGCTGGCCTTCTTCATCGAAGCCGAGGGTTACTTGTATGTTTACTCTGTATTCAACCAGGCCCTTAAGAACTCAAAATTCTTTGGCTAGGCATATTTGAGAGGCTAAATACTCAAAAAATTGGAAAAAACAAAGTTCAGGTTTAAGATGCTTTTGTAGCAAAGTTGCCATGCCAGGGGCTTCACCGGCCCCTCCTGAATTGTGCAATTGTTCTGTTAGGGTGTTATACTTTTAAGTTTTGTCTGTTAAAATTTTTCCTTAAGCAGTGGATCTATATACCCTGCAACTACAACTGCAAAGGTCTCCAAGATTTTCCCTTAGCATTCCCTTACCAAAGTTTTCAGTCCCTCCTTTGCTACCACAAATCCTGAAGTCTTTCTTCTTTCAGGCTTCATGTCCTTCCAGACACATGCATTTCTCCAACACATTTCCAGTTTCAACACACCATCTAATCTGACACCTTTCTCCTCCCTCTCCTCCTACTCCCCTCCATAACACACAACCCCTCTTCTCAGCACCCTTGTCCCCTCACAACATTCAGATCTACAAGCAAGGTACCTGAGCCATGACATGCTTGCTCAGAACAGATGTCAGCTTGGGGGGGACAGACAGAATGACTCAAAACACAGCCAACTCCACAGAGGAGCACTTATTTCTTTGTGTGAGAACCCAGCTCCATTCTCAAATTGGTGGAAAATGCCCAAATGTTTCTGTGTTAGTGGAGGGGCCTTGTAAGGGTGAGAAGGTGGGAGATGCATAATATGAATGTGTGTGTTACACTTCTTGTACAAATCAAAGACAACTTCCAATGACAGATTTAGCAACTTTTTCTTGGAAGAGAAGGAAAATATTTTGTTCTGTTAGAAAGGTCTAAGTCTGTTTCCAGTGTGTTGAGCGGTGGATAATTTTTTGGGAGATTATTGCCAATGGGCAATTATGGCCAATGAACACACCAGGACCACTGTGAACACACTCTGCAGGTGCTCCTTCAAGGAGGAGTGATGAAAGGGATGGGGAATGCTCAGCTTGTTTTCTGATTCTGGCCTCTGTGTGTCTTTGGTGTTTGCCAGTAGATGAGGCAAGCAGAGTACATGTCCTATGTATTAATCAATAGACAGCCCCTATGATTGCATGCCTCTTTCCTCAAGAAATCGTGTTGAAAATAATTGACTGCTTGGTATAACGCTTTACTGTGAAATAATCTCCTATCCTCATTTTAGATCCTCCCTTACCTCCCAAGTTCTTCCTAGCAAAATGCTTAAGCAGATTTTTAACAAAAATCTTGAAAGCAGCAGCATCAATGGCTCAACTCTCTTCTCACCCTCCCCAAAGATTGGCCTGCCCAGGCCTGCTACTCCCAGTACCATCTGCTTTATAGACAAGGAGAAAGCTCTCACCCAATTCAGGGCTTTGTTCTGTGCTGCTGAAATCAGGTGTTTGGTCTTCCAGTTTTAGTGAGCTTATGAAGGAGTTGGTAGCTATATGCTTTGACTTTGTCTGTTTCCCACCTGGTACTAAAGCTTCTTGTTCCTGCCTTAGGAAGGATGAGCTCCTCTCTTCTCTCTGCCCCACAGATATCTAGTGATAAGAAGAAATGAGTTAGGAGCAGGAGAGAGAGAAATGAAGCAGATGAAAAAGCTCACCTACTGAGCCTAAATCATTGAATTTTTATTCCAAAATCTTCCTAACATGCTAGACAGGCTCACTAATACTTTCCACTTCAGTAACATCCAGAAATCTTGAGAGGAGATAGAAACTCACACGAATGTTTTGCCTTGATACTTTTGATTCTGCAGGATGTGTGCAGAGACCAAGGAAAAGAAGAAAATCAAAGATTTGCCAAAGTTCATGCTGAGAGTCTGTAGGAGAATGTAAATGTTTCTCAGGATCTGCAGCTCAGTTTATGTGTCTCATCTACAAGATCTTCATCTCACATATTCTTGTTCATAACTTTTGATTCTAACATATATGTAGGAAAGCTGAAGTGCTCTCCTCTGTAGCTAACAGACTAAAGGTAAATACAATAAAAATCTAGCAATTGACAAAAAGTACAGGCAAATTCTTCTTCCAGAGGAAGACAACTTAAATATTGCAGGGAAAATAGTGTCTCTGCCTTCCCTCCTTTTAAAAAGTAATCCTCATATGAAAGGCATATTCCTCTCCTCATATTGTATTCATCTCTGTATGTACTGAAAATTCAGAATATTTGTTCTGGAAATATTTTTGCTACTATTTCAGCTGAAGGAGAGGGATATAATTTAAAAACTTTGAGGAATTACTATCCAGCTGTGTTTTAGTTAATTTTCAGGGAAAAAAAGAGATTATGTTTACATGTGGAAGTCTTTATATAATTAATGTTAATTTGCACATGTTAATGAAGATTATTAGCAAAGCATTGTAGTTTTCTTCCTGCTGATTTTGACAGATGAGTTGAACAACATGCTGCTGTAATCAATGTAACGTAATTTGTCCCTATTTTTTCTAAGCATTAACAACTTTTTTTTAATGAAGCCAAGGCATGATGAGAGACTCTTAAGTGGGCTTTATCTGTCAAATAGCTCAATGTATGTTATGTATTGCTTGCACTCCATAAAATAACATGACTCACTACTAGTGAGTCACTGTGAAAAATGACAGACATCTTTTTGGCTGGAAAGAAGTTCACAGCAAAATATTCAGTTAGCCTTACTTGCCATTGATGGGTTCACAGCTTCACTATCTCTCCTATTGTCTACATTAGGATGATAATACTAAAGGTCAAGTCCTGACACTGCCATGCTCCAGAAATCAGCTGAAGTAGTTATGACTAACGGGAAACAGCTTAGAAAAGTGTCATACAGCTGTTGTACCTGTTTGTACTCCAACTCTCCTGGGAGAAGAGCACAGGCACGTGCATGTAAAAAACTGGTAGGGAAGGAGGGGGTGGCATTGCCCATGAGATTGTCCATCTCATATCCCTCCTACAAGTTAAAGTTTTTCTACTCTGCATACACTGCACTTCTAGATAAAAGTAACTCACTAACACCGAGCTACAAATTTGTACTGTCCATGCAGGTTAGGTCAATAGCTTTCTTAGGAGATTCTCCCCATTCAGATAAATCTTTCATGGCCATAAGCTATTTTTCCTTTTTTTTTTTTTTTTTTTTTCTGACATCCTTAAACACTAGCTGATTCTTTGTAAAATTTTTGTTTACTGTGGACAGTTTTTGGAAGTCATTCATGTTTTTGAGCTTTGACCTTCTAGCCATTTTTCTTCAGAGAGGCTGCATGAATTCCTAGGGCTAAGATACCTAGGATAGTTACCATTTCCAAACATGCTGCTGATACATATTAGATGTATCATATAAATATATAATTCTGCATGCTCAAAGAGGCACCAAACTCACCACAGGAAACAGAGGTGCCTGCTCAGAAATATCATACATTTCCAGATGGAACAAATCGAGTTCACCTCAGCGATGGTGCAGGTGCTGAATGAATTGTGTGTTACTGGGTTTACCAAATATCATCTCCCTGCTTTACTGATTTGTCCCCTTGTGCAGCCAGCACAGGTAAATTAATATGCTGGGGTTCATTCCCTTCTGGGCATCAACAGCAGTGTTTGTTAAGTTCCAAACCATCAAAAATGCACAATTGGTAATAGTAGTAGACTGAAGCTACTCATATCATTGAGGCATTTGCTTGGACCCCTTGTGTACAGCTGACACAAGCCCAAGAGCTTTTGTGTACAGTGCCTGCTTTTATTGGTGAGGAATAATGGATCTAGGTCTGATCCAGAGAAGCAGATAGGCTCCAAAAAAACCCAACCAACCAACCAAACAACAACAAAAAAAACCTAGACAAGTCTGCTCCGAAAACCATTAGAGGCCAGGACTCATAGGACCATTGCATTAATCAATTTCAGGTAGAATCACGATAAAAAGAAATAGCATTTCTAGAGAACTTGGCAAAGATTTGTTTTGCCATTTGTGTTATACATAGATTGAGTATGATGGCACAAGCCTACTTTACCTTCTTACAGTATTATATTTTAATTAGCACTAATTAACTGCAAGCCAACCAAAAAAAAAAGAATCTTAAATCACCATCTTTTTGAAACACACTTGCTGGAACATGACTCTCTGCTTTCATTCACAGGAGGAAACCGAGTGTCCTTCATCTCTCTCTGTTATCAAAGAGATGACAGCAGGTGAAACTATAGAGGATGATTTCTTCCCACCTGATGATCTGTCTTCTGATGAAGAATATTATATCGAAGAAAGCAAAGCAACCAAGTTCAAGAAATCAGGCATGAGGCGTATTGATGACATCAAAAAGGCATTTTCAAGGGAAAATATCCAAAAAACAAGACAAAATTTCGGCAAGAAGGTAAACAGGCTTCAAACTAGGATAGTGACCCCTGAGAGGAGAGAGAGGATCAGGCAGTCAGGAGAGAGACTGAGACAATCTGGGATAAGGATCAAGAAAACCATTTCACAAGCCGCTCCAACAAAGGAGACATTCAAGATTCATAAAAAAAATAAAGAACGAACAGGGGCCGAAGGTCAGGAGGGGATCCAGGAAGGCAGTGTACACATCACCTCTGAGCTCCCAGCAGCAGAGCCCTTCACTGAAGAAATCTCTTACACAGAAGTGATCACTAAGGTAAAGAAAGACAAGAATAGTGCAACAAAAGATGCTTCCCAGTCAACTGAAATAGGGGTGACTATCCCAGAAGTGGTCCTTAAGCAGGAAAGAAAAGAAGGAGGAGGTGATGATGACGTCCCTTTGCTAGACTTGAAGCAATCAGTGTAAGGAGTCAATGAGCACACACACCATACTGTCCTCACCGAGCAAGAGAGAACACAGTGTGTACCCACTCAGCTTTAGGAAAACGTGTGAATTTGTGTTATATCACAAACCCTGTTGGTGTTGTTCTGCCATCCCCACCCATGTCTGTAGTGTTGTCTTCCTGACAAAAGTCAAGCCATGCAAAGTGAATGAAGGGGCTCCCCCTCTGTCTCGGTGTGTGCCGACAGCCATCGCTAACCCAAACGGAACTGGCGACGTCAAAGGGAGACGGGAATCCGCTGCATTTCCAGGATTGATTTAACAGCCACTTTACAGCCTAATCGCTCCCATCGTTTCATGTACAACAGTATAAAATTTATTTCCGTTATCTTACACCAGCTCATCTAATCAGAAAACAAAAACAAAGCTATTACTTCATATTAGCAAAAGGAAGAACTATGGAAAATGTCATTTAGCTGTACAAATATTATCACTTAAGGGCCCTCGCAGAAAAAGCAGGAAGAGCATATTCCTGCTTTACCCACTATATGAAAAAATGTGGCAGGAATTATAGGGTTTTGAGTAAATTGTGGTTTTTTTCTTAGTGAAAAAGAGAAACTCCTGAAATTACTAGAAGTTATTTCCAGATTGCTGGAATAGGAAGGTTCACTGTAAGTAAGCAATGCGTTTTGTGCACTTATGGAGTAAGAATAAAAAAGAAGACACATTAAATATGGAATAGCAGGAGGAAAAGGGAAGGAGGTATCATATTTATGTTTTGGAAATAAGAGATTATGAGAAAGGCAATGATATGAAGCAGTAAAAGTGGAATAAGATGAATGCATAGGTTCTGAATAAATGGAGAGAAAAATTAGAATATCATAACTGCAGTTTCCTTGAGATCTTTTAGAATACTATTATTCTTTACAGAGGATCATAGGGTTTATGAGCATAACTGACCAGACAAGGGAACTGTTTTGTTTTCCACTCTCTGTGTTTTTTCCAAGCTTCACTGCAATTAAAATCTATTCCACAAAGTCACAGATGTACAGGGCCAATCCATAACCCAATTCTTTTTTTCCTATCATCATCATTATTGAACCAGTCACAGCCTCAGGGATTATGAGACAGACACCCTTTGGACTATGGAATGCTGTTTATTTGCAACTCTCAGGAGCCAGTGCCCTGACATCAGATACGTTTGTAAACATGACTGCTACGCTGACATGGGGTGCAGGACTGTATTGCTCTCTTCATTCTTAAATGGAGTTGCCTTCAAAAAAGCACTTATCTAAAGCAATGTTAGTCATTACTATCTGTGTGAAATTTGTACAATATTGCCAAAAGCTGTATGATTGTATTTAATATCTCGGGTTCATTTTAACAGAAGAGCATAACTTGGTTATCTATAATACATTGTTTGAAGACTTCCAGCTAATTGTTAATCTATCATTCAAATATAATTAGTTTGATTTCAAGTATTCTGCCTGCCAGTTCTTTCATTTAGTTTGGTGTACATCCCACTTGAAGTGAAACAGCTTTAGCAATAGTAACTAGGGAACACTGATTGGGGAAGGTCAATGTTTTACTATATCCGTGACATTTCAAATCAAATTAATGTTGTCAGATTGGGAGCAGCAACTCCACTGAGTGGAAGGGCAGGATAGAGCAAGGGAAGGAGACGGAGAAACATTTGACATTTCTGTCAATAGTAAATTGTTCATCTCCACTCTACTATAATCACATGCAAAAAGGAAAGAGTATTTTGCTTGTAGGATACACTGAAGGTTTTGCTTGGTGTTCTTTACTAGTGATAAGAATCCTTTTTGGAGCAAAGTCACATTATGTTCTTCAGTTCTGTATAAAGCTGTAGTTATCTTCAGTGAAATACTATATGGTTTTTCTGGTTCTTCTGTAATATGGCCTGCATTCTGTTCTGCAAGATTTGGCATTTTCCTAAACTTATAAACAGGGTTTAGTTATTGAAATGAAAATGTTGATGTTCAAATAAGCTATTTCTTTGTATTTTTATACAGCAGAACACTATGTGCTATAACATCATTGCTTCTAGATTTTCTTCATAGAGCATTTAATTTTCTCATTTTGCTTGACAAAGAAGTGATGCAGCTTCCATGGAGCATATAATGTAGCGCCAGATATAACCTCTATCAAACATATATTTTTTAATGTTTACTTCTAGCTTCAGTTGGTCAGAAGATGATTTGTTTCATAGCAAGCAATAAGTTCTTCAGGTGTGCAAAGTATTTCAATGTACATTTTTTGTTTTAAGTTACTATCATTGTTACTGACCTGACTTTTAGATGTACAAAGAGATTAAAGGTAATTACCCCATATCACCTCATAAAGGTAGGGGATGGGGAAAGCACTATGGTTTGCAACCTCAGTTTCTGTGGAAGCACAGACCTTTGCTGCTTGAAGTCTTCCCCATCTTTTTCATAATTTCCAAGATCAATGACCATGAAGCCAAAACCTTCAGCCTTCTCAGAAACAAAATTCTCAATGAAATTGGTTGATGCACAGCTGTACTGCAGGGAGGTCTGGTGTAGATTTTTTGAACAGTTGGTTTCACTTAAAAAGATAATCTCACCGTCACTGTTGTTCCTAGCTCAGTGGAAAAAAGGGACCCTGTCCCTGTCTGCTCTGTTTTCCAAGAAGAAAGCTGGCACTCTGTACTTTGTTGTGGGTGTGAGTGTGAATATCAAACTTCCTCATGGAATGAGCCTCGCAAGTGCTAACTGCAGAGTAAAACTGGCTATGCAAAGGGATGGACTACTTTCTTAGACACTTGCTATACAAAAATTAAACGTGTTTACAAGGAGGAAAAAAATATTAACAAAGTCCTGACTGCAAGTCCTTCTTTCATAACATCCAACAACAATTTCTTTTGCTTTGAATTTGTGCAAGTGAAAGAAGCTAAACACATTTTCTGTCAATAGCCATCTGTCCATTAAAAGAGAAGTATCAACCATCCTTCAGTTACAGGGCAGACAGCAGTGGTGGTTAACACAAAAATACTTCAACCATTGCAGGTGAAGTGTGGCCTGTGTGTCATCTTTTTTTTTTTTTTTTTAACTAAACTGATGCAAAATCCAGAACAAAAAGTAATTAAGAGGTCTGAGTTTGCAGGACTAAGGGACTAATGCAAATGGAATGAGTACTAATAGAGCCAAAATTGTGTTCAGATATGTTTACTCTAAGAAAACTTTAAAACCTTTCTTCCTGCTAATAATGGGGGCTGTGCACACCTTCCTTATAAGTGGATATAGGTTTTGAAACAAGTTAATAAGTACAAAAGGCACTTCTTGTTCAAAGATAAATGCTCTTGTTTCTATGATTGTTTACATTAAAAAGTGACTGTTCAAGAAAATGGTCACAGCTGTTAGTAAAACCACCCAGCAAGTTTAGAAATGCAAAATCAAAGAAAGTGTGCATTGAAATATATGCAGATAAACATAAAACTTTACCATGCATTTAATTATCTTGTCATTACAGTTTTAATAATGCTACAGATGATAAGATTTTAACTACAAAGTTGAATTTAAAAATAATTATATTATATTATGAAAACTTCTTGTATTAAGAAGAAAGATAACATCTACAAAAGAACCACCATAAGATGTCAGAGCAGTTGTCACTATCATAAGCTTTTTTATGTAGCGCTTCCATTATGAGCAAGTTAGTTGATTTTATTCTCACTTGCTTTATAACAGTTGTCAAATTTACACCCGCAGCTGTTTTCCCTCTGATATTCCCAGGATAAATAAATTTAGTATTTTTGCTGTGAACAGAGTAAGCTGATCTATATGCAACCAACATGATGTCTATATCACCTGCCAATTCCCCCTGTGAGAAGGTAGCCACCACTTTGACAATAACAATGCAATGCTGGCTGCAGCTTCATCCTACTTGGTGGTTCTTTCTTTCATAGCTGTCTGTCCTTACTTCGAACTGCAGAGCAGTGCAACCCCCCTCAAAGTCCAGTGATCAGGATTCTGCACCGTTTTCAGATACAAAGAGAAGATGTAGGTCAGGTCTGTTCTCCGAGGCTTTTTGTAGACAGGGCAGGAGTACAGATTCCCGTGCTGCTTCCTGGGGTCGTTCAGTGCTGTCCTGCTAACAGCGTACACGTGGACTACGGGAAGGCTGGTGAACAGCACCTGAGAATGTTAACAGACACACAGGGCTCAGCATTAGAGAAGCAGGACGGGGTGTCTAAATTCTAAACACTGGAACTAGATTCAGTGCCAGCCTTCAGCAAAAGCACCTCAGGAGAGGTACACCTGAGAATACAAGTCCTACACTCACTACTATGTCGACACTAACTTTAAGCCCATGGCAGCTCAGGGACAACAGCTATCAGGAAGCCTGTTGGAAGGAAAGGAAAGCAGAAAAGTAGAAACCTGGAAAACTGCATGCTGTGCGGGTGGTTGGAAAAATGTCAGGGTGGTTCTAGGAGGGATAGCAGCCATTGTCTTTTTTCCCTTCCTTTACTCCTTTCACTGATGTTTCCCATTCTTTCCCCACCTCCTTTTTCCTGAATGGCAGGACTGGAGTTACAAAAACCAAGCTGCAACTAGCAACCCTCCTTGTTACCTCTGCACTGCTGACAGTGGAGCTTCTAACATCCAAGGTGCTTCTTGGGTGTTTATCCTAACTAGATATAAACTCAGGTCTTCCACCAAGATAAAGTATTCATTGTCAGGGGACAAAACAGACCCAGATTCAAGAGCAACATGGAACCCTGCTGAACACTCCACTGCACTTGAGTAAATTCTGTGTTTGAAGGAGTCTTGACAAACCAGGCAACAGAGGTTTGGTTTGGAAAACTTTTCTCTCAGTCAGACACAGAAATGTTTTACCTGTGGACAGGAATTACCTCAATTCCGATTCCAGGACAGTCAGCACTTTTTTTTTGGAAAAAGTGTACCAGTGCAGACAATGACAATTTTCCCTGGACCATGACTACAGCATCACTACTCCATAGCAAGATTTTAAATCCGCTTAGTCACATCAGTGAAACATAACTCAGTGCATGGGTAACTGAGCATAAGCCCAGAACTAATAATCTCCTCATATTAAAAAACAAACACTAGGGATTTCTAGTCAACCAAACTATGATCTCCATATCAAACCTAGCCCAGGGCTTTCGAAGCTTTGATACGGTCCCCCTTGGTCAGTCAAAAGAAGACTGACTATGGGGTGCACTATTTTATTCAAACATAACTGTGCTGCTAGGGCCCCTGAAGCCAAGAAGCTCAGCATCTGTTTGCTGTAGTGCTATGCATCCTAAATTCACGTTCTGACAGAAGTCTTCTTGTTCACTTCTGGTAGGCAAAGAGAGGGTAACCAACACTAACCACTAGTGTTGGTTACCCTCTTAAAACCTGTTGTGAAACCACTGCTGCAGGCACTCAGCATAGTTCCTGGTTTTCCCAGAGCCTTATGCCTCAGCCTGCTACACTCACTCGATCCTTACCTTTGGTGCTGACTCCACCAGCTTGCTGTTCCTGCGGTCCCAGCCTGCCCCTTCGAGGAACAGGCCGTGTATGTAAACCCCACCAATGTCAGCAGGAGGAGGGCCAACAACATCTTCTTTCATCATCTTGGTCACTTCACTGCATAAAACAACACTGTCCAGTTCCCACCCTTTGGCCAAATTCATGCGAGTTGTCTCTTGCCTCATGGCCGTTAGGAATCCCTAAGGAAACACAAAGGAATGTGACTTAAGAGGATTTTTTTAAAAGCCTTGGACTTAAACCATTTCCAGCTTTTTTTTTTTTTTTTTCCTATGTAAGTGACATCAGCTGTATAAAAGTTCATCTTATAGGCTTTCATGTACATATAAACTAAATTCAGTAGTGTAAATCCAATGCTTTCCCCAGCATCAGGCATCCATACATAATTGGTGTGCACATGTTGGTGTTAAGAAGCCCTCAAGTTGGCTTATTTAACATGTCAGAAGTGCCTCTATAACTCACCTCTCATGCTTTTATAACCAACCAGATGTTTATAAGGCTGTCATATTAATGTGTTTTGAGAGATTCCAAACACAGGTAATTTCTAATTTCTCTAACACTGGCTATATTATTCATCTGTTCTTATACCAACATTGTAAAAAATGCTTCTCAGTCAACAAATAAGCATTTTACAGAACATAAAGGAAACACCAGCTGGAATCATACCATTAAATACTGAAAAGCCTCTGACATTTCTCTCAGTGAGTTCTTTGTATACTACAATAACACAGTGTTTTAGACAACAGCAAGTTAAACCCAAAGCACTCCAGCAGCACAGATAAAACTAACTCTGTTCTAGAGAGCTACAATCTCATGACATTGGTATAAGCTAGCAAAAGACAAGGCTGAAGATGCTGGTTAGCTTCACTGATAACAGCTGTCCATGGGAAAGCACAGTTCAGTACATGGGAAGTGCCTTAGTCCTTAGAGAGTGGAGGGCAGACTTCTTTGCTGTTCCAGTGATCATGCTGTAGATGTGCATCTTATTTTACCTTGTGGAAACCCATCTGTGTAGCAAGGAGGTGAATTAATAAAACACAAAATTGAATATGCAAGAGCAATGAAAAGGACACCTAGGAAAGAGTAAGTTTCCCAACATATTTCAGAACAGGGAGTTAAAGCATCTGGAGACAGAGAAGGGGGGATAGAGAGCCACATGAGAACACACAAAGGTGGGAATCAGTGAGCCAACAGCACAACTAGGAAGAAAGCAGGATGGGAATGAGGGAATTAAATGAGGGAATTGAAAAAGTTTTTTGTTTTTCTTCAATATTCACAGAGTGAGATGTTCTGTTGAGCTACCATTAGGGCCAAATATATGGCAAGAAGTCAGATGTGGGAAAACCAGCAAATTGTCTACTGAAGGCAGGGGCCAGTCTCTGGCTGATAGGACTGGAGTGCTCCAAGCCCTTGGTAGCCAGGCAGTACCCTTTAAGTTATGAGAATGTGAGATGACTTTCATGAGCTCAGATGTTTCTGTTAACTTACACTGGTTGCTTCTCATTAATATAATACCAGAGACCCCAGGACAACTGTTTTAAAGAAGTTTTGTGATAGCTCAGATAATGGTAATTGCATTTGAAGTAGTTGAGAACTCCAGCGTACAGCTGAAGGAGATGGGATTAAAGGCCAAGTTCTTCTATCAGAAATGCCATTAAATGAAAGCAGAATCCTTGCAGTAATTTGTGGAATTTTAATTTGTAGAAACATACTAGAACCAATAGTTTAAAATACATGAAGTGTTCACTGCCATGAGGCCCCAGAGGGCTACTGGATCCCAGATAAACTGAAATATTAAAGAAAGAAGAGCTTGAAGAGGACAGAGCCACGACTGTATTAAGGGAATCAGTTCAAAGGCACCATGGAAACATTGGAATAAAAGTAAGCTCCAAGCTGTGAGTTGTCTTCAGGGATAAGGTTTAGATATCAGATTATTCCTACAGAGATAGCAGGACCTATACACTTTGTGCAGTGGGACTTTTCATACTTATCTGCTCATTTGAATGAATCCTAGACAGCATTTGAAGGCTGCAGGTGTGAGCTGGAGGCCCAGCTGGGTGTCCCAGAGTGGGTGAATGGCACAAAAGAGAGCAAAACAGAAACAAGTGGTTTGAGGTGCCACTGTACAGCTGAGGCTTTGGCTCATCCCAAAATCCTCTGTCAGGGACATAATGACCCACTTGCCATGACATCTGTTTCAATTTCTGGTAATCCTTGGGTTGGTTTTTTTTTTGGTTTGGTTTGGTTTGGTTGGTTTTGGTTGGTTGATTGGTTAGGGTTTTGGTATTTTTCTTGTATATGTGTTTTCCTTTTCCTGAATTTCTCCCTGTCCAGCTCACTGAAGACTGCTAAAGCTCTCCCCCTTTTGCCTTTTAACAACTCATGTGAACTAACTCTGAACCTTCTAGTGAGGGAAAAGCAGGCACACACGGGAACTGTTACAAAAAACATGAAAATCAGTGAAGTCCATTGCTCTCAGAATCATATTCTCTCCTTTGCCTTACTTTGGAGGCCCCTTGTTTGTCACTCACTTTGCAAATACTGAGCAGATTATGGCAGGTTTGCTAGAACTAAGAGGACACTGAGGAATGGAGGCATTGTACTTCATATTCTGATTAGTATTAACATTACTTTGGCATCTAAGGGTTGTAGCAGCAGGTTGAGGGTTCATTATGCTGAGAACTACACGAAAAAGACAGTTTTGCCTCACAGTGCTTGAATTCTATATACAAGTTGACAGGAACTGGATAGAAAGATGCAAACAAGGAAACAATAAAACACTGTCAGCCACTGAATGGAAATTGGGAGGAAGAAATAAGAAATGCCTAATGTCAAGTTTTTGATGAAAAAAATCCAGTAACATCAGATTAACTTCCCAGAGGGAGAAAAATTCATGGCATTTCTTGTTTTGTTTGCCCCAGTTATCTTGGCCCAGTGCAGACACACATGGGGAATCAGGTTTCTTTTATACAGAAGTCTGAGCCAGCCCTCATTTGTATCACTAAAAATAAAGATTAACTTCTGTGAAATTACTGAATTTATCCTAGAGTATAAACAGTCCAAGAGAAGGCAGAGGAGTCTGGTCCTATATTATTTTTTATTGCCAGAATGCCTAATTTTCCCAGTGCTATAAATCTACTTTATTGCCTTGTGTTATCCGTGGCATTTATCCACTGACTGTGAGGCAAACAGCGAGATATATGCAAGTAGGCAAATGATTTAGGAGCTGCATTTCATCTCACAAATGAAAGGATTTTTCTGACAACTTCTCAGGTATTACAAACAAGCCATTAGAACTGCAGCATTAACATCTCATCACCTAAGCTTGTTTTAGAAGACAAAAATCAATTTTCATAACACATGAAATGCTGATTTTAAGCACAGCAGTATGACTATTAACGAAGTAATAGCTAATTAAATAGAAAATTAGTCTTTGCTCAGGTGAACTGCTTTAGAATGAGCCACTCCTACAGCCTAGGTTACAGAAAATGGTGACAACAATAACCATCTGATTCTTAAGCTTGTGATTGTCAGCAAAAATAAATGTTTTAATCTCTGCACACAATGTATTTAGGGACTTTAAGAACTAGGGGTTATGAAGTGTGTAATTTTTGTATTTCTAGAGGCTTTCTCATTTACTATGGTCTATTAAATCACATTTTGTTTGGGGACATTTTACACTGATTATTTGGCAGCTCTTTGCAGAAATCCAGCTATTTTGATCCAAAACAACGTAGGATGCCCAATTTGGGCTGGCAAAATTTCAGAACCAACACAACCCCAGAGCACAAAAAAGCCATCTGAAATGTCCAGTACAAAACCTCTACCAGCTCTTGCTCATCTCTAGGGCAAAAGCAACCACCAACCCAGCCAAAAAGGCTGTTAGGGTTGCTTCCAGCCTGATCATTGCAAAAGTTACTTTGAAGTATTTTCGAATGCTGCTATCAGTGTGTTGTTAGCAAACCAAGCACTGAAGCATAATCGTTTTATTAGAACTCCTACTCCTCTCCCTCATACTTGAGAAGCCTTTGCTCAGGGGTTCTGTGAGCCCCCTTCCATGCTATAAAGTTGTACTGGCAGACAGCTGACACACACAGGGTAGATGATAGATGGATATTTCCCAGCAGTAGTCCTAGAGAATGCCACTGTTGCTTTCTCTATTCTAGGCAGCTGTTTAAGCTAGCTTTTGCATTGCTAACAAGTACTGAGATTAAAATAGATCTTTAAAATAGCTCTTTCCTAAGGCTTCATAGAAACCTGTTGGCTGGATACTCTCACAATGACTCATTTCCACAACTCACACTTCCCACAAACATCTGTGGATCATAAAAAGCTTTAATGAATGTGAATAGCTCTGCAAAGAAACTACACATCATCTAGGTATGTATACTTTACTTCTTTTAACTCTGCTCTCAGCTGTTCCCTTTTCTGTGTTTCATTTCATGCCAGATTTTTATTTTAGATGGTGCAGACGAGAGGCTGTATTTTTTATATGTCTCTGCAGACCATGTCTGGCACAATTCTGGGGTGGCATGAATAACAAACCTTCCGTTTCAAGGAACTGATTTGCAAGGATTGAGAACCAAGTCCAAATCTCTTCTTCCTATGTCAAAGTTCTGGAACTTATCTTGTTTTGTACTCAGAGGGATTTTCATGCAATAAATAAAAAACAGATTACTGTAACAGAAGAGGTAAAAAAAGGAAGATCAAGTTGAAATGTGAAAGCTTGTACTTACCCAATTTCCTCACTATAATTAAAGCAGCCAAAAGAAGTATTTCATTATTTCAGGAGCATTGTTTTGTTCTAGCAAAAATTTTTTTAGTAGATACTGAAGATGTTTTATCCTATATTTATGCTAAAAAATTCATATAGATTATATTTCATATAGTCAATATTAAGTTAACTTGAAGTTCTTCCAAGGCCTAATTTAACTGTTACTCAGAAGTTATAAAGGTCAACGTGGCAGTCTTACCTGTGGATTAAAGAATCCTGTCATCCAGAACTGGTTTGGACGGCCATCCTGCAGCCAGCTGCTGAACTGCTGGTTTCGCTCAAGAAGCTCAGTAAACCAAAATCCTAAAGTAGTTGACTCCCAGGAAATCCTAAACCACAGTTTTGGAATTCTAGCATCATAAATATTATCTAAAGCATCTTGCAATTCTTCTGACATAATTATGGTTCCTGGAAGATAAGTAAAACGTTCAGAATGAACTTTCCCCAGCTTGCAAAGGCAATTATAACTTCCAAATGACATTCCAAGTCTAATAAACCCTCTTTTGTTGTGCCTTAATTGCACACCTGTAGCACTGCAGTCTTATCAGTTTGCAGTTAATTTGCTCAAAATTATAAGACTTGATTCAAAGCTAAAGGCGATAAGATAAATGATATTTCTTCTGTTGTTTTGATCAGAAACAAAGATATGTTTCTTCAACAACTTCTCCCTCGTACACATTATTTATATTCATTATATTCACAGTGTGTCTGGAATGTGATTAATCATTGAAAACTTTTTTTACAAATTTTAATGGATCCTACATGCATGATCAATGACAGAGATACACTGTGTAACTCATCTATATCCTAAGCATGTACTGGCAGTGATTATATTCATGAAATTCACTGTTATTAATGATAACTTTGTACATTTCCATTATCAAGATTCTCAGTGGGAA
Organism: Phylloscopus whistleri; assembly: GCA_017589585.1. Lineage (NCBI taxonomy): Eukaryota > Metazoa > Chordata > Aves > Passeriformes > Phylloscopidae > Phylloscopus > Phylloscopus whistleri. Next base: position 177,373 of record JADMLD010001549.1, read on the forward strand.
AGCAGTAGGTAGAATAAAGCTAGAGGCAAGATTTTTATTTTTTTTTTTGGCAATGTGTACTCACGTATTCCATGTACAGTGCTATTCTCTCCACTAAAACATTGACATTTACTAAGACAGTGATTTTCCAGTGACACTCACCATTCCATGTGCTAGAAGTTCCTACACCTTATGTGCTCTCAATAGTACTGAGATCTGGCACACGGCCATGCCTCAGGATGACTTCTCTGCTCCAGAAACTGTTTCTATTATTTATTCTCTTAAAGAAACTGGTCTGGTACCTCCTTTGATTAAATATTCATATAAAACCAAAATTCAACGTATCATCACACACACAGCTGCTGTAATTGCCACAAGTACAACATGAGATACCAAACAGAATTAGGTGGCTGCCACCACAGAACATGTAAAGGAAAGGGAAGTGGTCTGGGTGACTGCAAACAAAAACTGCAATGGTCCATGCAAACATACCCATAAGGAAACGTCACCTGTAAAAAGAAAGCATTTCAAATCCCTTCCTTCCACTGAGGTTGACAGGGCTTCAGTTGAGGGGAAGGAAAAAAGTATCCAGAAACCAAACACCAGCTCAATTTTGAAGAATACAGCGTTACAACCTAAACACTTCTATAGCAGTGTGTGCAAATTTAGTGCTTTCTACAATATATAAATGGCAAATAGGCCTTGATCTCTTCCAGCAGATAATGACTGATCTGTTTCCATTTATGTGCACCTCTTTTTGTGCAACAAATTCCTTGAGAAAACCATTAACTTTTAGAGAGCTCTAAATATTAAAAAAATACTGACTATCCTGCATTCCCTGCAATTGCTCTGTGGTCAGGCTCAGAATCACATTCTGGAGTAGCTAAGAGACTTTTATAACACAGTTAATAAACCTTCTCTTTGGATATTAATCTTCTCTAATATATAACCAAGAGAACCAACATTTAAGGAAGAAATCACTCCATGTCTTCTCCATTTTGCTTAGAAAAAACGTTGTACTACATCATACACTTTATTTATAGAGACAGAAAAAGTGGGGGGAAAAGTCTTGCAATGTGTGTTGGTTTCAACTTCAGAGCAACCATACTGAGGGCACAAAACAAGTGTGCATCCTGGTTTAGCCCTGGGGATCACTACCATTGAACTGAGAAAGAAAGAACTCTTTCAGCTCTGGTTATTCCTTTTTTTCAGGCTGATACATTCAACTTTCTCCTTTCTTTCTCTATTCTTCAGGGCAGGCTGGAGCTTTTCAAATAGGGAGATACAACCAGTCTCTGCCCCGAAGCATTGTGAAATCCCTTAGGATGTCTGCCTGCTATGACTCAGAGCAGCTGTTGAGAATGTTAAGCCAGAGTGTTCTTGAGGATGAGGTATGTTCACAGCTCAGGCCGTGCCCATGTATCTGCATAAATATTCCTAGTGAGTGGGTGTCATCTCTGGCAGGAGGCATACCATGCTTGAATTTCAGCACTGAATGGCATCTGTGGGTGTTGGGATGCATTCCTGCAGCCAAAATACTCTGATAAAAATAAAAATAACGAACAAAATAAAATAGCTGCCAGAAATAAAATCAGTACCATAGGAGAAAAACCATGCCATCTTTCTGGACAAAAGTGATACAGGTGTTTGAAAAACTGTCTTTGATAAATTGAATGAGTAGTAGAACGCCATGGGCTTCTCATATTTAACTTCTGAGAACCTCTGGGCACTGTGCTATATGAAGAGACTGAATGTCCCATGAACTTAACATGGCAGGCTTGAGTGTTCTATGAATCAGACAGGCCAACTGTTTATAACTTGGTTATTTTGGGAGTTACTCCATGATATTCCCTTTCTTGAATGAAATAAAGGCCATCCGAAAATGACTGATGAAGGGTCAGGTCAGTTAAAGAAAAGAGGGCATTTCCATACTTCAAAATTAATATCTACTATAACCATGCTGTTTGCACAGTATACACAGATTGGAAATCAGGATTCTCCTTTTTGATTGCCCTACATTTATACCATCTCCCTTCTAAACCACATATAAATCTATCCTGTTGCTGAGCGGTGAATAACCCAAATAAAGCTTCTCAGTTCTGAGGGTAACTAGCTTTTATTGATAATTAAATAGTCTGTTCTTTTAAAGTGATCTGGTTTTAGGGTGATTCATTCAATAGATATAATGCTTGAATAGACTACATCAGGAGCCTGTATTATTTCTTGGAGTTGACCATTTTCACTACCATACCTCCCACAAATTGAATCTGAAAACTGTGGAATTTGTAAAATTTGGATCTGTTTTGAATTTCACATTTATGAAAGTGTCTATCTGGAATAGGAAACTTGCACAGTTCATTTAAATGAGTAGCTAAAGTTAGGAACAAAGGAAGGATCTTAAATTCCAGCATGAACCAAAAAAAGCTTTGGTCCACTGACTGATTCTCTTCCCACAGGCACAGATGTAAATCAAAAATAACAAGAATAATTATGTAGGATATAAAATGAGATGAGAAAAAGCTACTTTCTCCATCAAGTACAGTTTGCCAGTAGCTGATATCATTATAATAAAATTGGAGACTAGCCCTGGAGGACAATACTTGCTAGACACTGCGTCTGTTAAGCTAGCCTGAACAGTACATAGAGAAAAAAGCTCAGTGAAAGCATCAACCCATTATTGACTGTCCCAGTTGCAACCCCAGATGCTGACCTTTTCAGCCTTTAATCCTCACTCAAGTTTACCTCCCAAAGAACCTGCCTTGTTCTTGAAGCAGTCACACCTTGCCTCCACCACCAAGCTCCAACTCCCTCTTCTTTGCTGAACATGTTGAAAAGAAAATATCAACTTGTTTATAAATCCCTGAGTTTTCTTCTCTTTCTGACATGGCAACAGCTAACATTTGCCTGTGTTTTCCCCAAAGCTTTTTAAATTATTCCACCCAAATGCACAACATATAAAATCTAATGTATGTTTTCCTATACCTAAAAATTTATTTTTTGCACAAGCTTGCACAAGTGCTCCAAATGCACTTCAGCATTTGGAGGTAATTCCCAGAAAGTTCTCAGAAGCTCATTTAACTCCACCACACTGTTTTAATCCCAAGGTCCTTCAACAGTTTGTTGCTTTCTTTTGCTCCAGCTCTAGAACAGGAGGAGTAAGACAGGCAGCCAAGACCTGCAATGCACAACACTCTCTCCATGTTTTACTTGTAGACTGATATTCTCTCCAGCTGCATCTAACCTTTGCCCCTGCTCTGTTTTCTCTTTGTTTCTCACCTTTCTTTTTTGGTGCAGAATCTTCTGATTTAATTCTTCAAGTCAGGAGAGATGAGAGGGACTAAGAAACTTGAGTAGCATGCAATTTTTTTTAATAGAAAAGCACAAAAATCCTAAGTTTTCTTCAACAACTAAATCCTTCAGTCAGAAAGACGGCAATTTGAAAGCAACCTTGTAAATTGTTATGAAAATTTACCATCTCCAGTACTAAATACTCTTGGCTGAAGAGTCCTTTCCATCAAAAGACTGAAAATAAAAAGTTTAAAGCAGTAATTTGAAGATGAAAATCCACACACAACTCTACAAAAAAAGTAATGCAAATCACTGCCCTGAGCTAGAGCAATACAACAGGCAGATAAACTCTATTCTGTAGTTTGTCCTTAATGCACAGTGTGTGTTTCTAAACAGTTGTCCTGGCCAGCATCATGGCAAGCATATGCAACACCTATTAAGAAGTTCAGAAATGATGTGCCACACTGTGAAAGACAGCAGGAGACATTCTGGCATTCTTATCAGGATGAGAAGTAAATAATGGATGGGAGCTGCTGAGCCAAGAGTAACTACACCACAAGACACCCTAGAGTCATCTCCCTCATTCCTCAAATGATCTCTCCATCATTACATTCCATCAATGTCTTCACTGAGAGCTCTGAATAATTTTCAAATAAAATCCTCATCCAAAAGTGATGATTCCTACAAGCCTTCCACACACAGACACAGACACACACAGACACACACACACACAGACACACACACACAGACACACACAGAGACACACACAGAGTAGAACGTAGTAAGGCAAGAGTCCAAGATCTTTCAGTCCAAAATTCTATTACCGTTGTCACCAAGCCAAACTAAAACTGTGTTAGTGTTAGCAGTCTTATACCATTACCAGTCAAAATAGAACTTAGCCAGACTGGGGGAATGAGTCCATGCTTCTTCCTTTCATGGGAAATTGCCTTTCCTGTGCATTCTGGCAAGAATAATTTCCTCAGCTTCACTTTTTCATGCATGTAGGTTAAAATAAATTACCAGCTACCTCTTTTGACTCTTTTGGACTTCATTTATATCCCCCTTATAGGGTGCCACATACAAGGAACAGAAATTCCTTGCAGAGCCATGATACAAATGCTACTTTCAACTTCATGGTATTCTGAGTTGGAAAAAAGTAGTGAATCTTTACCTTAGGCTTCACACACGAGCTTGTGTAGATGACATAAAAATCCTACACAACTCCTATAACATGTAGAACTACGTTGCCATAGAACTGCTGTATTTTTAGGAAACGTGTTATCAGGAAAGGACTTCTCTCTCCTAACTCTGCAAATACTGCACAAATAGCAGTGGGAGTTCTGTGATCATGTGGTACATATATGACATGAAAAGATAAAAAAAATCCAAGATTTGTCAGATGTTTTTCACTTGTTCATGAAGTAGGCAATTTAGGCAATTCCCAAGGATTAGTTTGAAAACACAAAGCCTGTAAGGTACCAGAAACCAGAACTAAGTAGGTGCAGTTTTATGTCCAAAGTAGAACCTAGATAAAAGTAAATGAGTTAAGCATTTTTTTTCTTTCACAAGAAGCTCTTAAACACAAATTTAAGTGAGTTAAAAAGAATAAGGATTAAAATCAAACTAAAAGCTGTGTTTATTTCCACTGCCAAGGATTCGGTACCCACTTCCAGTGCTACTACAAGTGTGCTCCACTTCATTCACGAAAAACACTCCCACAGAATCTCTCTTCTCACTTTCTTCACCAAGAGAAGACATCAAAATGCTTACCACTCTTATTCAGTGTATGGAGAAATAAAGAAAACCCCACAAAATCTCACAGAAAGGCCACATACAAATAAACTCAAACAAACTCTAAAAGGCTAGGAATAATTGGATGGGTTACTAGATTTAATTGCATTTAGAGACACCACCTACACTAGTGGGAGAGGGGATTTGAAGTACACACTTTACAATAAAGAGTGGAGGATTAGTATTCTGTCCCAGAGGCCTCAACACCACCAGAGGTGGGACATAAGTACACAGGAACTCTGCAGCTCACAAAGAATGTGCAGCCCTACAAAGAATGGTCATTTTCTGACAGGGGTTCAAGATCTCCTGCTCATAACACATTAAGATGTGGCATTTTTGGTGCAAACCCCATGTCTTACTTCTACTTGTCTCTGAAAAGATTTCTCTGTTTGGAACATGGATTCTACTTAGGGCATTCGAGAGGACAACAATCACTGCTGTGTTCTGATTTATGGTGAAGCTCTGTATTATGCCAACTGTGAAATAAACTCTGGGCAATCAATAAGTAATTAAAGCAGAAGTAATGGTTGGGACATAAGTGAGAGTACAAAGTGCAGCTACAATCTAATTACTACAATTTGAGCCAGAAAAAGTATCCCTCTGGGCAGCAAAGTTTATTGATGGAGATGCAAGCTTCTGGGGCATATTTGCCAACAAACATGTTGGACACATGCTGAGCATCCTCACCCCTCCCAAAAGCTGAACTGCTTAATCTGCCCTCTGCATAGAAGGACAAAACTGTGAAGTTCTGTCCTACATCACTCATGTTCTACATCCCTCATGTTCAGCTGCACCTGGGCTCTCTCTGAGGAAGGCTTTACATTATACCTCAAATGCAACTTGGTGAGCAACATCAAAATAACAAGGTCCATCCATTCACATCCAAACTGCAGAATCAGGTATTCAGACCTCCTTTCACAACCTAAAGACACACTATATTCTTAAACACCAAATTTATTTGAAATTATAGGTCTGGTAAAAGTGGGTGCTGGGACCTTAACGGGTTTGTGAAGCCAGAGCCAGATATACCAGCAGGGCAGATGTCAAAACTTACATGACCTGTTTGAGTAGGCACATCAGTTCACCTCTTTGTAAAGAAAATGAAGCACCTCAGACGACCTGAGATTGCAGTTGACAAGTTTTGGGAGAGAATCTGGTATGAATCTAGAAACAGTTGGGGGTTTTCCCTTTTGCTGAGGTAGAGTGCCCAAATGTTCTTTCCATCCCCTAATTAACAGTGTACCATATGCACCTGATATGGCATGACCATGCCAGAAGCCATTCATTGTTATTGTTAACTATACATCCAATTTTGTTTTCAGAGCAATTTTTCACTATATTTAACTTGCCTGTCCGTAAGAAATTATGTTTTAGAGAATTGCATGAAACTTTCAGCATTAACTTGATTAAACATCTGGCAGAAGACTGTGCCCACTGTGGAACTGAGTGTGAAGTGCAAATAAATTATGTTACTCATCCACCCCTCTGCAGAATATTATACATACTGAGAATTTAAATATATCTGTCACAATCAAGGAGAGATTAACACTTTATTGGATGGAAAATATTCTTTTTATTTACTTGAAAAGGGGCTCTATTCACATATGAAAGGGAACTTCCAGCTCAGGAAGAGGGGACAATTGTTTTTTCCAGCTTGATCTTTGCATATGTTATTACAGAATGAAAGTATAATGTTATTATAATGAAACATTATTAGCTTTGGGCACATTTATGAACTTCTTTCCTAGATTCAGATTATAGGCATGAGGTTTCTGAAGCATGTGTTTTTGTCTTAGTGTATCATACAAATGATAGGGGAAAAAAATCCCTTTTGATCCTTATGTAATAAAAATACAAATTTAAAAAAATCTCCCCTCATGAAAGACATTGTCAGAACACCAGTAAGACAGATTACAATAATGCCATCAGCTATGTCAGAAGGGACTAATTCTGAGGCATTCTGACCTGCTTCCTGTGAGGACAGTTTGCTGTCTCAGATAATTTCTGTCTCTCTGCTAGAGAACAGCAGACTTGGGTGAGAGCTTTACCAGTGGAATAGACCCATTCCTGCTTCATTTTAATTTGTTAATTCAAGAAGCTTGGTTGAGCAACAGTACACTTTCCTTCCTGGGTATTTCAACTCTTGCAGATGAGCAGAATAGAAAGTGAAAACAAAAAGCAGATGGCAACATCATTATCCCTTCTTTTTCTTCACTCCTTTTCTGATCAAATTTTCCATCTGCTTCTAGTTGCCTCTGTTCTTGGTTTATTTTAACTTCATTCACCATTGCTCACTTTCAGCCAAATACTCCTGTCTCTGAGAGATACAGAGTGCTGCTTCCTGCCTACTGTGATGCCTAAAAGAAGAGCTATCTCTCTCTTTCTTTTGACTGACACTGCCACTCACTTCAGCTTCCATTTAGAGACATGCTATTTGGTATAACCAGTTTCACAAAAATGTCAAATTTCACCTTAAATTAGAGTCTTTATCACCTTGCCTCCTGAGTTCCCTGTCTCTCAATTACTTAGTAGCAACACTTCTACCTTGTTCTATATCATTACGTCTCAGCTTAATTTCATAAATGACTCTGGTACACGACCCGTGGACTTAATCATGCAATTCAGCTCCTCTGAGCTCTGTAGGATCCTAGAGAGAATCACAGAAGTGAAGTAGTGCTGAGAGACATGAACTGCAATACTGGAGCACATGCATGCAGAATAAATTTAGGTGGAGTGTCCTTAGAGACACAATCAGGAGATTTTAAGGACTAGAATTAATGGTCATATGATAAAGAGAGAGAAAAAGAGAAAAACTGTGTGAGGGAGGGAACAAAAGAGAAAGGAAGGAAATGAGGAGAAATACTTGTTTAGTTATATGGTATAAGCAGCTTCTAGTAATAAATATTGCACTTGAATTCCAATTTTTGATATTGCAGCTTACCATCAATAGCCAGTTTGAGATCAGTCAGTGTAGTTCGAACTCTGGATATAACAAGTTGCATCCGGTCAACTTCTTGACGGAGAAAAATGTTTATGGGCTGAAAAGCTCCCATCTCTTGAAGTCGGGCTTTCACCTAAAAAAGAATAGTGCAATGATTATAAAATCTAATCTCCTGTTTCCCATGCAATAATTTTTGAAAGCAAAAACATTTTCAGAAAAGAAACATTTTAGTAACAGATGGCCATTCAAGTCCTGTGCCAACTGTAAGATTTAGCACACTGTGACTCATTAGCTTACCAGAACGAGCTCCTCCATCATTCTAAGAAGGGAAAGTTCCCTCTTTTTGAAGGGACACAGCAGTTCTTTCTGTCCTTGTTAGGCTGTAGGGTCTTAGATCTTAAAATAAAAAACCCCGAATGCTATACAAAAGCACTGTTTGATGGTAACTTCCTCGTATTCCCAAATTGTGCTGGGTGAACTTTCTCACCTTTTCTTACCCTGCTGAGCTGAAATAATGCAACAAATGGAGTTCCACTTAACAAGCACAATGATATGTAAAAGCTGCTACTTTCAGTAGCATGTGACTTGTTCATAAGACAAGATGCTCATGGACACATACTAGAGAGGCAAGATTGCCAGAAATAATACAGATGCCACAGAAATCTGTTACACCATTATGTGCACCATTTTGCAAGTAGAAGCCTTTGGCCTTTTTCATTTTTAAGGATAACAGTTTCTCTCAAATTCAACAGAGAACATTTTCAAAATGGTATCAGTTGTCTGTGTTGGTTAAGGACATGCCATGATAACAGTAGCAATAGCATCCTCTGTCTTGCTTTTGCACATGATGTGTATGGGATGTGCTGCAGACATGCACTGCATGTTCCACGTGTATCAAAGATCACTGTACACTACAGTGCATGAGAGAGGGTTTAATGGCACCTGCAAAAATCATGGTGCCTATACCCTACAGAGTACCAGAATTCTTGATTTTTCGGGCTTTCCAGAGTTGTTCCCTACTTTTAGAGAGCCAATGGCTCATATATCTCATTGTATACGTTATCACGTATACTATACATTTTATACAAATAATAAACATTACTAAAGATTTAATTATTACCATGAATAGCAAATTTCTGCAAGATGAATATCATACAGCACATGAGTAGTTATAATCACTAGTATAAATGTGCAAATGCTTTGGAAATTTCCAAATCTTAAATTTCAACTCCAAGCCAAATAAAATACTCTTTCTCAACTTTCTATGCTATCCTCCTTGGAAGACAGCTATCAGCAAGGTTATACATCATATTTTAATCACAAGGACCCATGGGTTTGTCAGACAGAATGTCCAAGAAATAGGTGCCAGCCAATTATGCTAATGCTTTGCAGTGTGACAGTACATTTTACAGACTGAGTTAATGTGTCCTGCCTGTGAAAGAGAAAAAAATACTTAAATCAGCTATTACAAGACTAGAGCTGAGGAAATAAAGTTTTTGGATAATCCACACAATGAAGTATTCTGATTATTTCATACAAAATCTAGGGAAAACTTCTGCTTTCTGAAAATTTCACATGAATTGTTAATTTTGCTTCTTGACAAACAGTAAAAACATTCAATTTTTTTTCAGAATACTTAGAAGTCTTCTGCATGCCACTAATAAGAAAGGAATTATACAGAACATAGTCTATGCATTTTATCTTTTAAATAACAAACACATTTTTTATTTCTTGTGTACAAAGCATGTGATCCTTTTGGGGATCATCTGGGGGAAGAATTTTCCTATTTGAGGAAAAATTGTATGTAAAATATTACTAAAGGGGTTATTTTCCAAAATATTAATATTTATGAATCTACAAAGAGGATATGAAATAAAGATTCTAAAATATCACTGTGCTGATTTAACTAGTACAACTACTGTACAATTTAACTAGTGAATTCTCAGAACTTACACATTCTTCTGATTTACTTTCATGTACCTACAAAAATACCCATAATGTTTTGAATAATGGAGCCAACCAATAAAGCAGAAATTTCCTAATCCAACCTATATATGCTCACAGCACTCAATCTGGAGCACCAAGCATAACTAGATATCAAAACTGAAAAAAAAAATAATTACATACTTCTTACTTTATTGTATACAAATCAGTCCTGCTCTATGGTGAGACTTACCGGGTATAACATAGTGCATTTCTTGGAATTCTTGTTGCTAATTTTAAAATACAAGCACAGAAGTATGATTAGCTAGTTTTGTATTAGAATTCTTCTTATCAAGCAATCAGATGTCTTACATCCTGTGCTTTATTTATTATGACATAAATATATGGATACCAACTCTCAGGAAAAAAAAGAAACAAACTCAGAAGACTAAACTCATTAACCAAAATAGCTTTTCTGAGATTAATATACTAATTCCATAAAGCCCACTTAGAACTTCCCCTTTTCATTATGCAAACAGCTATCATCTAACATAAAACAATGTGATTTAAGAAAGGAGCTACTACAATCAGAATCTTAATAGCTTTGTCTACATGATTTTGCATTGCATATCTCTACTGTGTGAGATTCCTTTATGCATATTTCTTAACTGTCCTCAGGTCACCAGTTTCTTTGTCAGCACATACTTTATAGGACTGTCAGTAGGAAAGTAGTTGCTGAACTCATGCCATGATCATTGATCAAGTTACTGCCTACGGTTTTCAGCAAATGCTATTATTTTCAATCAGACATAGTTACTTGTTACATTCTTTGTCAGCAGAAATGGGAAGTCCATCACTCTGTAAATGGGCAAGCCAAAGCTCTTTTCAGGGGATGTCAGGACCCCTTCCTTGTACATAAGAAAGCAGGCAGTAAAATATGTAGAAAATAGAAGAAGCTCTAGAGCTGCATGACCACCATATCTGATAGTGTTGAGAAGTAAACCAGAGACACATTACAGAATCATCTATGTCAGTGTTTCAGTTCAGACCTTGATTTATTTATTTTTTTTATTTTGGGGGTTTTTTTGTAGCAAAAAAACCTGTACTGAAAACTAGATTCCAGGCACAGAAAGATCTTAGCCTCAAATTAAACTAACCCAAAAGGTGTGCTTCAGGGACTCTAAGGTACTTCAATTACTAATGGGTTCAGTCTACAGGTCCAGACTAGAGTTAGACCAAGGCAAATTCCCAAGCAAAATACCTAATGAAGGCCTGGGGTCCTCAGACAAATTCCTATTTCCATGCAATTCTTGCTAATGTAGCCATAGCCTTAGAGGAATTACAGCTAAATCAATACTAAAAAAATGTTAAGGAAAAAACACTGCTGCTACTTGCTACTCCCTAGAAAGCTGATTTTTCAAGATGCAAGGATCATTTTCATTGCAAACTTCTCTGTGTGACAGGCTGACATTTATTCTTGCACCTGTCTCACTCACATGGACTGACTGGACCTAATAATTTTACCACTAATCTCTCTGTAACCTGTGAGGTGAGACCCAGAAGCAAAAGGGGTCCTGAAAGCAGAATTCTTACTCTGAGAAAAATAAGGACAGCTCTTGGTCAGGAGGAAGGTTTATTTTGCTTTTCCATCACCTGTGTCAAACCACAGGCTGAGTAAGCATGCAAAGGTGACATGTTTTGTTTCTACTCTTTTGGGTAAGTCACTGGACTGGTGAGAAGCATTGCAAGAACACAACAACAAAAGAAGCAGCATATATCATAGGGTAAAATGGTTGCCCTGTTTTGAAAGTTGTTGAGATTGAAGTCATTGCTGAAGGCTAATAATTGAGAAATGAAGGCCTCTCTGTGATGGCCTGAAATTTCTCTGGATTCACAATGTATCAAGAGAAAATACAATCCTGAGCTCTGAATGTCAGCAAATAATTGGTTTTGGTACCATCTGTCCCTAACCCAGTCTGTTGGGGTTGTAGCTCTGTGCAAATTCACTCCACACTTTCTAAAGGGAGCCACAAGAACTGATCAAAGGTAGCAAAGGCACCTGCCACTTTCCCTGAAGAGACTCTGATTTTAATTACCTTCAACATTTCCAAATTTTTTTGTTCCTTTTCTCCACTGATTGTATTGTTATACCTAGGTTTTCAAAGATTAACATGTCATGGCATTACTGGAGCACAATATTATTCTAAAAATAAACCCAAGGTACACTGCTAGGACTAATGAAAATTTCTCTTTTTACTGATCTTTTCCAATGAGGCAAGCGTATAAACTCTTTTTTTCTGACACATTCCCTCAGTCTCTTACAATTTACAATATTGGTTTTATTTGTTTCAGATTTATTAAACTGATTAGTATGTAACAATGTCCTGAATGACCAAATGTTGACTTAAATTGACAAACAACAGAACTCACCTCATTCCTTTTTTTTTTCTCAGACATCGCAGGAAGTAATTACATAATCCATTTCACTCCTTATACTTGCAAACATAATTTAATTTGCCATATTGTAGCTTCCGCCAAACTCTGTTGCTTCTTCCCTCAAAGAATACCTAAACTCTCCTTTATTTTTTGTTCTGATTGATGAAATTCTTGGTTATATGTTAGTGACAATGATATTCATTTTCTATTTTGGTATTTTAGTCATTTGGGAATGGGGCTTTTTTCAGTTTATGCAAACTCACATTTAAAAATTTAGCTTTCTTTACAGCTCACTCCAGCTATATCCATGCTTTCTAAGAGGTTCTAGAAAAATGGAGTGACAGTTCAGATGAGAAATACATTTCATTTAGATTTTGTTTGCTTATTGTCTAGATGTGGCCACACTCCTGGCACATCAGCAACACATAAAACATGGACCTGAGAACTAATGGCAGAAAAGGGAAATTCCCCTACAACAAAGAAAGGACCAAATCAAATTCTATGATATAGAGAATGAGACAAGTTCTAAAATGTAGAGGAAGAGACAAGAGATAAATTCACTAAGCAGACTGAAGAAAGAAATGTTGAAAAATCAGGGTCTGGAAGAAACAATGCCAAGTCTCACAATGTTACAAAAGTAAAATCTGTAGAAGTTGTAGAGCAGCTGAGATAGCCAAAGAGATATACTGAAGAATATATTATTAGCAATAAAAACTCTTAGACAATGAACAGAGGATATTCTGTAGATGGTCAGAGCAAAGGAATTACTACCATGTTACAGAAACAAAGCATAATTTTTGGATATTTCTGTGGAAAAGTACCATGTCATCCATCAGTAATACGGACTGAAAAAAGGCAGGTAAATAGAGTGGTATGATTAATCAAAGTGAAGTTCACAGATCAAGATGCACAGAGCCTTATAAAACTAGATATCCTCAGGAAGAGGTGGTATCTACTCTTACTGAACTCACAATGTATCTACAGGAAATACAGAAGAAAAAAGTAGATCCAACAGCACATCCTCGGCACAAACTCACATCTCCTTGGCTGAATCATAGGAGGACAGCTGTCAAGAAAATTAAAGCAAAAGAAATTTCATTTGAAGCTCACAGAAGATGCAAGAGAAATAGTACTGAAGCAAAGAAATGTTAATTCTGAGCACCATTGTAATGATGATTGCTTATAAGAAAATAAACCCCCTCATTTATGATTGGCAGGCCATGAGAAAAGATAATAGTTTGTCATACTGCTTGATGATGAGACTGAAAGAGCAATGGAAACAATTGGTGGTGACTTTTTAATACAGTCACATGAAACAGTATTATACCCAAATACTGCAGTAAGATAGAGAAAGAAAAGTTAAGAGTGAAGGACGGAACGTCCAAAATAAACCTTTCAGACCCTTTGCCCTTTACTACAGTCCCTGGCTCCAAAACTGGTGGTCTCTCAGACTGAGTTGATGAAGTGACGGAAAAGGGGAAGCATCCCCTACATGTGGTTTGTGTGCATAACCTCGGTGAATAAACCAAGAAGGAAAGTGAATGAGCCTAAGATTAAACAAAAGAAATGCCAGAGAAAAACTGTATTTGTTCAAACCATTTTGAAGTGAAATTTGGATTAAACAAGTGTGTGTGCATTTTACATTACTAAAAGGTATTGCACAGATTTCCCAGGGGTAAAACCTGAGGTTAAGACTACCCTCTGGTTACAATGTAAAGGGCAGTAAGTACTATTGATGTTTCCTAAGTATTACAAATTCTTCAGGAGGAAAAAAGTTGGCAGATTAACAAGGGAACGAAGAAATAGTCTTTTGGAGGATTTAGCAAGTACATTGTAAAAACTTAGCTCAATATACATATTACAAATATGGCAAAAGCATACATGCTATCCAGGCATTCAGTATTTATTGCTATGGTAAAGTGAAAAAAAAAATTAAGGAGCAGAATGAAACTAGAAGAATCTAGTTCCATAGAAAAAGCTTTACTCTGATTGGAAGAATAAGGGAAGAGGACTGAGAACAATTTAAGGTGCAAATGATAATTGTAGATCCAGCATGAAAATGATTATATTAATTTATTATTATTATTACACTTACTAGATTTAATTCGATTTTCTATTTCTAAAATTTATTCACCATTAATTAATAATATGAAAGCTAGAAAACTGACTCCATTCTTAATCAAATTCTACAAAAAAAAATCATTTATGTATGTTCTGGTTTGGTTTGTAACCAGGCAGAAACACCAAATCAATGTAGTGGTTTCACGTTCACTTCTCACTATTTCTGTTGGCCAAATTTAGAGAATCTGCTTACTTTTCTCTCTGTGAGATAGGATTATGAGAAAAAGGGAAAACAGTCCCTACTTAAAGTAAACAGATAGATTTTATTAACACACACTGAAAGGAGAAAAGGAAAAAAAGAGAAAGATATTGAAACCTTCAAAACACCTATCCTCCCCCCACAAACTGTCTGCTTTTCCACAAACAACATCAAGCAACAACTTGTGATTTTCAGTCAGTTTTACCATTTGAAAATAGTCTTTCATCAATTCTTTAGGAGATGAGTCTCTCAGAGTCATGGATCCCACTGATAACTTAGAACAGTTCTCTTGTGGCCTTTAACTGTCACAAAACAGCCACCCGGGGAAACCTGCTTCCGTGACACCTCCCATTAGCAACTTCCCAAGCTGCTTACGGGTCATGGGTCTTAGACTTTTGCATATTAGGGTGTCACCTTTTAAAGATGAAACTTTTTTTAACTCCAAAGAACAAAGGATCCTTCATCTCAAAGAACAGAGATACCTTCTCACTTCCTCACTGGCACAGAGGACTTCTCATCTCTCCATTCAAGCATCTCATAAGATTAATATCACTTAGTCCATCACAAACACCTTTGCTCAAAAATCCACACACAAATTTGAACAACATCTTCCCAAATGCATAACTTTCCCATGATTTGAAGGATATTTTAGTCCAGTCTCCATGGCCTTAACAGAAGTCCAGCCAAGTTAGGCCACTCCTCAGGGAAGGGCCAGGGCTCTGGGAGTTCCATTTGCTGGCAGAAAAGAGTTAAAGCTTGCCCAGGCCTGCAATGGGCATGTGATCTCTGCCAGATGGCAGCCACAAAGATCTCAAAGTTGTGCCAGTAGGGGAAGGCTCAGAAACAGCACCAGGATTTCAGTAGTTAGGCAGGCTGATAGAGGCTTTCTCTTCTTCAGCCCTCGGTCTCATCTGGAGTGGCCCAGCTCAGAGCTACTATCAGAGGCTCCAGCCTCTCCTCCCCCTTGCTAGTAGCTGGGGGGAGCTGCAGGATGTTTTACAGCTGCTGCAGACCCGGTCCAGGCTGGGAAGGGGCATATTCTCCTCCCCTGGCCCGGGAGTCACTGGTCCCAGCACCTTCCCGGGAAACACCCGGCCCGCGCAGGGGCTGGCCCTGGCCCGGCCCCCCGGGAGCTGGGAGCTGGGGCCAGCTTCCAAAGCAGGGAGGAAAAAGGCCAGCTTCCCAAGATCCTCCTGAATTTAAGCTCTGTGTGACCCAGAGGTGTACACCTATATTTAATTGGCTAATCTAGTTGTCAATCTCAAGGTCGACCACTAATTGGTTTCTACCATCCATGTTAGCCCAAATCATTATACTACCATTAGGACTCACTTGGTAAGAAGGTGACAAAAGGAGGGGTGCAAGCAGGGATAGATGGAAAAATAACATTAGGGAGATAGATGGTAGGAAATGTAACCAAAAAATGTTGTAGGCCATAAGTAGCTTGAATGAAAACAGGGGGATGAAAAGGGAAGTTCCAAGTTGAATTATGACAGTACAAAAGTGGCTGTTTATACAACACATATTAAATCTGATAAGGGAAGTAGAAGGGAAGACAGAAAATATTGCCAGGGCCCCAAGACTATTAGTTGTTACTTAGGTGGACATTCTAAGTTGGCCAGAGAAGAAAATAAAGCATGCATAGCAAGTTGTAATTCATATTGAGCATTTAACAAGGAACTACAACTGTGGGAAAAAAAGGCACTATCAATGCAAAACAGAATTGTAAAGAATAAAATCATGGAAATGAGGGGGGTTTCAATATTTACTGCTCATGAAACACTTGGCAAGACAGCAGAACCTACTTACAAACAGATGCAAGAATCTCTATGCTGGATTTTTCCATTTAATGGGACTGTTAATGAAAAATGCAAGAAAACACTGACAAAGATACCTCTTATGGCTCAGACCCCAAATAATCTGGAGCAGGAAAAGGTCAGTGATAAAATTCACTCTTCGTCATGGTGGTGTCATAATGGGAGTAGGGAAATTGAATGCTGTGACCACTGTAGGATCACCAGTCCTTCAGAAAGAGGAGCCAGGCTCCTTCTGTAAGCTACTAAGGAAAGCAAGAACTTTCTGAAACCTTTAATGGATCTTCTGAGTTAAGGTGACTGAATAAGTGGACTGTGGCATTTGAAATATATATTTCTGATGTAGGAATATTTTAGATAATAAACCAAAACAGACTTATAAACCCCCATGCATAATTTTAAGAGCTTTTTAAAACACATGCCAGTTAAAGTTAAGAAGCACAATAAAACTTATAAGACAAATGTATATACATGCATACATAAACATCTGTTTTATAAAGCAGCACGTACCTCATGAGGGTTGTAATCTGGAGGTAGCTTCTCCAGCATCTCATCAGCAAGATGCTGCACCGCTGCTTCTCGGGTCTCTCCCCCTCTAGTACTGCTGTCTTTGGGCTGGATACTCACTATGGTACTAAATGTCTCATTAGCCAGGTTGGTCTGATAAGTTACATCTGCATTTGGGTGAAGTCCAAATACCTTAAAGTAAAAAGTATAAAAACGGGGAGGGGAAAGTGATTTTTCTTCTAAAAGTATATGCATGAAAGAATGCTTGAAAAAATGGACAAACAAGGAAGAAAATTCTCAGCTTCATGAACCAATAGATATGAACAGGTCAGTGGAAGTTCTTCCATTTAAATGACCAAGGACCAAACCCAAATTACACAAAAATACTAACATAGGCTGCATATGCAATAGTGTTTTCATTCATATCAGTGGAGGGTTTTTTTTAATTATTATCTTCACATGGATCGTGTTGTGGAATGCTATCAAGGGGTGAGAACAGATTCCTTTCCTTTGGTTCAGACTAGAGCTTGTTGGAAATGTCATATGTGGACATTGACCCCTTAGCATTAGTTTTTTCTCTATGGGTCTATTGCTGTTGTACCAGCTCAAGTAGATGCCCCTATTTATCCAACTAGTTAACATTTCTAACATGTTTTGTTTTACTCAGACTCTTATAAGGCTTATAAGGCTCATAAGACATGTAGCATGGTGAATAAAATAATGCCCACATCCAAAGTACCTAAAGATAGTGATATATTTAGGCTATTTTATGGTTTAGCTATTTTTGGTTGAAGCTTTCCCCTCCTAACTTCTCCTTCTCCTGAACTGGAATTATTTTATTTAAGATACAGCTAGCACAAAATTACTGCAAAGCTGCCCTTTATCTGAATGATAATAGCTTTTTCAGAAACTTCCACCGAAATATCAGTATGTCTACAATTGTCAGATTGACAATTGCAACTCTTCTCCAGGAGGAATTGTATGTACCGTGACTTATTTCACCAGCCCTCATTTAATTATAGCTATCACATGTCTCTTACAAACTTTGAACCACTGATCTGACATTGAGGAAGGCTTGCCCTCAAACTGAGCACAAAAGCCACAAAAGCTTCTGTTTCCCATTTTTCACATTTTTTCATATATTCAGTTTTCATATTTTACATTAGAATCTGTATATTGCAAGAAGACACCTCTAGAAACCAGTATATACATACTCTGAGGACAGAAGTAAAAGGGCCATTTAATATTGTTATACTTTAAATCCAGAAATTCAGGGACAAGGGATATAAGTGGCTGCATCATTGCCAAAGTCAGCAAAGCTGCACTGATTTACACCATTTGGTAATTGCATCCTTACAACAGCACAAAGTACAGACCTAATGCCACATTTGAGTGAGGGTGTGACTATAAGAGCATGCAGGTAGATTTCAGATCGGATTTAATGTTTTGCAAATAGTGGTTTACTCAAACTGAATATTTAGACCTGTAAAAGGTGAAAATACCAATGCACTTTATTACACTCATATTCTATGTGGAAGGAAATACCCATTTGAGGATTCATTCTTTTCTGCTTTTGCTCTTGCAGAGTGAGAGCTTATTTGTTTGGTTTTGCTCTAGCAGATTTTGTGGCAATATTATAGCCCAAGTTAGCACCATGAAGAATATCTGCTGTATCTGTGAATGGAGCCCTAGTCTAAGGGCTGGCTTAAACATCAGAGCAATATTAACAAAGACGGGGAGACATGGGAGACAGTTCTGGTTTTATGCAAGTGATGTATGAAGAAGAAAGAAAGAAAGAAACCAGTGGGTGGACCAGTTTTCTGAATGTCCTGTATATTAATCAAGGACCCAAATCTCTCATGGATCCAAAATCTCCAGGAACGTTGTTTAAAAAGAGAATTCTGGATTCTGTCTTTCAGGGTTTTCCAGCCTCATGAATCATCAAAACCAATTGCTAATGCTCTACACTCCTCTGAAATCACTCCTCTATCATCTCCTCCTCAACAGGACAGGGCAGAGAAGTTACAACAGAAAGTCCATGGTCTGAGATAAGAACAGAGAGAGATCAGTCTCCAGTTATCATCACAGGCAAAAGAGACTTGACTTGGGGAAATCAATTGAATTTATTACCAATCAAATCAGATTAGGATCATGAGAAATAAAACCAAATCCTAAAAACACCTTTCTTCCACCCCTCTCTTCTTCCTAGACTTAACTTTATTTTCTCAAATTCTCTACTTCCTCCCTTCCACAGGAGTACAAGGAGACAGGGAACAGGAAGCAGGATTTGTGGTCAGTTCATCACATACTGTCTCCAACTCCTTCCTCCTCAGGAGCAGGACACCTCCCACCCTACTCCTGCTCCAGCGTGGAGTCCCTCCCCCATAAGACTGTCCTCCACAGGCTTCTCCAATGGGCTGCAGTCCCTCCTGAACTGCTCCAGTGTGGGTTCCTTCCACAGGGTGCAGACCTCCAGGAACAGACTGCTTCAGCACTGGTCACCTTGTGGAGTCATAACTTTGGCCAGAAAATCTGCTCCATCATGGACTCCTCTCCCCATGGGGCCATGGATCTTGAAGGAATCTGTACCAGCATGGACATCCCACAGGGTCACAGCCTCCTTCAGTCATCCAACTGCTCCAGGGTGGGGTCCTCCATGGGCTGCAGGGGAATCTCTGCTCTTGTACCTGGAGCACCTCCTGCCCCTCATTCTTCACTGACCCTGGTGTCTGCAGAGTTGTTCCTCTCACATATTCTCACTCCTCTCTCTGACTGAAGGTTCACATGCAGCTTTTTGTCCTTCATAAATACATCATCCCAGGGGCACTGCCACCACTGCTGATGGGCTCGGCCTTGGCCAGCAGTGGGTCTGTCTTGGAGCAATCTGACATTGGTCCTATCACACATGGGGGAAGCATCTGCCAGCCTCTCACAGAAGCCACTCCTTAGCCCCTTGCTACTGAAACCTTTCCATGCTAACCCAACACACCGAGATCAATTGTCCTTCTCAGAAGACAGTGTTCATTCTGCTCAGAGGATGAAATTTCATCAAAGAAGCAAGGATGCTGCAAGCAGACTGATTCAGTCTCTCTTAACTAAAAATGGAAAAGGAATGAATCAAGGATACACTGGACTAGCACAGTATCCTTTGTGAAATGAAGAAGATGGGGAGATTAAAAGGTTAAAGGTTTTCATGAGCAATTTTGACAGATTTTAGAATGACAGAAAAAAGTCACAGCTTTCTTCCTAATGAGTGAAAACGTGAAGGACAAAAAGATGTTTGCATTCCTGGACTTGCTTCTATTTACATAAAAGCCAAAGGTAAAATTCCCCTACCTCAAACCATACATACAGATTTTTTACAGGAATCAAAACACTTTAAAAATACATTGCAGCATTGTGAGATAGGTTCCCAAGTGCTTAAAAAAGCAGATCCTTGAAAGCAGAACCTGAAATCTAATAGAGCCAAGGTTCATACACTGATTGGAACCACTTCACGAGCTGGGCTCAAATGGATCCCACTGATGAATTATCATGTCTGCGTTTACACTGACTTGGAAAAGTTGCATCGTTGCTGGCACAAATACTTTTGCTTTCTGCTTTCACTGTCTTCAGAGAATCAGAACTTTCCAAGCTTATTTTATGACTTTGGAAACTTCTCACCCTCTCAGCCAGCACATTATCAGTAAGTGAAAACGAGTTTTTTCCGTTCTACTCTGTCTATTTAATTTTAATAGAACTTATTTCCAATGGCATTTATCAACTTAATAGAAATGAGACAGAAATTCAGACCATTCACTTCTGTTTCAATTTTCCAGAGCATTCTCTTCTGTTTCAGTTTTAAATAACTCCCATCATGTGGGTCTGTACTGAAGGGAGCAGAAAGTCTCCATCCTCCAATCACTGTGGTGTGCACACTTTGGGTCATTTAAAACTGGTTACAACCTGGAGCTACCCTGCACCCTACCCCATCAATTCATGGCAACATCCATATCTTTCTGTTGTCAAAATGGAATAAACTCCCAATTATAACTTGCAAAATGAGACCATAGGGCTTTTTTACTTTCATTGTTCCTCAGACTGCATGTCTGCTCAATCCCATACAGAATTGTGAAAACACAAAATAGTTTGGTTTGGAAGGGACCTCTGACAGTCATCTAATCCAAATCATTTGCTCAAGCAGGGGCAGATAGAGCAGGCTGTCCAGGACAGTGCCCAGCTGGGATTTCAATGTCTACAAAGACGAGACTCCACAACATCTCTGGGCAAACTCTTCCGGTGTTTGACCACCTTCACTTAGAAAATTGTTCTCTTGTTCTCAGATGGAACTTCCTGTTACTTAATTTATGTCCATTACCTTTTGTTCTTTTATTAGATATTATCAAAAAGGCTCCAGCTCCCTCTTTACAGCATTCCAATAGGGTTTTGCACACATTGATAAGAATACTTGAACCTTGCCGTATCAACCTTCCAGAAGATAATAAGGGTTGCTAAAAGTCCTCCATAAGGACCAGGGCCTGTGAATATGAGACTTTTTCCAATTGTTTGAAGAGGGCCTCATCTACCTCTTTCTGGTCAGCAGATCTACACTGAATACCCACTATAATGGTCTGCCTGCTAATCTTGACCTATGCATACTCAATTCAGAAAAAAAAAACCTCATTAAGTTATTCATCTGACAAAAATTCCCTTTAATATATTAAAATATTTTACCTCTGGTGTATCGATCACTGGCAACTGCTCTATGTACTGGAGAAAGTCTTCCACTGTATTCCCTTTTGGAATAACATAACCTTTGTAGAAACAGAATTTTTCACTGAACATGTGCTCTCCAAACCAGACCCTTGCATACGTATTCAGCAGCGCCTTGTCGAGGTCATCGGTGACACGGCCACCGTACTGCACTTCCCCGAGCATGTAATGAACACAGCTCCAGTCCACTCCATGTTTGGTGCCCACATCATTCAAATGGTTCTGAACGAACTGCACACTGGCTGCAAAGTCTGCCTGATTGAATTCGTAAGGAATATTCCAGCCCAGTGGGCCAAACTTCCTTCTTTCCTGTAAAAGAGTTAGAATTAATGGTAAAACACTGATTGATAGTGATTGTGAAGAAAGTTTAAGTGCAGAAGAATACAAGAAATATGTTGAGAATGCAGTGGTCCAGCTGGAACTCTGTTTCACCGACATTTTAAAAAATACATTTAACATAGACAAGGCCAAACACTTGATTAATTATCTAGTAGCTAAATTTGTACAAACAAAGAATAGGAATGTTAACATTTTCACAAAGAAAAAAATCCTCTTTATTAAGTATTTTCTATATCTTTGAATCTGGAACTATAGCTTTTGAATTTCAAAAATCAGGCTGCTGTTTGAGGCGAGGGTGTCCAAAATCATCAGCCATGATCATTGTATGGGGTCTTCCCATGGACTAGATATATTCCTATCACTGCTGTGTCTGCATGGTGCAGATGCAAGTAGGAAAAACTGCTTCTTAGTGAATCATTTACAGGCACAGCTGGCAGTATATAGCTGTTATATCTGGTAATTGCAATTTTTTTTTTCCACCAAGAAAGAAGTGATACCAAATTGATACAAAGAAAAGCATACCACAGGCTTCCACTGGACCACAATATATCTGTGCATGGATGCCACAGAGCTAAATTAACCAGGCTCCAAATATAAACTAAGGATACTGCAAAATCTATTGATAGGATGATGAAAAGTTGTGGTTAATCCATAAAGCACTTTCTTTAATGGAAGTCCTGAAAGTCAAGACCCAAAATCTACTTTCATTTCCTCCTACAGGTTTCAAAGCAGAAAGGATTTATAGTCACCCTCTTACACCTTCTCATTGTGAATGCAGCATTTTAAGACTACAGTTTTCTAAACTATAAATTGTATATTTCTTTAATATGCTTTTATGATTTAAAATATTAGTAAAAGTCCAGTTAGTTGAAAGACAGATCACACAGTCATTGCCCAGGACTTTAATAGAGGAGTACTCTAATTGATCACTGCTCAATCGTCCTTTTTTCCCTTTGAAATATCATCCCTGTTGGAGGTACAGAACCAACATGAGCAAAATTGTAAGTTTTAATGCAGTTTCAGTAAGAGAGATATGTTGTTCTCTTTCTTATTTTATTTGTTTTAATTTGCCAACATGGGACTTCCCTTTGAAAATGTTTTTCACTTAACAAAGTTCGTTAATAAATGAAACATGGCTTTATGACAGAAGAGAAGAAATATATTTTTAAACCTGAACAGTTGTGTGAAGAAATGCTACAGCATATAGCAGTGGTTTCCACTGTGGCATTTTGCTCACTCCCAGCAAATCCTGAGTAACAGTCGAGTATGTTCGTTTTAAGCCAGCTTTCACACCTAGAAAGTAAGTATAAAAATGAATTGCATTAGCAAAAAAAAGTATGGAATCCATAAGTCCAACTTCTATTCCAATTTGCAGTATCATCTTACTTATACCTTCAAATAATGTCTCAGAATCAATTGTCTGGTAATAGCAGGCAAACTTCAATAACATTTTGTTATTGGTTGATAACACAAAAAATTAATATCAAGAGTCTGGAAGGAATTAAAATTAAGTAATCATATTCTAAATGTTCCCAATAAAAACTGAAATAGAAACATAACTATTTAGCAACTACATGGCAATAAAAAGGACACCTAACACAATATGAAATATAGCACTGGGTATCCAAGAGTTTGTTTTGATGTTTACTTATAATATGAGATTTTAGTTTTATTTAAGATAATTTTATTTAGATTTGATTCCTACAAAAATCTTGAAATTCTGTATGCAGGCTCTCCATCTGGCCTACAGGCACTAAGGTGACGAGATGAGAACCTAAATTCATAGCGCAAATATTAATACTTGGGGAGGCTTGTTTGAGCACTGACATTTCATATCCCAGGAACAGCTTTAGGCAGTTGATACTGATACAGTCTCAGCTTCCATGCAACACAGAAGCTCAACTGCTCCCAAATGTTTTCAGGCAGTGCTACTCAAGCATCTTTTGCCTTGGGCAGACAATCCAAGCATGAGTTACTGACATCAGGTCCCTCTTATGATACTTTCCACCTAATCAGCTTCACAGAAGTCTAGAAGGGCAGATTTTAAGTGGAGTGAAAAGATTATCTAAGTTGTCCTACTTCCTATGACACAACAAAAGTACTTTTGCTTTTGTTCATACTTTACAAAGATCCTGTAGAACAATATTAGAACAAATAGCTTTTTCAAAATATTGAACAGGTATCATAAGAGGGTTCCAAAATCAAACAAAAGTGTCTTATTGTTTTGTGTTACCAGTGTGGCAGGACAGTCTTAAGAAACTAAAATTGTCTATATTTCATCCTGACTTAAATTTTTACACTGGGATTTTTTCAGCCGCTAAGTGCGAGTTGCAAATTTGCTATAACTTGACTTCTAAAATAGCCTCTTGGAGCTATAGGTTGTTACCATTAGAATGATTAGGAGGGGCCCACTGTGCAATAAAAAGATGCTGAGCTCTGAATTAAAAAGGGGGAGAGGAGAAGAGGAAGAAGTAAGAAATTTTTATCAGACTGACTACCTGCTCTTGAGATGGAGTATAAATGCTTCAACAGGATGTGTTTCACAACATCAAACATTTTGTAGACATTTTACTAATGTTCAAAGGAAGCTACATACTAAAATAAGAGGTTTAAATATCTGAAGCTTTAGATAGGACCTTGGATAAAATTTCTCAACTTCTCCCCACATCATCAATTGAAACCAGTGGTAACACGTACATATAAAGAAAGGGTATATTTATTTATTTGTAGGCATTGATACGATACCCCTTCTCTCCTCAAGGTTTAACAATCATCTTGGCCTCTCCTCACATAGTTCTCCAATCCCTTCAGCATCTTTGTGGGTTCTCACTGAACTCATTCCATCCATGTCTTTCTTACACCCCCATTAATACAGAAACATGAGTCCAAACTGCCAAGTAAGGTGCAGATCTCACATTGTGCTTCTGCACATAGACTACTTAGGTTAGGAAAGCTGGGGCTTAGAGGCTCAGAAAGCATGAGATGAACATCTGAATATAAGGAAACCTCCTGGAAGTGGGGAAAGATCCTGAGTGTAAGGAGGTTTGTGGAGGCTCAGAAGACCAGGGGATGCCCAGGAACATAGGTCAGTAATAACCAAGACTGGCAGCTTTAAGTAGCTGCACAGTGAAACCAACATTACTTTCTGCCCAACCTTCCTGGAGCAATCTCTCCAATGGAATGGAAGTCATTCCTACCTTGAGGAGGTTCATTGGTAAATTTTATAGAGGACTGTAAAAGACTAATAGGAAACTCTGGGTGAGCCTCTGTAGTGATCCAGGTTCTGAAATCTTCACTCATAGACTCTTTTGTTGTGATGGTGTCCATTAATTCATTAAGAAACTCCAAGCCAAGGTGGCAGTTCTGTAGAAGAAGCCATCCTCCATCTTGCATGCACTGATTTAGTAGGTGCCTTGCATGGGCTTCCTGGCCCTGACCCATTGAAATCGCACGACATGGAATGTTCTAAAAGTAAAAAAGAAGGTTTATTTTAGATGTAATTTCTTAGAATTATATCTGTGATGTATTGCTTCCGTAGATCCATGTATAGTGACACTCTGCTGCAAAGAAAGCCATTAATGTCAATAGGGACTGATTATATTAAAACAGAGTAAAAAAAACAAAACAGCAAAAAAAAAAGCAAAACCCTTCAAGATCCTCTTATCTTCCACCTACTGGAAGAAAACACCCACTGGAAATAATACTGTTCTGCTGGTCTAACAAAATCTGTGGGATGAGACATCTGAAACATTTTTTCATCTTTTTTGCCACTTTTTTCAAATAAAGCAAGACATAAATACAGCCTGACCATCCTTTTTCCTATAATGTACTATCTTGAGATGAGCAGATACTGGGGCTTCAGATAATAATGATTGCACAGTGTAAACCCAACAATTCTGGTGGCTTTTTACTGTCTGAACATATTTCATTTAAAAGAGAACTGTTGATGAAGCAGGTAGAACAGGAAAGATTAGTTCACATTAAAGCATTACTCAGGAAACATCCTGTATTGTTAAATGGCAGCTGTGGAGCCCCTGATTCAGAGGATTCCAGTTTGGTGATCTGCTAGATCAAGCATATCTGGAGCAGATTTAAATTCAGAAGAGAGAAAGCTTATAAATGCAAACATAAAAATCTGGAATTTTGTGGCGTCTTCTCCAGGGACTATGGGAGAGTAAAGCCAGTTGTTCAGAAAATCAGAGGAAGATACAAGCTCTCACAAAGGGACCTGAAAAAGATAAGTCTGAGATCAGGATCACGCAAGTCTGTCAGTAATGTACAGGCAGACCCTCTCTTTCGTACTGTTCTTGCTACTCTTGTTCGCTTTAAGTCTGGCTGAGATTGGCTGCCTGGCTCCTGCTAGGGAAAACCAGAATTTTCAAGCCCAGTTAAACATTATTCTGCATATATGTTGAGGGTGAAAGAATCGATGAAGAGACTTTGTTTCATGGACAGTTTTGTGTTCAAGACCTAGAGCTGAGTATCCCTCATGTAGTGAGCAATGAGCTGCATTATCGATCTGGGGCTATCTTCAGCTGCCTGAGAGCTACAAAGGCTAGTCTTGACCTGTACAGCTACTCAGACTCTCTTGCTGTGAAACAAAAAGGAAGGAAGACACCCACTCCTAAGCAGCATGGAGGAGGCTGCCCTACTTTTGCAGGAGAAGAAGGTTAAGCATACGGACACAAACTGTGCTGGGTCATTTGGCCTTAGGGTCAGAGAATGGGCCCTGACCTGATTTTATAGAACAGTATAAACACAGCTGCTGTATATGATCCCCCGTATCCTGGCAAGATTTAAGGACATGAGAATGCCAAAGATAAGAAAGCAGTTAAATCCTACTCTCAGGTCAGTGAAACCTGAAACTGTAGCTGAAAGAAGCAAAGCTGAACAGCCTGTGAAGTTGGCTCTGTGCCAGAGAACCAAAAAACTTTACCTTTTCTGAGATGCATCTGAGTACAGCTAGCACTCCCATAAGTCAAAGACTATGACTACCCCTGGATAAGAGTGCATAAATATTCAGAAGGTACATTATTCCCTAACAAGGCATCTACTCATAATTTGCTCTTCTCAGCAAAGTTACCTCTCAAATGTACAATCATTAAAGGTTATAAAGAAACATCGAGAGAAGGAAAAAAAATATTTTTCACTATGAATTGTCCTCATTTTACTCCTTCTGAAAGAACTCTATCAAATGTCTGCATAAAGAATGTTTCTTTCAATAGTGAGTCATATCAGCATATCCATGTCATCTTAATACATTGCTATCCAGATGAAAATGCTGGCATTTTAGTCACTACAGTGGCCCTGACAGTTCTGTTGAAGATTCTGTGCATCATTCTCTAAAAGAAGAAACTATCTCTACAGCTAAAAAAAAAAAAAAACTGATTTTAATGAAGTCAAAGTGCTGGCATAAGAAACTTCATTTTAACTCTGAAAGTTAAATTTTCACACCATCTTAAAGTGAAAGTAAAGGGGGCATAAATGCAACTGGTTTTAAGATGCTTGGTTTATAAGCAAGATTATATAGCTCAGTAGCCACAGATACTGTTCTCATTTCTTTGGGAGAGGGCCACCTGAACAACTAAATTTTAGAGTGAAAAATAAATTCTGGACGCAAATTTGAACATTACCAACAGCAGATAGCTGATTTATACTGTTAATGCCATACTTAGAGGCACCATCAGTAGTGAAAATCCATTTTAAGACTACAAATCACAACAGTAAAAGGGAAATCATTGAAAAAAAGAGGTCCAAGTTTTTTATCATTAAGAAAAAAACCCCAGCACCACCAGCACCTCCCTTCAAGATCAGATCCCTGGCACAATTAACCTGTATTAAAGATTTAGTCTGGAAAAAAGCAGAGAAATCCAAAAGACAAGAACTAAGTACAATTTGTTGAGATACAAGCAAAATAAACACAAAGCTCCCTTGAAAACATTTCTGAAAACTATATTATTTCTAGATACGTGTTTCAAAAGCTAAAGAATTGCTGAAATGCCCCTCAAGTTTCACATTGTTATATAAATTTTTATATTTAAAACATCTGTGTCTGCATTTTGTTTTCTGGCATTTGGATGGCTTTTGTAAACTTGAAAGGTTTTTATATGCTGTGTGGTTATGTCTTCAAGAGATTAGAAAAGAGCCTTACAGTTAAACAGTGTTGTTGACTTCACATTTACAGGTGACACTAGAGCTGAACTTCAGGTTATGACAGCCTAGCTGATGTTGCCTTGTTCATAAATCATGTGTGAACAAGCAAGCCAATCCCTTTAACCCTCTCACAACCTCACTTTCTATTTTTTCTCTACACATTTCCTGAAAGTATGAAAACATATTAAGACCGTCCACTGCAACATCCTTTTGTTCTGACATCAGACAAGGATCAAATTAATGACTTCAGATTTAAGATTCCTAAATTTAAACACTAAGTGAGAGTTAGGTCATAATTTAAGCCCTCTTCAACACAGACAAATAAGAGTCCTGATTTTCAAACTGAATGAGCATATCCACTTTCTAATTAATAAGCTAAAGAGATTTGTGAATCCTTCCTACTTTTGCTAGTATGTCTTACTCAGTGTATACCAAAATCCCGCACCATTAAATGAAGATGCATTCTAATGAGAAGGAAAATTTATGGAGATCTAAAGTAAATAACTTCTTCTTGAGAAAATTTTATATGCTGCTACATTGTGAACCATAAAACAGAGCACAGAGTGCCTTAAAGTGATGCTGTTCTGCAGGAAACGTTGAATGCCTCCATCAAGTGCACAGATTGAATGCTAGGGTGTTAAAATTAATTTCTGTTGTCACCATATTTATGATTTTTTTCTGTATCTTCTTGCAATCATCATTACTTTCAGCTCCTACAGTGAATGCAACACGATGTAAACCACAAATGTTGCTTTGTTCTCATGGCCCAGTACATTTCCTAAGTAGTGGACTGTCATAGTCTGCTGGATAAAGATGGAGGTCTCATTGGAATCAAACTGCAAAAAGCAAGACTGCAACATTTTCATTTCCTAGTAAATGCATTTCGGCTACTGGTCAAAAATTAAATAGAGAACAGTATTATGAATATGAATATCATTATTTGAACATTTTTAAAATGTGGAAATACCACTTCTAGTGCAAAGAAGAGTTAAAAATGTCTTTATCAGCTCTAGCCAACTCAGTTTAGGAGAATACCTTTGATTTTGCAAGGCGTTCTATACTTTCAGTGGGGTCAGACCCCACCGATAAAAGGCACGTCAAAGGTGTTCGACAGCCACTTTCTGCCCACATTGCTTCCATTTCAAGAATAAATCCTTCTGCATATTTTTCTCCAAGAGATTCTGCAATGTAGTGCCGAGCCTGGGAAGAAAAAAAAAAACCAAACAACTTACCAGAAAAATATATCTATCTTTACCTTTTTTTAATGTAGCATTAATTAGTGATATGGAATTTACCAATATCTACACTGGAAGGCAATGACTGTCTAAATTTTAATTCTTCAACTTTGATCCACAGCAGGCATCTACTGAAATTCTCATGTAGCAAACTTCAAACAAAGAAGAGAAAGAATTCTGCTCACACAACAGCCATCCTGTGAACACTCTTGCTAGCAAATGCTAAAAGGGTTTTTTTAAAGAACTAAAAAAAACCAAATTCCATGCAGAATAGATCCAGTGTCAGCTCCAAGGACAGCCCAGATATTGTCCCTAAATTACTGCCTGTTAAAAGTTGGTGGATGGCCAAATAAAAGAGTTTCTCTATACCAGTTCCATTCTTAGTTCCTCTAAGTATGTATTGTTGACACTGTCTCTGCAGCATAGTGGATTAGACAGATCTTTCATCTGACCCAGTTACAATCACCTATATATTTATTGGAACTTCAAACAAACTCTCCTGTCCAGTGGTTATCCAATTCATGTCTCTTAGGCTGAATATCTACTTCTACAAAACATAAACTCAGCTCAGACTTGATCCTTAAAGGTCAAACCTTCTTTATGCCTCTATTTTTTTTTCTTTTCACAGACATTTTCTAAAACAACTTCTCAAGCTGCCTTGGTGCATGAAATCCTTTTTTGACTGAGGTGATTTCCTAGCTATGTAACGACTCTCACAGATTCTGAGTCACGTATGATGAAGAGAAGCACTGAGGAACAAGGCTGACTGAGGAAGATGTCAATTGTAGAAAAAAAAAACCTCAGTCACCCACTATTAAGTGTATATTTTGTCCTAGACAGGTAGAATTTCTAATACTTGGGAAAACACAGCAGGGAAAGAGGAGATAAAGAAGACAGTAAAAAAAAAAGTTTACCTCTCTCCTCAAAAACTAAAATAATGACCTTTTTTTCGCAACCATTGTTCAGAGACATTCTTTTTCAGAGATGGTTGTGCAAGACAATAACAAATAATTGATAAATAAGTTGATAGATAATAAGTTGATTAATAAGCAGTAGCAGATTTAATATTTTGCTCTGTTTAAATTATGGCAGTTGGAGCTCCCATACTTCTGCTTACTGACTGAAGAGTAGAAAATAAAAAAAAGTGGAACGAGCCTTGTTGAAAAAGAGGTCCATGAAAATATGGTGTCCCCTAAATACAACACAGATGCTATCACAGCATGCAACATGTAAAGTTGAGATACACAGGAAAGAAAAACTACTACTTTCCAGTACAGAAAGAAAAAACCCAAAACTGAAAAGAGGGTACTTATTGGCTCATACATCTCTTTTACACCTACATAGGGAAGAGAAATCAAAATATCACAAGCGGTGGAGAAATTGCTCATCTACTGTAGTTTCTTCTATGACATTTGCCACGAGGCAGCCTTAATTACTACTTTCTCAGTAGAGAGGGTAAGTAAACAGTTTATCTGCTGTTTAGTGCACCTGTCATAAAAGTGAATTGTTCTTTTTCCACTGCTTCTGTAAAAAAGAACAGGGATGTATCTTTTGATTTACCAGAGGAATGCAACTTCTTTACAGGTTTCATGACTCAACCTTGAAAGCACCACACAAAAAAATGTGTTCTTGCAAGTCCAACACAATTTGTTCCATGTTCTGCTTCCTAATTCATTGCAATTAAATAAATTAGTGTTTTCACACATATTTTTAATGAGCATTTCAATTTCTGATTTTTCAAAGTAGCTCAGTCTGCAACAAATATTATGGTAACAAAATATTCAGAGAATGTAAGTTTGGAACTAGCAGTTCTTTGGGAGATGTCACATGTAAGTTTGGAACTAGCAGTTCTTTGGGAGACGTCACATGGCATAACCATTATACAAAAGTATATCTTACTTGGGCAACGGTATGATCAGGGCACCAACTACGGACAAGGAGCAGTTTATGGAATTGATCCAATAAGCTGTCGTAACCATCAGGAATAACAGATTTTTCAGGAGCTTCTTCATCAAACCAGGCTTTCCAAGACTTCTCATTCTTAACAATTTGCACCAGAAGTTGATTGAAAGGGTACAAACTAGATAACTGCACAAGATTGAGCCATGTCGTGTCAAGGATCCACTTTTTCGGTTTTGGTTCCACAGAATTCATATCCAAGCTGGCACCTCCTGCAAAGCAAAAAGTGTTTTAGAGGAAAGCAAACATTGTTGAACAGAAAAATTACAAATAATAAAAAATACTTGTTTTATATAATTCAGGGAGTAATATTTTATGTCAACCAGGATATGGAGACCTAGAATTTGCATGGAAGAAACACTTATCAAAGACCTAATTGGAAAGTGGTTTCAGTTCCTCCCAAAGCTGATATCCCAGTATTTTTTGTGTTGCTTCTACTCTGTCTGTAGAGCTGGAATAAAACATGACCACCTAAAAGGATACTCAAACCCAGTTCTTCAGAGCAGATGTAGAATGGTTAGTACAGCCTCCTTTCATCTCTACCAAAGAATAAGAAAGCACATGGTGCATTCATTTCCAGGACTGTGCAACGTCAACAGCCTCTTAGCTCAACCACCACTCAGCCTCATGCCCATTTGCACTCCCAGCACAGCTGAGCCACAGCTGAACAGTAACTTGGTCTTTGCCAAACAAACTGGGACATTTGGATGCCAAGCACCTGACTGTACTTGTCTTTATATCAGATTGCGTTTATCTTATCTTTGAGACAGCGAGGTCAACCCCCATCAAATTCTATAAACCTTACTCAATTTTTTCTTTGCCATTGTGTCTGAGCAGTGACAGACAATGGTGACATAATGCAATGCAATTTAGCAGTGTTTTACAACATGTAACAGACTTCCACTTTTTTCTGCTTATACTTAAGTCTGGTACAGCATTCACATGCCTGCTCATCAGCCATCAAGAGAGCTTTTGCTGATTGTCCACAACCTCACAGACACAGATATATGGCAACTTGAAAAAGAGGCAGACAGTAGACACTATAAGTTCTCTTAGAAGTAATGGACTTATTTTTTCACATTTTGCAGTGTATTGATCTAAGCATTATTTTTATAACAAATACTCTATACTGCTCTTGTTTGGGAAAATTTGTCTCTTAATTCCTTCTTGGACTGTATATGCTTTCATTCACAAGTTAAAAATAAGTAGATCCACAGGATATAACACATTGGTAATGCAAATACTGCAAAATCTGAATTTGGCAGTACACAGCCATATGTAAACAGGAACACTTATAGAGAAATTACCTTTGATCAGTGTCTCAAACTCAGTGTGTGAAATTTTCTTGGCCTGCAAGTCAATCTTCAGTGCCAGAAGCAATGTGAACAGGAACCTGTGATTTTCATACAGCCCTCGAACTGTGTACTTGAAGACTTCGTAGGTGAGATGCTCGATTATATAAACTACCCTTTTTGCTGGAATTTGAGATTTCCGAGATCTTTCCACTGATAGGTCAAAAATGCCAAGGAACTGCCCTAAAGATGTTTGGTACATGACATTAACCAAGCTCATTTCCACAATTAGGAAATAGAGGATGCTACCACGACCTGCCACGGGGCGATACTCTTCACGTGCAGTATTGATTTTCACCTCTGTCTCCATTGCTGTGTTTAATTTTTCACTGACCTTAAAATTAAAGGAAAAGACCATGAAGATAAAGTTGTATCACTTGTGATTTATACTACACATACAAAAAGAAAAGATCTTGATTAAGATCACAATAATATTTTTAGTTGAGCTTTGCCTCCCTCTGCCAGTATGTCAACACAGACATTGTGTCTTCATGTGCTCCAACTCATGTCACAATGAGAACTGATTCAGCCTTACACCTGCAAAATACGCCTGGAATATAAACAGTATCCAGGTAGCAGATTCATTTTGCAATTTTTTGTGAAGAAAAGATTAGTGTTTCTACTATTTATTTGTAAAGAAGCCAGATGTTATACAATGGCTCTGAATGGAAAAAAATAAAAGAGGAATGAAAATGTATACCTACATCTTTATATATACTATATTTAAATTATAGTTACAAAATGTATCTGCAGTACATTCAAAAATCACCTCTTCTGCTGTTGTTTTAGTGATCCTTAAGACTTCTATCAGAGACTCATCTTCAACCAACGAGCCTTCTGTACTGGTTAGACGGCAGAGCAGATTATCTTCAAGCTCCTGCATTTTCCTTTTGTTGGATGTCACTTCTTCCATCAGTTTGATTCTTTCTGCTTCCAGTTCCTGTATTCAAGATATTTGCCATAGAATATTTAACATCAATTAAAAGGAAGATTCCTTATAAAGGCACAGAAAACATGTGATTTCATTATGTCAGATTGGGGACCTTGTTTTCTTTTCCATAAAATACTGAAATATTACTATATTTTTCTGTACTAAAACAATTTAGATGCATGCTGAATATATATATATTAAATTAATTTATATGTATCCTGTATTTATTTGATTAATGAAGCATAAATGCTGGAGAATGAAAACACATCAGAATTAGCAGGAAAAGCTTCCTCATAGTAAGGTGCACTAAACCATAGTTTCCAATGGCAAGTGATGAAAGCCACATTACAGCAAGTACTCAAAATTAAATCAGATAAGGGCCTGAAAGATGCTTTGTATGGATGGATTTTACATTGTGAGCAAAACTGACTGGTGACCTTTTCTATTTCTAATTTCTACGATTCTGTGACTTTGAAAGATACAATCCTCTACTGCTTATAAAACAGGAAACGTTACAATTATTATCTATGTCATATGGATTTTTTTGCCCTTTATACAAGACAGACAATGACAAGGGAAAAAAGGCAGACAAGTCAGCACAACATGAAGTTAAATGAGGCATCTGTACAGCACAGTCTACACAGCTCAGGGATATTCTTGCTGGCTCTCTATTTAATCAATCAAGTCGACCCTCCTATAAGAAAAGGATAGTTAATAATAGTCTATCTACACCTGTGGCTTCAGTTTATTTTCATTTTTGTCAACATGTCAAACTAGAGAAAAAGGAGATGTACAGTGTTACACAGTACAGGAGAGGTTCTCTTGTATTTCAAAGAAGTAACAAATTTCTTTATTTTCACAAACTTCTCATTTGGAAACCTGTTTGAAATATGTTCTAGAGCTACAGAGTGTAGCTCTGTGGAAGCTAAAAGTAACTACATCCCAAAAGAGGGGAATGGCTTAAGCATCAATAATTCAGCTTTCTACATTTGCTCCTCTTTCTATACCATTAATGCAAAAAAAAAAGACTGGAATTACACAAAAGGAATACTTCCTCAAAACACCCAAAACCACATTTAACTACAAGCTTAAAGTCCACGTAAGGATGTGCTTTGTTTAAGATCAGACACTTTACCCTTTATAAGCCTGTAAAAGGTATCTTTCAGAACATTAGCAAATATACCAGGTGCAAGTTTTTGTTTGCAAGGGAACTTCACAACCATATTTATAACATAAATAATAGTTGTTCTGAACAAAAAATAGTGGCAGCAACTTCATTATCAAAGCACAAAAATATTCTGATTTTTTTAATATATTTACAGGATCAACCTATAAAGCTGAGAAGAATAAACACTCCTTTGATCATATTTCATTGATCACTAGAGCAATCTTTAAGAATGTCTTGGTTCCTTTAATCTATTACTTTAACTCAGCGATCATAAAGTTGTCCCCTTGTTATAGAAAACCTGTTCTTCATAATCTCTGTTCATGTTGTGTCTTTCCTTTGAATTGAACTAAGTATTTCAAAATCCCATTGGCTCTGACCATCTACAGCACAACATTCATCTCTTACTGAGACAGAAGAGACAGAACAACTGTGATTCTGAACAACTGTGTGGTCTTCATATCTGCCAAAAGAAATTTAATAAATGTTGATCAGCTGCAACCATGTCCCTGTGCAGCAAGTAGTGCCAATATCAACCAGGTTCCCTTGCAAGTCTCTTCAGCTGATGTACAGGACTGGAGGAATATTTTTCATTAACTATATTTTTGACCCAAAATGCAGTCTAGGTGTTGCTACATACATTCAATATGAATTCTCTAACAGATCTGTCCAAGAAAAAAGAAAAATCACAGAGCAAGGGTATCTTGTGGGAAGAGGAGCTTTATTTCACTTCTTTCAATTCTATCTTGATTTAGACCTCTCCCTCCGTTCAGAGGTTAGTCAGGATACTCCCATTCCCTCCTGCTGATGCTGTTCAATTTTGCTTACAGAAACCTACATCTACTGGAGTAAAGACTAAAAGTTTTGCATCTAAAGCATTTTTCCCGCCCTATTTTTCCCCAGTACCTGCTGTTACAGTCTTTCTGTTTTTCATGGAACAATTCACAGGAAGTTTGTGCATTACAATGACTTTCCAGCCTCTGCTTGTGACTGTCAGAAGGAAGGGCACCTTAATTCCAGTCCTTACTTCAGTAAAGGCTTATTTTGAGTAAAGTGGAAAGATGTTGGCTGGAGAAAAATGACAGCACCACTAAAGAATGCTGGTTAGAACATGCTTTGGGGAAGTCAAAAGAAGAATTAATTCCCTTAGGTAGGCAACTCCCCTCACATCAACAAGCCTACCTGAGATACTTCCTGAAAGCAGCAGCTTGCTAATGCAAACCTCAGGGTTTTTTTCTCTCACCTTACAGAGGATTTTCTTCCTTATATTAACTTCCACATAATCAATGCAAATTTTAGTAAGAACAGAGTCAAGTCAGTGTTCAGGGCTCCTTAGGAATCTTTTATCTCCTTGCACACTAGAGCCTGGCTGGCAAAAGTAGTTCAAGTTCATAAGCATTTTTTCATGTAATTCAAATTAAGTTTAAAAAGGAATTCAGAAATAAAAGAGATTTCTGACTGAACAAGAAACCCTTTCCATATATGAAGGAATAAAGTTGTTTTATGTATGTCATGTGTATGCCTGTGATGTATTTTTAATGAATAATTTTCTTTCTTCTCTTTCCAAGGCCAGATCTTAAAATAAATGTTTAGGTTCCCCCTTTCAATTAAAAAACAGCTCCACATTGTATTTCAGCAAATGCACAACCTTTAAACTTTCATTCACATTTTTGTTCTTGCATTTAATTTCAACCAAGCCATTGAATATGTATGCACTCCTGGTGCAGATAATGAGCAAGCTTTCCCTCTATTCCAGCACTGCAAGACTCTATACCTGCTTTTCTGTGAGGATGACACGGCCAAGGAGCTGATCTTCCAGCCCTTTCATAGTAACACTGAAGTCAATCAGAGTTGTTCTTGCACTAATTTCTGGAGTATAAACAGGATTAGCCACCTTTGTTGTCATATAGAGGGTAAACCCCTTCGTCAGATCTATCTCCTTGTCACCTACTTTCACCTGAAAATAAAAAACATTTCTCAGTTTTCAAAAGGTGAATTCAGAAAAACTGTTCTTTTATCCAATGAAAAAAAAAATCTATGAACTCTTTTTTAATATTTTCATTTACACTTTTTGAACTTTCTGATTGAGGGTAAAAAAGTAGCTCAAACAATCCCATGAGTTCACTACTCATTTTCTAACTGTTTTAAAGGTACAAATCATGTCAGTATTCAGACTACCCCATACCCAACATCTGTCCTTACTGGGTTTTAATTTCATGTCTACAATTTATCTTACTTTGTGTGCTGAACCAAATTTGATGAAATTTTTTTCCAAGATGTTATCTAGAACAGGATCAAGTTCCTCTCCAACATCTTCAATTAACAGAGGTCGGCCAAGGGACAAGCAGTCTTCTATGTGACTTCTGAAGAACTTGTGGTTCATAGCTGTGACCTAGGAGGATTGAGTCACAACACAGCATGCATTTGAAAGCACACAGAAAACAGCATAAAATCTACTGCAGCTTTACAAAATTACACACATCTTAGGATATCTATACAAATGGCTACATTCTAGGGACCAGAACTTGCCTCTGCTGACAGTAATGGAAGTTTTGCTTTAAATTTAGCAGGATAGGAGATCAGGTTTCTTTATTGTTACTTATTTACTTATTTATCTGCATATCTATCTAATCATTGTAATATCATAATATCTCCTAAATATAAACAGATTTATGCTTAGAATACTAATGTGAAGTAGGGAAATGTTTATGGAGTTCAGAAAGGGAACCAGTGTTACATAGGAGGCCTGATTCAACTTCCAATTCAGTTCCACCAGTCTTAAAATTGCTAAAAGTAATACACACTCCTTTTCATTTATTTAAATGTAATATATTTAACATAATCCTTTAAGATGATAATTGAATAGCCTTTCCAGGAATCTCTTCAGTCATGGTTTTCGGGTGGTTTTTTACCAGGAAAAAAAAATTAGGATAGACATGTTTTTAAAATAAATCCTTGTCTTGCAGGCAAAGCCCTTTGAAAAAGGTATAATTAAAATATCTAGAGGCACATTACACAGAATTAAACCAGTTTATTATTTAAAAATTAATACGCTGTTCCACCACTCTGCACTTTTTGTTTGTTATAATGTAGGCATATGTGTATCCACTAAAACAGCATGTTGCCAACATTTTTATTTCAAATTTAGCTGAGGGATAAAGCTAGTGTCTGGGTGACCAACAACATAACACCAACAAGACCATAGCAAATTACAATATCCCAGATGTAAGCCATAATTTAAACACTTGTGTATTTAGAATCTTGACATAACTCTGTTCCTCCTGGACTTACTGGGGAGAACTCAGATTCAGAGCAGGTGATACAAGTCTCCAGGAAGGTGGAGAATGAGATACAAACTCTTACTTTCCTCTTTGTTTCTCTTTCACTATGGCAAGCAATTAAAAGACTCATCATAAAAATAGATATGCCATAACATATTCCAAGCTGTTTTGCCCTGTTATTGATACTCTGATAAAGGGTACAGGTTCTGTGTCAGTCTTGTTTTAGTTTCTGCATAACTGCATACCAATAAACATCGGATTTAAATTACACATGGCCAAAGTATGATGACACAAATGACACAGACATTTTAAAAAAACTCTAAATTAACTATTTACCTGAAGTCCATTGTTCTTTTCCTTATTTTTGATCCAGATCTTTCCTTGACCTTGTGGATCAATCAGCAAAGGATATCTAGATGCTTTTGTGACAATAATGCCATTTTGAATTGAAAGGTCATCATTTGGAAGACCCTGGAGGTTCCATTCACCCACTGTAGCATTGTCAACAAGCATACCAGTAAGGTTCAAGTTCTAATAGAAAATATGCAATTGCAGAATTAGTACCAGAAGAAAACATGTAAATACAAAATTAGTGCCAGTTAGAGGAGCTGTACTAAAACATCTGCTGGATGGTTTTTCTCCTTATTCTGATCAGAATGCATGACAGAATGTATTTGGTAGTTATTGCTTACTGTTTCTTTTCTTTAAAGATCAGTGGCTCAATCATTGCAGTTGAGCAGTAATGGAAGTGAATTCTGTTCAGGCTTTGATGTCCATCAGAGAGTGTCAGAAAAACTCTGAAGCCAGTTCAATATCTAATGACAAACTGAATTTTTTGCCATTTTTAATGGTAAACTCTTTTCCTGCCAGTTCAAGTGGAAGTGTCATCTTGCTCACAAGAACTTCCACCTGCTGGAAAGTGCCTTCCAGGTATAGGATGGCTGTAGGAGACTAAGAGAAGAAGTGGAGATGTGCTATGAATCAGTAACCATGAACTATCATGATAGGTTATTGCTGCTAAGTTAATCACAGTTCACATATTCTCCTAAAGTCTGATTTGCCGTTGTCAACAAACTTGCTTTATTTTATTCACTATGAAAAGTGACTGGCCTCTCAAAAAAGGTGTATGTGAAGAAAAAAGTGCTGAAAGCAAACCAAACTCTCCAATTTAGAAAAGCACCTTAATAAGGATTGAGAATTTTAAAAATAATAAAATTGAAGGGGTTGTTTTATTTGCTCCTTACATTTTTCATTCAACAATTTCTACTTTTAGGCTTTCTCTAAAAACACATTTGAAATAAAGACATAAAAGAAAGAAAGTAAAAGCTTGCAAATCTTGCAAAAATCACAGAATTCAGCGTCTGAAGACTAAAACAAAATTTCAAGAACTGTGAGAGTTGTGATGCAATCGTGAGACCTAATGATACTAGTGGTTGCAAGACTCCAAAGCTTTTTTATCCCTTTGATTGTTTTTACTGCTAAAGTTATTGAAGACTTACAGTGAAGCAACACAAACCATTCTCAGAAGACAGAGAAATTTCAGAAATCAAGTTTCCATTTGTACAAAGGACAGAAAAGCTTTTAATAGGCAATTTTTCAGCAATTGGAACCTAAACCCGTATTTAGCTCCTTAAGCAGATGAGTAGGATCTAAACATCTTTGAACTTTTTCTTACCTACAGCAAGAAGTATCAGTCACCCTGCAGCTCTGAAACTCAGCTAATTTAAGTGCCTAACTAAACAGATAGGTGGCTAATTTTAAACAGATCTTTCTAAATTGTTATGCCTAAATGACTCATACACCCACGGTCAGTTAGTCTGTGACAAAGCAAGGCAGATGTCAAGCCTTTTGCCTGAGCTGCAAAGCTGCTTTCTTTCCTGTGGTGTGAAGTATCAAGAAAGCATCCATATGATGCCTTTCGTGAGTACTTAATTCCCTGGGAAAAATCAAAACTCTCTTTAATACACTATGATGGAAATCATAATTCTGTCTGTAATGGGAACAGTCTAAACAGAATGGTAAATATATTTTGAAACTCGTTAACTATGGTATTCTCCATCTAACTGAGACATATTGGTGTTGGGGGGAAGGGGAAGCAACATAGAAATGATAAGAAAGTATTCCTCAAATTTTCAAGGATGCAGCCAAATAGTAATGTGGTCAGAACACCTTTATGGAAGCAGAATTTTAGTTCTTTATGCATTGCTTTCTAAGGACATTATACATCTAGTTTCTTATCCTTAAATGGTGAGAAACTTGACAGATATTCCCCAAGGTAAATAGTTTTTAAGGACATTTTGTACACTGACTTTGAGAAAGAGCCTCCCTGGATGTATGCAGGATAACTCCCATGCCACGCTGGTTAAGAATCTTGCCTGAAACTGCACTGCTCCTGGTACTTTATTAATAAATCCATCTTGGCCTTACATATTTTTTACCATCAGCAGCTTTCAGAGAGCTTTACTGGGCAGGTCAGAGTCATTCATCTTTTAAGTCACAGCATAAATTTGGCTGGATTGCAAGTTTCACTCTGTCAGGTCAAGGTTAATCAGCATTACAAGAATTATGCTAACCTAACATAAAAAATAATAGAAAAGATATTCACAAGTAACTTCTATGAAGTGAACAAACCCCTCACAGAAAAGAGGTCTCCTTAATAGAGGTTTTAAGTGCCAAATCCCAAAAAAACCTGAAAAGAGGATGCAGATCTACCTTTAGCTGTTTCACAGTGATACAGCTGTACACAGGTTGCTCAGTAGCTCACAGCATTTTCAGCAGCAACTGCTCTGTCAAAAATTTTGACAGCTGAAAACAGGAACTGTTTGAGCTTAATGCTTCACCTCCTGTGCTGAGAGGAAGAGAGAGTCCCTGAACTATTTCTCCAGCCTTTACTGCTGAA
This sequence comes from Phylloscopus whistleri, assembly GCA_017589585.1. Lineage (NCBI taxonomy): Eukaryota > Metazoa > Chordata > Aves > Passeriformes > Phylloscopidae > Phylloscopus > Phylloscopus whistleri. The sequence goes on from JADMLD010001549.1 coordinate 218,438, forward strand.
GAAAATGTATACAGGTACTCACAAAACCAAGTGAAAGACAACACAGATTACACAGAAAGACAGTTTTGATTACCATGGCCTAAATTCTGCCTTCTGCATAAATATGTCTTCCAGGTACAGGGAAGAATATTAGACAGACCTCCTAAAAATCATGGAATAGGAGCAAGGCTGCTGCTGGCTAGGAGCAAAGCCTCTACACCAGAACATCTGCCAGGTCAGGCACTCCTGAAACAGGTAATGGTAAAAGTAAAGTAAAGGACAAGATTCATGCAAGGGATCCTGCCCTGTGTTGTAGTCTCAGCATGCAGACTGTTCACCTTAATAAAGGTAGCATATGAACTGGCAGGAAACAGAAACTGAATGATGGGACTGTAGCTCCATTGCACTGTCTGCACAGACACAGGCCAGTGAAGGAGATACTGCCTCACTGGAACAGCCTCACTGGTGACAAAGGTGCATGGATTTAAAAGCTAACACTGGAGCAAGCTGAACTGCCAAAGTGCTGCAAACCAAGCCTTGCAAAATGCAGGGTTTCTTTAAATCACTAATTTCTACAAGACACTTCAAATTAAACTAAATTAAATGTTGTAGGTACACAGCAGAGGGTATGACAGGAGGGTATATACTGACAACACACAAAAGTGCAAAGGTGATGTTTCCTCTTATGAAAAGGTAAATGTATTCTAAGCTGATAAATTTTACTTTGTTTCCTGTATTATGCTATTTCTCCCAGGGCAGCTGACTTCAGACAGCATTTCTCTCTCAGATTTACCAGAGCATTGTCCTACATACCAATTGTGATATGCTTGACAGTATAAAGAGGAATTTAAAACATATTGGTTTAGAAGCTCAGTTGTCAACTGAGACAGATTTTTTTATTTATTAAAAATTTGATTGAATGTGACAGCCTGTATATAATCTTCCAATTATGTACTTTTCTGGAACTAAAAGCTCCACGTATAATTTCTCAGCAAGGCAAAGAATAAGGTCAGAACATGAACAAAACATGAACACTTACTTTACTGTATGGAATCTTGCTATTGTCCATCTCCTTCTTCCACAACTGGAGTAGCAAATTCCTATACTCCTGATTAAAAGGTCCAGAGTAAGAGAGAAATCCAGTGGCCAGAAGGACATTTCCCACCAAATTCATAATTTGATTTTGAAAGTTTTTGCTGCTTGCTGTCCAACGAAGCTGTACACAAAATATTTAAAAGAAGTTAGCTTAAGCAGATACAAAACTAACACAAACATCTAACTTAAAAATTTATCTCTGTTAAGTAGTTTTTCTTCAAAACACGAGTATTTTGTGCTTTAAACCATTCTTTCCAGAAGCAGAAGTTTGCTTGGAAGTGATGGCAACCACCTGACCAAGTGGATAAAAAGCATCTTTGTGAGCAAGCTGGTCAAAGAGGTAAGGAGAGCTTTAAAGGAGGAATGAAGTGGCAGGCAGAGAAGGACCAATAGTCATGTGAGGAAATGGAGGACTGGGCTGGCAAACAAAATATGTGGGGTGAGATAAACTGTAGAGACCTTGTTATCAACAAAACAGATCTAATGGAGGACCACCTGAAGAATACTCACCTAAATGAAGAAGTGTCCACCAGACAGAATGGTGGGGACAGCTTTCATACTGCTTATAGGACATTAATTATCACAGCTGGGCACCTCTCTGAAGTGTTTCTATACGAATGTGCACAGCATGGAGAACAAAAGAGGACTCTGCATGTGGTTGCAGTGTCATGATATGATGGGGGTCATGGGAACATGGTGGAAAGACATCCACAGCTGGAGAGCTGCATCAGCTGTCTATGGGCTTGTCCTCTATGTTAGGAAGGACAGGTTGGGAAGGTGAGAAGAGGGGTTTTCTTTCATGTGAGAGAGCAGTGGAATGCATGTGTTCAGCATGGGAGACTCGAGGATGGACAATATGCCAGCTGGGAGCTAATGGCTTAGCATCAGAGGGAAGATCAATATGGGAGATGTGTGTGTCTATCACAGACAACGTGATTAGCAAGAAGTTGATGAGGGCTTTTTCAGACAGGGGAAGAAACCTTGCATCCACAGGCTTTGATCTACATGGGGAACTTCAACAACTCAGTATCTGAAGGGACAGTACAGAAAGGCACAAGCAGTCCTTGAGGTTTTAAGGAAGGCATTGTGAAAAGTTCTCAACACACTCGAGTGAGGATTTAATGAGGGGAAAGGCAGTTTGCTTAACCTCAAACTTTCAGATAAAGAATTGATCAGGGATCTAAAACTCGGGGGTAGCCTTGGCTGAGATTATTTAGTCTTGAACACAGAGAGTGCAGGCGGAATTTGTACACATGTATCCATGTGTACAAATACATGATGGGGAGGTGTAAAGAGGAAGATGCCAGACTCTTTTCACTAGTACTCTGTGAAATTACAAGGGGGAGTGGACATAAATTGGAATATAAGAAATTCTAATTCAACACACAAAAAGTCCCTTTATTTCAGTGAGGGTGGTCAAAAACTGAAATAGTTTACAAAGGGAAGTTGTGGAATTCTTGAATATATTCAAAACCCAACGAAAAAATGCCCTGAGCCCTGAGTAGCGAGGAAGGAGTGACGTATGTTTTGGGTTATTTGACCTCCAGAGGTCCCGTCCAATCTCAATTATTTCATGATTCTGCAATTTTATAAGCACTATTACATTTTTAAAATTAAAAATAATAAATTAATAGTTTTGCTTATTCCTTTCTTTCCAGATTGCTGTTCCTTTACAATCACTCTGCATGCAATCTGGATCAGGACCTACATGTTTCGAATTCAGAAAACACACATTTAACCCAGTGTTAGTTTTGCCCAGTACTCCAAGTGTCACACAGAATTTTTAATTTTTTTTGTCTGAATTTTCAAAAGTAGAGTGGAATAACAGCTCTTACAAGACCTCATAGCACAAGGCTTCAGAAAACCCACAATAAGGCATTATAATTTCCTATTTTTGTGTTGCTCTTGAATTTAGAAAAAATATGATAAAGCATGTAAGATTTTTGACTGATGTAATTTGAAGGGCAGCTATGCAAAGAAATGCTTAGGTGCTGGCTTTGCAGGACAAAATGGTTGAAGTAAAAACTCTCATTAATTTTGACTTTGTGTGAAATCAATGAAGGAATTAACAAAGCAAATAATAAGAGGGGAAAAAAGAGTGTCCTTCTTCCTCTGAAAACCTTCAGGCTCAAGCCAGAAAGATCTGCATAGGAAAGGTAAATTTCAAGCGCAGTGCAGAGGATAACAATTAGCCCATAATTCTGTAAAAAGTTCCAGTAGAAATCTAAGCTTCAATTATAATTCAGGAAATTTGTCAAGCTTCAAATTTGTATTCTTGTATACTTGGTGAGAAAAAGAGGGTAATCCTCCTAATAAATATTTTAGGGCAATTATTTAGGTTAAGCCTAATTCCTCTTCTTACTAAAGCTAAAAGGAATTTGGCTCCTTGGCTTTAAATCTGAGCTTTATCCTAATATGAGTCATATGATATAACATAAACCTTCATACAGAAGAATTAACACAAGAAATTGCTTTACTTTGCTAGATACCTTAGCTTCAAGGAAAACAACCATAGGTATAACTAGAAAACGTGTCACGCGACATCAAGATGTCACCATGCCTTGAGTTTGTTGAGCACTGCACAGCATTCTCAAAACTGCACACCTACTTTGTGCTGGAAACCTACACACATGTGCTAATACCTTTTCTCCCCCTAATCCTTCAATCAGAGCTGTGGCATTGTTCATCTTCCTTCTGCAGGCCTCAGCGTCATCGAGCAAGGCCTGCTTCTCTTTCATGGCAGCATCATACATGGCTTGAACTTCATCCAGTTCTGCCTGCTTCTCATCCAGCTGATTTTGTGCACTGTGGAGTTCCATTTGGGCAGCTGCAAGTCTTCCTTCTTGCAAAGCTAAATTTGCCTACAGATATTTAAAAGTAAAGAGCACTTAATACCTATTTTTTGACAGAAGCAAATTACATTCATTTAATGGCACATACTGTACTGTGTTGGGTACTTTTAAAAATAATACATGTTTTAAGATGATAGGTTTTTTTTTCTTTTTACTTCTGGAACAGAAGCATAGCATTAAAGTTATTCAAGGCAATGTTAAGATGTTTAAATAATATTTTCAGAATGGTCTATTGATCACACGATGACCAATGATTTTAAATCACAATACACTTGAAATAGCTGTCTACTAGACATATGAGACAACATATATAATGGGTTGCTTCGTATGTATGCCTCCTGTAATATATTCTCAGTGCAAAAGATATTGAATATTGTCTTCATAATTTATAAAATAATAAAAATTATAACAAAAACTACTCTTCTCTTCCCTTTTTCCATCAATTACTTCTACAACAAAAATATAACAAATGTATTTTTTGCTCCTCCGGAAAGTAAAACTCTAGAGACTTTTTTCACATCTCTCTATAAATTTGCATGATGACTTACCAGTCATTTAAATGTGGCCTCTTAACTTTCATATTCCTAACAGAGTTCAAAAAAATATTCCGTGAATTCAGAATGTATTTCCATATACATTTGCAAAGGATTAGAGCCTGAAAAATTTCTTATGAAATTCACACTTACAGATAAAGGTTGCTTCCATTTACTCTGAATATTTAAAAAAGCTTGTTTAAATACCATGTATCTTATTTCTGTTTTTTTCTTCTATAAGAGTTATGAAGATGGAGACCAAGAATCTGTAAAAACCTGTTTTATGACGAGTATGAAACTTGACACTCGCATTACATCACACCAGAAGAGTAGCAGTGGAAGGCATCTCTCTTAAGGGGTAACCCCTAGTTAACAGCATAACCATGGGGTTATGGTCTATTGGGGTCTGGTCTATTTCAAAAGAGTGGTTTGTGAGCAGGGAATTAGAGAAGCATATATGTACTAATCAGGGAAGTGGGTGACTAATATCTATGTACATGCATGTTGCATACGTGTGTATTGGATACAGGTGAATCCCATGTATCTGTGTCCATGTATACTAGCAATCTAGGTATATGTACACAGTACATGCTAGAGAATAGCACTGTCAGTAAAGTTTCATCTACTGTAGCCACCTGCTATGTTGACAGACCCTAGAGATAAAAAAAATATTTTGGAATTCAGATGAACCAGTAAAATGGCTGCTCATAAAATTTCCATCATGTAAGAATGCTGAAATATTTATCAAAATAAAATGTTTATCAAAAAAAAACCCAAAACCACATTAAAGAGCATCACCTAGAAATAAACGCTGCTCAATCAGTGAGGCTTTATTAAACCCAGCTAAGCAGATTTCAGAACTGCTGTTATGTTTTAGTGAATCTTGGACCATTGGGCAGAGTTCCAACAGCAAAGGAGTTTTTAGGAGGTGATGTAGTGTTACTGTGCCCTGCACCAGAGGAAAGGGTGAGATACGAGAGAGAGAGATAGTGCAGGGTTCCTTCTGCATCTGAATAAGAAAGGTCTGACTACAAATGGCTAAGTAAGATAACTGCCTTAAAGAGATTCATGAGAAGAAGACAAACAGTGACTAAACTTTACATCTCTTCAAATGCTGGACACCCAACATTCATGCATCACCAGAGAGAGCCAGGATAGTTTTGCCTATGGTATCCTGTGCAGAGCAGATCCAGTCTGTGAAGAGAAAACTTTCTCTTTTGGCCATTCAAACTGTCTTAAACTCCTCTTACCATTCTTTCTTATTAAAGCAGATGCCTCATTTAGCCATCAGCTGTCAGGTGTTTCTTACTGAGATCCAGAAGGAGCCCTGCACCAGCTCTCTTCTACCTCCCCCTGCCTCCTTCCCTACTGCAGACCATCCTCTAATTCTCTGAGGGCTAAAAATGGGAGTCAAACAATGCTATGACATATTGTTTCAGTCCCAGCTGACAAATCCTGAGGTTACACAGGAAACAAGATCCTTGGAGGGTTGTGAAGAACAGCTTTGGCAGAACAGCTGGAACAACAGAGAACTTACACCTGGCTGTGTGGATTCATATAACACCTTTACATTTATCACAGCAGGATGTGAACTTCAATGGAAAAGGATGGGCATGTGAATTCCCAATACATATGAGCAATGATGCCTTGTAAATATGAAAAGCAGGTCTCTATGCAGCAATAAACTACCCAGAAAAGTGCAAAAAGATTGATAAAACAGACTTCTCCATTCTTAAAAACTCTTAAAAGGCTGTCAGCTTTGAAGATGTAGGAACAACAAAAAAGTATTTCAGAGATGACTTAAAAAAAATGTATTTTGTATACTAACCTGAAAAAAAAATCCCTAAAATTATTTACACAAGACTTTACAGATTTTCTGGAAGATGGCCTATAATAAGAAGCTATTTTACATAGAATTTAACCAGAATTCTCAATCAATTTTAGGGTAATCATAACAAAGTATAAGACATTATAATATTAGTTTGATTTATAGGCTGCTTGATCATATGTGATGAACACTGATAGGTTACATGAGACTGACAGCTAACATACCAGGATGACCAACCTATGTGATTCCCAAAGGCAGAAAGGCTACTTGTTTCAGATCACCCTTTGAAATCTTCACTATTTGCTTTCTCCCTGTTTTGGTTTTTTTTTCCCCAAACTCGAGTTTTCAAAATTTCATGGGTACAAACACGGTTTTGTATTGACATCAGTGGCAGGTTGGCTGGCAGCCTCCTGTATAGAGCTCTGCCATGAGAGCAGGAGGCAAGTTCTGCTGCCAAAGAGAATCTTCTGCACAAGAAGACTATTACAGCTGCAATCAGCTCCATGCAATCATTTCCAGCCAATAATAGGCAGGAAGGAAACATGTTTCCCAACCACTAAGAACCACTGTGGCCTTTCTAATTTTGGTGGCATTGCTCTGTGAACAAGCCTCACACCCTTAATTTCCTCCCTCAGAATCACGCAGCAAAGCAAGGATACACGATTTGTCCCAGCTGGATGCAGTGTGAAAGCCTGAATAAATGGATTTTATGCAGATGAATCACGAGGATTTAAGACATGAGGGCCACACTCTGATCTGCGCTCCTGGAGAGTTGGTGCTACACTGGAACATGCCTGGGCTGGTGGGAGAACAGCAGCTTCAGCCTTTCCTTGCCTTTGGCATTGTGGGCAACCAGACAGACAATCCCCTCAGCACCTGCTCCAGCCAGTGCTGCTACCTGCTCTCTGTGTCTGTCTGCACCTGTGCCAACAAGGGCCACAGCCTAAAGAGTTCAGCAGCTGTTTTGCCTTCTTCCAAACTCTTCAGAGAGGACTTCATAGCAGATGGTGAGATGATCCTGTCCCTCTTAACATTTTTGAATTCCACACGAAACCAGAACAAATAAACATAATTACAGTCACAGCTATACTCTTAAATGAAACATGCCCAGGATCTTCTTCTGGTATTGAGGTTAACCAGCATAAAAAATCTCACATTAAGCTCTCCCCATCTCTAAAACAGTATGACTGCATGCTGACAGCCTTGTGGGAATGGCTCTTGGACCATGCCAGAACCTGAAAGGTGCCCGGAGACTACTGAAAAATGCTATTTAGCCAAGACCAAATCCACACTAGGGATCATTCTAACAACTTACCAGTGTAAATGATCACTTTCCAGTGCCTAGAAAAATTCACTAGCACTATTTAATTTATTAGTATTGACATAGACATTGAGTTTCTCACTGATTCATTGCAAACTCAATTTTGCAAAGTACCGAGTATATCTGACCCTGGTCCAAGAAAGCAGTTCCATAAAAGTGACTTCTCCAACAAAAAGAAGCCTCATACCATTTAATGCTATTCCTGCTCTTGAATGGAATGCCCAGATCAACCTCAAATCACTCTGAAGAGCAACTGCTGCTCAGTAAATTCAAGAAATGTTACTAGGAGAATCCCATTAGGAAAGAAAAAGGATCCAAAAAAATGAAGTTCGCTACAGGTAAGGACGATTTGGAGCTTTCCTAGCATGCCTCTTATTAACGAATTTCAGCTTCCAAAGTCCACTGTTCTTACAGTGACAATTTACTGCTGCTGGATTAGCCCAGAAGGCTTCTTGCCCTTGGACTCTGTCACTCTGCTCCTGACCTTCTGGGGACGTGCTAAGTGCTCATTTTTGCTCATCTTTGCCTTTTGCTTCAGAACTGTTCTGGGCACTTGGCATCTGACTGAAAACTCTTCATGGAAATGCAGTCTCAAAACTGCCCCTGCCCCAGATTACTGCAGATTTTTCCTATAGACTCCCTGTTTGTTTTGGATCAACCTTCCCAAAGACTCAATATCATGATACACTTGTATCCACCATTACTTAGAGAAAGATTGTAAAAGAATGCTGAGACATACACAAGTTTTGCAGACTTCCCAAAAACACTGTTTTTACCTCACCAATATGAATTTTTAAAAAATACATATACACATGCACATATGCATACATATATATACATATGTACACATACAAACAGATCCATGCAGAGTAAAATCTTGGCCTCACTTTCTTTGCTATCAGTGACCATTCTGTGGGGTTAAAATAACCTTTGAAAAGCACAGAAATCACATCTATTGTCTGCTTTTCACAGTCTGTACTAGCTAGTGAAAGACTTTCCATATTTTCTGTTCAGTTACATGTCCTGACTTCACTCTGTTTTGTAGGGTGATCTAAACCTTCCCTTCCTCCCCTACAAAGTATATGCTTTCTGTCCACAGTTATTGTGGGCCTTGAATTCAGACTTGCATGCTTGTTTTCCTGCCCAGTGGGCATCACCTTGTCAAGGACATGCTTATTTAAATGGACAACTATCAAATTTCAACTCCTTGACTAATTTCAAATTTCACTCCTTGACTACCACCTCTTCTTCAGGTGCAAGATTTCCTTTCATTCCCTGCTGTGGTTTTTAGTTCAGCATGGAGACAAATGAAAGTAGAAAAGGCAATAAAGTCTCATACTTAAAACTGAGTTTGACAGGGAGAATCCTCAGTATCAAACAGAAATTATAAACTGTAAACAAACTTCCCTTGATCACCATAACAGCCTAAGGAGAACTTAATTAAAGTCACTGGAGACATCCCTAAGAGAAATTGTACTCCTATACACAGTATTTTAATTGGAGGCTGACAGTATCACAGCAAAAGTCAGGGCTTCTCCATTCTGCTCTTATATTCTTCAAATAATGGATAAGAGGCGGATAGTGTTTCAAAACTGTCAGGTTAATGCAGCAGGCTGGTTTACTAGGTAGCAATCTGAGGAGGAGCAGCTCATCCTCATGCTGAAGGTTTATAGGAATGTCTATAATGACCCTTGGGCTGCAGGTCACTCGTCTAAAGAATGCCAGTATCCATTCCTAGGAATTAGGTAATTTTTGCACACTGTATTTACTAAAATATAAGTCACTATTAATTAGTTTTCACAGGTTGTCATACTTAAGATAAACAAGGCAATGCGTCTCACTTAAGATGCAATTTAAAAATATATTAAATCCATTTTGCAGGTGTTGAAGGGGATTTATATCCTGGAACAGCAGTTAGGATGAAGTGGTTTGATTAATTCATTCAGTAAACCTGCTTTTAGCACTGAGTGGATTAGCCTGGGCTAGTACTTTTTGCAGTTTAATTGTACACTTATTTTCAATTGTTTTCTTAGTATCACTCCACTGCTTCCTGCAATATCTCCTGCATACTTTAAACACTTCCTCCCTCCCTCCCTTCCTCCCTTTGTCATCTTCAGTTTTTAAAATATTTGTGATTGTTGCTGTACCTGGCAATAGGCACCACTTTGCCAATGTATGTGTTTCATTTTTTATCAGCTACAGTGTGACAAGAATGCAAGTACTTGAACACAGAGCTAAATGTATATGTAATCCTAAATCACATATATTCAAATAAAAACTAAAAGGGCACATTTTCAACTTTCAGGGTTGCATTTGCATATAAAGCCACTGTTTCCCCCAGGTCTTGCTCCCTTTTATAGCTCTCAATAGTAACATTTCAAATTCTATTTTCATTAGTGAACATCCCATTATTTGAAAAGGAAAAAACTACTTATATATCACAAAAATATAGTATTCTCTTGAGTTACTTGAATAAAAAAAATATGCTTTTAACATATTTGAATCAGATCTGTCTAGGTGTATTAAAAGATTATGCTAAGAGTTTTTCTGTACCATTGATACAGTGGCTTATTCAATAAGAAACCAAACACGAGTGCAGTGGAAGCATAACGGATTGGATGTACTTTTTCAGAAAAGAGCCATAAAACTCACTGTGGGAGCAATGACTATAAATCATTATATAAATATGCAAAGTCCTTTCTTTTCAATATGCTCATAAATGGAACACTTCCAAGACAATAAAGCTATCTGTAGGAATGCACACAACAGTGGCTGATCCCTTTCTACTTCAGTTCTATGTTTCAACAGAATTCTCTACCTTGCAACTTTCCTTATTACATATGTACACTTGCATGTAGTAGTCTGAAACTCCAACATTTTTTTGAATTCCAGCTAAATTCCTTAAAGAATGCTTCTGTGCCAAGACTGATCTCTCCTCTCCTCTCCTCTCCTCTCCTCTCCTCTCCTCTCCTCTCCTCTCCTCTCCTCTCCTCTCCTCTCCTCTCCTCTCCTCTCCTCTCCTCTCCTCTCCTCTCCTCTCCTCTCCTCTCCTCTCCTCTCCTCTCCCAGATTCTTTCATGACCACAATAAGTAGGTTCCTTCCCAGGCCAGTAGGACCAAGGAGTTTTCTTGAAGTCATTCATAGTGTCTGGCACCCATTCTGAGGGCAGAGAGGGTAACATAATTTCTCACATACAGCTAGACAGGCTCTATAAAGAACCAACTGAATACTTACTGTGTCCACACAGGCAACAACTGTACCACAGGGTAGTTGTGTGTAAGAGGAAAAAGTTGCCAGGACATATTAAACCTCCATGTGCTTGACTTAACAACTGGGTGTGAAGAAACAAGAATCTCTTTTTTTAGCCAGAATAGCACAACATTTTTCTCACTTGACTATATTCATCTCTCAATAAAAAAAAAAAAAAAAAATCAGTATGAAATACCTTAAGAGGAAGAACTTCTTTATTAATACCGTAGAAGTAAACCATTGCTTGTGTCCATGAGCAAAGACCTGCTACATTTCCACACACTTTTTTAGCAGTCTCAAGATTATAATCCTCCATATCCAAATAAGGCTCTAAAAGCTCCACAGTTTCTTCTGTAATTGAGTCCTAGTCAGTAGAAAGGAAAAAAATTTAAAATATGTTTTTGAGTAAGGTCTACTTCACGGAGGCATTTTTATTTTTAAAACCATGGGGTATCACTTCTTACAGAATAAATTAACAAAGCAACACTGTTGCCTTTTACTCCTATAAAGGACAGATTAGTAGTTTTTGTGAACTCCTGAAAATAACTCCTACTTCCATTGCAACAGATTGACTTGAGCTGGCATTTAATATCCCTCTTTGACACATAGGATTTACAGACGTTACTAGTGCTCATAGCTCCATGACAATTTAAGCTGTTCTAAGTTATTGCTGCTACAACATTGCACCTTCTTCCCTTTCCCCCTCAACCAGATGTCCTTGTCCCATCTTTAATACCCTCACCAATGCTCAGTGATCTAGTTTGGAAAGTGTTATGACAGAAATATAAGTCAGAAAACTACTGAATAATTTTCTTCTACTCTTGTTCCATAAACAAGCTCACCATGGTGTCAGACAGGCACAGGTGTGAACACAGCTAAAGGAACCAAACATGCAGCTATTGGAAGGAAAAGGGTGAAACTGCAAGGCACTGTCTTCACTTTACTGAAGCTAACCCTTTCCCTTAACCATAGAAGAAATTTCTTTCAGCTGTTATTCTAATCCCAGTTTTCTTTCCCCCTTTTCCACAATCTGCTGAGAACATGAAAAAGCCAGATATTTGATGATGGTGGTTAATCTATAATTATGTAAGTGTCAAAAGAAAATGGAATTCATCTCCTTGAGCAAGGTAGAGAGTAAAAGAGCTTATACAGGCTAAAAATGACTGCTTAACAATAGACATGTTAAGAATCTTCCCCTTTTTTGGCAATGTATTAATGCCTTTCTTTTAATGCGTCTAAAAATCACCCACCATTCATACTGTCAAGCCATTTACCCTTTTCTTGTTTTTCTGCACAGCAGAAAGTACTGCCTTGTACTTATCTGATCCTTAGCTACTCTAATAAAAAAGATATTCACTATATTACTCCCAAGATCAGCCATGGTGATGTTTTCACTATGATCATTTGCTAAAATGTAAAATAGTGCTGGACAAAAATTTTGACTTTTTATTCTCCTACTGAAAATAATGAGCTAACAAGCTGGCAAAGGTGAAGCAAAGATCAATCAGCAGTGACCTAAACCTCTGTTCAAAAGCTTGGAAAATGTCATGCTTTTCCCTTCAAGTAAGTAATTTGGAACTCACTGAGCTTCATCCACTAATTTTCATTGCCTAAAAAATATTAGGAAATAACAAATCTCATAAAGAAAAAATCTCATAAACAAGTAAGCTGTGTAGTCTACTCAGAACTCCAGACACAATGAGCTCTCCTGTCATATATACTCAAAATGAGAAACAGGGCAGGAGGACAGCATGTCAAGGACCTCCTCAGGGATTGAAGCAGTCCAGTACTCTACCCCATGTTCATCAGTATCACTTCCTGCAAGAACTTGGTCCCACAGAAGTTGTTCTGACTCCTCTGAGTTAAATGTGCTGCCAGCTACCAGCAGGAATACATACACTATTAATAAGTGCCAAAACTGGAAGTCTCATTAGACAGAAGCTTGAGTAAGGAGTGCATAATTAGTCCTTGCTGTCTTAAAACTAATTTCCTCTTTCTGTTTAGTGAAGATAGAACTTGGAAAAGTGACCGGACTGACAGCCCCAGGAAAAAAACTGTCTACAGAGGCAGTGCAAGTTTCCACAATATGGCTCTCTGGGAGAAATGACTCCTGGGGATAGTGAGAATGATCTTCACAACAAAAACACTACAGCAGCTTAGAAAAAGCATCAGCAAAATGCACAGCTAAGTGGATTAAAACATCAGTGTACAAATGAAAGTATGTTCTGCAATATTGCAGGAAAGCCAGGTTTTGCTGAAATCTGCTTCGTCTCCTGGATTATAAAGTTGGGCTGTGATTCTGCCATTTCATATTCTACCCTAGGTCTTTTTCTGGTCCAGTTACCTGTGACATCTTTCTTCTCTTCCCTATAGAGAATTTTCCATTGTCTCACAATTCAGTGAACCTTGCTGCAAAAGTTTCTGTCCTGACAGAAATAAAAACCTGTTCACTTTTATTTTTCTTACAGTTGATAATATTATGCTTCATTTCACTATTTTTCTAGTGAAAGAATCCCAAAAGTTCCCAAATCATCTCATCATCTTTCCTGCTCGTTTTTTCTTATTTCCTGCTAGCTGCCTAGCAAATTTGAGACAGAATTGTCAAGTGCCTTACAGGCCAGGTAGAACTGGAGAAGGTGAGCCATTTGAAAAACCAAGAGTGGGCCCTTTTAGGGCAAATTCCTAGTTAGATGCAGGAACTGCCTGATTAAGATAACACTAAGCTTCTGTAGATTTGGTCTAGTGCTTGGGATATGTCTGTCTGCTAGAAGCCACTGCATAGCCCAGGAGAAAAATTACTGAGATTATGAGCCGTGAAAATGAAGCAGAATAGTCACTAAGTATCTGCAACTATAGACAGACACTGTTTCAAACTGCCTTTGATGGTAGAAGACACTTTCATGTGAACTCTCAAGATGGTTATTGAAGCTGTAGTGCCCCTATTAATTACTTACCTTCTGAAAAGTAAGCAACATGCTAAGAAATCCTGAATTATTCATTAACTTCTGAGCCTCGGTCCATGATGGCTTCACACCTGGGTGTTCGTGATCTAGTGTCACTGAATCTATTTTCCTTTGGAACAAAAGCAGCACGCAGTCCATGATCCGCATTATCAGGTGAGGAGGTTTACCCAGTTTGCGGACGGTTGCAATGTCAGAAGGTTTTATTGTCTGAAAAATTACAGAAGAAAATAGTCCACTTATTTAAGCAGTCACTAGATTGCAAAGAATGATGTTCTTTTGGGAGGGATGCATATGTAATGCAATTGCTGCAGGTTTGCAGGTCACTCAGAAGCACTACTGCAGAAAGACCCTAAAGGTACTCCCACTCTACAACTGCTTTATTACCTGACAGTAGAGTACCGCCCATCTTACCTCTTCCCCTCTTCAGTTTTCAGGGTTTTTTCTACAAGGATTCACAGGTCAGTGCCATTCTTTCTGTCCTCTTTTTTTGCCCCAAGTCAGAAGCACAAGCCATATTATTGTACACAATGATCATTAACTACATGCATGTTCAGAATATATTTGCTTCTGACCTGCAGGGCTGCCTTGGCTTCTTCCAGTGCCGGTCTTGCAGCTTCAAGCTTCTCTTCTGCTGCTGCTTTATCAATGGCAATGTCATCCACAATAGCCTGAGCCTTGTCTTTCACCATTTGCACCTGCATTTTCACTTTTTCTGCAGCATGGGCTTTCATAGTTACGTCCAGTAAAACTTGATCAGCTTTTTTTGAAGCTACAGCCAAATCTTTCTCCTTCATAACCAACTCCTTGGAAAGCTGATTTACAGAAACCTCAGCTTCCATCAGTTTTGCAAGACCTGTGGTGGACAAATTCCATTTAAGCAACAGAAGACCTATGGAGAGAGTAACCTCACTGAAGCAATGGATACTTAAAATAAATTGCTCAGATTCATATTTGGGAACACCAGTGAGTGATCCCACAGATTGAACACCAAAATTAAGCAGGGGAATTTTTTTTTTTTTTTAATGCATAAAAGTCTTCAGAATCTGTCACTTGATCACTTGATCAATTATTTATATTCTTATATATGAGATGGAGACTAAATATTAAACACACACACTGAAAAACAGCATGGCGAATGACAATCTTAACAATTGTGTGTGAAATTTCTGAAATCCACGAGAACAGAGAAAGTACTAGGCTGCACTCTGTACAAAACAAAGAGGAGGAACCTGGCACTGAAAGTGAAGACACAAGGGGAGTAGGCTGAGCTTCTGAAGGACCAGATGAGATGGGGATAAAAAAACCTACAGACTCTTGAGCAGTCTTGTATACAGTGCTCCAATAACTTGAACAAATTGCGAGAAAATCTCTTAAGTATAAACATCTTCATATATAAATGCATGCACCTAAATGCATCATATATACCTTTCTAACACAAAAAACCCCTCTGTATTTGTTCTTCCACACAGCCAGCCACCCTTTCCCTTTGGACATATGTGTACATACATCAGGTCTGCAATTGTCAATGGTGGGAGAAGAAACAGTTTAAGTTCACATTCACTTCCAAACAGCATTCAGTTTAGGAGACTCTTTAATTGTTTACCATGTATGACCATGAGCAGAGCAATATTTTTGAAATTTTACCTTTGGTAATTTTACCTTTGGTAAATTTAACTTTTACCTTTACCTGTTTCTTTACAAAATTCTTCAGAGGGACTGAATATGAGCATTTAATTACCTTTTCACAGATTTACTCTTGGCATGCTTACATGTGAAAACTGGGATCTCAGTAGTTCCTCGGCACACATACATGTCAAAGCAGGAGTTTCAGGTATTTTAACTGCTAACTAATACTATTTCCAAAACTTCTCTCTAATCGCAAATTCATAAAGTTCATTGAAACAAAACCTCTGCATATTTTGTAATCATACACAATACAGCTAAAAATATATGAGTCTGCTTCCAAATGAAAGTGACCTCACAATCTAAATCCATGCTTTTACATCCTTTTATTCAGATTCTTCTCACCCTTCTAAAAACAAAGAAAGAAACACGAACCAAGAAGCTTTTACCTGTTCTCATACGTTCAGACAAACTTCTGAGACTGGTAAACTTCTCTCTGTAAATATCTTTGTAGCCTCCAATGAAGGACAGGTAAGATTTTGGTGTCACAAAAGTTCGTCTCCTGTATCGTTCAAAGTATTCAACACATTTTTCAGCTACAATATCTTGAATTGTTCCCATGGTGTTAACAACGCTCTGTTTCACTTCATCTGTGCACTCAATATGGTAAGAAGCTAAAAAATGCTGTGCAACTGCCACAAGAGCATCTTTAGGCCAATGCTGGAACCAGTCCACGGTACAGCCTGAAATCAGACCTGGAAATTTGAGTGCACGAGTTCTGAATTTTTCCCCAACAGGAGAAAAACAAAGAACCACATGCAGGTTCTTCCGAACTCGGGCAATAAAGTAATTATAAAGATTTTCACCAGTGTGACTAAGCCTTGGGTACTCCTTCTTCATTTCTGGAATCAGGTCTTGTGTGATTTCACCTATTTCATCTCGTGCAAAAAGATTTGAGACTTCACCTGAAGCCAGAACATTGTTCATGTACTCAAGAAAAGATTCATCTCTGACTTCATTGTCTGTGAGTATAAAGACAACACCCTTTCCTTTTTGCCCGGCGGTGAGGTACAACGTTTTCAGATCATCCAAAAGGTTGTTGGTGCCATAGGTTCTGGAATAGAAAAGGGTTAAGGAAGGAGAGAACAAGAACTACAGATCATCTTAGGAGATATGCATCATCTGGATCAGCTTCCTTAAGGCAATAAAAAAATCTAGATAAGAAATTAATACCATAGTACCTGGTTACATTTTTTAGGTTTCTTTTTTTTAAACATTTTCCCAAAGTGAAAGCTCAGTAACATAAATCATGTGAAATGAGGTGAAGTCAACAAAATAATGTGCTGGGGAAAACTATGGTGAGAGCAATACTATATCTAAGGCAATTATGATGCTGTTTTCTATCCCCATGATTTGCAGATGTAAATTCTTTATTAGAAATAGGTTAATACAGCTGGATTAAGTTGTCAAGTAGGTTCTGATACCTGTAACCATTGCGTAAATACAGCTGGATTATCTTCTGAAGATATGAAGAGCAGGTTAAAGGAAGTCATTAAGAGACATAAGAGAATGAAACTGAGGGGTTTTATTTTGTTATAGGGTTTAACTAAAATTAAGCCCAGAAATGCCGTTTGAACATTATCACTTGGGCTGATCATCTCTTCTGCAAATGGAGACCATGATTTGTTCTGTTGTTATGTGTCTTATAGCTGCACACAGTAAGTAAGATTCAGATGAAGTCCACACAAATTCAACTACACATTTCAGATTGTTCAATATAAAATGACGTAAAGTAAGGTTAATAAAATGGCAGATTTTGTCCCTAGACAAGTAAAGCTGAAATAAGAAACCTTTTTCTTTGTAACCAGTCTCTTATTTCCAAGAATCTCTTCAAAGTCGTAAGTAATTTGTGCAGTACACACATGACTCGTTCCTCACATATTAAATATGCCACACAGGAAGTGTCCCAATTCTCTTTCAGTTCCATCTTATTTCTGCTCTATAAATACCTGTAAAGCAAGCACTGCAGAGCTTGAAAAACAATCCAATTCTTCAGTTTGTATGTGTCAGCCACAGTTATTACAGTGATTTGTGGTATTCCGATAGGAACACAAGAATTTCTCTTCTGAGTCAGAATAGCAATGTATCTGGTTCAATAACCAGTTATGGGAAATGATACTTAGAGACAAAACATGACTCAGCATCCACTCTCCACTGCTAATTTCATTCTTCCTCCCTCCACATTCATTGCCATTCTTAATATTTGCCTTATTAATCTTGGAAATCTAGGGATTCTGTTCTATCACTTGGGGTTTTTTCTTTCTCTCCTTTATTTTTGTTCTCAGTGTTCCTTTCTTCTGCTCTGGGACACAAGAAGAGATTGTGATATGTCTTTCCTTATCTTTCCTTTCATCAGAAGCCTCATAACTTTATTCATAGACCTGATATGTCTCTCTAAAGAATATTTCTCAGCATTTTAAATAGTTTGCAAAGGAGAATACACTCTGCTGGTCTTCATTGCTTACCCCTGTAAACCTTATGTCAAAAGAGACACAGAAGGAAGGGAGTAGCTACTCCCTTTCACTTCAAATTTCTAAAAATTACAGAATTCCAGCACTACAAAATATTAAGTCATTGACATAAATTATCATAAAGCAGTTTGGCTATATAAGACCAGAAATGTAGTTTACAATGAGGTTTTTACAAATTTACAAAGGTTTGAGAGGTTTGCATTTCTTTAAGCTGATTGTGAGGAGTTCATTTCTATGGCAAATTAAGGAGCAAATGTCCATGTATACTGCATTGTGTTACCTTGTTAAAGTAATCTGAAAGCTCTCGTATCCAGCAATGTATGATGCTAGTCTGGTCAGGCTCTGCTTTCCAGATCCACCCACACCCACCAACAATGCATTTCCTTGTGGAGTGCGAATAATCCGTGATATTTTAATCAAATGGATGATTGCATCCTGTGCATTGAGAGAAAAGGGGATGAAGAGATGCAAAAATGATGCAATGTACAATCAACTAGAAGCATGTCACCAAGCAACTGCTTCCCAACAGCTAGATGGCCTCTCTGGAGCCTACGCCAAAGACTCAGTCCTGTACTCATCAAAATCAGCAGGAGATATTCTCTGACTTCAGCGGGCAGCAGGGCTAGCCCAAGAGAAATGTCCTTGTATCAAGCTTGTATGAAGCAATGTCATATGCACAGCTTGTCATCAGCAGAGCTGAGGGCATGCCCCTTAGGGGCAGAAGGAAAGGCAGAAAGAACTCCTCCAGCCTTTTAACTGACCTATTTACAAGCTCTCTAAATAGACTGACAAAAGTAAAATGCAAGTGCACTACAGGCATTTCTTATTCAACTGCTGCAGTTAACTTGGGGCAAGAATTAATCTGAAATACCCTAAAATTTGATCAAACCACCCAATCTAAAATTGAAGAAAGCATTGTGCATCAAGACCTTTGACAAGGAGGTGACTTTCAGGAAAGCAAGATGATTTTGTGTGCACTGTATAAACAACCTAGTGGTTCTGAGCTATCTCCAAAATAATGTGATAGAAACATGCAAGATCTATGCATCATTAAGTGCAAAAGATCAGGCACTTCCTGTATTAATACAATTACAGGCAGTAATACCTTAAAAAATACTAAATCCATCTTTGATCCCCTGACAGTTTCATTGTACTGTTGCATGAACATCCTTAATCTTTCAGCCAAGTAATCCAAAGATGGGATAGGCTCATAAATTTTAGGAGCCTTCGAGTCTGCATCATCAGGCTCATCTCCAGCGGTCTCCGGGACATCACGCAAGAAATCCACAAAGTATAATTCCGTGCAATTATCTCCAGACAGATTTTGACCATGTTCCTCAGAAACAATCTACAAGAATATATTAAGGATTGTTTTAGTAATGAAATATGTCATTGACGTCTTTCTGCGGAAATACTAAAACACTACTTGCTTACCTTCCCCATCATATCCTCAAACCAGTCTTTATCGCTTTGGCTGATGAACCTGTCTGCAATAACACGTCTGCACTCATGTTGGAATAAGGCTACCAAAACACTGGTGCTCTGGCAGACATCAGAAGTAACTGCAAGTATTCCTTGCCAAATACGACTGAGGTCTCGTAAATTGAAGGTGTAATGAAATTTAGCTGGAGTTGGCAACATCTACAAAACAATGTCATTAAATATATTCAAATAACTGCTAAATGAAAATATTTCCTACTTATTATTAGGTGAAAGTGAATGTGGGTATTTTCACAAACTTCAGTCTTGTGTTAAAGCAGAAAGACATGCTTGGCATTCAAGAGGCAACCGTAAAATGAAAAAAATGACAGTAACAATGACCAGCTCTTCAATTTCACATAGATTATTTGAGAGAGGAAGGGAAGGGAAGGGAAGGGAAGGGAAGGGAAGGGAAGGGAAGGGAAGGGAAGGGAAGGGAAGGGAAGGGAAGGGAAGGGAAGGGAAGGGAAGGGAAGGGAAGGGAAGGGAAGGGAAGGGAAGGGAAGGGAAGGGAAGGGAAGGGAAGGGAAGGGAAGGGAAGGGAAGGGAAGGGAAGGGAAGGGAAGGGAAGGGAAGGGAAGGGAAGGGAAGGGAAGGGAAGGGAAGGGAAGGGAAGGGAAGGGAAGGGAAGGGAAGGGAAGGGAAGGGAAGGGAAGGATTTGAGAAAACAGTATTTTGTAAAATAATAAATATAAATACTGTAAAAATACTTACGACCTATCAAAAGCTACATTTTCTCTAGGTAAGGAAGTTAATTAGTATAAATAAGCACCAGTTCTGTTGAATATATTGGTCAATAGCGAGTAGTCAATAGTTTTGCTAGAAGTTCCTCTCTTTCCCTGTGTAAACCAAGTATAGGTCTACAGGGAGTTGTTTGTGAAATTTTGACCAACTTTTCCTGGACAGAAACCTCCACTTTCTCAGAAGAACAAATTTGACACACATTTCTATGCTATAGTTTGGTTCTTTTCAAATTTCATTCTATACCTAATATTTTTTTGTCTCTTTCAAAGCAAATTTGCCCAGGAATTGCAGTCAAATGCTTTTAACAGTCTGTTTGAAATGGGAAAAGTAAATATTTATAAATTACTCAATACCAGATTTTATTTGTTTTTAACTGATTGCCTCTCTGCCAAATTTGACTTCTTTCCTAAAATTCAGATCTTTCAAGTTTCTCACAATCCCAAACAGCTTTACAGAAGATTCCTACCTAATTTTTAATTTCTGGCTCCTTGTGCTCTCAACACTTTCTCAACTGGAAGATCTCTCAATCTTCCTATCAGCTATGCTTATTATATTATATGTATATAATGTGATGCTTATATCATCTACAGAAGACTCTGCATGTGATTAGGATTTTCATCAGTAACTTGATGCTGAGAGCAACCAATTCAGAACAGAGGCATCAGCCAGCAGTTACACCCATAGGTCACAGCTTCACAATTTGAACTACAAATGCACACGAAAGTACAAAAGGCCTGGGTCAAATGTTTCAAGGATTTAACAGATGTAATTTTACCTTTGCTTTTGTCATTTGCCAAACCTTTCGACTGGTAGATACTAATGCTGAAGCCAGTTTACATACTTCTGTGGGGAAATGTCGTCGTTCACAGAAATAGCCCTCAGCTATTGTTTGAAATATCTTATCAATAGAGGAAGTAGAAGGCAGTGTGCAGTTGAAGATGGTGAACTGGCGCTTCAGGCGCTGTGGGATGTCGTTCCGACCTCCCCCAGGGTGACTCATAGCAGCTACAAACTGGATGTCAACCACATTGGTGAATTCCCCTGGCTTCTCCAAACTGTAGAAACCTTTCTGTTCCATCAGCTGTCTTACAATCTCATTGGTGATCTAAATATAGCCAAAAACAAACAAAAAAAGAAGGAATGGAAGAGTTATGTGTTTCAAGGTTGTCAACACGCAACGTGGCAACCAAGCACTCAGATGCAGTGCATTGGCTGCATGTAAGCTTCATGTGCTAAGTAGTTGTGGACATGAAGTCAGACATTCAACTGGGTTTGCATGATCTCAAGAAAAGACAGCACTTTCAATTATCCAGACTATATCTTCAGATTGTCACAGGCACTTAGATGGTGACAAAGAATGGTTAATTTAGCACAATGTGTAGTCACATGTCCACTTGCACAGAGGCACTGAGCACGCGGCTATACGGGAAGCAGGGAAATTTCTTTTTCTCAGCAGAATTTTATTTTTTTTTTAATTAAGTCACATTTTCAGAGTATAGGTCTGTAAGTATTCTTTCATCAATACCTTAAGACATCTTGCTAGTCTTTAAAGTCAACTGTGATCAAAGAACTGTTTAGGTTGGAAAGGACCTTTCTTATCATTGAGTCCAACTATTAAACTGGTACTGCCAAATCCACCACTAAGCCATGTCCTCAGGTGCCACATCCACACCTCTCTTAAATACCTACAGGGATGGTGACTCCACCACTTCCCTGGGCAATCTGTTCCAGGGCTCAACAACCATTTTGGTGAAGAAATGTTTCCCTAATATCCCATCTAAACTTCCCCTGGTACAACTCGAAGCCATTTCCCCTTGTCCTGTCAACACTGACCTCACTACAACCTCCTTTCAGGTGGTTTCAGAGCGCAATAAGACCTCCTCTGAGCTTTCTTTACTCAAGGCTCAACAACCACAGTTTCTTCAAAAGTCTTGTTCTTTAGACTCACCACCAACTTAGATTTCACTTAATAGATTTCACACAAAATAGCAATTTAAAGCCAAAAGCACATCAACGAAAAATCTCTGAGCGTTCCTTGGGCTTGCATGCTTCCTTTCCCAGACTGCTGGTTCTCAGGACTGCTAGTTTGGAAATCCTACTAGATTTGTATGCAACCAAACCAAAAGGCTTAAATACTACAATTGCACCAAGTGGCTTGACACTGTCCTTGATCTTCTGGGATTGACAGTTTATTAGTCATGTCAAAAACTGGCTTGGGGAAATGGTTTTTAGTAAACATATTTGTTCTAATCCATATTATGGTACCTTTTTTCTAACCTGTCCCATTTTTCAACCCACATATCAATATTTCCATCAGCAACAATGGTAAGACCACCAACTCCCAAACGTTAATATTTTCCTTTTACCTGATCACCCCATTCATTAATCAGAGGCATGTTGATGTCATCAATAAAAACAGTCATTTTCTTCCCTGCTGGAGGACCGTGTGTAGCACCCATTCTTTTGCCTATGTAACTTTCTATGCTCCTTTGGAACATATGTGGCAGAGTTGCAGAGGAAAAGTTTAGGCACTTGGTCAAGTGAACATCGGGATCATACTTGCTTGTGTAATTCTGCAAGAAAAGTAAACCACTTTTAAAAGTGCATCAATAATTTCAGGTGAATTAAGACAAAAGGAGACACAGATGATCAGCAGCCCTGCAAAAATCTCAGTCCTACTATTAACTTCAAAGTCTCCAAACACAGTTTGTTTAAGATAAATACACCATCTGCAACTTGAAATTCAAACAAACTGTCAGTTAATGTTTTGCATAAAATTTTTAGGTATTAAAATTTATAAGCTCTTAATAGACTTCTCTAAGTATTACAACAAGTAGATGTATGCCAGCTTGAGAAGCTGGTAAAGTTTGCATTAGCACTTGTCAGGTTTTTCTAAATTTAAGCTATTAGAGATGATCTATTACAGCAGACTGCAAGAAACAAGAGAAAAACCAAATCTGTTTACATGTGTACACCACAAAACCAAAACTTTAAAACAAAAGCAGAGTAAAATTAAACCCAGCTACATCATACTTACTGATAGCTATCTTCTCTTAAAGAAGATAGAATCCTTGAATTTTATTAATATGTACAATTCCCACAGCTGCTGAGGATGCCCCAAAGCAACAAGTTTCACTTTACATATTTAGTGAGGTTTTATAATAAAAATATGGAACCCTGGAGTCACACCAAGGGATAGGGATATGTAGAGAGAGAGAATAGGAAATATTTTGCTTAGGAAAAGTCCTGGAGCTTCAAAATAGCACTAAAAATTCCATATTTCCACCATAATTTCTTTTTAAAGATTTGATTCTTCTACAATGGTGACAAAGTTGAATATCATTGAAATTGTTATCTGTATAAAAGGGTTGACTAGAAATGTTCCCATTTTGGTACCTCAGAAAAATAAATTTACATCATTGCTGATGAAGTGTTCTAAGAACTCCAGTGAGACAAACATTCTGTGTGACAACAGGAAGGAAGACACATCTAGATTCCCTCAAAATATTTTGATGAATGTCGTTGATTTTGTTGATACAGTGATAACAGTTTAAGGAAATGTGGCCCTCAGAAATAGTTTTTTTCTAGACCTCACAGAAATGACAACCCACACGTGCAGTGTATATGCAGTCCTGTGTTTGATGTGTACACTTAATAGCTATGGGGTTGGTGCAGGTCAGTGCTCAGACCTCTCCTCAGGAGCCCAACAATCTGTACAAAGCTCATGTGCCAGGTGCAGGTGCCCAGGTGCTGGCAGTGGTGCTGTGGGGCAGCCCCTGGCAAGAGGAGGACAGGGCTTTTCCATGCCAGACACAGCCAGTTCCAGCCACCGCCAGCAGACCCACTGGAGACACTCAGCCTGTGTTAGGAAGGGCAAAATGCTGCCTGGCAGTTGAGAGAAAAGTACAAAAAATGTGAGAAAATCAGCCCTGCAGACACCTAAGTGAGAGCAAAAAGAAGGGCAGGAGGTGCTGCAGCACAGACTTCCCTGCAGCCTGTAATGCAGACCATGGTGAAGGAGGTTGTCCCCCTGCATTCCATGGAGGTTCGCTGTGGAACAGAGATCAACCTAGAGCCCATGGAGGATCTCACACTGGAGCAGCTGGATACCCAGAGGAGGGTGTGTCCCCATGGGAAGTCCATGCTAGAGCTCCTGGCAGGACCTGCAGACCCATGGAAAGAGAAGCCCATGTTGGAGCAGGTTTGCTGGCAGGACTTGTGACCCCACAAAGAACCCATGGTGGAACATTTCATGAAGAACCGCAGCCCTGGTAAGAACTGTATCCTGTGTGGGAGAAGGGAGCAACATGAGGAGAAAGGAGAGGCAGAGTGGAGCTGTTATGGACTGACCACAGCCCCCATTTCTCATCCCCCTGCACTGCTGGCCAGGGAGGAGGTAGAGGAGTCAGGTATGAAGGACTAAAAGTGAGCCTGAGAAGAAGAGAGGGG
Source organism: Phylloscopus whistleri (assembly GCA_017589585.1). Classification (NCBI taxonomy): domain Eukaryota; kingdom Metazoa; phylum Chordata; class Aves; order Passeriformes; family Phylloscopidae; genus Phylloscopus; species Phylloscopus whistleri. The sequence goes on from JADMLD010001549.1 coordinate 243,085, forward strand.
TGAGAAGAGGGTGTTTTCAGTAATGGTTTTCCACCATCCAATTCTATTTTTAATTAGAAATAAATTTTAAAAGTGTTCCTCAAGTCAAATGTGGGGGTTTTTTTCCCATGGCAGTAATTGGTGAGTAGGGGATCTCCCTGACTTTACCTCAGCCCCTGTGCTGGTAAGGAGGGAGAGGCAATCAGCAGCTGGGTAAGTGTCTTGCAGCTGGCCAAGGCCAGCAAACTGCAACTACAAATTCTCAACCATTCAAAAAACACATTTGTGTTTTATCCATTATGGCATTTCAGAATGTTTGCATGGTAGCAGTAATGTTGCACAGTACAGAAATGAGAACTATCTTTGAAAAAGAAGAGGGTGTTGAATAGGATTCTTTTTGTTAGTAAAACTATCAGAGAATATTCAACTGTCCTTTACCAATTTAATATTACTTTTTAAAATTTTGTGTAATTCAAGAATTAATAGTACAGAGAATAAAGGTTTTAAATTAACATTCCATTTTAAGTTCTCTATTTTGATTCATACTGATTTTTTACTCAACACTGAAGATTATTCAGATTAATTCAGATTACTACCTGAAGTATTCTATGTTAAGACTCTTACTTTTGCATGAACTCAGCTGTTTATATCTGGAAGTTTCCACAAGGTGTAGTAAAACAAAATTCGACAGAAGATGAAAGCAGAAGGGGAACAGTTGTGAAGGCAGTTAACACTCACTCCTAACCTTACATGAGATCAAATATCTGCTGGCATAATGCTCCCTTGTGTAAGGAACATACTCCGCTCTATAGCATAGACTCAGCGTAAGCAACTCCCAAGAATCAGTACCAATTATTTTTAGGGACAGGAATGGCAGCTGAAGGCTGGAGGTTGCCAGCATTTGGACAAAATCCAGTATGCAGAATATCAAGACCACCACCCAGACCCCGCCTCTTCACTCTGCTAAAATAGTTCTCCAGCTGGTGCCAGGAACAGAAGCTGACACTACACCGGCATGCCTGTTGGCATCGACAGCTATGCTGAAAAAACAGTATTAATGCCTGCTGGCAGGGGTACAACTCACTCTCCCTCAGGGCTCAGAGAGCACATGGCCGGGGCACACAAAATGGCTCCGGATTTTAAGAAAGCCAAAGGTCACTTTAGGCCGGTGTTTTTCAGCTATTTTCCATTTCAAGACTGCTGCAAATCCTCCAGTGGAGGTGTGTATAGCCAATGTACAGCCAGTCAGATGCTTGCATAGCCAATTCAGCTCTCCCAACAGTAGATCAGTTTTATCTAGCTACCTCTCATTGACCAAAGAATTGACACATTCCCCTGAAAAACACAGAAACCCTGCTGAAAAACATTATGCTTCCATTTTTTTTTTTTAAATAAGGGATGCCAAGTTTGGTATGACATCTGGGTTTGTTCAGCCTTTTGATTATTGACTTTTCTGTATTAAGTTATTAATTTTTATGTCACATGATTAACCCGCAACATTTTGTAATACAGAAAGCATGTATTTGTTAATTTAATAGCAATCCTGTTATTTCCTTCTAGAGAAAGAACATGTCATTTCGAGTGAAGAAATTGAGAGAGCAGATAATAAACAGTAAATTTACCCTCTGAAAACCATCCTTACTAAAGAAGGAAGTTCTTTTCCTTAGGTTTGGCTTTTGAAGAAAAGCTGTGCAACAAGGGTGTACAAAAGACCAGTTCACACACGGCACCACCAACAAAGCATAGGAAAATAAAAAATCCTCCAAGAATCAACATTTTCTTAGCAAAATCTTCCATTAGACTACTAAAAAGAAAAGAAAGCAGAATGAGAGAGGGTTTATCATCCGACCTTGTGGCTACAGTTAGCAAAGTTTAAAAGAAACCTTTATACTAAAGTGTAGAGACTTGGGGTTCTTTGCTTGTAATCCATGTGAGCACTGGCAAAATGCCTCAGTAGAAATGCTGGTATGTACTCTGAAAAAAAATCACACTATCCTTAACTTCAACTTAATATTTGTGCCAATACCAATTATTGCAATGTTATCGTACTAATATATTACATATGTTTTTCTGTTCCACCTACCTTAATCATAACAGTTTTTGCTGTTCCTTGTTCCCCAATTAGCAAAACAGCTTTTCCTTGCCTCATGATAGTGTGCATTAGGAAGTCTGTTCGGACACTGTCTATGTTTGGAACTAGAATGGAAGTATATTCTGGTACTGAATCTTTAGGATAAATAAATTCAGGGACCTGCATAAGAAAGACATGCAAAAAGTTTGAGAATTCCTACCTGCCCACACAATCACTTTGCATCAGAACATAAAAACAGATGTACTTTATAAAATTTACATCAACAAAACTTTTCTTCCAAGTATCCTTTTGTAATCAATCAGTATCTTGTCATGCTTTTCTAAAAGGATGTTAGACTAACAGGATATTTTCATTCCTCTAGTGCCTGATAAAAGCTTTTCCTTGCTGGAATTTCTTAAAGAGTAGAGTGATAGACAGTATACAGAGTTAAGACAATTTCTGTTTCACTTCCAAAGCTATTTCAAATGTACATTTCTATTTTTGCTGAAGATATTTATGGGGAAAAGAAAAATTTCCTTCCAAAAAAGAGGCTCTTGAGGATTTGGTAGGGTTAATCTTCCTAACCAACTTATGTAGTGTTGGAAACAAAATGTCTCTTACCAAATACATCTTGTGTACCCATTAAGAAAGCTTAGCGTGTTGCAGCATATAAACTGTTGTATTCCTCTGGGGAAATGTTTTTTCCCCAGAGACCCTCTGAAGTCTGTACCTATTAGTTTGACCCTGTTCTCCCCTTATCTCTGACCTATGGTTTGCTGCCAGCTATCTATCCCGAGACAGAGAATAGATAAAAACCCATGTTCTTCCTCTTTCGTCCTCTTTGGCCTCGGGAACCCCTTCAGGAATAAAGCCTTGGAATAATCCCCTGAGGTAAGGGCCTCTTTTGAATCTTTTACCCTATCCCCTGAAGTATTCCTCCCAAAGCTCCCCAGAAACTGAGCGAGCACAGGAACCCAGGGGGGCAGGGGGGAGTACTTCAACACACCTTCTTTGACCAGTGCTCCCACTGGCCACAGGCATTGACACCAAATTCAAACATGGTTTCCTCTCCATTCACAGCTGGAAGCTCTTTCACTGCAGAGTGCTTCCGCAGGAACAGCTCCATTTTCAGCCTGTCATCTGGCTCCAGAAGGGCTCCAGCTGACCACATCACAGCGAAAACAAACAAGCGAGCGATATGTTCCTCACTGAGCTGCCTCTCGTCTCGGCCGGACAGCAAGCCCTGCAAAGGGGATGCAACATAGAACTACTGCCCTCCTAGAACAAATCACAGGATCAGAGGGAGAAAAATAGATGCCATATCTACCTGTAGGAGGTCAATAGCTTGCTTGATGTACATACATTCTAAAATCGACATTTTTGGTGTCACAGCAGAGAAAACAAAATCCATCACATCCTGGGAAGAAAAAAAATCATTTAAAGATTCTCTTCACCAGTTTCAAAGGTATGATTTTTTTCTTAGATGAGATCAATTCCTTATTTTCAAATATATTCTAAACATTTTTTCCAAACAACAATTTTCCCCATTTCTGGGCTTATAAATATTCAGATTTTGACCATGATTTTTTTCTAACAATAGCATATTAGAAAAATAACTTTGATGTACCAGAGTCAGCAGAGCAACTCATATGAGCTCCACAGAGTAATTTCCTGAAGAGCAATTTGAAGAATGCTTTTCAGTTACTTCAGGGATCTGCCTGCCATTTGTGCTCTCCACTGGAGATTTTAATCTACCACTGATATATTTGTAGCAGGAAGATAAAAGCACGGATGATACGCATATATATAATGCACAAGTTTACCACTATAAATTTCTATCTGTCTGATCTGTCTGATCTGTTCTGACTGCGCCATACTGTACCAGTCCCTCTTGAAACCAATACTCTCATTTTCCTGCAGAATCCTGGCAAGATCCAAAAATAATTTTTTAATTGGTTTTAATGGAAGTTGGACTTTTACTCAGGTTTCTTCATATTGATGGCTACCATGTCTGCCTTTGTCAAGTGTTTTGCAACATCTGGAGCAAAGTTTTAAATTGATGTAAAGTCCTCTCTGAGATTTGCAGTGCAGAATTTTAAAATATCAGTTGCCATCCAATAGTACAGACCAATGTAAATTATAAACTTCTTCCACCTTCATCCAACCATCTATAATATAATACTCTCCCTATGGCTTCCATTTGCCCCCTTAATCTTTGGAAATCAACTCTGGCCACTCATTCTGGGAAGTGAAAGTATAACAGGGATACTATGGGAGATAGTAATTTGGGAGGATTCCATTTATAGATGTCATGTCCTATTAGAGAGAAAGCTAAGACATCAAAAATATTCAATTTCCCAAAGACATAAACAATTTATTTAGATACTTTTTAAAAATCACTGAGCTGTTTACCCACATGCTCACCAGTTTTGTTTCACTTTTCAGGGTTTTTTTTTTTTTTGCCACTGAAGTTCTCCAAGTGCCCTGTCCTAATATTGTGTCACAGAGAGTCAATCAATATTTTTTACCCATCCTCCTGAGTTCCATCCCACTAGAATACCAGGTAACACACACACAACAAAAAATATATATTGTGATCAAAAACTCAGGCACCTTAATCTAGAGTAGGGTTTATGGATAAGTGGTCTAAGAAGACAATCTGAGTGCAGGCATAGACAGAATCATGGAATAGGTAGGGTTGCAAGAGACCTTAGTGGTCATCTTGACCCCACCGTGGGGAGGAATGCCCCCCACTCTATCAGCTTCTTTTGTTATTTCTTGCTGACTAGAAAAAGTGCTTCCACTTCTGTGTGCTGCCTTTCTGTGGCTTTCTCTCAAAAATGCCTGGTTCACCCCCAATGGTACGTAGGGTGCTCAGCTGAGTAACTGAGGGCGTTATGGGTGCCACAGGGGAGAGTGCACACAAGCACTGTGGGAAATTCAAATCTAAGGCTTTTAGAATTTGGAGCTAAATCTCACTCAGATTCAGCTTCTTCATCTGTAAAATAGACTAGATGTCTCATAGGGCACTGTAAATTGTTTAATAATTGATTTGAAACACATAGAATAAAGATACTTCATGCGTCAAAGTATTCCGTACTATCAAGAGCCCAATTTTCACCAGAACTAGTTTTATGGTACTTATGAATCCAGTGAGGTTTCTGTAGTTTATGAAGGGTTTTTTAATGTTTTCTTTTTCTCTGAGTTTATGGAAAAAAATAAATCAGTATCATATATGCTAATATTTTATTACTATTAGTATTTTTAAAACAATACATGGCTGAAAAAAGGATGCAGGATTAACACAGAAATTTGCATGAATTGTTTGGACAAGGGGACTGGAAAAAGGATTGGGATCATGACAAACACACATAAATTTTTAAGAATTTGGATCAGGAACTTTCTATCCTTTACAAGGAGGCTGAAAAATGAAGTCAGACACTAAACACTCGTATGAAAGAAAAATCCTTTTGTACAGAGAAAAATCAGTATAGAATTCACTGGACTACAGACAGTCTTCAGGACAGGAAGTTGGTAACATATTCAAAGGGTTTAGACAAGCAAAAGAACAACTCAGTAATATAAAGTTATTAATACTTGTAATATTAATTTTAACATCAGCATTTAAATATTAAAGGTAAGAAACTCTTTGGATTATATATTCAGCTCTATGCTCCAGGCGCAGTAGCAGCCTTTACACAAATTGGATTAGTGTGAAATTTAATATGGAGGAAGAAAATTAGTCACATCTGAAAATTAAGTTGCTACTACATTTTTTTCATTTAAACAATGCATGGACGTGCTGAAACTTATGTTATTCACATAACATCTGTCACTGCTTTGAGCTTCACACTTTGCAGACAATCTCAATAACACTACTCAGGTAACTATTTTAATTATTTCAGTTCTTTGAAACTGTCTCAGATAATTACTTCCATCAGCTAAGCAAATCTGTTGCTTACAGGTAGCAGCATGATTCGCAGACCAGGAACTGGCAGTGGAGCTTCTAAATTTAGGAGAAACTTTTTATAGGGATGGGAGTTTATTTGAAATTAATGTGAAGCAGGAAATATTGCTGACAAGAAAGAAAGAATTGGGAAATGGAGGGGGAAAGTTCAACCCCTCAATTACTGTTCTAAAAAAATTCTGTAGAAATAGAAAGGACTCGAAGATCATCTTAAATTGAAATAAGTCTGGGTTTGGGGTTTTAGTTTTGGACTTTTTGTCTTTTGTATTCCGATTTGGATTTATTTTTTGTAATGTATAAAAAATGGTGACTTACAGTGCCATTTATAATGTACATGAAAAGAATAAATACTTTTTTTCCACTGATTCACAACCATTATTCTCCATTTTTTCCTCCTCCATTACTGCTACCTGCTGCACCTTTATTAACAATTACTTTATCCAATATGAAGACTTGCAGTGACAAATACTATTTTTGATCAGCGTAGATAATGAGAGCGTTTTGTAAGCAAATTGGAGTTACTAGAGCTTTTGTCTTAAGTCTATTTTAGTTGAGTTTAGATTAAACTCAGAAAGTCTGTATATATCTACTTAAGACTGAGTCTCCTTGGTTACTGTATTTCCATCTATACTCTAATCTTCATGTTCTTTGAAAAATCAGATCTTTGTAAGATGTTTATATCCATGTTTTTCTTAATACTAGCATTAAATTCACCAAGGTCTGTATCTGGGGTATGACTATCACTGTTGATGAACCTTATTTCAAAAATTTTCTTTTTGAATTTTATCTTTTTTTTAATGTGGCAGAAAATAATAACTATAAAAAGAGCCATGTGAACACAAAAGTAGTGTTACTCTCATCTGTAAAATCACTTTTATTGCCTCTATTATTTGAGAAGCAAAGACAGCACATTAAAAGTGAAAGAAAACTGCCAGCATGACAGCTTTCATTTACATTTTGATAGTTCTAAATGCAGCCTTCAGCACTGAACTAACTTCATATTTCACTGCATTTTCATTTCTTAATCTAATAAAATACATATTTTTCTGGACTTTATTGCTATTGCTTCAGGCTTGGGCATTTTAAGTGTTGTTGTTATGTTTTCAGAGCAAGTTGTAGCATAAAACAGAAATAGAATTCTGGCAAAGAAGCAGTAAATTGACCCACATATACATTACTTTGGAAGCATATTTTAAAACTCATTATCAGAATTGTTTCTCTTGCTGCTGCAGTAAATACTTTGTCATATCATTATGTTTGGGAGGTAGAACAAAATGAATAGCTTGTTAAACATTAGTTTTAAAGTAAATGTGCATTGAAATGAAAAGTAGAACGTTAGAAGACATTTGTTAAAATTCAGGGCATTCTAAACCTATATTAATCATTGCTTTTATCATGGTCTATAAAAAGCCTTCTGAAATGTCACTCGAAGTTCATTAAAAACTGCATTTTTAAAATGCAAGAGCAATGAAAAATATTACAGGAGAAACCCCTGTGAAATCCAACACGAATTACAAGAGTAAACAGGCAGGAGCAAGCTGGTGGAAAACCAAGGTATGTTGGAAGCTGCATTTATTCCACAGATATTGAGGAAATCAGAAGATAACAACACCGAAAGGTTGCAAAGACATGAATATTTTCTTAAAAACATTCAAAAGCAAAAATAAGTATTTCAAAGTGATTGAAGAATTTTATAACTGAGATTATGCTTTCATACCCACTATCAAGTACAACCATCCCTAATATTGCTGAAACCTTTCTAATGATTCAGTAAGGTAAGACCAAACAGAGGGGGAAATATATTCAGGATTCTTGCTTTGGATCTACTGATTGAACACAATTTAGTCAGATAATGTATCAAAGAGATGCAGTTTCAAAAATTTCCATTGAAACAGAAACATAGATAATCAGAAAATCAGAAGAGAACTGTAGTCAGAACTTCAGAACTATAGTCAGAGCTTCAGAGCAGCAGAGAGCCCAGAACTACCCCGGATTAATTTGAATTATAGAAAGTCTTTTTAAAAATAATTAATGGATCAAATGCATTCCTGTTGTACCAGAGTAAATCTAGCTCAATTTCTTTCTGAATTTAGTTCTTTGTACTTAAAACAAAATAACAAGTTTACCCACTTCCTTTGTATTTTGTAGCAATAATTAAAATTGCAGTATTAAAATTACAAGCAAAGAGAATATCTGTTTTGCCAACATGCAATATAAAATAATCACTGGTTATCAATTCATTGCCAACTATTGTATGCAGACAAAACAAAACATTCAGATTATTCATCTGTTATAGCTCCAGTCATTTATTAATGATAATTTTCTCTCCTTTTTTAATCGTTCATCTTTAGTTTATCACATAAACAAAGAAATGTAAATAATTGAAAGAACACTTAGGAAGAAGCAATGCTTCATTAAAAAAAGATTTAAAAATGCATTTTTTTTTTTTCTGAAGTAGTTAATTAAGTACCTGAAATACAGCATTAAAGCAGTTCCACAGGACATTGGAGTATGCAACTGGTAGTGTCTGCAGCCAAGCCCTTAAAATAGGCTTCCAGTCCAACACTGAAGAACTCATGAAGACCATCCCATTACGAGAAACTGTTGCTGGGGAAGCATTGTCAATGTTGTGGGGTTCAAAAATAATTTTGCAACTGGGGGACATTGGAATGCGATCTCCATTGGCCAAAGTAAGGGTCTTATTATCATCCAGAACAGAGTTCAGATTTTCAATCCATATTGCATCAACAGGTCCATCCAGAACTATCCAGATATGTTCACCCTAAAAAAAAAAAAAAACAGAGAGACACACACATTCAACTTTACCTACATTTGATGCCTTAAGTTTTAGCTTTCATATTTTCCAGATTCTGTACTGCATTGGTATATAACTCTGAACTTCATATAAAGCGCTAGCAAGTTCTCTTCACAGTTCAGTTAGACAAAACAATCTTTTTCCGGCCCGAGAACCAAGGACACCGTTGCAGCTTCAAAAAGTACAAACAACAGCAAATTGAGGAGAACAAACTGAGAGGATGGGACTTCATAACCTGAAGCTGTAATTGGACAATTAACCCCAGTATGTGAATGGACCAAAACTTATAAAAGTGTCAAAACTCATGGCCAGGGGTCGATCTTGGTTGGAACCACAGCTCCAAGAGGCTCTTGTACTGTCCAAGGTGTATCCTTTAAAGGCCTTTTTAATAAATACCTACTTTATTCTTTTAACTCTATCTAGCCTCTGTTCCAGGTAGTCTCTCAATGGATCACATTGACCAAAAATACACACCCATATAATATCAGAAAATGTACTCTTAGATACAAATAATATCATAATTTGGTGCTCAGCAAAAAAGCAATATAAAAATACAATTTTTGTAATTTACTCACTGATTTTAATTCTTCTTTTGTAATCTTGAGTCACACTAAGAAGGATATTAATAAACAGCAACAAAAATTAATTTGTGCTGTACTGCGCAGAAAGTTGTATCTGTCTTCTACAAAAGTAGATCAGCCAACCCAGCATCCATCAAGATGGATAAAAATATTTCCCATTAAATGCAGTCATAGACACAGGCACAAAGTCAGTCTTTGTGGGATGTTACCCACATATTTAATGTAAGGTATCCCATTTTCCAAGCCAGAACTAGGTGGCTGTTCAGTAGATGTGAGTGTAATTATGATTCCATGGAACATGATCTGCAGGTTTGATTGGGAAATGCCTACACCGGTTTCTTACCAAAGCCTTACATCCTGATATAACTAGTGAAATAAAGTGGCAATGACTTAAAATCAGACAAAAGAAAACTGACTTTTCTGTCTTCACATCAAAACATGAACACACCTTGTTTTTGTGTTTGGACTGCTTATGGAAGAAAGCAAACCACTTAAAATATTTTCTAAATAAATTCTGGAACCTCAAATGCTTGAGAAGCCTAGTGCTATCTGGGATTTATATAATATTCCAACACTTGTGCACACTGAGTTCATCAGACACAAAGCAAAATTAACACTGCATATTCCCATTTGATTTTATAATGGAAGACCTTTCAGAAAAATGACAGGTAATGACACCTTACGGAAACAGTATTAAATGTCTATCATGATACAATATCCATTACCTTCTTTGCCTTTAAAGTTTTTCTCCATAATGTAGAGAAAATACCATCTGTCCAGTCATTTGTAGCAACATCAAGGGTACCGAACATCTGGGAAGCTGTGATTGCCTTTGGGTTCATTCTCATCTCTTTATGAGGAGCACCACAATCTGTCATTGCTTTCATCAAAATATTAATGCATTTTGTCTTTCCTGCACCAGTTGGACCTAGAGTCATCATACCTTAAAACAATATAAACGTGGTTGAAAATGAAATGTCAATGTGTTGTGCTACCATTTAATGGTTCATTGCATCAACGATCCTTGTTTTATTTTTATCAAAAGCCAATAAAAAGGATGTTTCTCACTCCACTTAATGCTGATTGAAACAGAATTTGAAACTATTATTTAAAGGCCTCTGTAAATGTCTCTCTATTATGATAGGCAAGCCTATGTGGGTCTGTACCCTCCCTTAGGCAATTCTTTTCCTTTTTCTAATGGGACAACAAAACTGCCTTTTGATGTTCTCATGCAATGACACTGACATGAACAGTGGCAAACAAATTCAAAAATTTCTTAATGTATCTAATGAGAATGAGCATCTTCCAATGAAGTATAAAATCTAGTGCATCTTTCTGATGCAAAAGTAACAAAAATATGTACCTGCATCCACCCATGCTGGCATTTTAATAGAGCTTTCTTTCATAAAACTGGTAAAGAGCAACCACACTTACTCATCTGTGTATACATGTTACCTAAGAAAAATAAATTATGTCTTCAACAATAAATTGAGCCTACTGCTGATCTTATTTAGTTGTTTTCTAAATCACCTACTCAATAGGCCAAGAATCTGTCCAAAATCAGATGGGACATTCAAATTGAGACTTCCAAAGTCATTTAAGGGACCTAGATAACGTCTATTAGCCCTAAAGGCAACTAGACAACATAACCCTTAGCTGGTATTGAAAACTTCTTCAACAAAAGTATGGAACAATCACAAACCTAAATAACCAACCTAATCCAGCACCATGCAGATTGTGTGACGTTTCCTCTAAAACTAAAGGAAGCTGGATGTTCCCTGAAACAATCTGAGGACTCAGAAAATCACTTACTCATGCCATATGTTACATGTGGGGAAATCTAATACAAACTCTTCAACGTTAACCAAATGTCTTTTCTGCTGGCTTCAGTGGTACTTGAACAAAAATTATGCTGAACAGATTTCAGAATCCATGCACTGAATCCCTCTGTGTGTGTGTGTGTGTGTGTGTTTATAAAAGCACCTCATGTGCACATACAGCCATATTTCTCCTCATTATTTGAAATCCCGTGGTGGCCTCTCCATAAATTCAAGTTCATGAGTGGGACAAGTGAAAGTCAGGAAAACATAATCTTTTTCCCTCAGTGCAGTAACTTTTGTCAAAAAGAAAGTCAAAAAGCTTTTGGCCTGGGTGTCCAACTGTTCGGACAATTGGAGCTGCATGATCTCCTGGGAATAGTAGGGATGTGTGGAGAGAAGAGGCATCTAAGCAGAATGTCATGGTGGATCCTGAAGACCTTTGAGGAACAGAGGAGCTGTAGTGTCTTTCAGATCAAACAGCTTCTTTTAAAAAGAGACACATTTAATCATAACTGAAAACATTAAAACTTCCATGGTTCCTATATAGAAATAGCTGTTAGGAAACACTGCATCCAGAAATCTGGATGTAAATTAGTAAGTCTGCACAGCCAGTGCAGACCAGTTCTTCAGTCTAACCAATAATCTGAATTAAAAGTTTGAGGCATTAAGGACTCAGAACTGTGGTATGTGAATGAGTATTTCCTTTCATTTATTTCATTAGTTTAACCTGACTATTCTTTTATTATGTCAGGAAAAGGGAGAATAAGAAGGATGATATATTTATAAATCTTTGCTGCTTTAGTTACATTTCCTTTACATTTTCCCCTTTCTATACTCAAAAAATTAGAGGTTAGGAGTATGGGGGATATTTCAAAGTAGGGGTAGTTCTTTTTCACTGAGCTAGGAATTGTAAACCTGGATTTAGCACTATCTTTGATACCCTTCCTCGGATAGGATAAAATTTACTCAGTGGCTTTTTCTGCACTGTAAAAATGCATTTTCATAGAATCAAAGAATGGTTGAAGTTGGAAGGGACCTCTGGAGTCCATCTTGTCTAACCGCACTGATCCAGCAGGAGGAAAGCTTATTTCTCCTCAGTATAAATGGCAAGAATCAATCACAAAGAAAACACTTGGAATTATATCGCATGCATGGTAGAATCTATCAAAATAAAGGTTTGAGAAATTATTTTTTGTAATCTTCTCAACATTATAATCTCACAGCAACATTAAACTCGAGCTTCATGACTGAACTCTGTCTGAAGGCAAAAATTGTTTTCAGAACACTGAACTAAATTGCCGTTTCCAGATTTGAATGAATATATTTTAACTTGCTCTATAGAAATTTCAATCACCAAAGGCCACACTCATACTCCCCATAAAAACGTAACACAACAAAGGATTGCACACTAAAGAAAGGTCATAACAGCTTCCTAAGCAAAATAGCAATATAGGCTTTACAAATTAGATCTGTCCAATTTTTTTAAACATTTTTCATTAAATTAATCTGCATTCTAGTGGCAGATAATACAGTGTAGTCTCAAATGCAATGCAGTCTCAAAGCCTCATCAAACATGCTAACCATGTCGGACTCGTTGAGTTTCGTACAGTTGAATAAGTTTAAGTATCCATGGTGGATGATTAATAAGCCCTGCTTCCTCTGTCTGTTTTTGGATAGCTGACTGTAGTTCAGGATACCCAGATTTATCCAGAGTAATTCCAGGGAATAGGTCATTAATGAGACTCATAAATAAAGGTTCATCTTCATCCACCTGTCAAGGATAAAGTAGGGGGAAACACATTATTTATTTATCAAAAATATTATTATAGTTGTAAACAATCTTCATGATAAGCCATTTAAAAGATGGCAGTGAAAATCTTATCTCTTCCAAAGCAAATATTATAATTATCCATCAGTTTTATGAAGTGAGCTTCATACAATGAAATCACAAGTAGTAATTTCTAAATTAAATACTTTAGGCTGATAAAAATGTCAACAACTTAATACAGCTTTCTTCAGTGTATACACACATATATTTCTTCGTTTGTTACATAAGTCAGCAAGATTTATTCCAATCATATTTTTCCTTAGAATTTTTGTGATTTTTTTCTCTCTGTAAATCACTGGAGCGTTGCTATAGGTTTGAACGCACGTAGCAATGCGCTGAATAGATTAACATCAGAAACAGATTAATTGGTTCCATCACAAAACTGGTTCCCAAGGTAAATACACAGAGTCTAGACATGCTATAACCTTTTAATTACAGCAATAAAAAGAAAGATGAATATTTTAAACAGTATTACCGAAAGACATTACACTATACAAGTAGGTATTAGCTGCTTCCAATTACCTCACTTAAGGCAACTCTTATGATGTTCTGAAAAGGCAACAGACTCCCAAGAAATGTATAAATTGAAATTCTGGATTAAGAAGGATCTTTGGTGACATTATTAAAAGTTAATACAATGTATTCTTCCTTTCTCTCCTTAGGGTAAAAAGAATTAAAAACAAGAGCCAATTAGAGGACCAGGTAGATCCCCTAGGATCTCATGGTATTTCCAAAGATTTTTTCAGCTAAAGCTTATGATGTGTTTTCCTCTCTTTAAAAGACAAATTGTGCTAACACAACTGATTCTCAACTCACTTATAAATCTTATTAAAAACTGAAAATAATGTATTCAACTGGTGAAGAAAAATAGCTTCTCAAAGTGCATAATAAAGACCCTTAAAAATGCAAACAAAAGACTCTATTGGGAAAAGTCTCCAGCGTTACAGTACCAGTTTGGAGAGGTTCATGTCCCGCAGAACTCTCATCACAACAGTTTTCTCTGGCTCCTGAGGATTAGATCTTTTCACTGCTCCAAGTGTTCTTAAAACAGACAGGATATTTCTAAGCCCAAAGTCATAGTGAACCTTGAAATAAAGCATAAACAAAATTGGAAATATAAAGATCAAACAGATCAAAACAAAAATCAAGAGAGAGCTGAAAATTAAATTCACTAAATAATTCAATCGATTAAATTCACGGGTCTTCGTCTTTTCAAATAGATTTTAAGTTTTGTTGTTATCAAATCCTGAAGATATTTTCTTGTGTTGTATGTCCACACCAGAAAGTGTACTTTCTGGTGATACAGAACTCACCCTTATTTCCCAGGCTGACAAACTGGAACAATACACAGTGTAAATCCCAGAATTTTCAGCAAGAAATAACTTACTGATTAGGTTTGCAGATGATACCAAACTGGTGAATTAGATCACAACTGGAGTTCAAAATTACCAAAAGAAAATCAATACATTATCTATGTGAGCTGCAATTAAATAAAGACAAGTGCAAGATGTTAAAGATTGTAATAACCAACTGCACAAATAAAGAGTAACAACTTTTCTTCACTGAGTTGAGAAATAAATCAGGTGCACAAATCTTTGCAGAAAAATCTCTGACATTGGATTGATGTCACAAGCTCCCCAATGACTTATCTGCAATTTTAGTGGGAAATAAAAATATACATCCTTTTTAGGACAATTGAAAATATATTTCCATTGTAGTTGACATTTCTATACTGTGACCAAAAGCTGGATTCCACATTTGGAGATGAACCCTACATAGGAGAAATTTGAAAAGGAAAAAAAAGGGATCAGTTGACTAGAAAACATATCAGGAAAAAGTAATACAAAATCTACTGTGAAAGTAGGAAGAGTGAATATGTAGGATGAGTGATGACAAAAGTCTTCAACATGCAAAAGATACCTGCAAAGAGAAAGACAGGAGGAATAAAAGGGAAAAGAAGTAATGCGCCTAACTACAGCAAGTGGGAAATATTGTGAGGAAAATATTGTGACCATAACAAAAATGTAACTTTGGATCAGGTTGCCTGGGAAACTGCAACCTATCCATCAATAGAAAACGCTAAGAACAGTGACAAACATTTAAATCAAATTATTTAATTAAGAATTATTTTTCCTCCAGAAAGGTAACCGGATAATTCCTCAAGGCTCTGCCCAGCCTCATTTTCTATTATTTAATCGGCTGCCAAGTTGTTACCAGTTGAAAATTTAGCTATGAATATATAGCCAAGTACTGCCAGGAAATCTTATTTGCAGATGGAAACACTAACACAAAAAAATTAACAACCTCATGTGACATTGATGAACTCAGACATCACCTGACTTCATCATCATTTAGTAAATGGCATGTCCTAGTGAAATGCCCAGAATCATGATAAGGACTGATATATTTCTTTTTCTCCATGCTAGATGACCATCATTGACACACTGAAATGAGTTCAGCAAAAGATGACTAAGTGAGAGGAAAAGAGGAAATGTCAAAATTTTCAACAGGGGAAATCGCAACAGTTTGCATAATGAAAAGATTCTTCACAATAAGAGTGGCAAAACACAGAAAAGGTACTCAGAGAGGCTGAATATCTCCATCCTTGGAGATATTCAAAACTCAGAAAGTGCCTTAGCAACCTGCTCTAATATGCTGAGCTAGAAGCGGGACAAGGTGACCTCTGGAGGTGCCTTCCAACTTACACAAGTCTGTGATTCTATAGAAGTGATTACTTTGTTAAATTTGAAGAAATATTTTCATACCTGCCAGAAAATTTAAAATAACCTTAAATGATTTTTAAAGACAGAATTTCTGTGCATTCCAACTGACCTACATGATGGGTGTTCCAAGGTGACCATCCTTTATCTACTTTAATCTGTTTTCTAGTTTTACAACTGCTTTGCCTTTTGGGAAGAGCACAGAACAGCTAGAATTTACTGGCAAATGTGGATTATGAGTTATTTCTTTGCTACATCATTTAACAGCAATCTTTAAAGATTGTGCCTAAGCAAAATGGGCTGCAGTGGTATAGCTGATGCTCTTGAAAAGAATTAAAAATCTGGAGAAAAAAGTCTCAGTATTAGACACTGTTTGCTCCGTATGGAAAAGAAAGAAAAGGATATCAGTGGCTTGCTCCATATGAAAGCAACTTAGAGAGATGATTCTCAAAAATGGATTATCACCTTATTTGCTTTCAAGCTTTGTTAGGTTTTTCTTTTCAGTTTCTGTTTTTCCCTAAGCTGTAGGCTTTGTGGAAGGAGGTTCTAGGTAAGAAGTCCAGTAACAAAGCCAAATAATTCACCTTTGGGGCTCTGTCAGAATAACTCTTGTGTACATCTTGGGCTTCCTACATTTGCTTAAGGACTATTTTTTACTTTACTATTTATTGTTTTTCTTTACTGAAGGAGATGACAGTCGGTCAGGGTGCCTTTGGCTACTTGTGAGTCAGAGTTCTCTTTCTACAGAGTCTGCATTTGTGTGTGTAAAATGTCTGGAGGTCTTCATGTATTTCTTCCGGCACATTCCTTTTAGATTTTCTGTGGGGCAAGTTCTGCTGGTGAATGCTTGTTTGCTTTATTTCCTTCTGTTGATATACTGCATTTGCTGAAAACAGTCAATGTTCTGCCATTTCCTATTGCAGTGGTTCTTTATGTGGCCCTGATCTTTCCAGTCAACTGCCTGGAAAACCCAGCATTACTCAACTTTTTCAAATTTACCATTAAAAAATGAATAAATATTTTCCACTAGGAAAGAAAGACTAATATGAATTATAGAGTACCAGAATGGTTTGAGTTGGAAGTGACCTTAAAGATCATCTCGTTCTAACCCCCCTGCCATGGGCAGGGACACCTTCCATTAGACCAGGTTACTCAGAGTCCCATCCAACCTGGCCTGGCACACTTCCAGAAATGGGGAGTCCAGAAACTCACCAAGCAACCTTTTCCAGTGTCTCACTTACCCTTTACAGTCAAGAATTTCTTCCTAACGTCTAATCGAATATGCCTCTGAGAAAGACTGTCTGTACTTTATAGTTTTCTGACTACACAGAAGCAATTTATGTCCCACTGTACTCTTAGAAGTAAGTTCAGTTCATGAGACTCCCATATCTAATCTGATGAACTCATTAGATCTCTCTCTATATAATCACATATTGCATTAGATGTATTCCCCAACCTACAACAAACTTCACAAAGAACTTCAGCGTTTCAAATTATTTCATTACTACTACAATAATAACACACATTCAAGTGAGGAAGTGGTGGACCCAATTGAGAGGCAGAAGATCCAGTCTGTGGTGGACGAGACATCAGTGTGGAAAGTGACCCTTCTCAAACGTATGAGTGCAGATAAGGACAGGTGAAGATAACAGCATTGTGGCAGAAGCTCTCACAGCAGAAAGAGGTGCTAATTTGAAGTGCCTGTTTGCAAAGGCAGACAGCACAACAAAGAAACGTAAAAATTACAGCTCTGTGTGCAGGTATAGGATTACAGTCAAACTAGGAAATGTGGGGGCATAGGTACAATGGATGGATACAGGTTCCTTAGGAAGGACAAGACAGGATGGAGAGATGGGAAGTTGCCCTTAAAGTGAAAGAGTGGGAACACTTTCCCTTAGGATGGCTAATGAGCCAGTTGAGAGAATTTGTGTTAGAATTAGAGGGCTCAACAACATTGTGGCAGATGTCTGCTGCAAACATCCTGATAAGGAAGAAGCTGATGAATCTTTCTTTCAACAACTGGAATTAGCCTCATCTTTGCAAGCCCTGATCCTCACAGGGGACTTGACACACCCCAATATCTGCTGGAAGGGCAACACAGCAGGGCAGAGCCGTTCAAGGAGATTTCAACAGTGTTTCTGACAACATCCTCACAGACAAAATAGTGACTAGACAAGGTGGTCAGATATTTCAACAGCTTGACCAAAGAGGCTATGCAGTGTTTACCCTTGGAGATATTCAAAACCCATCTAGACAAGGTGCTGAGCCACCTGCTCTAGCAGATCTCACTTCGAGAAGAGGTATAGCACCTGTTCACCTCCAGAAGTCCCAGAGAAAAAAATCAGGTTTTCTCTGATTTTATGACTGTATAGAATGGATTTAGACAAGAGCAGAACTGTCCAAAGGGCTGCTCACAGGCACAGGCAGGACAAACTAGCATACTACCATGGGCTTGCAGAAAGTTGTGCTTCCTGGCTCATGCTACCAATTATAGTGATCCATTATATGATACATGGTATAAATGATTAGAAAAAAGATCTCTATAGCAGGCTTCTCTGATGGATACTGTAGTAATGTTATGAGGTCCTGAAGAAATAATAAACATGCATGGGAGACTATTCCCCCAAGATATCACGGCTTACTTAGAATATACTATGGAATTTAAGTTATAGGAGAGATATAAGAATAAGATGCAGATATAAATTGTGATGTAGCTGACTGTAAGGGCTGTGCCTATGTGCATACCCAGAGCACTTGGTCATTAATTTTTGTAAATATCAAGGAATTCTCTTGCTAGCATCAGCGTATATGAGGCAAAGGACTGATCTGATACAAAGTGATTGAGCTACCTGCCATCACAACAAAGCATTTGAGTAACTGCCACATGAGTTTTCCAGGTGGGAATTTCAGACAGTTTCACAGAAGTCCTTCAGGTGGTTCCTATGGTCTGTAGGCCAACTGATGAGGCTTACTTATATGCTTCAGTATGTTGATTAACACGATAAATGGAGAATCTCCTTACCTCAGAGGCTCTAGAGGGCAAATTCTGCTGAAGAAATGACCAAACTGCACAGAGAAACTCTGCACTCATTGTGCAGATGCAGTAATCATTGCGTATAAAACATTGTCTATCACCCTTAAGACAGTTAAAATAGGTTTTGTACAGTTAGGTTTTGTTTGGGTGTGTACATTAAATTTTTAAGTACACTGTCTAAGGGTGAACCAGTTCCAGCATCTGTAACAACACAGAACAAGCAAAGCACATTTGCAGAGAGAGGAGGTCAAATTTCTGATGCCTATTTCCACGTTGAAAGAAAGAGTCATGTCCTGGACAAAAAATGACCACACAAACAGAGGCAAAAAGAAAAGTTAGTCTTACAAAGGCCAGGCAATAATAAAGATGTGGCATAGAACTGAAATCATATAATAGAGACTGTAGTCAATTAGCACGGGTTCATCACTATCCAACCAAAGCAGGCACTTGAGTCGCAATTTATCTACTGTTCATATAATTTCTCACTGAGACCCTCTTTTGAATGCCAGCACAGGGCATTCAAAAGGCAAGAACCAGTTTTGTTTCTGCTTAAATACCCCATCCCAAACAGAACAGCAGTTTTCTGTTTCTAGTGGCATTCAGCAAGAGAGAGCCTTGTAGACACTCTGTAGTTATTTACAATTCTTACACTGCCTCTGAAATAGGTCTGGCCTTCATAAGAGAAGACATTGAAAAATGTGCCCTCTGCAAGTTCAGCACAGTAATACACACCGTCCCTCATCTCCAGTAACTGCACTCTGTTTAAGAACCACAAATCAAACTTCCTATACCACTCAATTTACTGTGAAAAATAAAAACAACATAATCATTTCAGACAGTGCTTCTGGAACTTGAAACTGAAAGCCCTAAAAAATGTATAGGCTCATGAGTGTAAAAATAATTACATATTCTATGAAAGTATAATATCTCCATATCCTTCCAGTGACAGCTTACAGTTGGACAAATATTTATTTTACCTGTTTGGATAACTGCTCTTCACAGAGTTTGTAGAGTGTATAGAATTTTTGACTAAGGACTTGGTTGTCTCGGAAACCAGCACTTGCCAGCTTGACTCGCATAATAATGCTCCGGTCGGGCACCATCATGGCAACCGTGCGAAACTGAATCTTCAGGTTTTCGGGAAGTTCCTGTCGTCCTGCATAGCCAGGGTTCTGAAAATGCAATTCATAAACCCAAAACATATATATAATGATGGCAGGGTAGGAAGTTCTATCTTTCCTGGTAACCATTCAGCAAACACAGGAGCACATGAGAGATTACGAAGGGTAACTTGGGCATGCCACAATTACACCTCAGTACTGCAGTTCATGCAGTCTGGGATGTCGCACGTTATCTGGAGATGTCCAAGACTCACAGATACACACAGACAGCCACTTACAGATCTTGCTGGAGCTCTTTTAAATTGTTACTTCCTCAGAGTCTTGACAGTGTTCCAGTGCTGAGGTTTCTGTCCCCTGTGAGCATTCCCAGACCATTTCAGCACAAAGTCAGTCAAGCAGTGCAAGCCATTACTGAGTATAATTTAAACTAATGGATCTGACCTTTCACTGAAGATGTCTAAGTCATTCATATGAGTACTGCATGGCTCAGTTGTGACAACTGTAGTCACTACCTGTACAGTGATAACTTCTTAATCTCTTTCAGCTCTTTCCAAACTGTCTTCCCCCTGGCCTTTGTATGGCACTTATTTGCCCTCTCTTTCAAATCACAATGATAACATTAACACTATTTCAAAGGCAGGAGCCCCTAAAATAATGACAAACGCTTCCATTTTGAGTTGTAGGTATGTAGGTAGCTAAGGAGGGAGAGATACAAAGATGATTTTAAGGTATTCTTATACCTTCCTGCTGCTTTGCCTCATGAACTGCTAGAAGCAGTCCACAGGCACCAAAGATAAACCTTCAGGAGGCCAGTGAACCAGAGTGAGGATGGTTTCCCTCATGCTGTCTTCTAGGATTGAGGTCAAAACTTCTTCACAGGCGGTAAAATACTGACCAGACCAGCTACAGTAGTCCTTGCAGTGGTCAATTACCTCTGGTTTGTTTTGACAGACTTTGACTAAAAATACGAGGGGGTTAAGTTTAATCTCAATCTGTCAAATATTCAACTAAAAAAGTCCTTAAAGTAGTAGTTAATGGTAAATGCATACCTCAAGTCCTAAGATCCAGTTAAAAATATGGACAAGAGAAAATTATAATTATTTTACCAAATTATTGTTCAAGTTTCATTAACTATTTCTAACAGACAGTTCCAATATTTTAAGACAGAAGTTGCAATAGGAAATGGAACAGAAAAGGTTTTTCACAATTATGCCATTTACACTTATTTACAGACATACCATAGTCAGAAATATACCAAATTCTCTGTCCATGTCAACAACATCACCGTCAGTGAAAGTGAACTGAAGTTTCTTTTTTTTCTTGCACTGAAGTACAATATATATCTGCTGAGCAGCCACTGATAAAACTGGGAGTTCAATGCGGTTAAATTCATCAAAGCAACCCCATGCACCCGACTGAGCTAAACCTAAGAAAAGAAAAAAAAAAAAGAAATATTCTGTTAAAATAGCACATCAAACAAGAGTAATTTATATACAAAATAGAGTATGTTCTATACAACTTAGTGTAACATGAGAAGAACTGAGAACATGACTACAGAATAAAATGAGAAGTAAAAACTCAAAATAAGTTGGGCTGTGCATTAGTGACACTCAGAAAAACTATCATCCCTTGAATGAAAGATACATAAACTTCTCTACAACTAATCCTAGACTTCTATAGCAACCATTAGGCACAAAGTGTTAAATACTGTATATATTACCATATAGTAGCATAAATGTGCATATAGCATGGACGCTCATCTATGCAGGGACTGAAGTTGTCAAAGATGAGCTTAAGAAATACCTACCTAAAGGAAAAGCACAAAACCAAATAGAGACCACTACATTTCTGACAGAGACATTCTAGCATTTCATAGCAACTACTTCATAGGTAAAAAATTACTGGAGATTAGCATCCTACTGTTCAAGAGAGAGGGAAGAATCTGATGTTACACTTAGAATTGTTACTTTGAACAGGCCAAGGAGTTCTAGACAGACAGTGGTACCCACAAACATCATGAAATTAATGGCTTTTGGGAGAGTCAAGCACTCCTTCTGTATCATGCTAACAGGATTGAAATAGGAGAGTCTACAGTGGCAGCTTCCAGAGCAGCAGTGGGAAAGCTACATAATCCTCTGCTCTTCCACATCCATTTCACAAGAGACAAAGGCTAGTAAGTCTATGCAGGCGCTTCATGGATGTCATCCCTCCCTTCCCAAAGACCTACACTGGACTAGTATTTCCAATTGCTTGGGTCCATACCTACAAATGTTCAGAAGTGTTTAATTCACTCCACTGACTGGTGGAGCTCAGCTTGGCTTAAGCAGTTTGAAGGCAGTACTAAATGCAGAAATAAAGCACATGCACAAGAAAAGTAATTTGTGTGTTTGCAATGCTGAATAACCATGCCCAGAGCTCCCCTGAATCCCCATACTTTATATAGCAATGCCTATAGGGCTGGTAAAATAAATCTGTGGGTTGTTTATGTGTAAAGTTAATTCCTTAAGAACTTTAGAGAGTTCAAGAGAAAGTATTCAAAAATCTGTAACAATACTATGAAGACGTATTCTTTCACTTTGCCTTGTTTTCTCTTTCATTTTTTTTCTTCTCTTGCCTTTGTTCAGCCACTTCTCATAATATGCTACTTCCCTTCCCTCTACTTTTCCTTGTTTGATCTTCTCTTGCCCTTTAAGATGTTCCTCCAAATGCCCTTAATGCCACTTCTATGTTTCTTTTCTGACATTCATTTTTTATGATTTTTTCATGCCCATTAACCAATTCTTTTAATAATGTTGCATCAATTGTTCTTTTTACCCATGGAATTTTGGAAGAACAAAACTAGAGGAGTCAAACCAGGTCAAAATCAGTGGTAATACAATCAAATTTGTCTCCTTAAGGCTTGATTCAGTCAGAGTAATACTGCAGATGTCCAATAAAACTTATCTCAATTCCATATGTAACCTTTTCCTAAACTGCTTCTAATTAATTTCTGTGATATTGTAAGAAAAAAATGATACTCCAAAGGAAAGGAATCTGAAGAGAATGAAAAGTTACATGGACTTAATTAAAAACATTAAAAGAAAGTGGAATATATACAAATACCACAATGCCATAATGATACAAAGATTAAAGTAATTCTATCTACAGTTACCAAATTTAAAACATGAAATACTCAATCCTACTGTCTTTGAAAACAAATGAAGAATGTTCCTTGACTTCATTGGTGTGGCAGCAAGCCCTTTGACTGACATTCCTCTGCTTTTGTGAGGAATTTCTGGGCCCTGGATGCCCTCTACAGCCCTTCCTGAGGCTTCTATCCAGACTCTGTCTTCCAGTCCAGGAGTTCCATTGTAGCTCAGGCAGGTCTGAACTGTGTTGTGTGCAGGGCTGTGCACAGTCCCATCTCCTCTGATCCTGAACTGATGAATGAACTTCCTGGAGGAGCCCACAGCTCCACAGTGTTACTCCAGTCCTGCCCCCCACTGTCATTTCACATTGTCTGATGTCACTGGACTGCTGATGGGAGCAAGCTGTCAATGACCTGCCCTGCTTAGGCACTGTGGGACTGTGCCCTGCTGAGTGAAGTCCCTGTCCCTGCCTTTGTGCCTTTGTGCTGATCACCCTGGGCTCTGGGCTCGTCTTCCCTCATGGAGCTACCCCATTCTTGCTGCTCCCTGATAAAAAAAAAAAAAAAAAAAAAAAAAAAAAAAAAAAAAAAAAAAAAAAAAAAAAAAAAAACCACAAAAAAACCAAAAAAACCACACACACACAAAAAAACCAAAACAAACAAAACAAACACAAAACCAAACACAAACACAAACACAAAAACAAAAACAAAAACAAAAACACACACAAACAAACAAACAAACAAACAAACCACAAAAAAAAGCCAAAAAAACCAAAAACCAAACAAAAACAAACCCACACAACACAAAAAACTTACTGCAGAGATTTTTCTAATCCATTTGTCCCCTTTTGTAACGTGTTATATGACTCCTAGGATCCATTCTAAACCAAAAAGTTGGGGGGGGGGGGTCTGCTTTGTTTATTAAACATAAATATCTATTCTTTGGGATGCAACAAGAAAAATCTCTAAAGCTGGATATTCTTTAACTAAAAAACTTAGTTCCATATAATATTGTCTCTTACACTTATTTTCTGTATCTTAAAGGGGTTTGGAAGTAATTTTTCTATAGAATGGTGAGGTTCAGGTTCTGACCAAATAATTTTTCTTTGGGACAGGAAAAAAAAATTCACTTGTTCTGTAATGCCACCTGCTGCATGGAGTTAGGAAACCTCACTCTGAGATAAAGCCAATATCCACAGCTTTGAATAAATTCAGTTGTTGCAAAATTATTTTGTTCTGGTGGTGTTGAAAAAGGAAAGAAAATACAGGTGTATGCTAAAAACACACACACAAGCAAAGGCACAGCAAGCAAACTCTCTGCTGCAAAACAGCTCAGAGACAATGCAATTTTGTCATATTGTGAATTAAATCTTGCTCCCATGATGAAAATATGATGGTTATCAAATACAGAAGTTGAGCAAAAGTAGAAATAAAGAACATTAGAACAGTAGAAATAAAGGATTAAAGAAATCTTTAATTATATCTAAAAAATGTGGCAACACCCCTGCCACAGTCAGTTCAGATATTCTACAAACCTGGTTATCAAATGATGAAAGAATCTCACAGAATAGGTATTAGTCCCCAGATTACAAAATGCATATCTGCAATGCAGTTTCATGTCTCTAAGTATTTTTCCATGTTTTTTCCCCAGATTTTACACAAAAGTAGAGCTATAGTGATATAATTCAATGGAAATGCCACTGAAACAAAGCTCTGTCTAGCCAAAGTGCAATCCAGAAGCAGCAAACTAAAAAGTAATCATTGGCCCTGAAAGTATTTACACAATGCCAGACTTTTATATTCACCTTCTGAATTAAGATAAATATAAAAATCTTACATTGAATATAGCATTAAATACCAAATCACAGAAAGCTGCTTCATGTAAGACTGGAAGTGTTTGACTGTAACTACAGAAAACAGAACCAAAGCAAACACAACTTTTATACTCATCTACAGGCAACCACAGACAAAAGGTTTTCTGAAGGGTATCCACCAACACTTTTCAGGAATAGTGATGAAGTATTCCTGATTTGATATTCATGGGAAATTTCAACACTGAATTTGACATAAGAGAAAACTTGAAAATTCATCTTCCCACTTGCATCCCTGGTATTTTCTCAGGTTACCTCTGGTCCAGTTCAGGTGACAAGTTATCTGAATCTACATTTTGGTTCAAAGATCAAAGTCCATGCCTTGAACATATCAGCTAGTGTCTTGGGTTGTGGAACCTAGATTGTGTATTCTATTTCCATCTGCTGAAAAGCAGTTGAGGAATTGTTCTTCTTTATCTCTTGTTTACTCTGGAAGGAGGGGGGCGGGTGCCTTTTGATAATGAGCCAACTGTTGAAACCGGGTAGGGCATTGTTCCTTATCTCTTTTACTGCCCGTCCTCCCTCCAGTGGAATATTTTCTGCTAATGGACCATTAAGACACCTCTACCCTCTCCAGGGGAGTACATCCACATTCCATCATCCTATTGTGAGATGCTCCACCCAGTGGGGGGAGCCAACCATTCCAACCTGGATAAAACTGGGACTCCGGAACAGGAAGCTCTCTTGCTTCACCTGATTACCGGAGGAAGACTGGACCCCACTCTCATCATCATCACTGGACCCTTCTCATCATCACTGGACCCTTTTCTACAGGATCATCTCTACTTCAACAGAACCACATCTGCCACTCCAGGAGGACTCACTTTTGGACTGCTTCCAACACCCTGACCAACAGGGTGTCAGGTTGTAGCTCTGACTCTGTCAGGGTTTTCCAGGATTGCTTGTTTGTTTGTTTGTTTGCTTGTTTGGTTGGGTGGTTTTGTTTTCTACTACATTTGTACTGTTAACATTCCTAGTAAAGAACTGTTATTCCTATTCCCAAATCTTTCCCTGAAAGCCCTTAATTGCAAAATTCTAATTTGGCGGGGGGTGAGAGGTTTACATTTACTATTCTAGGGGAGGCTTCAGCTTTCCCTGGCGGATACCTGTCTTTCCAAATCAAGACAACTAGATCTTCTGCCTATCAATTTCTTGAGTCACACAGAAAAACAAAACAGATGGAAACAGGGAAATAGGAAGAACAAACCTCTGCTCTGACCCAACCAGACGAACTTCAAATCATAATTTTATAGTATACAATATATGCTATATTAGTTATCTTATATTTTTCTATTTCTTTTTTCTTCTTGTCTTTACAGAAGAAGTCTGGAAACATGCCTGCAGACGAGACAACACCACCTCTCCCTCCTCTTTTCTCCTCACTACTAAATCTGCTGATGTCTGATGACATGACCCACAGCACCACATAAAGTGAAAAGATTGGGTGTGGAAACTCTGGTGATGAAGCACCAATCCTACCACAAACATGTGGAATTATGAAAAATATCCATTGTGAGCCCTGAAATATGGAGTATGTTAATAAGAACTTTCTTATCAGTCTGCATGAAAGTGCTTCTACAGCTTCTTTTACATTAAAGACCTCATGCAGTAAAGAATCTTTATCTGAACTCACTTTGCCCTTTGTATTAAACTAAAAAGAGCTCATTTCCCTCCCTAACTTTAGTATATCCACTCTTCAAGAAGTTGCAGGTATTTTAAGGACATAAAAAAGGTGATTGCATGCCAGGCCCTTCCAAGTAGTGACACTAAGTCCAAACCAACTGACTTCAAATGTCCCTTCACAAATGAAAGCATCAATGACTATGTAAGAACAGAATCTTACTTTTACTCCCAGACGCACAACAGCCATATGAATGCTGAAAAAACCCACCCTATTCAGGCCCTATTCAGCTGGATCTATTACCTAATTCTCAGGCAAATTCTCTGAGAATTTGCAAGCTATGATCTCACTTGCAAATTTACTGAAGTAAGCAGTCACAGACGTCATGGTTGCTTGAGCAGCGATTAGTTGAGTTCTATAAACATTTTTTCTAGCTCATATTGAACACCAGCATGCCATTAAATGAGGCAGCCAGAGAAGAAGGACACATTACACAGTATTACTTTGCTTCTGTAGCATATGATGACAATGCTACATGGAAAATGGTCAGCTAATAGAAAAGCAACAGAGAAAGAAAGCTGAGCCCTAAAAATAAATTTGTGCTTTTAGACACAGAAATTGAGCCCAGTTTTAATAAAAGGAAAGCAGTGACAAGCTGCAAAGATCACTACTGCCTCAATCTGAAATGGGAAAGGATAAGTTACCAAAGTGTTCAGGACAGAAAAAAAGGAAAGGATACAAAACTAGGTATCTGAACTGACACAAGCCACAAACAGTTTAATGCAAAGAAGTGAAATCACCATGGAGTCAGGAAAAGAAGTGTTTACATAAAGAGATACAAACATCCTCACAGAAGGAGTAGAGCAGAAGAGGAGAACAGCTTGGTGACATCAAAGACAAACCCACTGCAAAGAGAAACAAAGGCTGACATCTCCCTTACAGACTGATGACTGCAGGTACAGCAGACACCCAGCAGATGAGCATTATGAGCATTATGAGCATTATGAGCATACTCAGATAACCCAGGCCTCTTCTGTATAATAATAATGAGCAAAATAAACCTGTGACATTAAAGGTCTGCACATACAATAAAAGACCTGTAAGTAAAACTTGGCCCAAACCTGTGGGGGTTACAAGAGGTGCTTTGAGAAACTTGTGACTTCAACTGAAGGTATTCACATGCATAGGTGGTTCTGTATGTAGCTCAGAAATGTTCCTCTGTTTAAAAAAATCGTGGCCAGCTTTGCTGACTTCTTAATTGAAACTAAATATGTATTTTAGCCTTCAGGAGATATCACAACAGTGAAAATTTTGTTTATGATACCTTGTGTTAGTTAAAATCCCACCAATCACAGAAAGTGGTGGCATTCTGTGGTCTGTCAGCCCATATATAAATGCAGCTATATACAATAAAACAGATCATTATAATGAATTCTACACATTTGGCATCACTAATCACTGTTTGCAAAACTAAATTAAAAATTTTGCTAATCATGAAGAGTATCAGAGTTTGACTCCTGGTTTCAAAAGACTCCTATAGTTAAATAAGACACTGCAACATTTCTGATATTTCCTTGCCTTGCACAACATCATTAAGCTTCATATTTGATTGTCTTGTTCAACACAAAAATAGCAAATAACAAATATAAATCCTCTCCGCATGGGATGGGTGGGAGAGAGGCACTAAAAAAAACCCCCCAAACAGTAGAAAGGATTAAAAGGGAAAAAGAAAAAAGAAATGGATGGAAAATATCATTGAAGAATATTAAAAAAAAAAAAAAAAAAAAAAAGTACTGGAAAACATGTAGGAAGAAGGAGGGAAAAATCAAATAAAATCAAATATCAAGTAAATTTGACAAGTGCCTGGAAATAAGAGGAAACAAAGATGAAAACGCCCCCCAAATCATTGCTAATTCACTACTGACGGGGCAAAACCTCACAACTCTAAAATGAATAAAGCAGGTATTTTCTTACCTTTATAGATACGACCAAGTCCTCTGTAGTCCATTTGGTCTGAACAATTGAAAACAACAACATACTTTCCCAGGCATTTGCCCATGTCTTTAGTTGTCTCTGTTTTCCCTGTCCCAGCAGGTCCTGCTGGTGCACCACCCATACTCATGCCCAGGGCCTGTGCCAGAGTGATGTAACACCTAAAGACAGAGCAAACAGGTCTGTGAATCTTTTCCTACGGTTAATTACTTGAAGTCCATCAATGCAACCACAGCAGATGTATTTTCCAGAGCTGGGGAAGGGGGCAGAAATGTATTTCCATGTGGTGAGTCCTCAGTCACCCCCTTTGCACACTGTGAAGCTGAGTTTCCAGGATCAACTTTGCTCCACCTGCAGAAAAGCACTCATCCTGCAACAGTCCAGGAAATCCACAGGCCAATTCTAAATGCTGAATACCAAAATACTGTAGTGCTGTGATTGTCTCAGACTATCATACACCCTTCCTCCAACACAGCCTCATTCTGCAGCACCCAGAGCCACCGGATTTCTGCCTTTTCCCCCTCCAGACAGTAGGAGTACTGTCTCCAGTACTCCAGAGCTCTCATGATGGGCTCTCTGATCTGGCAGTAGGAAGGCACAGAGGCTCCAAGCACCTCCTGTTCTTGACATTTCCACAGCAGCACACAAACCACAGCAGTGCTGCCATTTGTGTGAGGTCTTTGAGCTCCAGGAGAGCAGTGGATGAGAGCAAAGATTGCAATGGGCAATGGAGAAGAGGAGGAATCCCTGAGTCCTATGATCATCTTCTGCTTCAGCCTCCATCCTGGCTTGAAATCCACAAGTTTAAGCCTCAGCCTTCCCAGATGGTGTGGAGGTCACTGAAGGGTGTAAGGAAGCCTGTTGTTCTAACCTTCAATGCTCTAAAATCACAGCTAACACAGTTTTTAGCACTGTGAAGCTCAATAGCTTTATGATATATGTGGGGAGATAAAATGGGCAATGGAAAAAATCCCCAATGATAGCACCTAGTATAACTTCTTATGAAACAACAGAATACTCATGCTAATACAATAGCAGAAAGAATGCTTTATCACCTTATTTCTCAACAATCACTTAACAGGCCATCATTTAACACATAAAAAATATCACTCCTAACAATTCTGCTACTGAAAACGAGGTAAGGACAAACTGAATACATAGCACAAGCTCTATATAGACCTTTCACTTCATTTTTGGCATATGCCATGACATGGATGGACTGTGTCTGATATGATGTGTAGGAGCATTCAATTTCAGTGCCATTATCTAAATGCAATGTACTACCAGCTGTGTGGATTTATCATGTGCTTAGGGAATCTCTCTGAACATGAAATCATTAGCCAAACAGGACTTGACTCCAAGCTGATTAATGGAACAAAGACACCATTACCTGAAAATTTTCAGAAGATCAGACAATTCCACGCAGAAGTATTATAAATAGAAAAATGGAAAAAGCCCACAAGGGGAATAAATCTGTTGTTGTGCAACATTGCTCAGGTACATGAGTTTCCCATGCTAACACTAGGAAACATCTCTGTTTCAAATACCCTTTCAGCATGTGACAGTGGGTAGCCTCCAATCCCTACAGCTTTGTTTGGCTCTTCCAGGTTTGCCCAAAGAGATATATGCCTGTTCTTTCTGTTGTTGTTATTATAGTTTAAACTGATTTAAAAGGCTTGTTTTCTTCAATCATGTCACCCGGTGCTAATTTTCAAACTTGTGTGGCACAACACCTTGTAGAATCATAATATATTCCATGTCCAGCTCCAGGACATTCTTGGCTCTGCACAGGACAAACCCAAAAACCATACCACGTGCCTGAAAGCTTTGTCCAGACGCCTTTTGAACTCTGGCAGGCTTGGTGCCATAACCACTTCCCTGACTGCATTTTAATTCTGTGAACAAATTTCGAATGACAACTTTTTCTTGATACTGGCTCTCCTGGTGTCCTGGTGGGTAAAAATATTTTCAGTGTGTTCGTGCTGCCATAGCCACTAATCAACTGCATGTGTACTGCTGCAAGCAAATCTCTGTCTGACACAGGAACGGTAGGGTGCATAACATAGATTTTGGGAGATGTGTGTTAATTATTAAAAGCCAGGTATCCACATGCAGAGGTTTGGCTTTCTTAAACAGCTCACAGTGAAAAAATTTTGTTCAGAAATAGGCAAAAATTTGAGCTTTCATTAATAAATAAAATCTAGTAGCACAAAGAATGCAACATTTCAACATTAACTCAAGATGGGGTTTTGAGCAAACTGGTCTAGTGGAAAATGTCCCAGTCCCAGGTAAGGGGGTTGGAGCTAGATGATTTTTAAAGCCCCTTCCAATCCAAACCATTCTATAGTTCTGTAAATGACTGAACATGCAAAGTATTTTGACATCCGTATCCACATATAAAAGAACAAGCTCTGGCATAGCAAATATATCTAGCTGAAGCACCAACCAAGCACTTTAGGAAAACAGGCATCTAATGAAGTTTATACTGTGCTGTATAACTAACACTCCAGCAATAAAAACTTGTCATTATGACTGCCCTCAGAGTTTTTCTGTGTTTGTAGTCCTGCAATTCTCCATAGGCCTTGCTCAAAACCATACTGGCACTATTTATGTAATGCTGTGTCCTGAGTTACTGCTTTTTCCTACAGGGTGACTTCAAACTAATCACTTGCTGTAATTCCAAAGCAATTACTTGCTTATTGAAAGCAGCAATATATTGGTGTTTAGATTGACTCTGTTTGAGCTGGTGAAGTGTATGGTGTTCAGGCATATTTGTCTTGAGAACAAGTAGTTTTTCAATCCCCATCACAGCTCACATAGCTGAAGCAAACACTCAAATTCAACCTACTTTTGATAGCTGAATATATAAGCACTGGCCTCTGCTGTTCACCAGCAATACTGCAGCATTGCAATAGTGCAACCTAAGTAATTCTGACTCATGAAAGTTAAAAGGATTAAGTCAAAGGAATTCAATCATAGCTCCAATATTATGCACTTCATTCCTTTTATAAATACCTGTCAGTTAGGGGAGTTATAACAAGCCTGTCTGTACAGCCTAAGTATTCATTGCAGTAGGTGAACTCTACATCAGTGATTTTGATAATGCATTTATCCAAGTCTTCAAGAAAATAAAATCGAGATTGTTTTTGCCATTCAAAATCAGAAGGAGATTTAACGTTCATACGAACCTATTATGGAAAAGAAAAATCATTAATACAGAAATGAATCAGTAACAAATTAATCTTAAATTCCATACAGAAAAAAAGGTCTACTTCATATAAATTTAGTGACCTTGAAGAATGAACATAGAATCTGCCAGGAGTCAAGACATCCAGAATTATCTTTTCAAACCCGTCCATGACATGCTCTGAACCTTCTGTCCACTTTCATTTTCCTCTGATTTGGGCACAGAGATTATGAATTGTGTCTTACAGAGACATTGAAAAGCTCTCATGGAAAACATAAAAAATGAACAATACTGGCTGTCCTGCATGGTAACTGCACCATTACTCACAGAAATACTAAATTGTGGACAGTATTTGAATACATTGTATAGACATCTGAGCGCTTGTATTTTTGGGTTGTATTTTTCAGTATGAACTTTCCACACACAAATTCAAATTTGTGGTAATTAATAGATTCATTATTACTGACACTGGATCTCAAAACCACTGGGCTCTTACAGAAAATGTTGCCCTGGTTATTGGCCTTGCAAACACAGTGTAAGTGAAGAGGAGGTTCCAGAATCTCAGCCACTTCCCTCACCTTTATTTCATTTGCTAAAAGATGTGTTTGGCAGAGAATAGAATGTTTTAAGAGTGAAGGCTATTATTGCATATACCATTTAAGAGCCCTTTTCCCAGTTTTGGACTTGCTCCTGACTTTTTTATTTCATATACAGGATCTATAAATTTAACCATTTTCCATAATTTTATTATAATATGATATTAATTAAGAAAACAGTTATGAAGAAAAATTAAAATTACAGGCAGAGGATAAAACTCCATGCTTGTCTTAGAAGCCAGCAGTTTTCTTTCTAGATTTCAGTACTTCTCTTTATTGTTTCCTATTTTCTTTACACATGCACTTAATTTTTATCTTCCTAACATATATGCATAAATTAAGCAATTGGTATTGAATTATTGACCTTTACATCATTCAAGCCTCTGGAAATTATTTCACTTCCATTTTTATTATTATGCTTTCATTTATTCAACACACTTATGTAAAGGAAACCTGATGCAACTCAATTATCAAAAAAATTAAAATATCTGTTAGATTTATTGTTGCTATCCTCTTCAAATATATGAAGCCTCACTGTTTTTGAACAACTAATACCTTACATCAACACATAGGCTGGATCAGAAATCACAAGATTGACAGGAATACTAAAGGGAGTTTTTTTACATTTACATTTCAACCAAATATTGCATTAAATCTTCAAATTGAGAGCCTAGTTTAATTTTAGAAGTTAAACTCTTTTGCTTGCAGTGGATTTGTGCATGATGAGTATAAACAAACACTTAAAAAACTGAAGTCTAAACCCATGACCACACCTATATAAAAATTCACCCTTCTCACTGCATCACATCTATATTAAATCAAACCAAATCTGATATGCTCTATCACAGCAGTAATATCAGAGCTACTCAAAGAGAATAGATTCTAAGATTTGCTTATAATTTTTTTATATGTGCAAGGCCTTCCATACAGAAAATCCCTTGATGGTTTTCCAAAACTTACCAAATCATCAAAGATATCCTTCTGGTGCACATGAATGGTGATTAAAGTTTCATATTTTGTGCGCTCCATTCTTGTCAGATTCTGTGTTGCCATGTCAATCAAATCATTTAAAAGTTCCAAGAACTTCTGATTCGTTGTGTGCATTACCTTTTCCACAAGCAAGAATGATCATATTAAGTCATAAAAATTTGAAAATGTCCATATTCTTTGTATGCACTAGGCTTGGAATCCTACATTTGGATTTGCAGGCTGCCTTCCATGCTTTCATGCATTCTTACCCAACAGAGTACAATAAGGTTATATCTAGATGAACAGGTCACACCTGTATTTATTTTATTTTATTTTATTTTATTTTATTTTATTTTATTTTATTTTATTTTATTTTATTTTATTTTATTCCAAGACTCTTGCTCCTTTTACTAGATATTTTCAGCTGATTACATCTCTGCATATATTCAGAACCACCAGTCAATGATTTTGGGTAGTATATACTGCTCAAGCTGTATCTATGCTTTAGGGAGAACAGGAACCTGAAAATCTGTCATGTCCTTTAACCAGAGGAGGGGGGAAACATATTGTAATTTTAGATGGTGATGCTAAAATAATAATTTATATTGTGATACCAAATCTGTTACAACGTTCCACAAATACTGATTGTACAATACTGACTTACACAAATAGCATCAGCCTCTGCCAGTGACGCCCCTGGTATACAACAAAAGCACTGAGATTTAAGAAAGAGCAGCTCATTTATACTCCTGTTCCAAATGTGTGACAGAATAATCACACTAGCTTTCTGTAAATACATGCAGTGCCTAAAACACACAGTTTGCTGAGAAAAAAAAAGTACTAAAAACACTGTTAAAATTAACAGAGAATTAAATAACCTACACACACCCCCAAACACACACATTCAGTTCAGCCTGAAAAAACCCACAAAAGCTGTTTTCTTGTTAATACAAAAGAATCTTTGTACCTAGTCATTTTACGAACTAGAGTGGACTAAAAGCAGATTTATGCCCTTTTTAAGCTTTGAACAATGCAGAAAATGTAGCAGTACATGGTTTTCTCCATAGTCTAAGCCCTTACTTTCATGCAATATCAAAGGACAGTATGGAATTTGCCCTGCATTTACTTTTATGGTATGATGTTATTACCCGTTCTTTGTACAATCTCACTGTACATTCCTGATTAATGGTGCAACCCTTCAGTTCACATCCTCTCCTTCTTCTTTCATAGATTCACTGTTAGGAATAGCACCTTGATTGTTAACAGCCTCTCCTCCACGTGTTTGAGATTAAACCAACACCTCCTGAAACAGACTCTATTCCTCCCCTTCCCTAAAAAAAGAGCTCATCAGCTGAAGGATGTTATACATTTGGATAGAGTAGACCAATGTCCACAAAGCACAGTTACTTCCCCAAAGTTCAGGAGCTCTTAGTTTTTTTCTAAATTTGATTTTGTGAAAGTAACAGAATAAGATTCCCCATATTCCTGAACTAAGAAATTGTCCCTTCCTGAGTTGATTGTCCTGACAAAACAACAGAGAAAATTACAGCAGGATTAGGAACAATTCTATAGCACATGCTGGGGGATAATGAGGAGGTGTGACTCTAACACATTTTTTATTATTCTGTTTTCCTGTTAGTTTATTTGTTATTCTGTGTAATTAACTAGTACTTTGTGATTTTTCCTACATGTTTCTTTTAACTTCTCACAATATGTACTGCTACAAACAATGCTTTTAATAAATCCCCAAAGATTCATTAAATACTACCTTTCTGTCTGTTTTGGTACTGTTCAGTGCCTTCTCTGCATCTCTGGTCCAGATAATTTGAATTCCCAGAAGTCCTATTTGTGCAGGAAACATTGCCTGAAAGTCATACATCTTAAATTCTGAATCGTTAATGGCCAATGATGCCTGTCTAATGATGGTGTGGATTGTTTTCCTAATCCCATTCAGCAGCTGACCTAACCAGAATTCCACGTTGCCCTGAAATAAACAAGAAAGTACTTTTAGAGAATTAGTTTATGAATAATTCACAAAGAGCAAGAGCTCTTCGTGACTTTTCCCCAATCCTTCGTGCTCCCATTTCTGTATTTGTTATTCTCTAATTTTTAAAAGATTCTTTTCCTCTTTCTGCTCCACTGCCCTTCTAGAGATACGTGATGGATTTGGCACTTCACAGCAGTGCTGCTGAGAAAACAGGTGAAGCAATCGTTACAAACTGACACAAATGTCCTGTCCCTTCTACTCTTTGCTCTTGCTGTTCACACTGGGAGGTTTTCATTCAGCTACTCAAATAATAGCATGATGCAATACTGTTGGCCTCTGAAACATAAATCTACTTTAAATCAAGTCATGAAAAACTGCAATATATACTTTCATTACCTGAGCTAAAACTGGTTCAATAATATTGACCCGTTCTCCTTCTTGAGATTCAAACAATAAAATCTGGTCGTAGTTTTTTTCATGAAATCCCACTCGGTTAACATTGTCAAACAAACTTAATAAATGTGCCTACAATAGAATCAGAAAAAAAACCTCCATAAGCTGATCTGATATGGCATTCTTGCTTTGTCTTTAAATGCTGCATTAGAAAACTCTGTAAATCTTTACATAAGTGAAAGAAATTCTCTCAAATAGAGAGACAGAATCAACAAAAAACAGAATCTGCCATGGTCTTCACTTAGTAATATCAACCATAAGGACACTTTTGCTTTATTACTTTTACCTGAATAGTGTGGGAATCAGATGCTTGACCAAGGATTTCCAGAAGAGCAGGGTCAGATACGAAAAAAAATCTTGGAAATATTAACCGCTTTTTTTCCAAATAGCCAGTCAGTGATTTCTGACAGAGTTCCAACTGTTCCAGCAAATGTGGCAGCAGCTGTGCCAAAGTCTCATCTCCAACACAGCACTGCACAACGTTTGATGTTTCATGGGCTCTCTGCATAATTCTCTGCCATGATTTGTCAATGTTCTGAAATCTTCTGGCTTCCTGAAGTACATGATAAATGCATTAGCTTTCCCTCTTGTCATATTCTAAAAATTAAGTAATTCTATCAGACAAGGTAAGAGTTTGATATTTCCCTTGCTATTCAAGTCTTCTTTGGAGGACTCATGTATGAATATTTATAGGCATGCTTATTATTGACCAGAGTTCAAATTGCAAGCAAAAGAGTACAGTGGGACAGCTCCAAAAATGTCTTACTTCATGTTGGGGACCAAAATTTTCCACATTAAAGGATTCCAACACACATGAGAAAACTCAAAAAGCAGCTTTCTCAGAAATTATAGCCTTCCTAACAGCAATACACAATGTCATGTAAGCTGTTAGTAGCAACACTTGATGAACAAAACCAGTATACACAGTCTGAAGCTGCTCCACTTGTACATTACGACCATTGTGGGTAAAGGGAGACAACTCAAACTGGAACCTGAGAAAGAAATATTTTTATGCACTGAGTATACTGACATTAAAAAACTCTTTCTTCACCTACAACAAGTATGTTAATGGCCGCACAAACTGTCTGAGAGCTAGAAGAGATCTCAAAAGAAGATCCAAAGCAATTTGTCTGTCACAAGGCCGGATCATACCTTAAATATCTATCTGTCTTGTGTTTAGTGATGCTCAATGACAGAGATTTAGAAGCCTCTCTGGGCAATTTTTGACACTGGTGACTCTTCTAATATCTAAGCTAAATCAGATACTGAGAACAAGGTTCTTTCCTTCCTGTTGAGAACAGCCCTTATATTTTAAAACACTGATCACTTCTTCGCTTTAGTTTTTCCTTTTCTTCAACTCAAACAAGTCTAGTTTATTGAATTTTTTCTTGTGCCTCATCCTTCTTCATTCTTACCACCCTCTTCTATGCTCTCTCAAATTTGTCAGTGGATTTCTGTGGCCAGAACCAGATACAATATTTCAGTTATTGGTTATTGATGTTTATGCATTCCACTCTTCTGCATTTTGCACACCAGCAAGCTAAAACACATTTTCTGGTAGTATTATCAGAGACAATGGCAAAAATCTATCAAAATACATGGCAACTGTTTTTCCCCTATCCACAAAGCTTCTTGCCCACCCTAAAAATAAATTAGATTTGTTCAACATGTTTTGCTCCTAACAAATTCACATTGACTGAACATTATTCATCTCCCTGTTAATTTCCAGATGCTAACAGTTACTTGTTGCATTATTCATCCAGAAATTGCAATTAAGCCCACTCCTCATTACTCCTCCACCAAGCTGTTCCTTCTCCTCCTTCATCAAAGACAGTCACTACATTTGTTTTTTTCCAGAGTACTGGTTCATGTATTTATCATCCTTGGAAGAGGTAGCTTTAGCAGCATTTGTTAATCTGCACAAGCTGCTTATTGATTCTCTGATGAGCCCTAACAACATAAATACATCTCATGAACAACAACAACAAAAAAATTTGTCATCTAAACAATTAAGAAAGCCTTATTTAGCTTACAAAAATTAATCTTAATTTGGGCTATTGTAAGCCTTTAATTATAAAATATGTGTCCTGAAATAAATGAATATCTAATAATTTCCCAGTAATAACGGTTTTGTTTAGTTACACCATTTGATCCAGCAGGACTGAACTGGGGTCTGTTAGAACTGTATGAAAATCCCTCATTAGGAGACACAACAAAAAGAATGATTTTTTTTCCTGCTATTTCTCTCCTGTTCAGATCATGCCTTAGCTCTTGTGCAGCTGCTGCCTTGGAAGGTCATCACTGCCTTTTGAAGAGGTTGCAATGTTTCACACAGATCAGCACTTGTACAGCTCCCAAGCCTGGCACCATCTCTCTGTGGGACTTCATTAAACTGAGTCCTAGCAAGTACAGAATTCATATACAAAATCTGTCATTCTGTTATTACAG
Source organism: Phylloscopus whistleri (assembly GCA_017589585.1). Lineage (NCBI taxonomy): Eukaryota > Metazoa > Chordata > Aves > Passeriformes > Phylloscopidae > Phylloscopus > Phylloscopus whistleri. The sequence continues at coordinate 281,272 of JADMLD010001549.1, forward strand.
CTTATAGCCTATAAACACACAGGAAGAGAGGGATATATGTACATATGGCAAAAGCAATAAATCAGTTTCGTGCCATTAAGTAGTTCTGAGCCCTGTACTAATTCACTAACATTGCAAACTGACAGGAACATTTGAGCTTGAATTACAAACAATTGCGTTCCTCTTGGTTTCACCAAGTTCTAAGCAATTTAACCAGACAAATCCTAGTATGGCAAAGCTTCTCCTGAACAGCCCACAAATCTTATAGGAGTTATATGCACTGGTAAATAAACTCTGTGATGTGGCTTATCTCCTGGTACAACATATTGTTATCATACATCAATATACCTGAGGTAGTTGTTTTGCAATGTCTCCACCAACAAACACAGCTTCAAGGTAAATCCAGAGGTTCTGTACAGTAATCCAGTTTTCAATTATCTCTGCAGTATTGGTCAGCTTCTGAACCCACTGTTGTATAGTGGATTTAAATGGTGCATTATACCTGCATGAACAGGAGTTAAAGGGAGGAAGAACCTAAGATGGTAATTGTTTACTCAGCAGGTTGATTAGATTTGTACAGCATGTACATTTATTAGGTTTTGTACCGGTTGCTCATCAGTGACCCCAGCACCATGAGGCTATCTTCCACCAAAGATATTTTCTCTGATATATCTGATCCTTTCAGAAGAAGTTCTCCTCGAGTTTTGAACTGGCCAAAACTGAAAGCATGAGTACTCCATTCACTGATGATGTGCTTCAGTTTTGCTTCAATATCCTTTTCTTTGACAGCACTGCTGCAGATATCCTGTGTAAAATTAAAATAGTAAATTACATTCATCTAAGGCTATTATAAAGCACACTTATAAAGACTATTAAAATACATTGGCTTGATCCAGATCTCAGTGTAAATTCAGGCTAATAAAAATATACATTGAAACACCTCAAAGTTATTATATTTCAAACAAGATTATATTCTAGTACTGCTTATAACAGGTACATTTAATGGGCTATTCTCCATCTTCACTACTACTAGCATCTTACACACACAAAATTCACTGAGTCAGTGAATCTGCAGGAAGAATTTGCCTCTCTGTATGTATTAATATTTGAAATCAAATAAACTGACAGAGGGGTTTAAAGAAAATAAACACTGCCAATCAAAATCAATAAATATTTTGAGAACAAACAGAGTGTAGACTGACAACGTGCCTGTCTGCTACTTCTTGAGGACAGTGAGGACAGGACTGTCATAAAGCTAGTTATTGCATCAGACAGAAAAGGTCAAACACTCAGACTGGATCCCAAATTCCAGTTCTGTAGTACATCAGATTCTATCACAGGTTTAAAGTGTTTCCTGAACTGTAAGGTTGGAACTCTGAACCTTTCACAAGGCTTAAATTCTTTTCCTGGAACTGGGCACAGCAGAGGTTTGATTTCATGGTTTTGCCTTAAAAATGCTCATGTGTGAAAAAAGACAAAACAGGTCACTACTCTGGAAATAATACAGATTTAGCTAAGTGACTAGGAAACTGAAGTTAGAAACTGTTGGAGTTTTACTTCTTTAGTTTTAGCTATGCTTTGTTCCCCAAACCGCAGTAAGATAATGATTAACTACTGAATTTTCTCCTTTTTTCCTTCACTTTTATTGCTAAAACTTAAAAAAAAAAAAAAAAAAGAGTTTTCCAGGCTTTTTGAATGAATCTGTCTTCAGAAAGAGGTGAAGAAATTCTCTCTTTTAATATAAAAAGTGCTTCAGTGGTGCTCTGTCATGATTTAGGAATTTCCCAATTTAGTACTCCCTCTAAAACTAAAAAGACCCTGCACCACTCCCCTTCTTGTCCCTCCAATGGAAGGCAAAAAAAGCAGAGATTATGGGTTAAGATAAGAACAATTTGCTGGAAACAGCAATAAGACAAGAAAACAAAACAGTAATAGAGATGACAATTCAAAACATCCATGGATATGTATGTCTTTCTTAGTGACAGGCTTGCTGTGACTCATAAGAGTAATTTAAAAAAGGTAACAATCATGAAGCTAAGGCACTTGCTAGATAACTTCTGTCCCCAAAACAGAGGAGACAATGGCTTTGTAGCTTTGTAGCACACTCCATATGACTTCTCATCTAACTGTGCTCTTGTGAAGGGTCACTTTTGAAATACAAAACAACTCCATTCTTCTTTAATCCCATGTCCTCCACTTCTACAGTGTTCAAGGTTTTTTAGCACTTAACAGCATCAGTCTTACATCAACTGTTTTTTTTCTCTCTAGTTAGACATTTAAAGGGAAGAACAAAATATATAAGTAGGCAGACCCTAAATCAGAAGCATGACAGAATCACATTACTCTTAAAACAACAGAAGTCCTCCTATGGAAGGATTAGTGTAATAGCATCTATGTATTTAAATCTTCTCCAGAATAAAAGGGAAATAAACCAACCATCAGCCAATACCAACTACCAAAATCCACTTTTTCAAGAGGATTCTTCAACTAAACCAATTTTTTTTAATGTTACAAAGCTGACTAGAAACAGGATTTCAAAAGCACCAGATCGCAAGTTAACAAAAAAAGAAACCTAAACCAAACCAAATCAAAAAAACCCAAAATAAAACAAAAACAAAACACAAAACAACAAAAAACAGAAAAGCACATATACCTCAATATCTTCTTTGTGTTTTAATAAAGGGGCGTCCATTACGTTTTTTAAAGTGAAATTTTCAGAGTCAACATCAAAGTGATGCCCAGTTACTTGTGCAATTTTTTCCCAATGTCTTGACAACATTGCCTAGAAAAGTCCATAGGGAAGGGTCTTTAAAAAATTGTATTAATTTTAGGTCTAGAATGATCACATACTTTTGCACTGCATCTGTTAAACAAATAGGAGAGTCTTGATTTCCATTCCACTGAAAGCATTAGTAGTTATTCTAATCACATTACAAAGTCTTTTGTTTTATTTTTCTATAACTAAGGCCAACTAGATTTTCTGCTATAAATACAGCTGCTTTTATCTATAAGAAAGAATTATGGAAAGCATCTTGTAGTCATATAACAAGGCCTTCAATAGAGTTTCTCAAGTGACTCTTATCTCCAAATTATTATGCAGAACATACTTTGTTTTTCATCATTTCAAGCAAAGGACAGCTCTCAGTGAAGTCATCAATTTTTTTTTTTAGATGTTGAAAAGCTTGCCATTCCTTCAATGCTTTTGGTAACTTTCGGATTCTTTAAAAACACACAAAAAAAAAGAAGAAATATTTTATTCTTAATAATCACCATCACCCACTTAATAGTACAATGCATTGTCATTTTTCAATGAGTAGACCAGTAGACTGCAAATAAAAATCCAGTTGCAAGCCAGCAATATTACATATAGCTGGTCATTTGTGACTGCAGGCAGGAGACACTACAAATCACCTTAAAATGGTTTGGTTTCTATTTCAGTTTGAATTAAAGGAAGTTAATTTCATGTTCAAACCCATACCTGAAATTAAGTTCCTGCAGTGTCATTGTTTTAGTAAAATTTGAAAAGGCACCTGAGCTTGTAAAGAGGCAAAAGGAAAAAACAACATATATTTTTCTCAGCAAAATAAACTACATCCTAAACTAAAACTAATCTTGAAAAGAGAAAAATACTTCTGTGTCAATCAAACAACTCTTAATTCATACCTGGTTTGTATGAAAGATATTCAAAGGAAAATTTTCCTTTAGGCACAATTTAAGGTGAAAACAAATTTAAAATCAAGAACCTCTTGTACTGTGAATTGTCACAGCTCCTCTCACTTCTAAACCAGCCCTGTCAATTTTCATCTGCCAAAGCTATGGACCAAAGACTCACAGCAGTTCTCTTACAGCTCAATTTCAGAAACTAAATGCTGCATAAAACCTGCCCATAATGACAAATTCCTTCAAAAAAGTTCTCCATTTTTCACAGTTCAAAATCAGACAGATCTGTCACACAATGCTGGAACATGTGCAAATCCTTCACTGCTTGCTGGTAAGAGGCAGATGAACATATGCATTCTGTCATGGCACTACAATAACTGTTATAGTCTTTCATCTTGAATCCAACAGTAGATAGCATTAAATATGCTGGAGAAAGGCATTGCAGAATGGAAAATTTATATTCTGCCTTGTATCGAGAAGGCTTTAAGGGGCAGTTCCTGGATACTTCTATCCTGAGGCTTAGCAAGTAACACGTAATAAATTTGTCTGGGGATTGCTGTTAGAAATAGGATCTCTTAGCTTGTTAAGGAAAATGGCAATTTAAAAAAAAATTCAAATTACTTTACCCTGTGTTGTAGTCTTACTAATATCTTCTAAAAGAAAGTTCCATGAGCTGCACATTATGTTAAAAAACTACTCCATTGATCAGGTTTACATTTCTGTCCTAAATTTACTGGACATTCTCTTTACACTGTATTACAGCAAAATATAAAGGGAAACTTCTCTCCAGCTGTTATTATAAACTTCTATAGTGCTCTTTAAATATTTCTCCTTCTTATCTCTTTCCAATTGGATTTTTATCTACAGTTATTTTTTTTTTTACTTTTCATGATTATGTTTGCTATTATATTACTATTTTCAAAAGGTAGTAAAACAAAATTACATTAAAGAGCTATGTATTTCTTTACAATTCTAAAGCAGTAATTGCATTTCCAGCATTCCTGCTTCTTTCATAACACAACATACCATCCTAGCTATTTTTGTGAGTATCCCCGGTATGTTGTTTCAATTTCTCTGTCTTTAAAGAGAATAGCTTGATGCAATAAGGTTAGCAAAATGCCAAAAGAAGGACAGTACCAGGTTGGACTTTTATTACAAAAAAAAGCATTTACTGCCTATTGGTAGTCACGCTGCTCCAAATATAGCTCAAGACTTGAGAGGAAAAACAAAAATGTCACGCATGAAGTTCAAACAGAAACACATAAATGAAAACTATTACTGTGCAATGGCTTCCTTCAGGGTCCTGCAGAAGGAAGCATGAAAAGTCCTACAGCCTGTAAAATATAATTAACTACAGAAAAAATTACAATGTAGATTCCAGAATCCTACTGAAATGAGAGGAAGACTTGCATTGTCCAAATGCAGAACTATATATGTTTCACATACATTCATTTTTACTATTCTTATTTTTAAAAAATAGGTTGGGTTTGTTGTGTTTTGGGGTTTTTTTTCCAAATTAATAACTAAAAGACAGTTCAGTCAGATTTTTGTGGAAAACATTATTGTTTCAAATTTCATAAATAACCCCTCAGAATTTAGCATGGCCATCTACCCTTCTTGAAATACCAATTAAAATTTAGACAAATGTGCAGAAGTAAACAGTAAGTTCAAAATTCCATCTAATATCATGGACTAACAATTAGTTAGCTGGAAACTAAATCACTGAGAAGGTACTGCATAAGATCAGATTTGGAAGTTATTTATACTTATAACCACCTTGACACAGGTTTGTGCACCTTGTTTATTAAATAAGCTATACAGCACCATGTCAATACATCCCAAGAAGCCCCACGTGACTCACAAACCAGCTGCATTTTGCACCACAGTGCAGTTGTGCCCAGGACTGAGCACAAGATGGACCAACATTCTTCAGCCCCTCGGAGCAATTTTCACCAGCTAACTAAAAAACAGAGCTAGAAAAAACAAAAACAAAAAAAAAAAAAAAAACAAAAAAAAACCCCAAAACAAACAAACAAACAAACAAACAAACAAAAAACCAACAAAAAAAAAAAAAAAAAACACACACACAACCAGCATGTAATTCAACAAAAAAACAACTTACTTGCTTTGAAAATCCAGAAGTTCACTGTTAATTTTCTCAATATTTAAATCATTCCAAAGCGTTTCATTGTATCTGTCGATGCTAGAAGTAACTGTATCATAGAGACTGTAAAGTTTCTGAAGCAATGACAGTTCGCGTTTAATTTTGTGAAGTTCAGGATACTCTGTTTCAAATTTTAAAATTGGAAATTCGTGTGTGTTAATTAGCTATTCATGTTAAATGCATTCATGAACAGAAGAATTAATTTTCTAATCATGTTATTGAATAAATGAATGAAATCAGACTTGCAGTTTTCTAGCTAGTGTCTAGGAAGACAAACTTCCACTTACATTAGGTAAGGACAACAGATTTTCATGCACAGTAATTGTTTAGATCGCTGATTTTTTAAATCAATATTCTTCTGTAGGAGTAGATGTAATCTTGTAATTGAGGGAGAAAATGTTGAAAAAGCGGATGAAATGGCAATGAAACACAATATATTTTAGACAAGAACTAAAATATCCCCTAAGTCAATTTACACTATTTACTTAAGAGGCAGAGTTTGGGGATGATGGGTGTGCTTTCAAATGAAATATATAGAACATATTGGACAATAAAAGTATTTAAAATGGACATCCATAACAGAAATATTTTATTTACTTTCATATATTTTGGAATTCCTAGTAAAGTAAATTTGGATTACTGCATATGTCCTCAGACAGGAAAATTTACTCAACTTTGTATGCACAAATTAAAGTGCCTATCAGACATTCTGCTGCAGTTCACACCACAGCCTTCCAAAGGAGCTGTGTCTGACTAGGAGACATAAGGACATTACAGAGCAGTTGCACAGCCCAAGGGAATTCATTATGCAACTGGAGCAGGGACAATTTGAGTACTTTGGCAACATGTTTCCCAAATTTGTACGGAGCAGAATACTGGCAGGAGATGTGCTTAGCTCTGAACAGAAAAAGCAGGAGAACTAAGCATCTGGAACCTGAGACACACAGAGCAGTGAAGTGTTTTTCCACCTGATGTTTATGTATGTGCACATCGAGAGCCAGTTTTACCCAGCTGCTTTTCATAGGAAAGACTCTAATAATTTACTGCAAGGAAATTTTCTGCAATTTTTCTAAATTTCCACACGTTTAGCAGGAATCACAAGAAAAATTTAATAGCCTAGAAACAGGTATCCTTATGCCTTGAGAAGCTACCTGTGATGGGAAGACCAAATAATTCTTCCCCACCAGAAAGAGAGAGATACTTCCTCCACAGTTCATCAAATTTGGCTTGAAAGATCTGTAACCTGTCACTTGCTTCATGGGGAGGAATATTGTCCTCACAGGGGCCCCTGTAAAAGCCAACACAAATTCAGTAAAATTGTCAACCATACAGGTTTCACAAAGAAGCACATCAGAACCCAAACCACACTTACTGAATGTCATGTAATATTTTTTAACAGTTTTTCTTTAAATTTTCACAAGGCACTAAAAGAGAAAATGCAGCACATATTCAGTGTACCAAAATTACATATTCAATAGTCCCTGAAAGAAAGTCCAATTTCTTTTCTAATAAAAAAAATCATCTGTGTCACATACATCTTACAAACAGCTAAATATCTGCAAATGTTTTATCTTCATTATTTCCTGTTTCTTCTATAAAACAAATTTTCTAATAATTTTCATTTATATTTTAAAAAGGGAAAGATATCAGATATATAAATCAGGAGTGAAAACCGTGTAGTTGGCACTAGAACCACGATTAAGTAATCAGAAAAATATGGGAAAAAACCATTTTGGCTAATGGTATTGCCTAATAAGCACATCTTAGCAATAGGACTGGGTGCAGTTCCCAGATCTCACACCTGGGACCACTTCTTGGCCACATCATAATATTTTGGGATGAGAACTCTGTCATCTTCTGTTGTGCCATGGTTATTTCTAGAAAGAAATTCAGGCAGATGGGCAGAAAGCAGAGCAGGCTGACTGTTTGGCAAGGGAAATGGGACCAGGAGATGAAAGCAGAAATAGTCAGCAAAGGCAGCCAAGGCATGATCCCACAGAACCTGAGCAGGAAGAGCAGGGCCCTCAGGGTGGTAACCAGGTCCAAATGATGGTCCAGGTCTTCAGACAAGTCCACAATAACTACACAGGCCCAAGGTCAAGCAGGGAAGGTGAGTCAGTAAATCAGGATCCGGGGCAGGTCTAGGGAAGGTAACCAGGATGAGACCCAGTCCAAGGGGAACCAGGCTGCTCTGAGAGCAGCCTCAGCAGTGAGTCTGTGCCTTGGGACCTGTGCTCAGCTCAGCAGGGTCCATGGCCAGGTGCAGGCACAGCTGTGGCTGTGAGCTGGAGCTGCAGTCAGGAATCAAGCAGTGAAGGCTCAGTTTAAAAGCACATCCCATAGGACGGGGTGTCAGCCTTGCTGAGGCCTCCCACAGCAGGGCTGAGTGGGAGTCCGCTGTCAGCAAAGGAAGAGGGAAGCCCTCCAAGGTCAGGTATTGTCCTAGAGCCACAAAGGAACACAGCAAGCCAAATCCTATATTTCTTTCCTTGTTGCCACTGTAGCAGTGTCCAGTGCACCACAAATAGCCCACAATTTACATCTTCAAAAGTGATAAAGTTTAAAAGTAAGGCTGAGTAAGACAGTGAATTTAGATATACCTAGAACTGGTGTCTCCAGTCACATCCAAGACACTGCTTTAATACTTACTGTTAAATATCTCCCAAAGCACTTAGTTAAGACTAAAAAAAAACCTTAATGTTTTGATCTGGATTGAAAATTTGATTTATTTTTTCCCCAGCCTATTAACTCTTATGGAATATCACTGATTCCAGCACTGAAGATACAGGAATGAATCTTTGACAGTAAGACTGTACACCCACTTTATACTAATCTGAAATTAGGCCTTTTTTCAGGTGAAATATATAGAGTGATGCTGTGCTGTGTTTATTTTCTGAAGCCCTTTAGATATATCATTTTCAAGCAATCACTAATGAAGTATAATTTGATGGCAACACAGGTCACCTACTTTTCATCATATTCTTTATAAAATCCTGCAGTATCAATTTGGAATTTTTGAACACCTCTCAGTAAATCTGCTTTCATGTTTGGCTGTACCTTCAGCAGCAAGTCCTCAACCTGTTGTGCCTATATGCAGACAAAGAGAAAAAATAAACAGGCACAAAAGAACAAATGCAGGAAAACAAAAAAAATTAATTAGGTAAATAGGTTTGTTCTATCATTTCAACATTAAGAGAGCTGATAACAATGATTTGAGAAATAATGCAACTACAATACCTGTGTGTTTAGATTCTTCCAGGCATAGGCCAATCCATCACCTCTTTCTGTACTTTCATCTTGAAAGAGCAGATTGTATTTGTGAAGCACAGAATAAGATTCTTCTATATGTCCAACTGTCATGTCAATTTTAATCTCGTTCTCTCGGATCTCCCTCAGCGCTTCCATTGCTTCCCGTACATCATCAAGGTCATGGATGGGTCTGCTTAGCCTCTTGCTCACATTTTCAATGAAGGAATAAATTCCACCCACGCCTGTGGCAGACTTTTTATTTAAAGCTAATCCAAATGCTCTTTGTCTTGAGCGGCATTCTGAACCAAAGCCATTTTCAATGACTCTGTTGCAACTTCCACTGACTGCAGTGCACAATGATTGGGCAGGTCTCTGATTTGCATTTCTAATTGCTAAGAAAAATACAAGTGTTCAGCATTTAATTTCACTAAAATTTACCTGAACAGCTCATTTTTATTAAAGATAAAATACTTACAGAAAAGTATCTGATTTGAGACTGGAATTCAGCCATTGTTGGTTTTGTATCTATAAATTCCTTCACTTTTTCTTCAGTATCCTACTTAAAAGATGTTTATTTTAATTACTATTTAGCATTAGTATTACAATAATCTACAGCACACCCAGCTGCCTGATGTATTGTACAAACACGGAATGTTCCCTCTCTAAATGAACTTAGAATGCAAACATTAATTAATATAAGTACAAATTATTTTACTTGAACTGCCTTTCCTGATTCTTATTTTTTGTATAATATCCTTTAGATGTTGTGAGAAAGATGTATAAGCAGATGAAAGCACAAGCTTTTTTATACTCCAAAATTCTTTTGTGTTCTTCTGCTTTCTTTCTTAGATGCTTTAATTGGTAAAGATTTGCAAGTTCTGGTCAACACAAGAGCAGACAGGGGAATTATGAGTGCATGGATTCTACCATGAAACCAATGTTTCCTACTGAGCACAGATTCCTTATACAACAAGTAACTTTTTTTTTAAATGTATTTAGATTTTACAACATAGCAACACATTAAGCATGTAATTAACCTTGTTCCAGATGTCCGAAAATTCAGAAAAGGTCTTCAGAAGAGCCAGGGTTTCAGTTTTAAGAGACAAAATAATTGTATTTAGTTGGATCACCACTTTGTTTACATCCTTATGTTCGATGATCTGCTTGTCTAAAGGTTTCAGTGCCACCATCCTGGTGAGTTTGCTCTCATCACCTAATTCTAAAGCAACAGCTTGTTCAACCTGGTATAAGTTAAACAAGAAAAAAAAAAAAAAAAGCCCACTGGTTTGTTTGAGATTTTGGTTTTATTTTTAAATAACTGAATGTGCAATGATAACAAATACCTCTAAGAACAGAAAGTGCAGAGAAATGTCCACAAGGAGACTCCCTATTCTCAGCTTGGATTTTTACAGAGCTATAGTTCTAGTGTTAAGGCTGATTTTATAAAAAATTGTCATGCAGAGTTCTGTATTAATCATCTCTGAATTATATCAGTCAAATGTTCACCATAAACAAGTACAACCGTGCTTTTTCTACTCCTATGTAGCTGCTAAGGTCTTTCTGCCTTCTTAGTGTAGAATTACAATAAGCTGACATTCTGCTCAACAAAACAGAATTCAGTCCACTCTCTTTGTTTGGGTTTGGTTTTTTTTAATATTAATTATTATTTATTTGCAGGGCTTGAATGTGGGTTTTTTCATTGAAATGAGCTGATCTGTTTGGCATGTTATATCAACAAAAGAAAATATTTTTACAAAGACACTTTTCAGCACAGATCTACATACACCTCTATTTGTTCCCAGATGAGACAATTAAGGCCAACTGATTACCAGTACTGTGCATTCTTGTCCTTCAACAAATTTCAATTTCTATCTAAACCTCAGACCTTCCCAAGATTTTAGTGCTAATTTTGATGCCAGTAAAATATTTGTATTGTAAAAATATTAACTGCATAATTTTAACTATACTGTTAAAATATTAACTGTAGTATTGTAAGTGCCTTATGAAAGCTTGCAGTTTAACTTAAGATTTTTTGCCTGGGAAGAGTGATAATAATTTCTATTCAGCTGGTATTATTTATAGATAATGTTGGTTCTACACTATCATCATCATCATCATACTTGAACAGTATATTTAAAAGATTTTTTAAAGCAACTTTTGATTTTAATATTAGAGGTTACCAAACATAAGTTTTATTAACTATTACTCTTATGTTCTATTACTTGGCATAGAGATTAAAAACTAGGCTTTCACTTAACAGGAAGATCCACCAGTAACAAGTCAAAATATTGGTACAGAATACAGTCTTAAGAAATGTTAACCAAAATACCATTTTTTTAAAAATAATCAAAATAAAATACTCACCTGCTGCTGTTTATGATGTAAGTAAGCAAATTTCCACAGGGGGATACCTTTGGCCACGGATAGTATGATATTTACTGCTTTGTTTACAGCACTCTGAAAAAAGCAAAACATTCACCTTAAGCTCACAGAGATATTATGTGTGTGAGGGATGATCATCCAAACAGTACCAAAGATAATAAAATTACCCCTCTGTCTTTAAAGGAAATGCTCCAAAAAGCATGACATAGGATCTCCCAAAACCACATTTTGTAAGGGGAAAGAGTACTCCATAAAGTTTTATCACAGTCCTTCCAAGTTGATGGGGTTTTCAAACAAGAACATAAGAGATCTTTATGAACAGTAATCACGAATCACTGGGGATTAGAACTTAGTTACAGTACTGTTTCTCTTTAAACTGTTATAAACATTGTTATGTGTTATTAATAATGGTTTTTATGTTCACGCCAGAATGCTTGAATACATTTGTCTGAAAGTTTTGATAGTGTAGTCTATAATCTATACAGGCAGCTACAGAAATTATCAGATGACTTCTTCTATGTATGGTATTTTAAAATCACACTTTGTGGCCTGATTTCTTACTGACAACACTATGAAGGGTGCACATGAAACTTGAGAAATAATTCATTTACTGATTTTGACAGTCGCCGTGGTAAATGAAAAGTCCAGAAATCAACACCACAAACGATTAGTACTCTGTCAATAATTTCAGACATCATAGGATATTTCAAATATATGTGTAAGATTTTTGCTGAATTAATGTAAGTTTAAAAGAGTATTAAAATTTTTTCACAGTTTAGGGCTTCAGGCTGGTAATGTTTTTCTTTACATTTCACTACTGCTGAATGCTGATTTATGACTGACACTTCAAACTGATTTTGCATTCTGAAAGAGTTTAAAGAGACTAGAAAATCAATCAGGCTGTATTGATGGTATTCATTTTTACTTTTTTCACTCATTTTGAAATGTTTGCCTCTAAGTAGAGGTTTGTGAATTACTGAGTTACTGAGCTTTGAGAAAAACAGTTCCTTCTAATAGCCTGTATAACAAACCTGATCCATGGTTTCATGCCCTGAGCACCCAGTGTCATCATGAACTCAAGTGACTTTTTACCTTTTCTTCCCCTTCCTTTTAGTTCTTATATCAGATTAAACTTGCACATATTGCTTTAAAACAATGCCTTTATAAACGTTTTATCATAAATGACTGAGATGTGCAATTATTTTGTTACCTGAATATCTTCAAGACTTGGTCTCAGGACAATATTTGGAATGGCCAGCTGAATTTCAGCTCTGAGCAAAGGAACCCTGTGTGCCTCTACAAACTTAGTTGTCTGATACCGGGAGTCAATAACATGCAGTCGATGTCTTAATGTCTCTAAAGAAATCTTGGTGCCTAAATAAATGTAATATGCAAGTGAGAATATATTTTTTTTTTTACCACAATAAGCTTGGGGTAGGGGAAGGGGGGAAATCTTGAAGTTTTATTTAAAAAATTAAACATATCTGAATAAAACCAGACTCACATCTGATCAAAGAGTCAGTATTCTTCTGACAAAGCTGTCCCATCAGGTTATAGTAGCTACAGGACAGACACTCCTGGCAGCGTGTTTTCTGCTTCATGTCAAGATGTGTACAGGCGAAGGAATCCTGGACAGTGAAAGGGAAATTCTTGGATAAATAATCAGATTATCCAGCATATAATATCAAGTATCTGACTAGGTTGCAAAAGGCTATATTTTTTACATTGTAGAGATCTTACCTCCAGAGTTCTTCCAGCATCTGCTTTCAGACTGTGCTTAAGAACATCTATAAGTTCATACACAGAGCTTTCCACTTGTTGGCTCTGCCTACAAAAGCAACCTTAGAGTCATCCATGGGGAATCAAACACAAGGAATGCCCTTTGTTATTTCCCAGGCACACATCCCCTGTCCCACTGCATTTATGTGCAGGGAAGTGCCCTTTCAATGTTTTTCAGTTTGTTTGTATTCCTTCGGCATGCAGAGATTTTAAAACATGCTGACTAACAAGAGACCCATTCATCAGATCCTATTATACCTGACTCAACTGGACTTCATAAGAAATTTTTTAAAAATGTTTTTTCCAGCTATAGCTAATGAAACAGGTTTATTGTGATGAGGCAGTAAGATAATCTGTGAAATCGGAATGAGTAAAATAAAAACAAAAGAAGTATTAAGAAACAAGCAATTAACATGTGGATGAGATTTCAAGTCCTATCCATCTTCATTTTTCTTGCTACTTATTAGAAAGCTATAAGAAAAAATGTAAGAAATGCTAAATAAATGCTAAATGCCAAATACTATGCTATATCACAGCTGCTGTGTTCAAGATACTTTGGAGTTCCTTCCCTGCAGGGTAAGATTATCACTTTGCTCTAGACTTGTACTCTGTTACAGTAACATTTTAAAAGCAAAGGCTCTGTGCATACAAAAGTATCAAGTCAATAAACCCTCCCAAAAATGGCCCTCAAGTCTGTGCAATTAAGAAACCTACTGAGACAGTTTGGAAGCAGCAGAGATAGCAAGCTTTTCTATTTGTTCCAAGAAAGAAGTCACATCTGTGGGTTCATCTTCTGGCAAAACTATCAGAGCAGTGTTTGACATGTTCTTCAGAATTCTTTCAATTCTGCATTCCAGGGTGTCAGAGGCTGCTTTGACTACATAGTCCAACTCCCTCAGGGTACTGTAAACATTCTCAATAACTAAACAAGGAAAACAGAATGAAAACAAATCAATGCAAAAGGCAGAGCTCTTAAGTCTCATCTCCCCTTCCTCCCAGTCACTCCTGCCTCCCCCTAGCTTTTATAATAAAATGAAGATTTAATGGCAATGAAATATGAAATGAAGGCCTGAAACACGATGGACTTGCTGTCCATCTTTCAATCTTTAGATTAAACCATTTCATAATAACAGAACAATATTCTTCAAAGTATCTCTTCTTTTTGGTAATAACATTGCAATGAAAAAGATCAACAAAATAGAACAGAAAACAGAAAGGATACAAGTGCCCGAAAATTATTTTGGTCCTCCCACACACATACACAGCAAAATGCAGTACCTTACCATTGTAATTAACTGATAAATTAAATGGCTAAAATTTCCCCAGCCAAGACTACAGCCTTCTGATTTCTTCTTTCATACGTATGACCTAATTTACCTTGGAGACAGATAAACATTGCTTTAACAAATGTGTTTATTAAACTAAAGGTAAAATCGACTGTTTCTGCTCTTTCTGAATAGACTGGAAAAATTCATCCCCTTTCATACTTCCACTGAAAAATAGAAAGAAATACAGCACCTGCTGCCCTTTGTCACTTTTATTACCATGAAGTTTTATATATATAAATATATATTTATATGTATTGAAATACGTATATTTCTGCTGTATGTAGAAAAAAATCACGATGATATCTAAGGCACAGCAGTGTGACAGGGTTTTCCAAGTGCTGATGTTTTAAGTGGGAAGTGTCATTTATTGATACCAGGAAGTTAAAGATGGAACTTGTCTTTTTTATTGTCTAAAACAGCGAAGCAATCCAACAAATTCCTTAGTTGTTGTTTTTTTTAATATATAACTTTGGTAGTCCTAAATCTATTTTTCTGTCATGTCTCTTGAGTTTTAGTCTAGAAGGCAACTTTGGACTGCCTTATTTCTAGATGGAGTTCCCTTAGATGCAAAAAAGTCACGTAAGACGTTAGGCTTGAGTTCAGCACATTGCTGGCAGGTAAGAGATATTTTGTGTACACCAAACCAGTGGCTAATTTGTAGGTGTCCAACAAACATTCTGGGCATGTCTTTGATGAAGATGGGCAATGCCTGATGTGCTTTATGATTGCCCATCCAAAAGACACGGTGCCCACACTCGAGGAAAGAATTCCCTTCTAGGTGTAACTGCGTATCAGCTGCAGCAGCAGGAAACAGCCCAGACACCTGCATTATATCTGAATTGTTGAAAAGGGACAGCTTCCACCAGAACCAATGGTGATACAAAGGACCATTACAACCTGAATTACACCTATTAAGATACTAAACACAGTGCAGAGAGTATCTAAATGAATAAATAAATAAATAAATGAAATACTATTATTGTAAAGATCTTCCTTATCATGTGTTACTAAAAAATGCACATAAAACACAAAAAATTACTTTAGAGCTATGAAAACAAAACAAAAACCCAAAACAAAACAAAACAAAAAAAACCCAAACAACAACAACACTTGCCATTTGGTTCTTGTGCTCTGGTCAGGCAAAAGTCAAGTAAAGCTGAAAGATGATCAGCCCTGCCTTAAACACTGGTCAGAGTGGTACACCCAGTGCACCAGTGCCACATGGCAGAGCTGTACAAACCTGTGCCACATTTCCCTTTCAGATTTAGACTGTACCTGTTCCTGTTTATATTGCTGCTGTTCCTCTTGAAGAAGAAAAGGGAAAGCCTAACATCAATCAACCTCAACTCAAAAACAAGTTAATGTTTTCTCACGAAACTGCAACGTGAAAGTCTTAGTAATGGTTTTATATATGCCCATTTCAATGACATTTTACAGCAGTTAATCCATTTTATGCTGTATTTGATAGGGTTAAGGTTGCGTCTTACTGGTTGTATGGAAAAACTCAATGCCTAATAAAAAATGTTTTCTTGGAAAAAAATTGGCATTTGGGCAGAAATCTCCAACCTTGATTTCAGACATGTCGCTTTTAGGATGTTCAGCATAAGATATGAAGATTTTTTTAATAGAAAAGATATTACTAAAACACCCATAGCTGTTCTCTTGTCTCACATTCTTGTAGTAGTTGGGCTAAAATTATCCATTTCAAGTGAAGAGGTCAGTCCACAAACACATTTTTCACAGAGAAGCAAAAATAAATGCAGGCACCTAACAGAATGAATGGCTCACCACTTCTCCTATTACCTACATTTATTGATGTTCAAAGAAGTCCACGACAGCTGCATCAGGCCCGGGCTGAGGGCATCCTCAATTTGTCCTATCAACGGCTTCATCAGCGGTTTCAGCACAACAGGGATCCTATCCAGATGTTCCTTGTAACTGATCAACAGGTTCTGGAGTCTGAAAGACATGGTCATGCTTATAATGTGCTTAATTCAGACATTTGAAACACACAGAATTTTGGACACATTTTCTGTTAATAAGGTTTTCAAGTTCTGATCCCATCTTAAAGTAAGAACCCTTCCCAGTTCTTCCTAATTCCAGACAGCCCTCTTTGTCCTTACCAATAGAACCAGACTGAAGAAATAAGTACCTCCAGCAAAGTGACTGTTATCAATTGACAGAATTTTTCTCCCAAGAAAAATTATTTACAATTAAAAAAATAGAAAAAGGAAATTGTAAACATGGCATTTTTGTTTCCATCCTCCCATCTCACAAGACATGGCATGAAATTACACCGCTTGTAAGAAATGCTACATGCAAACCACTTAGAACCCTAAATCCCAAAGAAAAAGAGTCCAAATTCTGAAACAAGGCTTACCAATATAACTCCATAAAAATGGAGCTACACAAAGAAACTGCATAAACAAGAATTAGAAGCAAATATAATTCAAAGGTCAGATACATAATGGGTTCCTTACAATAACTGCTGCAAAAACAGGAATAGCTGTGTTCTGAACCAGATTAAAATCATTACTTTAGACATCACTGTTACAAACCATATACTGAGATAACCCATTCACAATATACCCAGAACTGTTTTTTAAATGTTGTTAATCAAAAATCTACACCCCCTTAATATTTCTTCTTTGCTTTGGGAGTCAGTATGAAGGGATTTTTTTTAGAATGGAAGGTAAGTTCAGCTTTCTTTTTTTAATGCAAACATTTTCTGTACTTTTTTTTCTCTGTTGGATTGCAAAATTTGTAGCTGTGGATTTTTGGAGGTCTATAGCACACAGGGTTTGCCTTGCACATTAAAAATTTATGGTTAGTTGTCCTTAAACACTCCACAGAAAATCAATGAAAAATGTTGCATTGTAAGACTGAAACACTGAAAATTTCAACAGAAAAAGAGAGGAGGGGTTGAGGTATTTATGAAACTCTTTAAATGTCATCCTTTCTTGTCCAATTCTGATTAAGAAATGAAGAACATTCCTCACAAAGCATTGCTTTTTAAGACTGAACATCCCTGTTTAGAGAGTTCTAGAATTAACAACCAGCATCCCCGAGAATGAAAGAACTCTTGCAGCAGAGATTTGGACTGCTACAAGAAACAGAAAGAAATTATTTTAAATCAACAAAAGTGAATTTAGATATTCAACATGAGAGACCAAGTTATAACTTAGGCAACATATTCACTTTACACATGTTTGGGTTGTGCAGTAATCAAGTGGTAAATTCCAGCTTATTCTTCTAACAGGGAAAAAAATCTTCTGATTTTTGTAAGTTTAATATATTGGAGTGTAATTGCTATATTAGAGTGCACAGATGCACTCTGACAATAACAATAGCAGTATCTAGGAGCTCCACTTGGAGAGCAGCTGTTGAAGTAACAAAACAAAAACATGTAGGTGTTTCCAAGCAATGAGATATGTGTGTAAACAGGAACAACTGCATGTTAATATGGAAACACAGGGGAAAGCAATTAAAATTCAATTAAACTCCATCAAGGAGAAAAATTAAAGTAAATCAAAAGCAATATATACAACAGACTCAAAGGTAGGGATTCCCATTTGCAGATAAGAAACAAATCCAAAAAGTGTTCACTCACTCCCTTTGATGTCTTTTTATCTGTTCTTCATCTGCACACAAGCCAAGGACAACATCTGGAACTTCAAAATGCATTTTTCTCAGGTATTTTGTCTCATAAAGTACCTCCAGGACCATTTGGTCTAAGTTTACAAATAATTCCTTCACGTAGCAGTGAAAAAAAGAAATAGAAAATAAGACACTAGTTTGGTATTTACATGTAGTTTGATATAACTGGATCATATAAAAAGATATAGATGACTGGAGAGGATTTTTAAAATATTTACCCGTGTTTCTTCCTCAACCTCCTTTGGAAATATATGGGTTTCCCAATATCTTACACTGACTTCAATTTCTTGTGACTCCTTCACTGTACCCTAACCACTTGGCTCCCATGACATCCCAAGTTTATTTATAGTTCTGCAGCTACCTTCCCTGGAAGTTAATTTGCCTTTTCATCTCAGGTTCTCCATCAGTAACTAGGGAGAAATATTATGAAGGTTAATCTCTACACCTTTGGGGGCACTAAATGTTTTTAAGATGCTACATAAATTTGAAAACCATGTTCTAGTTGTCCATTATGGAATCATTAGTACAAAAAATGCCACATTTTAACCATAATTTCACTGTGCTAAAGCAGAAAAAAAATCAGTGAAGTAAAAATGGTAACATTTTCTGCCTCAGCAATCAATTTGGAAAGCAAATTAATGAACTATTGCAATATATTCAACACAATGATATTGATCACTGCAGAAAAGACAAAAAATTCCTTCCTTGACTAAAATTTTGGTTAACGTAGAAAATAAACAAGGAAACAATAGTTAAAGAATGTGGATAAGTTAGTAGTAGATACGTATTTGCTGGATACTGCCTCTTTTATACCCTGAATTAGACAGAAGCCTTATGAAGAAGAAACATTATGACATATATCATAAATATACACAAAAAGGGAAAAATATTTCAAGTCAAGTAGCTCATTTTTAACCCTATTTAAGTTAAGGTTACTTCAATGCTTTCTTGTCTATCTACAATATGATTAAAGTAGCACATGTAATACTAAATCATGGAACAGTAATACAAAGAAAAAATCATATTTACCTTGGTTTCTGGGTGCCTGGCAAGTAAGGAAGCACACAGAGCATTCCTAGCCTGGTCAGCAAACCTGTACCAGGCCCTATAATAAATAAGTTCAAATTCCAAAAGAACTGCAGCCATCTTATTGTAGTTCTTGATAATTTTTTTCATTTCTATTGTCTGCAATTTAGGGGGAAAAATAGAAAAAGAACCACATAAACAATTCAATGAGTCTAACACAGTAAGAGAGGTCCTCCACTAGGCCTCTCTACCACAGGAAAACAAAAGGAACAGAAATCTCTAAATTATGCTGCTTTAGAGACAAGGTAAGACTCAGAAACACAGCAATATACTTGGGAATTAAATTATTAACTAGTATTCAATCATTCTAAGCAACAAAGCTCTTTTTCTGACTGTTTCTCCTAATCTTGTTCATAGAACAAAGTCTATATCCTGACATATACAAAGCACTAATGGACCACTGAGAAAGGTATACAAATGATTCCACTGTTGGATGAGCTTGGATACAAGCTGCTAGAACAGTGAGTGCAGAAATGTACAAGTAAATGTCTGTCTGTTAACAACATCCTCAACAGCTTAGGATAAATCCTCCTCTCCTAATTTCCAACCTTCAAAAGTGTGGTTTTCTTTTTGAGGAACATCATTGGATGGTCAATTTTTCTGAATAACTGCTGAGCCCACATAATCTTCCCCGCTACCTAAAACACAGAAGACACAAGGTTACATTTTCATTAACTTAAAAACAGTCAAGAAATAAAGTATTTTTTCTCTCTCATTTACTTCATTCTTACTGGTGGTATATTACGTGGTATAGGTGGATTTTCTTTTTCCTTCTGGTAGAGTTTTTGAATAAACTCTAAGTCTTGGCTGTACTGTCGAAGAACAATGGTATACTTCTCATTTAGATCAATGTTATTTTCTCCTATTTGTTCAAGCTTCATCAGAAATCCCAGCATCTGTTCAGTCTAAAAAGGAAGATGAAGCATTTACATCAGAAATTAAACAGTTCAGAAAATTATTGTCCATAAAGTATTTTACTAATTTAGAACATGCTATGTAAATTTGTAAGTCATTTTCTAAGAAATACAGAAAAATCCATCAGAGAAGTTTGTGAATTTTATTTCTATATTTTGTCCCACACAGGACATACTTACCACTGCGTAAACCAAGAAACTGTTATCACTACAGTTTGGGTTTTTTCTGACTCTCAAATCCTCACTCTGCTTTTTCAGCAAACAGTTGCAGTAGAACAACTACACCTTTACTCACACTTCAATAAAATCTCATATCTGATCAGGGCCTGAGCCAATGAACAATATTGACATTAAGGAAACAGATGGCAGACATTATTTCATTACTCCTGCCAGCGAGAGAGGAATAACTTAGAAATGCAACAGGAAACACCAGGATGAAGAAAGAAAATAAACTTCAAAATACAGAGCTATAAAATTGGTATGGAAAGATGGAACACACAATTGGCACCAAGTAAGAGTGAACTTTCTGTTACAGCACTTCTGCAAGCAACTTTTAGAATATTTGTAACAGGCTTGATGTCCTCCAACATTATCTCAGGCAACCACCAGCACAGTACAGAACACTGGCAGCAATGAAGGAGTTTAGTAGGAGCTATGGGAACTCAGCCCTTCTGAGCACCAGAAGCAGGGGTTTGTATTTGTAGCCTTACTTACAGTTATGGGTTTCTCAAACCAGGAATCCACAAATTCCTGTATAGATTCATACAATGTCCGCAATTTGGTTCTTAAATTCAAGGTAGTCTTTTTCAAACTAGAATAAAAGCAAAAGAAAAAAAATCATCTATAATGCTGCTTTCATTTAATTAAAAACAATCCTTTCTGTGAAGCTTTTGGGAACCCGTTTTATCTATCCAGTGCACGTGTTCAGCACTGCATTAAAAAGAACAGGAACAACATCAGCAGCACAGGTATTTACACTCTAAGCAAAGCAAACAAAACATAAGCAGCTCCAGGTTAAACGGTTAAAGCCTCATCTTCATGAACACAAAGGAACACAGAGGAACACAGACAAGGAAAGGCCAGGAAAACTCATAACCTCATCAGAGAGAATAAAGCACACTCACCAGCTACTTGCAGCCCTGCCATAGGAGCCCTGCTCAGCTCACTTTCCAGGTATGAAACCCACCAAGGGCAAGCAAACTGGCAGGCTCTCTAGGGCACCTTGCAGACTAATGAAGGTTGTTAGCAAATTTGGCAGCTCCTACAAGTAATTTGGGTATTTGTCTGTAACATTTTTTTCTTAAGAGTCCAAAATCCTGAGTGCCTAACAGAAGAAGTTCAATATAAACGTCTCACAAAGATAGCACTGCACAAGCTTGGGAAGACAGTAGATAACACATATTGCTCCAAACATTTAAGTGTAGAGAAGTCATGCCATTTTTTAACCCCTCCAAATTACAGTGAACAGTAAATGCCCTCTTTCAGAAAGGAGCCAAGCAGCAAGTATTAGAGAAACATGCAGGAAGTATTAGAGAAACACAAACCGTCAAAGTCAGAAGAAAGCCAAAAGCCCTCCTGGATTAAATGTTTAAAGAAAAGTTAATGACAGTGGCAAGCTTCAGTTCAGGAAGGCAGGAGAGCAGGTCAACACTTCTAGAACTTCTACTGTAGACCACTAACTCTATAAAACAAGCAGGCTATAGCTCAAGAAAAGCAGCTCATTTCCAACATGTACAGGATTGAAACGTGAGACCAGGGCATTTGAAAAGCCACTTCAGTTTTTATCTTTCTGTTCAGCACTGGGAGTGATATCATTCCTTTCTCCCTCTAAAATGTGCAATTGTGTGCCTTTACCAACTTTGCTACAATACTGCCATAACTATTAGTTTTAATAATACTGCGTAACACCTATAATTAGACAAACTGTATTTGGTGTGTTAACATACCTAAATTAGTTTTAACTCTGCAGCTCAAAATATATGCATCTCAAAACCATCAGTCTTAGGAAAATTGGTTTGTAGCATTACCTATCACACAAAACCTAGTTTACAAAAAGCAAACAGAAACATGTGAAGTAAAAAACAAATTTAACCTAACACTTTTCAAATCACATTAAAAGATATGAGGGTATTGGTATCATTGCTACTGCAAAATAATATATGCATTTTTATAATATTCAACATTCTTTGCATAACTCCAGTGAAAATCATGGAATTAACAGAGTGATTGCCATACAAGTGCTGAATGTAAGTACCTCTTTTTTCCTAAGGTCCAGAACATCATATTGTTTGGATTTTGTATTTGTAGCAATGCTCTGGTATTGAGTAGTGATCTCGTCAAGGCCTTCTATTTTTATATGCTGGAGTTCTAAAAGGCTTTCCATAGTATTGCTCATATCTGAAATTTTCTCCAAACGTTTACAGAAGGTCTCAAATTTTCCAAATATGTAGTTTTCACTAACAATAAAAAAAAAGAGAGGCATTTCTATGAAAATCTCTTTGTAACAGATTTTTATTTAACCCAAATATATTCTACCAGAGCTGCTATCAAGTTTCACATAAAAAAAATCATACTGTAATAATTACATATCAACAAAAAAACTTTTAAACTCACTTATATAAACCAGAAAATGCTTAACCCTTACATATGTCAATTAAAAGCCTTTACCACATTTCACAGGAGTAACTCTTTCAAATAAGATATTTGCAGGAGAAGAAAATGTGAATGCACAATACCAAGAAATGTCACATGATTTAAGTGCCAATACAGCTAAAACACTCTTGGCATTGTGATGGAGAACCCAGCTCTTAGAGAATTCAGGTGACTGAATTCCCTAAGAACATTTCCAGTTATAGTCACGGTTCAATTCTTTTAGGATTTCACACCATACTTATATAGTTGTATTCAATTAATAAATGCATAAATTCCCCTTAAGTTCCACTGGACATGTGCTGAGTCAACAAGTGACTTGCAAAAACCTGGTTTATTCCTGAATAAAAATAAAAACACACTTTGCAAGGTCATCTTCTGATTATAAAAAAGTACTTCATTTTAATTGCATATTTATCTTTTCTGTTAGCCAGCAGATATAATTACATCTCATTTATAAATCGTACTCATCAATATGATTCAATACTGGAAGTGAATTATTTACCTGATCTCAAACTGCCTGTTACTTGGATTTTCCTTTAGCTCCTCCCTAATTTTTTGAAAAGATGCTTTATACTTTTCTTTGAGGAAAATGCATTGTTGTATCCTCTTCAGCAATTCTTGCCTGAGAAAGAAAATACAGAAGACAGAGAATCATCCTGAGGTCTTCAAAAGAGTAGAAATAAAAAATTTTACTCAAATATGCAACTTTGCAAAATAAAAACACAAAATTATACACTACATGAAAAACACTCAAAATATGATGGTTTTGAGTCAAAAGTTTTTGACTTGAACCTGTTATCTAGATTGGATTTTTTCATCTTGGGTTTTGTTGCCATCAGTTCAAAACTTGCATGGCATAGTCCACAGAGGATGTATACCAGGTTAATGCTGGTTACTGAATGCTTGCAGTTTGGCCATTTCTCATCTTCTGTACTGAGTATTGCTGATAGGTTTTCCTTTGTTTGTTTCTTTGGGTTTTTTTCCTAAGCAGACAAGACTGGAGAAGCATTTTTCCACACTAAAATAAGGATAAGGAGAGTCTTGTTTCTTTAGTAAGACACACCAGGAAGAACTTAGTTCCTAAGGCCACAGACAATTACATCTTACACTCAGCTGTCCAAGAACCCTGAGGTACCACATGAGATACATAAATGAGGCATGGAAACGAGCCATAAGCCATTCGCCCAGATGTGTTCCTCCACTTTGGCTTTGTCAGTCATCTTCCAAAAGATTACTAAGAATTAAAATGATACTCAAATGTATAGGCTGAAACCATTAACTGGGACAAACTTTTGCAGGGATAGCAGATTAGGTAAATGAGAAGACTGTCTCAGAAATAAATTCAGCTAGAATAAACATAAAACTCCTGCATTCTACTTTTATTTACATTAATTCTTTAGAATAATCATAACCAGTAAATGATTGACCACAGGTAATTGCTGAAAAAATCCCTTTATCTACACCAAAATAGAGGAGGAATCAAAATTGTTAGATTTACTTTTATGTCTCCTAGCCTGTTACCTCAGTGTCACTTTGAATTGGCTGGAATTTAAGCAGAGACGTCCTGACTATCTGCTTTGATGAAGCTTGTAACACCTTTTCCTTTTCATGTCAATACCCTTAATCTTACTCCAGTTAGACTAGTCCAAGACTATTCCAATTATTAATTTTCTAGTTGACAACTTCAGATGTCATGTTCATCTTAACTTCTCTCTTTTTTCCCTTTTCCTTTTGCATGAAAATAATTGACCTGCTCTTACAGTATGTGTTCTTCCTATGTTACCTTCACTTGCTCTGCCAGTGACATCAGCATTCACCACTCAATGAATAAGTTTCATACAAACCCTTCTGTGCTTCCATTTATGCTGTGTAGCACCTGGACAAATAGCTGTAGAGCAGCTAACTCATCTCTTCCCTGAAATGCCCCACAATACAACTGAGTTGTGGTTTTGGTCCTGCTATACATTGTTCCCTTCCTCAAACTCACTTTCATGTCCAGTAACAGCAAAATATAAATCTTGGATGGAACTTTGCCAGTCTGTCCTCGGACCTTTTTTATGAAGTATTTCAGTTCCCAGTTCCAATTTCTTAAGTGTGTTTTGGTCTAAAAAATCTATGTGGACAATATATCGAGTGTTGTGTACTAGTATATATTACACAGTTTCTGATAACAGGTTTCTTCAAAACACATAGTAAATTTGTTTTTGCAGAGTACTTAATTCTACACAGAATTAGTAGTTACCAGCTTAAAATTAACATAGGAATCAGTGACAAGTAGGAGAACAAAGGGCTACTTAAATTTACCTATTAATAATCTTGATGATTAATCTGTAATTTTACTTCTAATATCAACAACAGAAGATGAAATTATTAAAATTCTATCACCTGTCCAGGTCCCAGATTTTTGAAACACCTTCACATAGATAGGTCTTGCATGTGTTAATCATTTGATTGGTGATTTTAAGAAACAGGGCTGTCATGTGCTCTGACGTGTTGTAGTACGGTGATGTACAGAAAATCATAAATACAGTGTTCATTAAACTGGGAATGTGTTCCATCACTGTTACCTACAACAGAAAAAAAATGGGAAAGACAGAAATCTGAATTTCCTGAAATTTAACACAATGAAAAGTGTGACAGCTCTGGGAATATGCTTATCAGTGGACAAACATCATTTTGTGGTTTTGTCATTATGAAATGCAACATCCAAATCACTTGCGGGGACCTATCACACCTTGACCAAGCAAAAAGCATGGGAAAAGGGCAATGCATAAATGAATAGATCTTTCATAGTTTGGGATTTTCCACAGGAGAACCAGATGCTCTACTCTGCTTGGCCATGGCCTCCAGTATAAGGAGGTGCTGCAATTTGCTTTGCAGAGGAACATGCAACCTGAGGCAAAGAGGTCATACACTGCTGGAAGAGAATTGGATTTCTGTAGGAAGGACAACAATAAAGTTGGCCTTTGCTCATATTGCCTAGATCTGTACAGAAGAGATATTCAGAAAAGGGAGGCGAGGCAGCAATAATCTCACTTTTACTGGACAGTGAACTAAAGAGTTTTCTGTCCCGCAGAGATATTTCAGAGAAATGCATGCAAGCCAGATTCACTGAGAACACAGAATAAGAGACTGGTCTAGAAAAGGATTAAAAAAGTATGGTATCTAAAAGCCAATTCCATTATGGCAGAACAGTGAATATTTGCAAAAGAAGTGCAGTGTAAAATAGCAGAATGGATTCAAAAGAGATTAAGCTTTGAAAATATTATTTAGAAAAATTGTTACCAGCTGGATTATATGTAATGTTTTTATTTGTAATTATATGTAAATGTTTTGAACTATGCAAGCTTAGACAATTTTGTCTAGTGTCTGTTTAGTTAAAATTCATGTTCTCACTTTAAGAAATGAACTCTGAGACCCTAATGGTTATGAAAATAAGTTTTATCAACCAGGGTGACAGTGCTACCTACAAGAGAAACAGCTTTAACCTGTCAAATAAGTTGAAGCTGACCAATTTCAGCTCAATCCAAGGTTTAAGATCATTTTATGACTTTTGCGATAAAACAATGACAAAGAATTTCTAACTAAAGCCTGCACACAGAAGAGCTGCCATATGTGAGACCCAAGCTAACAAAGGCAATTCAGCTCATTACTGGATAAAGAAAAACACAATCTGATGCTTAATTTTTTCATACCCTTCAATTATCTTCTGGAATGATAACTACTTTAAAAAAAAGCTATTATTATCTCTGGCTAATTCAAAATCAGTGAGCTCAATTCACTAATGCTTAAGGAGTTAAACTGTCCACTAATAAGTAAGTAAAACAGTTAAATATTAAAAGGAAAACTAGCTTTTTTACAGGAAAAAAGTAAAGGAAAAATTCCTTTCTTTTCTGAATTAAGTGCCTTTGCAGTACTTACAGGTGAAGCATTTGCAAGTGGACCAAAAAATTTATCCAATGTATATAAATATCTCACGTTGTCTTTAGCTTCATTTGCAGCAATTGTTATACTACCATCCTGAAGGGATGAGAAAAAAAGGAATAGAATTATTACTGTGAAAATTATCTGAACATGTTCTTTCTCTTTTACAGCACACAAGGCTATGATTAAATCTTGCAAACACTTTCCCACAGAAGTGCTATTTATTTTTCACATAAGAGATAACTGTTTTTACATGCAAAAATTGGTAAGATCTTCCAAGGTCAGCAACATTTTGGATGTGTTTTAAAGGAAGTCCTTACTTAGACCTCCAAAGCATTTTCCTCCTCAGGGGTCCAACTTAGATTTTAGAATGGTTTCAGCACAGGACCCATTCTACAGAACTTAGACAAGACCCCTGAAATGTTACCAGGGTGCTTCCCAACATTGTTTAATAAACCCTTGTTAGGGACAATGAGTTCACAACTAATGCCTGTATATCCTTATGTTCATGTCAGGTGGAACTATCCACTACTTTGGGGGCTAGTTCATAGGAAGAAAGAAATCCAGTTCACCATCCTTGGCTTTTACTGTCTCTGTACAGACACTCTTGTCCAAATTCCATTTATCATAAAAGTCTGCAAATATGGTAGTCACAAAATCAAAAACCTTTCCTGGTCTATTCTTAAAACAGTAGAATACTTTCTTAAGCAATATAAGATCTACATTCTGGGGGTGGAGTGGATAGGGGTCTCATTGACTGTATATGATCTACAGCTTATTTTCTGGCTTGCCCACAATTCTGCTTGATAAGTTTACATTACAGATATCCACTTAGATGAAGTAGCAGTTATGCCACTAGAAGTCCTCTCTCAAGAGTTCTAAAAGAATTATGATGGACTTTCAGACTTCTACAGCTGGCCTGCACAGGGTTCAGCTTGTCAGAGACAGAAAAACATTGTATTGCTGCACTGCTTTACTGCCACACAACCTTTCCACTCATAATGTTAATAAAAGACACATTATAAAAGCACTGACTTTTTTCAAGTTATCTATTTAATTTCAGAATCATTGATGCTATGTGTTCCAAAAAATGGACAATAAACCACAGTGTAAAACCAGCATAAACACTCAAAGTTATTTTTAGCATTGTATTCAGTTCTGTATATATTACAAATACATTACTGTAATAATACAGAATTCTAATTAGAAAGTAGTAAATACCAGTTCCTTCCACTGTTTCAATGTCTTTGATCTTGCTGCCTGAAGAATGCTTATAATTTTCTTTACTCGTGAACTCTTGATCTCATCTAAAAGGCTTTGAAGAAAGAAATATATTTAATACCCTCACTCTGGAATAAAAGTTTACACTTATTTTCAAAAAAATCTCTTTTTTTGAAGAGAGAAAATTATTTCTGTGAGAAATAATGCAGGCATTTCACCTGTTAAATGATGACATTCTTGACTTCCAGTGTTCTAGCTCTGCAGATGGACCAACATCATCAGCTTCTCTTCTAATTTGTTCACTCTCCACTAAAACTTGTCTAATCTGTTTTGTCCAAATCATGATCACTTCTTCAAGTTTCTCAGTGAGCTCTCTGTTAGTGCCTTCAAAACCATAGAATTATAATTCCAAAACCATAGAATAACAGTTTTATAAGCACCAAGAAATAAATAGAGAAATTTAAACTACAGAAGTCAAGTGTTCTTCCCAAACATAATCTGAGGCTATTTAAACTCTGTATATTTGAATCACCAACCATCAGGAAAAGATTAAGACTGTAAGAACAAGATTCATATAATACTTGTGTCTACCTACTCTGTTACTATTGCATGCCCTTTACAATGGAAACAGTTAGAAATACAGTGAGTTCATAAGAAATGGTGGAAAGCTATTGTTGAAAGAGACATAACTACTCTTCTTCTTACAAAAACATATATGTAAATAAATATTTTTTTAATAAATATTGGTGGTTTCATTCACAGAGTCAGACAACATTGGATAGGATTTTCACAGTATCAAAGAAAGTGAACAATGCACACACTAGTATATGGATTCAATTAGCAACTACTTGGCAAATAAACTAGGAGGGATTCAGACAACTTTGCATGATATATCAAGTAATTCTTTAAGATCTATGAACTAAAGTATGGGTAAATGATTGATGGTCTTATAATTAAACAATCACAAACCTGGCAAGAGTAAGTAGAAAAATGTATATAGCTCATGGAAGATAAATTAATTCTTCAAAGTAAATTTTTACTAATGACATAACATTTATTTTATAAACAGCATCATTGTGTTTGCTTTGGTGTAGGAATAACTCACCTGCAGTTATGTAGTCAGACGGGTTCTGTAAGTTTCTGACATAAATATCAATATCCACTTTTGTGAGCTGAATTTTATCTTCTATATTCTGTCTAGACGATGACAAAGTACTCACAAATTTATCCACTGAATACAGAAATTCTTGTATCTGGCTGTTCTTCAAGCCTTCTTTCACAGCTCCCCAGTTCTGATTATTTTATGATTTATGCAAAAACCAAAAAAAGTGAGGGTCACGCTTCCTTTTGTTTTTTGACCACAAAAGGTATTTTTCATTAGAAAAATATTCCTTATTCATGTCAGTATATAAAGATTTACCAGATTTATCAACATGCCCTTTAAAATATATTCATTGTTACCTTAAAGTGTGAATTGATTTAACTATTCTGTTACACAAGAAGAGACAAACAAGAAAGAGGCTCTAAGAAATAAAAGTCTCTGACTTCTCTCTGACTTGATTCTGAAGTCAGCTGTCAGTGACTTCACACTATATTGTATATTGTTTAGTTTTATTTTTCTCCTTCTGAACAGAGAAGACAGACTCTAATCTCTCTTTCTGCTCCTGGGGAGAGAAAAATGACAGTGTATGGTAACAGCACACACCATCATTCTCAGCAGACAGTCAGCTTCTTTGTATTTGCCACCTCTGAATGTGTGCTTCCAGAGGCAACTGAACAAACTGTGATGCTTTACCAGTGTCACAGAATAAGGACAACTCAAAGAAAACTCAAAGAAGCTGGATAGTCTGGATATAACACTGTTCTTGCTGTCCATGCTCCAGAATAAAGTCATGGACTGATCCCTTTTGCTGCCAAAAGACACTTCTTTCAATCCAGGTTTAATCTAGCTTTCATAAAGTCATCACAGCTTTACCTTGCTGTGGTTGCTGTGTTACATTCTCCTTTGGCATAATAATTAAAGCTGGCACTATTGCTTGAAAATAAACAGTAGCTACATGAATTTCAAACATTTGTATATATACAAATTGCATGACTCTCATAAAGGCCTAAATTAGACTTTTCTCTTCTTATATTCTCTGTTCTAGGTCCAACAGATGCACAAAAAGAACTGCAGCAGCAACATGCCTTACTTCCACACGTTCTTGAGAGAAAAAAAAAAAAAAAAAAAAAAAAAAAAAAAAAAAAAGATGGATTGGATTGGATTTGAAAAGTTTGTTTACCTGTTGGGATTTAAGTGCTGGTATCATGATTTGGGACAAGAAGAATTCCAGACCCTGAAGGATATTTCCATTAGTGCAGTCAAACATGCCAAAATTCACCTCCTTTGGGAAGAAACAAAAATGAGCACAATGCATGTCAACTTCTGCAGCATTACACAATTTGAGTGAAATTTAGATATGTGGCAGACACATTCACAGTCCATAACTATGTAATATGAGTATCTCTGAAAGTCAGAAAAGGCTGTTACAGTACTTTTTTTATATACAATGAACTATGAAAGGCTGGAAAACCTTATGTTAGTTTCAAGAATTATCTTTATTTTAAAAGTCTAAAAGATACAGTTTAAGTGCAGAATTTCAAAAATTTAGGCTCATTGCCTAAAACAAAATCTTCTGGTTTAGATCTTTATTCCCTACTGTTATTAAAATGTATATTTTAATTACTAATTAGTAATGATTTTTATTAATTAAAATCTTGGGGTTCAATAGCACTGCAGTAGCTAATTTATAAATCATTAAAATTTTACTTTATCACAAATACTTACTCTTATGAAAAAGAACTTCTGTTAATCACACAACTAGATATTTTCATGAAAGCATTCCCTATTTTTTTCTGTCTCCAGTTGCATGAATAAAGGTCTGAGAAAATATGAACGTATGAATACTGCATGATTTTGCTCTGACCTGAGAGACATTTGACACAGTTATAACTTCATCTGATGTTCTTAGGAAAAAGGCACATGTTCCTGTAAAGTCCTGTAAATAGGACAAAATGCATACAGTTAAAAAGAATACATGTATACAGTAAAAGTAACTTGCTAAAAAATTTACCTACCCTAAAAATGCGCTGAAAACAAGACTGTAAAAAATCAATTACTCAAAAAGATAGTGAAACTGTTTGCAGGATATTTGAAATTGTGTTCTTCTCAAATTGAGTACTGTTTTTTCCCAGTCTGACATAAGAATGTCAAAAATGCCCTTTTGGACAGACTGGTCCAGTGTTGCACCTCTACTAAGAAAATGCAGTTCAGGGAGAGCTTGTGAGCTAGGCTATTTCCTGTTATTGAGTGATCCTTATTTTATCTATTTGTCATTAAACCTAATAACAAACCTAATAATAACTCAACTGCAACAAATTTAAAAAGCCATTCTAGTTGGCCTATGGGGCACTTTTCCCCTGAAAGCAAGAAAGAATCCTTCTGCTATGTCCTTTCGGGCATCACAATGTTAACATAAGCTCTTTGGAGCTGACAAGAAACAACAAAGGAACAACAAAAATGAAAACCAAAGCATCACCAAGCCTTAGTCAAAGACCATTGCATATGAAGAGCCAATTTCCCCCAAAAGAGATAGAAAAAACCCAAAAATAAACAAAAATCTTAATGACTCTGAATATGCTGTTGACTAATGCTTAGATATTAGAGGGAGGAGTTTATTATAAGAATTTGAATGGAAGAAAGGATTCATTAAAGGTATTTTTTGAGTAATGTGCAGTATTATTATATGAAAGGGCATAGAAGAACTGCACTTTTAAATTAAAAGTGCACAAGCCCTGGAAAATACTTAACATGCAGTCATTAAAAAAATGTTAGGATCTGCAATTTTTTAGCAAGGATTTATTTGCCCTGAAATTTACTGAAAGAAATGCTGGGAGACCCTGCATTATGAAACAGAGATTAAGTACTTAAATATGTATCCAAGAATTACAAAAAAAAATTGTATAACACTGCAGAACTGCTATGCCTTGTCAATATTTTATTTTTTAAATGTCATCTAATTAATTTTTTCATACCTCAGTGGAACCCATGGTAATAAATAACTTCTTCTGAGGCAAATTGTTTGTTGACCCATCTGGCCTCAATGATGCATTCGAATTTGGCTAGCAATTAAATTATAAATAAGAGGTTAATAAAATAAAAACTATATCATACAACTACTTCATCCATTTGAATGGGGGAATTTTAACTAAGTCCGTGCTGATTCAGTTTGTAATTCCCAGACAGAAATCATGAGGTTTGCATTCTCTGGAGAATAAGCTTTTCCTGAATCCCAGTAAACAGTTTCACAGCCCCATTCCTTCAGGAAAAAAAAAAAAAAGTAAAAAAATAGATATAGATATAGATATAGATATAGATATAGAGATAGATATAGATGATATAGATAGATATAGATATAGATACAGATACAGATATAGATATAGATATAGATATAGATATAGATATAGATATAGATATAGATATAGATATAGATATAGATATAGATATAGATATAGATATAGATAGATACATAGATACATAGATAGATACATAGATAGATAGATGGATATTTAAAACCCCCTACCCAAAGAAGAAGGGGAAAACGTCTCAGAAAATATAACAAAATTAAACCTGAAGTGATTTCTTGTGAAATTTCCTCTGCAAAAACAAACTGAACGTCTCACAGAAAGAATCATACACTTGGTCTGCAAAGTCATAATGTAACTGTGAATGGGACTCACAAGTAATGCCATCAGCTAGATCCCACCAAGAATGCAAAGAAATTTAGCTATCTGCCCATTTCTTTAACCAGACATCAGAGAAAAACTTTCTGGGATGCCTTGCTGCCACTGGTCCCTCTCCACTGAGATGTATCTTTGACGTCTTCTCTTTGAAGCAACAAAAAAGCTTAAACCTAATGAAGACCTGCTTCCCTCCAATTATGTGTCAAGTATTTTGGAAAATAATCTGTGGAAACTTGGGAGAATGTGACAGAAAATAATGTGGGAGAAGCTTGCAGGTATACTTCTCCTAAAAGTTGAGGAGAGCCCTCTTCCTAGAAAGTCAAGTGTTCAGCTCCTGCTAGACTAAACATGTGATGTGTGATACACAGGGGTGTCTCCTCACTTCCACCCTAAATCAGCATCTGATGAACCCTACATGTGGTTTCAAGTGAACATCATGCACCTAAGATGGTGAAAAAGAGAGATGAAGAGACAAGAAGCAGCAAAGAAAGGACCTTTGATAAATCTTGGTAAGGGCATGCCTCCTAGTCAGGCCAATAGTTTGCCCTGCTCAGTATTTTGTCTCCAATAACAACAGGGCAAGCACATCTAATCTGCCCTTGAGTAAACTCCAATTGTCCAATGTGCTTGAAATCAATTTGTTCCCAGAACTGTCAAATTAATGAGATCTCTTCACCCATCAGAATGTGGTGGAAGATGCTAGAGATATCATTCATACTTTCCATCAGAAACATTTTTATGCTATATTGCTTCTGAAACAGAACTCTCATAAATTAAATTTTTTATGGTTAAAAGGGTCAAAATAAAACAAAATTAAATGCAGCAATGAAACTTTTCGTTTAACCCAGGCTGGGCATTTATTTCTGATTTGTCAGTTAAGGAAAACAATGTCAAGATTTTTTGTTTCATCTTGATTTAAGTCAGAGAACAAGACATTTATCCCAGAAATGTGCATGCCTAGTCCCAGTGAAACGAAAAACTGATTAAAATGTTTTGACAGCAGAGCTCATTCTGTGCTTTGCAAAGTCTCTAAGCAATTCCAGTAACACCCAAAAGTTCTTTTAATTTATCTAGGTTATAATGATTCTGCAATTCATTTTGCATTTAACTGAGGATCAAGAATTATCAATCAGTGTTTCTCCTCAACAAGCCCAAAATACCACCACAGGGTGAGTTAGCTCTCTCTGCCATGGCTCCTCACTGGCCTAATTTGAAAGGACTGATGAAGGACTTCTGCAGTTCTGGAAGCCCACAACAGTTGTGTTAGACAATGTCAAGGTCACTTGGCACCTTCTGATATCACACACTCAGTGGAAGTTGAACAAACGATTTTGCTCTTTATGCAGAGGCTTCTCCTTCTCAAAACTTAAGGGAGAAAAATACAACTTGGGGACCACAACTACCTTATTCCTAGTCACAGTTTTCCAAGCTTATTTTCTGCAGAATGGGAAAGACCTGAACATGATGCCACCTTAATTTAGAAAGAAATTGCATCCTTTTTCACCCTTTTGAATGAGTGCTTTGTCCATAGTGGAGTTGGTGCAGTTCAAACCAAAACAAAATAAACTGGTTCTTACACAGACAGCTCCCCCATTCCTGTAATATTTATGCTCACTAATCTAGTATTTTAAACTCAGAATACCATGAACACTTTGTCTCAATTATCTCTATCACTTTTGAAATCTGAATTTTTTTATGCTGCTTGGCCATTTTTAAGTTTCCTTTTGTGAAAACAAGAACAATATCAAACTATGCCACAAGGCATCCTCCAATTTCCATGTAAGCCAAGATAGAAATATTTAAACAATGAGGTCCAAATTCTTTCCACACTGACATAAATAGCAAAAAAAAATATATATAATCCATTAAGGTTTTTTGAATTTTGCAACAGTCATGCAATTCATTTTTTTAAAAATGCAAATTTGCTTTTGCAGAAACAATAACGGAAACATACCTGCAATATATCTTGGTAAAAGAAGAGCAACTTTTTAAGTCCACTAGGGGCAAAAAATTGTTCTATTAGTTGAAACTAAAAAAAAAATACAATTGTAGTTAAATGTGAGATAGTTTCAAAACACTGAAAATTTTGGAAATATTTGTTGTAATAACAATCTAATTAATATTTACCTTTTCATCAGAAATAATCATCTCCTCCACTTGCTGCTCACTCAAGTCTATCCCATCTGCTAATCTTGATATCAAATACCTGTGTCTTCCATCTATCTGAGCTCTTCTCTCCTCTTTGGTTACTTTGGCTTGCTTGGCTAGTTCTTTTCTGCTTTCACTGGAAAGTACTATGCTTTTCTTAACAGAGGACTACAAAACAGAAGTTGGTTATAGAGAGATTATTTTTCCTCACTTAAGGTTTTTATTTTATATTGTTGATCTTTAAGTTGATTTAATAAACTACTTCAAGCAGGAACATGAAAAACTTAGATGCATGGAATGTACAGGAAAAAGAACAATAATAAACTTGCTAGGCCAGAACTATTTCTCAGTACAAAGCTGCCATGAAAACTACATATCTGAAACTCCAGGATCTCAGAACCAAATGGGTCCATGCAAAGGTCACAATACAAATTCAGCATTATAACAGCTCTAATTCAAATCTCAGCTTTGTGAATCCAGGTTCCAAACTTCTTTATGTCCATATTCCAGATTTGGGATCAATCTCTACACTGCCAGCATTTTAATATCTAGTATCAAGTTATTACCCTAAAGGAAATAAATAAACCAAATCACTATAAAATCAGTTACCACAGGAATAAATACACAATCAATGATTAACATACAGATCATATAAAGGTACCAGCACAATTATAAAGAGGGAGATTTATGGAACAAAAGGATTTTTCAAAATCTTCCTATTAGAGTGAACAAGACTGAAAGTAGCTATGGTGACTAATATTTTTAAGTCAACAGAAAATTTTCAGAAGCTATATGGAAAACTAAAGATTTGGGTAAATAAGTAACCACACTGATCATTTCCCTCTACACACAGCTCCCACTGACATGAGTGTCTGGGGTTTGGAAATGTCTGAAGTGTCTCTGTACCTTACAGTTTTTACTGGAGAGAAAAAAAAGATCAATTACATCACTTCCCAGTACTCTACAATAATTGGAATTGTAATTAATCAATCCTACTCTTGGATTAAAAACCAAAAATGCTGGCCAACTTCCACCTTTGCTTCCTACCATTTGGTCTTACCAAAGACCATACCCAGACTCTGAATAGATGTTTTCCATCCACTCTTGTCTCTACCTGTACCTCTTAGAGACTAGGAGACAGTGACAATGTCTGAATACCTGTAGTTGTTGGTCAGTACCCTTCTGATATCTCCAAATGCTAATTGGGATTCACCATGTAGTTCCCAACTCATCTGTGTCAGTCTCTTATCAACATGGTTTCCACGCCAACAACTGGACCTCTTCTTTTGCATATGCCTTCCCTGATGCAGTGTGACCTTATTTGAGTATTCTTAAACAACATTAATTTTCATCATGGCAAGGAAAGGGTATTAGCCAGTGGATGTTAAAAAAAAATTACACCAATGAACCCAAAATCCCAGCAACACACATTGTGAGCACAGAAAGTCTGGGACACTTTACTGTAGACCCTTTTGATGGTTCACTGCTCCTTTTTACTTGCAATTAACAGAGACTGAAGGAATTCAGCATGCTTCAGTAGTAGACAAGCTTTTGCCAGTGAAGACTTAAAGAAAAATCTGTATAGAAGAACATTTAGCAGACAAAAGGTAGTTGAGTCACCACCTGTTTTAGAACAAAAACCCTTACCACAGCAGTCAAAGATGATCCTGTAACAACAGATCCTAGCTCGGTGCTCCTTGTCTTCAGGTCCTCTCCATGTCTACGATATTTGCTTTCTGACCCTAGTTAAAAGAAATTACAAGTTCTAATTATTCAAGTACAACAAATGCATTTACAGGACCTGCAGTGTTGTATCTTCATATTTGCTAGCTAACCTCTTCTCACACCGTGGAAAATGAGACCATTTCTCAAAAAATTATATTTACATCCCATTATTGGCAGCAAATATGATCCCCAGTGGAGCATGCAGTAATGCTTATGAGCAGTTCACCAAACTTCCATGAATTACTGTTTATTTTATATAAATAAGACTGTGACTAAAACTAGAATTCTAATAGCACTGATTTCCATATAAATTTTCTATCAAATTTTATCTCTTTTCACCTGATTAATATGTATTATTTACAGAATCACAGAATGGTTGAGATTGGAAGGGATACTGCTCAAGCAGGGTTACCTAGAGCCCATTGCCCAGGACTGTTTCCTTATGGCTTTTGAGTATCTCCAAGGATGGAGACTCCTCAACCTCCCTGGGCAATCTGCACCAGTGCTCAGTCACCTTCACAGTGTTTCCTGATGTTTGGTGAGAACCTCCTGTGTTTCAGTTTCCACCACTGCCTCTGGTCCCATCACTGGACACCATGGAGAAGAGCTTGACTCCCTCTTCTTTACACCTACCCTTCAGGCATTGACACGCATAGAGAAGATCCCACTCAGACCCAGTTCTTACCCTGTCCTCATAGGAGAAGTGCTCCACTGCCTGCATAATTTTCATGGCCCTCCACTGGACTGTCCAGTATATTCAGGTCTCTCTTGCACTGGGAAGCCTAAAACTGGGCACCCTACTCCAGGTGAGGCCTCACCAGTGCTGAATGGAGAGGATGGATCATCCCCCTTAACCTGCTGGCAATACTCCTTATCCACCCCATGGTATCATCAGCCTCCTTTGCCACAAGAGCCATTCTTGGCTCATGTTCAACTCGCTGTCCACCGGGAATTCCTGCCAATCTGTTTTCCAGCTGTTTAGCCCTCAGTTAGTATTGCTGCATGGACTTGTTCATCCCGAGGTGCAGGGATTTTCTCCAGACTCTCAAGGTTCCTCTGGATGGCAGCACAACCCTCTGGTGTGCTGGCCAACCCTCCCTTTTATGTGTTATCAGCAACCTTGCTTATCACCATCTGATAATGATCTGCCCCATCACCCAGATCATTAATGAAGATGTTGAACAGGACTGGACCCCGTACTGATCCCTGGGGTGCACTGCTGCCTTCTGGGCTCCAGCCAGACTTTGTGCTGCTGATCATCACACTCAGCTTGTCTGTTCAATGTTTTCAATCCATCTCACTTTCTGCTCAGACAGCCCACACTTCAGTAGCTTCTCTATGAGGATCTTACAGGAGCACAGGGGAAATTTGAATTGCAACTGCTCATCAGTGGTACTTTGTGACCCAGGAACAATCTGGCACAGAGAGCAAGGAGGTCCAACTGCAGAAGGAGTAAAGCTGGCTGGAAGCAGGAATGCCAGAGGCAGAACAATCCCTTGTAAAGGAGTATGGTTTCCCTTGGTGACAAGAAACAGCCACAGCTTTGTCTTGTAGCCATCCTGGAATGCCTGGCTCAGAATCTGCCTTTGGGCAGCAGAGCTGATGCTGGGGGATGGACCCAAGGCTGGGCTGAGGTGGTGCTGGTGCAAGTGTATGTAAGGAATTGCTTCAAGAAGCACCTTTGCAGAATCCCTTGTAGAATCACTTACAATTTTAAGATGGTCCAATGCATTGTTTATTGTTTTTTATTTATATTTCAGCACAAATGCATGTTTAACCCACCTCATGGGGAACAATAAAAAATTCTCAACGGGAGAATGTCAAAAGCCTTACTGAAGAAAAGGCAGACCATAGTCACTGCACTCCCCTCACCTACCAAACCAATCATTTCCTTGCAAAAGGAAATGAAGCTGCTCACACATTTCTTCCCTTGCTGAATGCATGCTGATTACTCCCAGTCACCTTTTTGTTTTTCACATGCCTAGAAATGGTATCCAGGATTAGCTGCTCCACCACCTTCTCAGGGACTGAGGTGATGCAACTAGCATTTAGTTCTCCTTTTTGCCCTTCTTGAAGGCACGAGTGGCGTTAGCTTTCCTCCAGGCCTCAACCCCTCTCCCAGTTGCCATGAATATTTATTTATTCAGTACTTTATAAAGTGATCCTTTTCCACAAGGTCAATGAATACAAAAGAAAAGTGGACATAGGCCCACAGGCGCAGAGGGAGATGGCTATGTTCAATAACCTTTGAACTAACTGATTTAATCTATTACCCCAGTTAAAATATTCCAGAAGAATGATACCATGTCATGTGCCATATTGTAAAGTACACTATATTATGGACCACTACTTATTTTAAATCAGGAAAAATTGTTTGAATCATATTAATATGATTCACTAGGAAATCTCTATGGTATCAGAGTTGCACTGTGGATGACCCTGTAAATACATATATATATATAAACAGATATGTATGTGCTTATTTATGTGTACATATTTATTTATAAAGCTGAAAACTGTACATTCAGCACACACAGTCCCTACACTGGCAGATCCAGAATAGCACATACCCACCTAGTGTATATATAAACTTAAATACTCTACTTAATAATTGGTTTCTCATTTTGTTCCTGGATTTTTTTTTTCCCATACAAAACTGACATGATTTACTTATTATTTTTTCCCTTACCTTTTTTAATAGCAATGAGAGGTGGACAAAGATCAATATGAGGCTTAGAAGAAAGTTGTGTTGCTCTCAGTTGCTCTGATTCCTGCTGTGCAGAGTGACCATGAGAGGAACTGGGTTCGTCTCGTCCCCCAAACTCAGTTTCACCTCCCACAGTCTCCTCCATCTGCACCACCACACAAAAATCGACCTAAATCAACAATACAGAAAATGACTACCCAGCGTAACATTGTAATAAAGACACGTTCAGTATTTTTATCCCTGTTACTGCATCAATATGATAGGTTGGCAAGGAAAGGGGGAAAAAATACCTCTGATTTTAGAAGTGGTTTAAAAAGAGATCTAGGCAGTTTTCGAAATTATAAAAGCTTCTTTAAGCGTGCCTGTTACCAAAACTTTGTTTCTAATTGCATAACTATACTTCCTCTCCAGTCGGAGTGCCGCAGGTGGGAACTCACGCGTTGGGGGACTGGTTAAGCTCCTTGGGAAGCTCCCGCAGGTCCCGCTGCGAAGTGCCGGGCACCGAGCGCCGGCTGCGGCATCTGCTGCATCCCAAGCAGGTTTTTACGCCTGCCGTCTCCCCTGGGCACTTGGAGCTGCTGGAAGCTGCTATGGCAACCCCTACACAAACCCAGCGAGCAACCCAGCCCCCACGAGGCACCTCGCCCGTCCCCATTTCCGGCTGGGTTCAGCAATCCGGTGCTAGTTTAACTACCTGTCTTTCACAAAGCACTGGAGTTTTCTCTTACGTATAAATTAAACCCTAAGCAGGCAGCCTCCCTGAGCCTCGGCGGTGCTGAGCCAGGGCAGGCCGTGGTGAGAGCTGCTTGCCGTGGCCACACCACGCTCCCGACACGTCCCTTGCTGGCCCTGCAGCGCCCCGGGGTCTGGGCAAGGCCAGAGCAGAGAGCCCACACCGCGGGCTGACTGAGGAGTTTTCCTTCTCCTCCGCTGGGACAAACAGCTTCCACACGGATCTGAAGGCACCGCGTGATGTGCAGCTTATCCAGCTTATCCTTTTTCAGAATCACATAATCAATTCGGTTGGAAAAGACCTTTGAGGTCACCGAGCCCAACCAGGTTGACCCAACACCACCGTGTCAAGCAGACCACGGCACGGAGCCACATCCAGTCATTTCCTGAACGCCTCCAGGGACGGTGACTCCACCACCTCCCTTTGGCAGCCCATTCCAACGCTAAACAGCCCATCCCGTGCAGAAACCACTCCGCGTGCTTCCTTTTCTTCTCAGGACGGCACCCACTGCAGGAGGCCACCGCTGCAACCCAAAGCTTTAACACCTCACAGGAGTCGTGAAGTTTATACTTTTCTTTTATTTTTTTCAACCGATTTCGGCGACTCCGAACCAGGCCCCAGCAGCACACACTGCGTCTCTTAATAGAAAAACGGATTAAAAAAAAAAAAAAAAAAAAAAAAAAAAAAAAAAAAAAAAAAGGGAAGGGGAGTGGGAGGAGGAGGCGGTGCCGCCAGCAGCGTGGTGCGCGTGCGCGGCCGGGCGTGCGCCGGCGCACCGGCGGCTGTCAGCGCCTTCCCGAGCAGGGGCGGCCGCGGCCCCGGTGAGTGCCGGCCGCGGGTCTCGCCGCTGCCCCCCCAGTCCCCGCCGCTGTCCCGGTGAGCGCCGCCGCGCCGGCCCCTGCCGGGCTGTCGCGGGATGTAGGGACCCCTGTCTGGCAGTGGGAAGCGGAGGGGTTGGGGGGCGGGATGGGCCGGGGCGATCCGGGGAGCCCCTCGGGATGGCGGGACCGAAGGAGGTGCTGCGGTCTCGTCCCGTCCCGGGGCCGCGGCGGAGGGCGAAGGAGCTGGGCGTGCCCGCGGGCAGGTCCCCGGCCTTTGCCCGGCAGGGACAGGCACCTGCGTCGGTGCGAATGGTTCGAGCTGAACCATCTCTGCCAGGGAGGAGCCGGGCGGGTTGGGGCTGCCGGCCGGGGCTGCCGGCGCTGCTTCCCCCGAGCTCTGTTGGGAGGGCTCGCTGCGTCCCTCTGGGCCAGGAGCTCCTCTGCAGAAGGGCAGGGGCCTCCGCCGGCAGCCTGTCGCCCCCGCTGGCTCTTGGAGCGTGAGTCCCGAGGATCAGGGTGCGATTGCAGCTGCAGCCTTCCTGACTCGGCTCGGGACGTAGTTTTGTTCACTTGTGCCTCTGTTTTGCGCTCAAGATGTATGTAGTTTTGACTCACAGCTTCTGTATGAAGTTGACGTGGC
Organism: Phylloscopus whistleri; assembly: GCA_017589585.1. Lineage (NCBI taxonomy): Eukaryota > Metazoa > Chordata > Aves > Passeriformes > Phylloscopidae > Phylloscopus > Phylloscopus whistleri. The sequence continues at coordinate 322,823 of JADMLD010001549.1, forward strand.
TTCCTAAAGTTTGCTGCTCCTTTTGGGTGGTTCTACAAGAGCCTGTCTGCCTCGAATGTTAGTTACAGTGTGCTGGCTTCTGATTCTGCTGACGATGTCTTCTTGATATGCCTGGGTAGTGGCCGTGTAAGCTAAAGATGTTGTAACTGCGGGACGTATTCAGAGTTTTTAATAAGGGCAGGAATTCAGGATGAAGCTCTCTGCTGCAGAATACAATTTCTGTAGTAAATTCATATTTTAAAATGTCATTTTTTTATAATTTTAGGTAGAGCCCATATAGCTTGGAAATGGATTGAGCCAAACAAAACTGGCATATTCGTTCCAAAGCACAAGTGATGGAAATAGATCTTACATCTTTAGATGAAGAGTAAGAAATCAAATATGGTTTGAGTTAACCAGGCCAGTAGTAAAAAAGTACAGGAGTTTACACATTCAAAAGTATGAACTTATTCCAGAGAAATAACTCTGGAATAAGTTCATACTTTTGCATGTAATTCTTGTAGGTATAGAGATATGGAACTTGAGACATAGACTTAGGCTCTTACAGACTAGCTCATGGGCAAACTTTGCCTTGAATGGTTTTTAGCCATGATGAGTAAGAGGTACTAAGAGATTCCTAAGAGTAGGAATTTTGCTAATGCTCTGTAAAATCTGACTGGGATGTAGTTAACTTTCTTTGTAACAGTCTGTACAGTCTGTGGTTTGGATTTGTGGCAAAAAGAATGCTGCTCTCGCCGTGATCTTTGGCTGTGGCTGAAGGTGGTTTGGACAGTGTTAAGGCTTTCTCTTTTTCCTAATCTGCCCTCCACTCCTCTCAAGCAAGCTGGGGATAGGCAGAGATTGGGAGGGCACAGGGAGGACATCTGACCCAAACTGGCCAAAGGGAAATCCCCTGGTGTATATCAACTTAGCAATAAGATTTGGGGGGGTTTGTTTCCAGAGTAGTGATTAGTCAGAGACTGGCTGGAGCGTTAGTTTGCCTGTGAGGGGTGGTGAGCAACATTCTTTGCTTTGGCTGTTTCTTAGGGCTTTTTTGGGTGGGGGGCATTTCCTTCATTTGTCAAACTTTCTTTCTCTCGTCCCACGAGTTTTCTTGCTTTTGCTCTTTCAGTGCTGTGCAGTTCTTTAGATCAGTTCTTAGTTCTTTAGATCTGTTAAACGGTTTAAACAGTTAAACAGTTTTTAAACAGTTCTTTAAACAGTTCTTTAGATCACTGTTCTGCTGAAATTAAGTGATGTGCTGCATTTATGAATGCAGGCTGGTCTGAAAATAGATATCTAATTTCAGGGAATAATCTGGGTTTGAGAGAGTATAATCTCTGTGGCAACAGAACCTAAAAGATTCTGTTTGGTTGCAAGACTAAAGACATAAAACTGTTGGAAATAATTTGAAAGCAACAAGGAGCTCCAGATACATTCCTCAGAGGTCTGTGGACACCATGGTATTGCATCTTTGGTGATGGGATCCTCCCTATTTTTTATTAGTAGCTAATGAAGTTTGAGAGAACAGGTCTGCCTTGGTGGACAGCTGATGTTGCCTTTTCCCCATACTTGTTTGCTTGCATGTCTTGGCTTCACTAGAAATTCTGCTGGAGGCTGAGGTGAAAGAGCTGAATAATTTTCCCTATACCCCTGATGTACTGGACTGATACTGTGAGAAGAACTGAAAACAAGGAAATTAAAAAATTGTCCATCAGAAGCCTAAATGGAGGTGCTGTATAGTTAAGTCTCTGGGTTTGGAGTTTCCACTGCTGTGTTTCTCCCCAGTTTTGGTAGCAAATTTGACTTATTGCTGCAGGAGGACTGTGGTTCTCTCAGCTCCACCCAATTGTAGTTCAGGATGAGTTAGGACTTTTGCTTGAACTTTCTACAAGATTCCGTTATGTTTGTCTTATTTTAATAGGCCTTTTAATAGGCCAACCTACCCTTGGATTAAATAGAGTCTCTTCTTTTAATGAAGATTTGCTGATTTTGTGGTGGTGGGTTTTTTTGGTGTTTTGTTGGTTTTTATTTTTGAATTCAAGCTTAGAGCAAGGTAAATGTGAAAACAGCAACCAAAAACATTTCAGGGGAACTATGAGACTGACTTAAGTGCCTTTAAATGCAGATCTTGTAGAATTCCAATTGCTTCCCTTTAGAATGTGGTTTAATGATGCTTCTGTCAGGTTTCACTGCTTTTATTGCCAAAGTTAATTCTCCAGCTGTTAACTTTGAAATGTCACGTAGCCATTGAGTGAAAAAAGGTGGGTTTTTAAAAAATATTTTATTTCTTTTCAGTCCTGTTGAGTAATGAAGGCGTTCTGAGGTCCGAATCCACCATGGAGGAAACAGATAGGGAAGCAGTTGCGACAGCAGTTCAGAGAGTGGCAGGCATGCTGCAGCGTCCTGACCAGCTGGATAAAGTGGAACAGTATCGCAGAAGGGAAGCTCGTAAGAAGGCTTCAGTAGAAGCCCGACTCAAGGTACAAAGTTGGATAAACCTGGGTGTCTGTGGTGTAGCATGAGTGTACTTTTTTATTTTTTCCCTGTGTTTGTTTGGGGGTTTTTTTTTGAATCTGTGTTTCAGCCAGACAGATAGTTTTAAACTAGGGCCTTCAGTTTTTGCTTTGTAGCCAAACCAGAAAATTTGTGTCTTGAAAGTAATGCAAACTAACGTTGTACATCTTACTCATGTTTTATTCAAGCACTTCAAGTATTCTTAGGTCCTGTACCTTCTGCAGTTTATTCATGGACAGCTATCCTGCTGTGTAGCCTGTCAGCCAACAATCCTTTGTGTTTGTGATTGAATACTGAACTTGTAACAAAAAATCAATGATTGCATATGAAAAAGGATCGGTCAGTTACCTCTCTGACTTTTACAAGGGTTTAGGGAAGATAGCTAAAATACATCACATTCTTGTCTCTTGTGGAAGTGACCCCGTGATTTCGCTCCTCCTTCACATGTGTACATGTGAGTGGATGCACATTCACACACACGGACTTAGCCTGAAATAGAAGTATGATCACCCCGTGTTTATTGTCTGTATGTTACTGAGTTCTGTGTTTTCTTCCTTAACTGGTATTTGCTAGCAGTCATTTTTGACCACTGTATTAAGCAGGTGGAGAAGAGTCTTAGAGAAGTGTTTTGGGAAACATTTTCTCAGGTCAAAATGGCTGGTATACACTGTATCTAATCTTATATTCCACTTAGTTTATCTCATAGCTATTTAATGACTCCTCCTTTGTGGGAGTCTGAAGTAGAAGAAAACCAGTTTTCTTTCACAGTGAAAAAACTTGGCATTTATATGTAATGTGCTATTTATATATAGCAAATTACATGTTGATTTTTGTAGCATAGAAACAAATTTTACTGTTGACTTGGACTGGGCTTTTCAGAGTTAAGTCAGGAAGCATATAGAGTCTATTAATAATGAATCAGCTGTTTAGTTACTATGATCTATTTATAATATTTGAGCACAGTCATTTGCCTGGCTGCTTCTATAGACAATTGTGACTAAACTTTGTAAGTCTCATAAATGCCTAAATCCACTTTTATAGCTATTTTCCCTATTGTTTGTCTTAAGTTAGTTCAGTCATCCGTAGATTGTTGGAGGTACCTGTTCCAAAAAGAAGTTCAATACCCCTTAATCCACTCAGGATGCATTGCTGAAAAAGGTGCTGGTTAGTGATGCAATGGATAGCAGTGCTGATTTTCCCATGAGAATTACTCTAATGGATGGAAGCACAGAGAGATGTAGGAAATACTCTTGCTGTGGATTCAAACTGTATCTTGTGTGGTGTGGAGGATGGGGAGACAGACATCAGGATCACCAGCCAGAGGAGTTGCTGACTTCTCAGGCTGAGTTAATCTATTTCATCTGAGTGAGTGAACACATGGGAAATCTTTCAGTGTGAACATGTTAGGTGCTTCTTTCTGACTGGATAGGCTGCCACCTTTGTCATCATTTTCTTCAGGTGAATCTAAATATCCTCTCCAAATCCTTTCCTGTGTATTTAGTTATGTCCATTTTTTATATCCCTCCCTGCATTTCTTCCTGTGTAACATAAAGTCTTAGAGGAAAAACTGCTTTGAAACATTTCAAACTCAACTCTTTTGTGTACGAGACTAATGGCACTTAGCGAAGCAGTATTTTTGGGGTTCAGTAGCAGAGCTCTGAAAAGATATGTGGAAGAGCACCAGGTAGCATTGTAGACTGGTGCTTTTGGGTTCTGTAGTCCAGAATGTAGAAGAGCTGCTTGAAATCTCTTCCAGAGCCTGTAAAGTTATCATCTTTGGCAGCCATTTTTGTTTGTGCTCTTAATCAGTGGAAGAACTTCTCTGTGAAGAAGCACTGTATAAATAGACATATCCTAGGGAAATTTCTAGGTTGTGGGTGTTCCAGAATATAAACATGCATGAATCCTCTCCCATTTGATTCTTAGCTGCTGTGCAATGGTGGATTTGAGCCATAGGCAGACCAGGAAGCAAGGATTCTGGCTTCATGTTGAAAGCTATCACTTGAAAAGACATGGAAAGAGAAGTTTTCAGCCCTTTTTCCAGGATGGTTTAGTTTTGATTTCATTTCCTTATTACAGTGATGATCAGTCCAGTCAAAGATGAATATGCATTCTAGGAAGCAAAGTCTACAATGCTAGGCTGGGACATGCTTTGTTCCCTGCCCCATTACCCCATCCCCTGGCCCCAGCTGACTATTTGAAGACAAACTGAACATGGATGGATGTCTGGTTTTAGAATTTTCCATGTCCATTTGTGTCAGTGAGATCCCTGACTGTGTCAGTTCAACATTATTGAGTTTCTGAATAGGCAGAAATTTGAATATGTAATAATTGGAAGATCTGCCTCAGAAGAAATTATCAAAGCAGAAGTGTTGAACATTTAACGATCACGTGATTTTTAAAATACTTTATGGTCAGCTGCAGAAGGTTGTGTTTGAGTATCCTAATTATCTCAGTTCCTGTAGAGGAAGAAATGTGTTAATGCAGCAGTTCTATGTATAGGAACAGTATAAAAATGCCTTACCACTGTTTAATTGTGCTGAGTCTGCCAGGAAAATACATTTTTATCAATAAAATCAGCATGTCGTAATTTGAAAATACATAAATAATTATCATTTAAAAATCACTGCATTTCTGGGGACTTTCCCAGTACATTTAAAACACAGTAAATGTTGTTTGCAGTTACCAGGATTTCCTCTTTGGCTTCTAGTATCTGACAAAAAGTTCCACAACTGTCCAAGCTTTTGGGCCTTAAAAGTCTGGCAAAAAAACATGTTTTGAGCTTAGCGAAACAATTGGTGCCTCATTTTCTTTACTGGTTGCCTCGAGTCCCCGAGTTACACAGATGAGTTTTCACTGATCACTTGCTTGTCTTTTGAAGCCTGTTATTTCTACTTGCATTTTTCACTCCCCTGATATCACCTTCATCACATCTTTTTAAAGCTACATATCTAAAAAATGTGCTGTGGATGTGATCTGACTTCTTTCACTTAGATATCACTATAATGCATTTTCTGTAAGGTGTCTGGACACCTGAGTGATATTCAGGCCCAACAGCCTCTTTGACAAGTCATGATTTCAAGTGTCACTTGTCACAGGACATCCATAGCAATAACCTGTCTTTATGCTAAAATAATCTAGTGGTTGCATTGTAGGTCTGGTCATTGATGTTTCACAGCATGAAAATTGTATTCACTTTGGGGTTTTGTTGTTTGTTTTGACTGAATTGCTTTAGGGGGTGTTTTGCCTTCAGGAGCTTTTGGGGTTTTTTAAAGAGCATTTCAGAATTAAATTTGGGCCTTTTGAGAACATTTTCTGTTGTGAGTAAAAATTTGTAATTGCTTTAGTAAAATGCTTTGAGAATCTGTACATACCAAACATTCTGATGAAACATCAACTCCCTTTGATATGCCCCTTTGAAATTAATGTACGAAGGAAATGCAAAGAGGTTTCATTCCTTTGATCCTGGTTTAATATAAATTTATAGAGTTTACAATCCATCTCCCTAAGCTCCTGTGTTAGTTTGTGGGTGGACTAATTGTATCTAGGTCCTTCAAAACTAGATACAGCTTCAGAACTTAAAAAAATTATATGTGGGCGCACACAACGTTGTGCACAGGCAAGCTTGCACGCTTCTAGTAAATTATAATACTTGCTTTTCTTTTTTTTCTGCTGAAAATGTTAGATACTGAAATGAAAATTAAATCTTGAGAAATGTTGAAAATAGGAAACTTACAAAGATTAATATGGGTTCTTTCTTTGCCTTTTTGTATTCAAGGCAGCAATACAATCACAGTTAGATGGAGTACGAACAGGTTTGAGCCAACTGCACAATGCACTGAATGATGTGAAGGACATTCAGCAGTCTTTGATAGATGTCAATAAGGACTGGAGACAGAGCATCAACACCATAGAAAACCTCAAGGACGTTAAGGATGCTGTAGTGCAACACAGCCAACTGGCAGCTGCTGTAGAAAATCTCAAGAATATATTTTCAGGTAATCTGCTGTTCTTATATAATCCATCACATACTGAAAACACTTTAATATGGTGCTAACAGCTGTAAGGCTGTCAAAGTAATGTTGAGAGCTTCAAACCTTGTTGGGAATGAAGAGTGACCTACACATCACATACAGCGAAATAACTGGTAACCACTTAATATAGATGAAGACTAATTTGTGCTGTAGGAACTTCTAGTCTGACCATTCCACACAATTCACAAAAAAGTTTCTTGCAAGCAATCAGTAGCTGGGATAACATATTTAGTATAAAAGACTGAAATATGGAAGCAACAAATACAGAAAGAATATTTGTAAAGTTCTGGTGTGTTGTCACCTGAGCTGGACCCCTACAGCAAGCCTGTTGGGTACAAATAGTACAAAATTATTTTAGGAGGCAAAAACATTTTGCACCACTGTATATCTGTTTTGAGGGTTTGCAAAACAAAATAAGATTAATGTAATAAATTGGATACTGTAAAGATAATGTGGTTACCTGTGTCATTTTGTGTAGCTGTGATGGAATGCACACTGCATTCCATCTTGAATCATGGTGAATTCCTTGCCAGGACTTCTCTACTTATTCATAATTTTAAGTATCTTACCCCTGTAACAGGGACTAAATCTATCAGACTAATTTGATTTTATTTAAATAGTATTTTCTCTCCTTTTGTCTTCTGATACTAGTACACAAAGTGTACCTATAAAGCAAAATTGCTTCCCAGCCTTACCAGGTTGATCAGTTTACTCTCTGTGTGTACCTAACCTCTTCAGTATCAGATACAGTGTGCAACTTAAAGAAACGAGAAGAGTTTACATGCAATGTCTAGCAATTAAAAACAAAGATCAGCAAAATTATGCGTGTTCCAATGTGGAGTTGTTTTGGGGGTGTTGTTTTGTTTTACACAGATGAACGCAACCGAGACAATAAACCTTTTGAGGCTTTGTGGGAGGTTTTTAGTATGAAGCATCTCCCCCTGGAGCTGTTAAACAGTATAGTTGTTTTCCTCAGAGATGATCAAATGTTTTAGAAACAAAGTGGTTTTTATCGTGATTGAAAAGACAGTTACACACAATCATTAGAACTTTTTGTGGGCTGCCAGCTTTATCACTAGCTGCCTGTTTTGCAGTGACAAATTTTTCTGAGGGGAATTTTCAGTTCTTACCCCATAGGATCCTAATCTTCTTCTGTAGGATTCCTCAAGTACTGTAAAATAAAGACAAAAAATCTTCTAAATATTTCAGCAGCATAGGTAATTATCCCTATCCTTCATTTGTGCCTTAGGCAGGCAAAAATTGTTCAAGAAGGAGGTAAAACTTGGCATTTGTTGGGTTTATGCAGCTTCAGGTTCAGTGAAGTGAGTGACTTTTAGTCAGGCAAGTTAAAAGCCATTTATGTAATGTATAAGAGGGCCAGCACTGCAGTTTGTTTCATAATAGACTTTCCAGGATTCATTTATTTATTTTTTGGCATCAGGAGGGAGAGAGAAAATTGCGTTGGCACGATGATCTTTGTTTAGCCACTGATCAAAATGGGGTATTATAGTTAATAATTTATAAAGATACGTAACATTTACTAACAATTTTTGAATACTTCAAAATAATTTCCTTTAAAATATTTTAAAATAATTCCTACAGCTGTTCTCCAGCTTCTTTCCTAGTACTTTTATTGTCCTGTATTAATTGTTGATAGCAGTGTTGTGCTCTATGTGATTTTCCTTCTTCTTTGCCTGCCTTTCAGTTCCAGAGATTGTCAGAGAGACCCACGACCTGATTGAGCGAGGGGAGCTTCTGCAGGCTCACCGGAAACTGATGGATTTGGAGTGTTCTCGTGATAACCTGATGTATGAGCAGTATCGCATGGACAGCAAAAACACACATGACATGAACCTCATCCACACGTACTTTGGGGATATGCAGAAACTGTCTGAGGAGTTGGCAAAGCAGCTTTGGATGGTGGTTCAGAGATCTCTTGTCACAGTCCGTCGAGATCCAACCTTGCTTGTCTCTGTCGTGAGGATAATTGAAAGGGAGGAGAAAATTGACAGGCGCATGCTAGACAGGAAAAAACAGACTGGGTTCATACCTCCTGGCAGACCAAAGAAGTGGAAAGAGAAAATGTTCAATATTTTGGAGAGAACTGTGAGCACACGGATTGAAGGCACTCAGGCAGACACCAGAGAATCTGACAAAATGTGGCTTGTGCGGCATCTCGAAATCATCCGTAAATACGTCCTTGATGACCTGCTTGTGGCTAAGACCCTGCTGGACCAATGCTTTCCTCCACATTATGACATTTTCAACAGGTTGCTGAACATGTACCATCAAGCTTTGGCCACCCGAATGCAAGAACTTGCTGCAGAGGATCTGGAAGCAAATGAGATCGTTAGCCTTCTAACTTGGGTTTTGAATACATATACTAGGTAAGGCCCTCTTATCTTTTCTGTTAGCAGTAAGTGAGAGGAGACATGCAAAACACAGTTTGTGTTAATATTTGCATGTCTGTTAACATACAAAAAGATAAAACAGAAAACAGATAATACCAAACTAGCAAGCTCTTTACTATTCATTACACATCCTGCTTCCTGGAAATTGCTCCTTAAAACTTGTTTGTATTTTATAATATATAAATTTGAGTTGCTTAAAATTTTAATGCAGTTGAAGACCTGCATGAAGCTACAGTCACCTTGTATTTGTGTAGCAGTTTGATGAAGTATTGGGAACACGAGATGACTGAGAGCTCATGTGTGAAACAAAATGTTTGTTGTGGCCACAGCCCCGGAAGATCTGTATGATTATTAACTTTCTATTGTTCTCTTCTGCAGGGGGTGGGACTACTTCAGTTTCCTCATTACTGTTAAATGGAAAGAGTGTGGTAACTTCCTTGAGGTTTTCTCTCAAAACTGTGTGATTTGTTTATTTAGAAGAATTTCTGCTTACAGGTTGTTTTCTATTATAGTCTTATGCTTATCAGTTTTGACTTGTCTGATTTGTTGGGATAACTTTAGCATTGTGGAGGGTTTGTTGCCTTTTTTTTTTCATCTTCCCGGTAGAAACAGCTCAAATGGCAACTGTTTAGTTTTTGCTGGCATGTAGTTACTGGAGCAACTGATTTGTTTGGGAAAAAGTGCTGCTAGCCTTTCTGTGGCTCATGATTGTGATCCTATTCTGAATAGCTGGCATTGACCCAGGTTCTGTGCTGTGTGTACTTTTGATGTCTTCAATTGTTCAGTATCAGTAATACAACAGGTTTAGACACTTGGTGGGTTTAGAGTATAGTACCATAAAGCCCATAGGTAGGAGATAATACTATTCTGGAGAGTTCTCATAACCAGCTTTAAGGTTTGTGTTCAGCACTCTGTGCTTTACACTGCAGAGTCCTCCTGGTTTTTCTTCCCTGCAAGGAACAATCAAGAACACCCACTTGTGCATACTCAGATATTCATGCAGGGTATAAGAGAGATGCAGCTGCTAATAAGCGGCTGAGTTAATTGGCCTTTTCTTCTTTTGAAGGCCAGAGGAATAACTCCACAGGACTGAAAATCAGATGCAGGTCCTTCTCATGCATGACCTTGGCAGAAATCCTGCTCCCAGGCTCTTCATTTGTGTTCTGGGGCTTATGTTCCAGTAAGACAATTCTTGGTCTTAAAATTGCCCTTCTACCTTTCCCCCAGGAAGCAGAGTAGATTTTTAATGAGTTAGACAATTCAGAGCTAGAGCTCTAAATCTGTGTTCCATCATTGGAAGGGATAAGGGAGGGAGCAAAGCCAATGTTATGTCTATTTACAAAGCAAACAAATCTTGCTCAAGTGAGTCATGAGGCTTGTAGCACCTGTAGCATCTTGTGGGGAAAGGGAAACAGTGAGAGGAGTAGATGCAGTACAGGATATCTGAGAGGGCTCTTCTCCTGCACAACAAATGGGATGGAAATTAGAGGAGGTACCTTGAAGGAAAAAATTAAGTCTTTGACTTTTTCTTTCCTCAAAAAAAAAAAACAAACCCAAGAGGGCAGTACAAGAATTTTATTCTTGTATATTATAATAAAAGGTTATAAGTAGGATGATAATTATTGGAACAGGTTACCCAGAGAAGTTGTGGATGCCCCATCCCTGGCAGTGTTCAAGGCCAGCTTGGATGGGGTCCTGAGCAACCTGATCTAGGGGGTGGCATCTTTGCCCATGGCAGGCAGGTTGGAACTGGATGCTCTTTAGGGTCCAATCCAATTTTCTGTGATTCTATGTGAATTACCCATTGTGTGTTGGTAGTGCACAGTGGGAGAAGAAATCAGCTCAGGTCTCTGAGTGGGAAAGTAAAGTTCTCAACAGGGATATATGCAGAGCTTATCAAATCTGTAAAAGTTGTACAAAGTTGTTGTACATCTTGTTACAATCCAATAAACAGTTCTCTGTAGGGGTATGTTTATAATAAACTAGGAAGGGGAATGGACTCTCTGGCATCAGGAGAACTGTGAATAATAGAGGGAAGATATAAATTTGTATTCTATTTGCATATTGCAGCTACACTTCAAAACCAACTGAGAGAATACTGACGGAAAAGAAGCACTGAGGTTTTATTCCATGTGATAAATTGATAAGGTCATGCACATATGTAACAAGAGTTACAAAACAATGATGGGAGTTTCTTTATCAGAGTGTGTCTGCATGGAAGCTGTTTCTCGAAATATACTCAACTCACAGCTCAGAAATAAAGTGATGCTACCTGGGGAATAATAACCTTTAATGTTTGAGTGGGAGTTTTACTGTGCTAGGTGGGTTTCTCTTTCATGTTTATGTGAGAGTTTTGGAAACATACTGTTATTATTAAATCTGTGCTGGGTTGGGACCAGGACTTTAATCTGTGTTTGAGGAAAATTTTAAGTCTTGTAAGATCCTGATGCTCATATTCATGGGATCATTTTATGAGATACTGACCAAGTGTTAACAAAACTGCTAGGAGTTCACCAGGATTGCTACAGATGGAATCAACAATGTTCACTTTAAGAAACAGAAGAAATACTACAATACAGATAATGCTGTCTCTGGAGCCAGTGTCTCTTTACACCAGATAGAGCAGGACTGGTGGGAGGATAGAAGCTTTCTAAAATGCTGCTTTCCAAATACTACAATTATGTTTGAAATTTCAGCTTGATTTTAGGCTTCTTGTTGAAGGTAAATGACTTCCCAACAGTTAAGTCTTGTCCCATTTGGAAGAGGTCTGTCTATAGCTTCTTTTCCCCGAGGCACTTTGGTTGTAACAATCAGGAAAGAGAAATTGTTATAGGAAGAATTTTTGTGTTGTGGGCCAGAGGTAGAAGCTTTTGGTCTTTGTTTTTGAGTTTCAGGTGATGTGTTTTGGGAAAAGGTTAATGTCTCTGTGGCCTTGTGAACAGGGATAATAATGTATAATGAGGCTGGAAGTATTTTCTAACATGGCACAGTGCCATAAACAGCTTCTCACATTTCCTCTAAATCAACCTAGAGCAGGTCCTGCTATTACATGTGTTCTTTCTGTAAACACCAACAGAATGGAATTCAGTTTTCTGAATAGATTGAGCCACTTAAAATAATTTCAATCTCTTTTCTTACAAGCCAGGAAGATGCTACTAGTGTAGGATGTTCAGTCACAGTAGTTTTTATGGTTTCAAATGCAAGAATTTTGGTACTTAAGTTAGTAGCTGTAGTGGTTTTTCTCGGTGCTTTATTTTTTTTCCAGGAAGTGGAAGCAACACTGTGCTGATTCCCTGCATGTACCCAGAAAACAACTTCAATTTGCAGAACTATACAAACTGGACACTTGTTTAGGAATTGAAGTTGACATTTGTTTTTATAGTAGCCTCTGCAAGTACAGATTTTGTGGTTTGCTTCTGAAAAGCACACTATAAATGGAATGTGAAACAATTTATGTTATTAGGATTGAATATATTTCCATCAGCTGTTAATAAACCACTCTCTGAAGAGTGTGGGTTTGACTTATTGATTTTTTTGAGCATGAAATATTAAGAGTTCTTGCTACATTGTGCTTTTATATAGCTTTGGGGATTTTTTGATTACACAATCCACTCACTATATGATCTTGTATAGATGCAAAATATCACTGTAAAGTATTAATTTTATATAATCCTTGTCAAAAGATTTTTCTCTAATTTCTTTCAAATCCTATAAAATCAAGAACATTCCTTTGCAAACAATTGCTCTTATACCCATGAAGTGCACTTTGATTTGTCTTGAAAGATGCTTCTTCCTCTTAGATTAGCTGTATTCTTTACCAAGGCAAGAAGCATAGGTAGCTTTTCTTTTAATATATTTTAATTTTTACATGGATGTGATAAAAGTACCAAAACAGAAGCTCTTTTGAGGATCAGAGGACAGTAATTCATACTTGTCACTGATCTTTAACTCTTCTAAAATTCAACATGTATAAATTGTTCGTCATCACCCCTGAAATTTAAAAGATATATAAAAATGTCCCCTACAAAGAGCCCACAGGCTCAACCAGTTGGCTTTTATTTCATTTCAAGTAATCATTAATTCTTGTACATAAAAGTAAGGAATGCATGGAAAGGTTGTATATTTAAATGTCTATAATATTTTTATTGTATCCTGGGCTGTAGCTTTTACATTCTGTTCTTTCATTCATATAATTTTATTTACAGTTCTTGTAAATGCATTTATTGTTGCAGTTGGTATTAAAAACTTTTTGAAATGTGTAGGTATTGGAAAATTGCCCTTTACAATGAATATACAGAAGAAGTTGCATAGTTTTTTAATTTTTGACTTTTATCTCATTTTTCTTTATTAATCTGCAATGTTTTATTCTTTTTCTTTTTTTTTAATTCAGTGCAGAGATGATGGGAAATTCAGAACTGTCTCCTGAAGTGGATGTAAATTCTCTGGATGATCTGATTTCACAAAATGTGGTAGACCAGCTTCTCAGCAAGTATATGTCAACACTCACTGTGAGTAATAGCAGTGCAAAGGCACATTCAGATGAGTTTATAGCTGCATTAGTACCTCAGTGCTGCTCCTCCATCAGAGAAAACTGTGACAAATGTGAATCCAACATCATCACTTTTATAAAAGTTTTCATATCCTATGTGTTTCTTTATAAAGTCATAATCAGATGCTTTTATATACATAAATCATGGCATTTCAAGGAATCCTTTCCAGACCATTAATAATAATTTATTAGAAAGAAAGGAATTCCTATCTTTATATGCCTAAATCCATAGTGCTAGTATGTTAGCACTTAAAAAGACACTACAGGCAGTTTGGTCCCCATAGTAACCACATCAACATTAGATGCAGATGTGATCTTCTCAAGGTAGTCAGGATGTTCATGTTTGCCAGTTTGATTCTTTTAACAGCCTTTTTCCTTTCATGCCTGTTAACTGCATGAGCATAATTTCCTTTAGTGGATGCCATTTCAAGTGTATCTAAAATATAAAAGCACTGCTTCTTTGTTATACTAAGAGTCACTAGAAACTGGTCAGCTTCATGGCAAAGCGAGCATTATGTGATTGTCAAATCCACTAATTTCTTCCAAGAGTGCATATTTGAGTAGCTGCAACTTTGGACTTGTTGTTCTTAAATTGTTCAATGAAATCCTACTCCTCCTAACTTTCGAAGCTCAGCCAAGCAGAGGAGGGAGGAAAATTTTTGTGCTTCTTTGGATGTGTCAGCTACTAAAACATGTCCAGCAACAGCAGCTACTTGGACTTTATACTCATCACAGTAATATGAACCAATCTTGTAATGATTCAAGGAAGTTGTCAATAGAGGCTCTGCTTCCCATTAGCTTTACTAGGACTTCTATGCAAGTTTATTTTTCTACTCTTACCTTTAGGACAAAAAGATTTGTTTTCTCAAGCTACTTTTGCCTTGACTCAGGAAATGCCTTTGAATTAATTTTGTCTTCACTTAGCATGAAAAAATACACCTATATTGTTTTTTTACAATTGTTTTTTCTTTACCTACTGAAAAATATTATGCTCAATAATATACAAACAAAGTTGCTATTCTGTTAAACAGAGTGGCTTTCTTTTTGCTGGTTTTAATTTTTGGCTGTATCTTTCTTTTAAGGCAGAAAATACTGAAGCTACCTATTTGTTTCACTTCTACCTTATTTCTTTTAATGTTGTTTAAAAGTGGTTTTAAACACAATGTAACTAATTCTGTATGGCTAAGTACAAGTAATTGGGACTATCAACTTAAATACTGATGTTTACATCAACAAAAATGTCATGAGAAATAAAGTGCTGATAGATTTTAACAGACTTCTTGCATATTATTTTTCCAATCACCTCAGCTTGAAAAAAAGTCTGTAAATGCTGATCTTAAGGTGGAAAAAAGTCCCCTGGGCTGCTGGCTTAAAAGATTAAGTCACGCAAGTTATATCTCATTTGAGCAATTCCATGCTTATGATAAAGAAAGACTTTCTTTAATGATAAAGTGCATTATTTCACACAATTGAAGAGGGTACTATATGGACTTTTATGACCTTTCTGTTTGTGCCTACTGGTAATATGTAATTTTGAGTGGTAGGGCACAGTAATCTATGTGTAACATGTTGGAAAGAGGTACGAACGTTTATATTACTACAGGTTTTAAGCAAACGTGAGCAAAGCAGAAAAGAGGCAGAAATCATCAACCCAAGCAAAACAGAAATCAAAGAATCCAATTATATATTTAGCAAACATGCTGGTCTTTGCTACTGTGAGTAGGTCTGTGGTATGTGTCATGCAGAAAACTGGCTTAATCTCCTTCTAAACCCAGTTGTTCTTCATGTCTGTGTGCTGTACAATGCGCTGGGCAGATGGGAGGAGAGCCAGCCATTGTATACGTCCCTGTGTTCTGCAGCACTTGTGTTCCAAGAAGTACAACCCATTTAATCTAATCCTTGGGGCTTGTCCCTGGCAGTCAGGAGCACCAGTTTCCTAAAATCTAGGTGTAAAAGGAAGTACAGGCAGATATGTGCTATTTTTCCTACATTAAGTATTACCCTACTTTTTCCAGCTGCGGAAAAGTTCAGTTTGAAACCTAAAGCCTGAGCCTTAATAAGGTCTTTCAAAATCAGTAAATATGTTCATTCTGACAAACTGACCTGCCCTTTGTGTTAGGAGCACAAAAAATCCCTTTCAAAATGTGCCTAAGCTTCAAACTACACCACTTGTGTTCCAGTACTAACCTTTGTCTTTGTCAATGCAAATTTTAATTTGTCTGTTACCTGTATCTTGTAGGAATGGCAAGAGTGGTTATCTATCTATTATCTATTACAATGCCACTCTTCATTATGGAAAATGACTGCTATTCTAGATATTGTAGCAGGAGGGTTTGTTGTGTTAAATTAAATCTTTCCTTTCTGTTGGTTGCTTTATTTAATGAAGTCTAACATCATTGGCTGGCTGCGGAAAGCACTGGAGACAGATAAAAAAGACTGGATAAAAGAAACTGAACCAGAAGCAGATCAAGATGGGTACTATCAGACTACACTCCCAGCTATTGTTTTTCAGGTATAAGACAAACTGTTTATTCTAGAAAATTTACAGAAGTAGCACATGGATTTGGAGGAATGGAGGGGAAGCCAAACTTTCTAGAATACTGTTGTTTCTGTCTTTTGAAGTTGTCTTGGTGTGGTTCAACAAGACAGAAGTGTAGTGGTTTTTTCCTTGTAGAGCTGTTAGTTGGAGGGGTTGTTTCTTTGAAGGTTTTTGTTTACCTTCTTTATTTCCATGCTTAAAGGCATAGTTCTTTTTTATTTGTAGATTAGAAACATATTTTCCCCAGCCTGTTTAATTGATATTTGTATTTAGTGAGCTGCCTTTACTTAGGTCTCTTAATGTAAAACTATAGTATAAGCCCACCAGATGAAATGTGACTTATTGGAACAGTTTTTGTCAATACAGTGCTGAGTTAGGTTGTTTGTTAATATGGTGCTGAGGTAGTTAGGCATGAATTTGTTACTGTAAATTATTCATCATATACAAACACCTTAATACTAGAATAAAAAGTTCCATTGAAGGTTGAAACTATTGTGTTTTAAACACTACTTCAGTTAACATGAACGCCTGTCCAAATGAAAACCAAAAAAATTAAGGCTGTTTCTGAGATCCTTAAAAAAAAAGAGCCGCAGAAATACCCAAACCTGCACCACCCTGTTGCCGGTAGTGGAAAGTTTTGAAAGTGATCTTTATCAACCGGTAAAATGTCAGCTTATTATGCTCACTTTCTCATTTTTCTTTACAAATATTGTGTTAGGTACCTTCAATGAAAGATAGATTATCTCTTCTTCCTGCATTTGTTTCCCACTTTATTTTTTTTCCACCTTATACCAGGATTTTCGCTGCATTCTTTCACATTTGTACGTGTGCCAAGGTTTACTTCATCAAATCATTTTCAGAAAGTGTGTGATGTCAAAGAAACTGCTGGCTGATTATTGGCTCTAGTGACATCCTGAAAAGGACTGCAGTGCTGAGATGCATGTAGCAGTGAAATTTTCAAAATCGTCTTAGCATAGAGGCAGCTCATGTTTCCCACCTGGCTTTGTATTCTTCCTTTCTAGTTTCCCTCCTCTCAAGCACAGTTGCCTGTAAGTCACCTAGATCTTGTACCTGCTTGTGTTTCTAAAGTTTAGAGGCTCCTTTATTTCACTTGTGTGAGCTCATTACTTTCATGTATGGAAGAAGCAAAGGAATTAAGTTGTAGGGTTACGCATTACTAACTGCAGGAGCTGACCCTAGAGCTTTGATACATTGTAAAGCCAAAGCACTAGTGAATCAAAGAGATTAAGTATTGTTTTGCTGCAGAAAAAAATGCAGCTGCTTTCAGTATCAGGAAGAGACTGCAGCATGCATTAATGGTTGCCAGTAATATATTAATTACACTTGTGAAAATAGTGGCTTTTGGTTTAGTCAGTGGGCTTGTCTAAAAATAAAAATAAAAAAACAACAACAAAGCCAACAGAAAGCATCTGTAGAACTGGTGTTAGTGAGAGTCTCCAAGATAGGAGTTCTGTCTTTGTTTTTCCACTGATAAAGTGGCCTCTCTTTATAATTAAACTGTTTTTGTCTTAGATGTTTGAGCAGAATCTTCAGGTGGCTGCTCAGATAAATGAAGATTTGAAAACAAAGGTACTCATTCTATGTCTTCAGCAAATGAATTCATTTCTAACCAGGTAACATAATGTTTAAAATGCAAAAGTTTTATCCTACCTCAGTCTTTCTTTGTTCCTACAGTTCCAATATTTGGGGTTTTTTTGTTTGGATGTTTCTTTATTGCTTTGTCTTTCTCCTATCACATTCATGCCAACCAAGCTTTTCTTTCCCTTCCTTTTCTTCCTTTTTTTTTCCTTTCCCATTTTCACTGCAGAAGTTCCTCTGTGCTGGTGAGTGGCACTTTCAGTTGCTGTCCATAAAAGGCTCTTAATTTTTTGAGTCAGTTCCGCTTTCTTTTATATCTCAAATTTTATAATTTTTTCTCTAAAGGAAGTGTAAAAACACCTCCTTGACTGAATTCTGCCCACAACAGAAAGACTAAACATCACATGGGCAACACATTCTTTATAAAATACTTCTAAATCCCTGACAGACCCTAATGGAGCATTTGGTCCTGTGGATGTATTTGAGTTCTTACCGATTTGTGTCTGTTTAATACCATTCCTTGTATGTGTTACAGGTACAAAGATGAAGCACAACTGTATAAAGAAGATCATCTTAGAAATCGTCAATATCCTCAGTGCTATGTTCAGTACATGATTGCAGTCATCAACAACTGTCAAACCTTCAAGTAAGTCGGCATATTCTTGCAGTACTGGGAGAAAAATAGCTATTGATATTTCAGTTGCAATACTACTGCTTCCCAGAAACTACTTTTCTGTATGCAAAGAGGGTTTCAGTTAAGATAGTTTAGCTAACTAAACAAAGGCAACAAGTTTAAAGACAGCACTGTTTTAAGAGGCAGGTATTGTGATGGCCTTTGTCTTTGGCAAGCCAAGCCATTTCTCCTCACTGGTCAAAAACCAGTTGTTATTCCAAGAATTTCATTGCCAAAGGGAAATTTATCTTCAGCTTACAGAATTTGAAAAGGTGATTTCAGTCAGTTTTCTGGGTCCGGCCATCTTCTCTTACACTGGATCTCTCACAGATCACCTTGAAGCAATGTGATCAAGGTGAACTGAACTGGAGAAAAGTAAAGGCAGACAGACCTGTGAAGGGTATCAGAACGTGGCTCATGTTTCAGTGATGAAAAATCCAACTTCCTTTTCATCCTTAACTGCTGCCATTTGCAGGTCTACACATCATCAGCAATTTGCTACCAGCACACAAGTACTCTACACTGACTGCTCCTAAATCATGCTGGAGAGTAAATTATGGTTTACAAAGCAAGCAGCAGGCATTGTTTCCCCTTGCAAAAATAACTGTCTGCTGTGACTTCTTCTGTGTTTGTACTCCAAAAATTTAATAGTAGTGCAACTGTGCATCAGTGGGTAATGAAAAGCCTTTTTTTTTTTGTCACAGAGAATCTATCATCAGTCTGAAAAGAAAATACTTGAAAAGTGACATGGAGGACACGTTGTCAATCAGCCATGCAAACATGGATGCAACTTTAGACATCATTGCTAAAGAAGGCTGCTCTAGCCTGCTAGATGAAGTCTTCATGGATTTAGAGGTTAGAACTTTTTTCCTCAAAAACCCCAGAAGTATTATTTAGAAAGAAAAAATAATTCAGAATGAAGTAGTTGTGGTGCCTTTTGATTGCTAAATAGATATATAAAATACGTGGTTTTTATATATGGGCTAGCAAAGTGTCA
Source organism: Phylloscopus whistleri (assembly GCA_017589585.1). NCBI lineage: Eukaryota > Metazoa > Chordata > Aves > Passeriformes > Phylloscopidae > Phylloscopus > Phylloscopus whistleri. Next base: position 342,121 of record JADMLD010001549.1, read on the forward strand.
GTACACATTAGTATTGTTCTTCACTGGTATAGTTGGTGTGTAGGAGACTGGAAGGTTGCTTATTTAGGTTTCATGGGATAAGTTAAGGCAGGTGCTTTGTATATAATTAATATTTTCTAGCAGATGTGCTTAGTCTTATATTGTTGAGTTGTAAGAATTTGGGAAACTGCTGCTGCTATTAAGTTGTCATTGCAGGTACAGTTCACCTGTAATTAATGTATTTAATTGATTCTAACAGTGGGCCCTTTCTGTCTGGTAGGTTTCCATGTTTAGGAATTCTAGCTTCTTTAATAGAATCCCTCAGGGAAAAAAATTACTACTGTAAAGAAATTGGAAGTATGGGGAGGGAAACAGGGCAATTAGAGAAACAGCAGGAAATGGTGAAGAGAGATGCTCTGGGACTTGTTAGCTTTGTAATAAAATTTTGAACTAATACAAATACCTTGAGTGGCTCACATGAGGAAGGATGTGCGAGAAGCATAGTTTCAAAATTGACAACACTTAAAATTGTCTCCCATTTTTTAGTAACTGCACTAATCTGATGAAACTGTCAAAAACTTGATCTGATCTCTTGTTTGTCACCTTCACAGCCACATCTGAATGAGCTGATGACAAAGAAGTGGCTGATGGGGTCTAATGCAGTGGGGACTATCTGTGTCACTGTAGAGGATTATTTCAATGACTTTGCAAAAATTAAAAAGCCTTACAAAAAGGTAAGTGCAAAATACTCAGTGCTATTGTACTCTGAGCATCATGTTGATTTGGAATTTCTAACACCACATGGAATTCAGAACTGAAATGCAGAAATTGGAATTGATTCATTACTGGAAAGGAAAAAATGTTCATCAGTTCATACTGCAGAAGTCTGAATCTACTTTTTTTTTTTTTTTTTTTTTTTTTTTTTTTTTTTTGTTCACAGGCATATAATATTGTCAAAGACAGATCTAAGTTGCAGTATTTAGTCCAGGAAACTTCTTGGCATGTTACTAGATATTTTTACCAGTTTGTACTTTCCTACCTCTCCTCAGAAGTTTGTAGTCAGATAAAATTAGCTCTTCTGAAACTAGTTTTGCTGGTCTGTAGTTACTTTTTTTTTTTATAAATGCGTATCAAGTAATTCCTAGTTTTAATATATACAATGAAGCCTAGTGAATTTGGTGCCATAAGGGTTAAGAAATGCATAGTGATGTTTAAAGTGCTCTTATAATAGTAAATGTGCTAGGTTAGGGGTTTTTCCCCTCTGGTCTGTCAAAGGATATCTGGATTTCTCTGTTGATAGAAACAAGTAAAATAATGTGGAAGATTAAAGGCAGGTTCATGTAATAAGACAAGTGTTAAATGTGTAAGTGTTGTCTAACACTTAGGAACCTAATAGAAAAAAAGTAGAAGCTAGCAAGATCAGTTTTTAGTGAGGTCTTTGAAGAAGCTCTTAGAAGGGCTTAAAAGATAGTCTCTAAATCATACTCTTATTCTTTCTTACCCTAATTCTCCAAGTGATAAAGGGAACTGCCCAGAGTTTCTCCAATGACCTCTTAATCTTCAGTATTTGCAGATCCTAGAGGCCTTATTATGTACATAATTTTCAGTCCAGAAAAAGTGCACAAAATAAGTTGTCAGTCCCAGAATTAGTCTGTATCCATGGAACAGCTCTCTTTTCCAGATTTAGTTTGTTACTGTGAGATACAAGTGCTTGGCATGAGTTTGGAGGTGTTAATACCAATCTCTGCAATCACATATGTTTCATCATGTAGCATTTATTGCCACCTTGTGGGGAAGAAGCTTACAAGCAGATTCTTTGACATTCAACATACCTACTTTTCCACTGTCTCCCAGCACAAAAAAATCTCCCATAAAAGATGCCATATGTTCTAGCACAGGCTGGACCACACTTTTGTTTCCCTGATTTGTGATGGGATATTTTCAGGTTTTAAAATATTTTTGGATAACCCTGCTTTGAAAGTACAGTTTTGAAAAGCCACATGAACAAAGCACCTTCAAGAAGACTGTAGACCAATGGGAAGGAAACAGTTCTGAAACAGAGGAAATCTGGATCTAAGGCACTTTGCTTTGCTGTTTTCCTCGTGTGTAAATTGAATGCTCTACCATAGCACTGTTGGCTCTTGTGGAGTGTTCTCAGTTGTAGTGGAGCTGTTCCTCAGTTCCTTTCCAGCAGGATGGGCCATACAAGTCATCCCCCCATAGTCTGTTCTGTGCAGTTCATTTTCCTTTGTGCAATTGGCATCAATTCCACCAAGGCAAGAGAAGCCATCCCTGACCAACCACCTAACTGGTATTTCTGAGAGCAGAACTTGAAATTGTATTTTGGGTGAAGGTTGTGACTTTCAGTACTTTGCAATCTGTTCTTTTCTCCCTTTTTTATTTTCCCCCCGTTTCTCTTCTTCCTGCATCCCTTTTTTGCAAATTTTGACTGAAGAACGTGTTTCAAGAACAACTTGAAACTAAAATTTGATCGTACTACTAATAAAACATGATAAAAAGTTCATGACTACCTGTTCCACCAGCTTTTCCTTCATCATAAAGTAACTTTGCCATCAGGCTTAAGGGGAAGAAAAAGCACCTGAGGACTTGTGGAATTTATGGACTCTGCTTACATTCCTGTTGAGAAATAAGCGTGTAAAGGTTTGGGGGTTTTAGTTTTGTTCTTTATTTCCAAACCTCAGCATTGCTCTTGCACCAATACCAGATGCTTCATCCAGGTACCCAGTAGGTATTTCCCATTAAGAGAGAACTGCAGAACAGCAAATCAGTCAAGGAAGGTCTGAAAAAGTGATTGTTCTTTGGTGCTCCTCAAAAAACTCAGACATATTATTAAAGATATCTTGGGTTTGTTCCTTCTTATGATTGGCTGATTGTTAGGGAAGGAGAGATTTAAATTTCTGTTAGCACTGTGAAAATCTAAAACCATTCAATCTGTATTAGCAAAAATTGCATACTGGTGTTTAAGTGTAAATACACACTTCAAAGCCTAAAAATAATGGCTGCATCTGCAGGTACCACTGGCATAATCCACCACCTCTTTCACTTCTTTCAGACAATGACTCTTGAGGCCCATCGGCGAGTGGTGGTGGAGTACATCAGAGCAATCATGCTAAAACGTATATCTTTCAAGAATGCAGAAGAGAGAAAAGAGGGTGCAGAAAGAATGATCAAAGAAGCAGAACAGTTCAGATTTTTGTTTAAGAAGCTTGCAGCTGTAAGTATTTGCTTTGTGTAACGCTGTTAATCTGGTAATTTGCAGTAACCACACATGTTTATTGCTCAGGGGAAATGGGTAGAGTTAAATCTCCGTGTCTCCAAAATGTTGAGTGACTTGGGATATCAAAGATGCCAGCTGAGGGCACAGATGGAGATTCTGAACACACAGGCCAGCTGCTAAAATTCCTGAGCACCAGTTTCTACTGCTTTGTGTTTATACAGCTCTCTGCAGCTGAATATTTGAATGGCCTCAGAGATATAGGTACCTTGAATTCATAGTCGTAACTGAAAGAAAACAGCAGTTAAAAAAAATTAAAAATCTGTCTTTGCTCTTCCTGGCCAGAAGAAAGACTGATTTGGCACCAAATAGATGCTATTACTTATTAGCTGAGGAGCAGGCACTATGTTCATGTGGATCAATAAGATAAGTGTGTTGACTCCATTTAAGTCCAGTAGAAATAGAAAAGACAGGCTAAAAAAGGTATTTGAAAATCAATGCACAAGACAGGCCTAAAGGTTTTAGCTGCATAAGGAACAGGATCTTCAAGAAAGCTCCTAGGGCCAACAGATGACAAAAGAATGGCCGGAAAGATAAAGCCTGAAAAACTAGGGTAGTTGATGGAAGCGGTTGTGGAAGAAAGGAAACAAACCATACCTGATTGGCAGAATGAGATTACCTTGAATTAAGGATACTAAAATAGCCCAGAGTTTAAATAGATACGGTTCAGTCAATCAGTTGCTGAAAGCTGCTTTGGTGGCCAGATGACCTGAAGGAATGTAACAGAGGGACAGTTTTGAAAAAATGTTTCAGAGGAGATCTGGCTTTCATGTCAGTTATTCCTAATGTTTATGCTCATAATTACCCGAAGGTGAAGACTAAAATGTATCACCATGTGGATAAATACAATGTATTGTTTGTAGAACACTACTTCCTTCACTGATACTCTGAGAGTAGGTCTCTGAATGACAGAGAGAGAAAAGGATTAAGGTGACAATTCAAAAATACTTTGGTGTTTTTTAGTGTCTGAAAATTCAGTTTTTTGGGAAACTCAAGGGCATTGTCAGACAAAATATAAAGGATTATTTGTAGATTTGAAGGGTATTGCTATTGTTTTGGGGCATTTTTAATATTTTTTTTGTTTACTTTTGCAGGGTTCTGGAGAGGACACTGAAGGACTCTGTGACATCATTGAAGCCATTGCAGAGGTTATCAAGCTGACTGATCCTTCACTGCTCTATCTAGAAGTTTCAACTTTAGTCAGTAAATACCCAGATATCAGGTAATTCTCTTTGCCCTCAGATTAGATATATACGGATAACATCATCATTTCCTTGGGGTTTGGGCAAATTTTGAAATTTAAGACAGTGTGAAAATGTGTTCATATTTTTCGTATTTTAGAATGTAACCACTTTTAGTGGAAAATAATGCTAATGTGCAATGTATGTGAGCTGGACTAGGAGTGACACCTATGGCAGAGGAATACTGAAAATACTTCAATTCTGTGTGTTGGAAGGATAAAATAGGTTTTGGAGTCCTAAAAGCAGTCAAAACAGTGTTTTATATTGAGCAGGAAAAACCAGTTCTGATTGAGTAGAGATCTGATTAAGAATAAAAAGTACCTGCTGAAACTGAGTGAAAGGATTGCCAATTAAGTGCTGTTTTTGCCAAAATCTTGTGCAAAGCTGCCTAATGCCAGTTTTACCCTTTTTCTTTGGCAGGGATGACCACATTGCAGCTTTGCTGACAGTGAGAGGTGATGCCAGCAGAGATATGAAGCAGACTATCATTGAAACTTTGGATCAAGGTCCAAGCCAACCGAACCCAAACTATGTGCCAATTTTTAAAGAAATTACAGTTCCTACTCTCACTGTGCCAAAGCTTCTTAAGTAATGGACAACTCTCTGTTTGTGTGTCATTACTGCTCTGGGATCAACAGGTTTGAAATATTTGTGGGCAAATTTGGCAATGCTGTTTTGAGTGAAGTTCAATAGACATTGATACTTGCTAGGCATATTTCTTTCTAAAGACTTGGACGTGAGGAAATGCAAGATTTCTGAAAGAAGAAGGATTAAAGGTCATGTTTGAAGAAAGAAGCTTTTAAAGGCATGGGGTTTTTTTTACTGACCGTTTGTCACAGCTGGTTTTGCTGTCAGCAAATACATTTTTCTTGTGGAATATGTTTGCACAGTGCACTGCAATGCTATATAAAGATATTTATACCAAAACCTGCAGAGCTGTATTAGTGCTGGATATACTAACATACATCACTTGCAATACCTAAGCAGACTACTTTAGAACTGTCTTTATATGGCACTGCATTCAGTGTTAATGTCAATCCACTTTCACATTATATTTTGTGTATGTACTTACTTTGGTGTAAAATAGTTTATTGCAGAAAACTTAATTATGAAATCAGTTTCCTGACTTAAAGGACTGAATGAAATTGCTGCAGTGCAATTTGATTATAGGTTGAAAAAATAAAGATGTAAGGTACAATTTTTTTCACTGATTCACTAAAAACAGCACCTAAAGCGCACCAGTTCAATAAAATTTAAACTATTGCTATGTTCAGCTATGACTGTGGATTTACAGAGCATGTAAATCTTTTTTGTTGTTGTTCTGAGTGTGAATAAAAATAGGATTTAATAGTTTTCTGAAAACACAAGATACTATGTTTTATTTCCACAGTATTTTCAGATTAATCTGATTATAAAATAGCACTAGACAATTGTGGATTTAAAATTCCCTGATGAAGGACACACTTAAGGCATTATCTCTTAGTACCTGACCAGGGCTGTCAGAGGTAAGCACAAGGAAGACACCAGCCTACGTTGTTTTAATTTAACATTCTGGACTTAGTGTACATAATGCCTTTGGGCTGTGGCCGCCCGGGCCTTGTTCCATTCCAGCCCTGTCCCCAGCTCCTCTCTACCCCAGAAGAGGTACGTACAGGGGCAGCAGTCTGGGTAAAGGATAGATCGGAGATTGACTTTCTGCAGTGACAAGGACAGTGTGTCCCTGGAGATGGTTCAGTAGAGCATCATCGTGGTCTCTCTGTGCTTGAGGAATTTTAGCACAGGAGGTCCTTGCGTCCCATGGGACTGTAAACTCTGCCTAGAAATTGTAAGTAAGGGATGGGAATTTGACTGTTTTTCAGAGGTTTGTGTTCAGCCCTCAGTAAAGAATTCAGTTAACGATTAGTGAGGTGATGCTAATTTGGTTGTACTCCAGTTCCATCCTGCCCCTGAAATTCTTTCCCTGTGTGTTTTAATCCTCCCTTTGTGTAAGGGAACCCGTTCGGCTGGCTTTGTTTCCCTCTGTATCCCTTCTTCCTCTCAGCGATGGTGCAGAGGCATCTCTTGGGTGTTAAACTTGCGCTCTTTCCCTCCAGGACACGCCAGCTCCCCTGAGTGGGGACCCCGCCGGGATCAGTCACAGGGACGGCTCCTGCCCTTGCCGGAGCCTCGGTGGCGGCTGGTGGCGGGGCGAGCGCGCCGCTCCCCGGGGGCGGATCCCCACGCCCTGCGCGCCGCGCTGAGGCGGTGCCGCAGCCCCGCCTCGGTGCCTCCCGCAGGGAGCGGCCGGAGGCCCCGCCCGGTGCCGCGGGAAGGGGGCGGGCGCGCGCCGGCCGCGCCCGGGATTCGGCTCCGCCCGGGATTCCCCTCCGCGCGGCGGGGCGGGGCGCGCGGCCCCGCCCGGCCGTGACGTCACGGGCGCGCTGCGTCAGGGGCGGCCGGTGGCGGCGGCGCGCGGCGGAGGCGCGCGGGGGCCATGGCGGCGGGCTACCAGCACCGGCCGAACGGCGGCGGCGGCGCCCCCCTGCCCGACCCCTCCTTCCTGTGGAACGTGTTCCAGAGGTGAGCACCGCCGCCACAGCGGGCCCGGCAGCCGGCGGGCACGGGGAGGTGCCGGAAGCGACAAGGGTCGGCTGCTGCGGGAGTGCGGTCACCGGCCCGGCGCATCCAGCGCGGGGTTTGGCTGCCGGGGCGCCTGGCAGCGCTGTAAACATCGCGGCGGTTTCCCCGGGGGAGGAATCTGTAAGAAAGGGTTGAGGAGGAATTAATGTGACTGTATTTTATAACGAGGGTAAAGGGGACTGATGGGAGCCAGAAGGTAACCTTGAAAGCGCTGAAGTAATTTTTAACCTGAGATTGCAGAAAGGATAGTAGAGTGGGGAGGATCAGTGTAGCAGTACGGGGAAGGCTTGTAAAAAGGAATCTGATAAATGTTAATGGAATACTTTAAAGCTACCAACGAGAAAACATAGCTGCACCGGGGGACGTTTAGGTTGGATATCGGGAAGAATTTCTTCTCAGCAAGGGTGATTGGACATTGGAATGGACTGCCCAGGGGGGTGGAAGGAGTCATCGTCCCCGGAGGTGTTTAAGGAAAGACGGGACGTGGCACCGCTCAGTGCCGTGGTCTGGTTCACACGGGGGTGTTGGGTCACGGGTTGGACGCGATGATCTCAGAGGTCTTTTCCAAACGAAATGATTCTGTGAAGTATTCTCTTGAATTCACCTGGAGCAGAGGGACCCGCAAGGGAGTTGGCAAGCTTGTGCTAAACAAACGCACTGGCAAGATCCTATCAGTAAGGGAGCCAAAGGAGATTTCCCAATTATGTCATGTGGAGGAAACTGGGGAGGTGCCTACGTTGGATCCATTTTTATGGGAGATGAGTCAAGACAGACCCTCTGACACAAGCAGCAGCGAGAAGAGGTTAAGCAGTAGACAAACAGTTACTAAGTTTCTAAAACTGGCTGATATTTAGGGAGTGACTCAGGAATGCAGCAGCTTACCTACCCAGCCTGCTGTAAAACAACTTCCTCTGAGGACTCAGCAGAGGCATGCATGAAGCCATTTTTCTTTTTAAAGGGTACAGAAAGAAACAGATCAACCATCTGACTTCTGCACCAGGAAAATAAGTAAAAGTAATTTTAAATAATGTAGTTAGTCAGGAGAGTTGTATGGCTTTTGTTGAAAATATTCCTTCTGGCAGAGTACTGTATAAATCCTGGACTGTGTTTGGTAAGGACTGGATATGGATATGATGGCTAGAATTGGAGCACTTCATATAATCTGTATGCTTTTCAAAAATATTCCCAACACTATTAAAAGGCCCTTGAAGAAATTCAGTAAACATTGAATGAATGGAAGCCTTCTTCAGTGGATGGAAAACTGACTGAAGGGTGTGTGTGTGGTCATGCGCCACACTGACAGATGGAGCTCTCCTGGGATCTTTATGTAATCTGTAGGGGAGCGGCTGGGGAAAAGAGAGTCAGTTTAGATTGGATGGTGGGAAGAAGTTTTATACTGTGGGCATGGTGAGGCACTGGAACAGGTTGCCCAGAGAAGCTGTGGCTGCCCCATCCCTGGAAGTGTTTAAGGCCAGGCTGGAGCTCTGAGCCATCTGGTGTAGTTGAAGGTGTCCTTGCTCAGAGCTGAGGGGTTGGAACTTGATGATCTTTAAGGTCCCTTTCAACCCAAACCATTCTGTGGTTCTGTGATTCTGCGAAAAGAGGGTGAATGGTCAGGTGAGGTTTGCTGATTCTTGCAGTAACTGAGATGTGTGCAAGTTTGCAGGAGCACCTTACAGTCCTGAATGACTGGGCTGTCTCAGCCTGTCATGGCCAGGTCATGATCCCTGTATGACAGGTGATCCCCAGATGGCAGGTGGAATCCAGAGAAGGAGTGATGTCCATGAGGAAAACCTGTTCTAATTTTGCATAATTTTTTTTATAAAAGGAATGTGCTGACTGATGATACTCAGGAGCAAGATAAGTAGGTCATAATGCATTTTCATGAAAATATCAGCTTAGCACTTGGTAGCAGCTCATAAAAGGTAAAAATGTTCACGATACTAAGAAGATAAACAGAGATGAAGAAGGGGGAATATTTCTAACTGAGATCTTTGCAATTTATGCTTGCAATTTTAGTGTTGCATGCAGGTTACATAATTCTTGGCGATGGGGAAGGAAGCAATAGAATGAACTGAAAGTGTTTAGAGAAAGACAGCAAGAACTAAAAGAAAAGAAAATCAGCTTCTGGGAACAGGGATCAACTGAGCGGGACTCTGCCTTGGAGCACTAATAAATGAGGGGAAATGAAAACTGTCAGTCCAAGGGCAATGTCCTTGTATGAAATGGAAAGAAGTCCCCACCATTTTCAGATACCCTTCTAAAGAAGGCATGATCATTCTTTATTTGGGCAGAAACTACTGAATTCATTAATTTTGGCATAGAACTTGACTCATTAAGACAATGGACTGTGAAGGCTCAGTGGAAGCTGGAACCTGCCTGTGCATTTTCCTCTTTGAACCCCTTTGCAGGGTCAAGGCCCTGCAATCGATTGAGTCTTTCAGTCCTTTGGTCACATTAAGTGACTTCCTCTCCATTGCCAACATGTGAGAGAGTCTGGTGACAAACCTGTTGCTCCAGTTTGCGAAACAAATAGCTTGCTGCTGTGACAGTAGGCATTTTGTAGATTTAAGCAGCATGTGTGCTCTGCAGTTCTCTTAAACAGAAATAAAAATACTTCCTTGTGCAGGGCATGGCCAAACTGTTTCATTGTCAGTGTGTGTTCCCGTTCTCTTCACTCATAAGTAGGTCTTGCAGTTTTCTTTGGAGCTTTTGTCAAGTTCCAGAGACTTTTCAGGAAAATAATAATCTCATCTGGTAAGAACCAGAATGTCGAAGTCTTCAGTAAGTAAAATCTGTTCATTTCAGCCATTTAAAGCTTACTACCTGTGTTTGTTTTGGTTTGTTTTGTTTTTTTTCCCAGAGTTGATAAAGACAGGAGTGGAATAATATGTGATAATGAACTTCAGCAGGCATTATCCAATGGTAAGTCTGTAAATAAGCAGTGAGGTAGTTAATTTTAAGCTTCATGATAAATTTGTTGTGAGAATGGTTACTTGATTCCGTCATTCTTTCTATGGAAGGGGGTGGGAAGTGTTCCTACCACTCACTAATTACTATTTAATCTACAGCAAAGGGCTGGAAAGGGAAAAAATGAACAATCCTTGTGATTTTTTGTTTGTTTGTTTTAAACTGAGTATCTATTGTAACCATTACTGGTCTGTATTCTGAGGCATGAGGGCGTGCATATCCCTTTATTTTTTTCCCAGCTTTGCTTCCTAGAAATTATAACCAGTTATTCATATATTCCTTGCTCATCACTATTGAACCTTTGTTTTTTAACCAGAATCATTGTATAACCTGGACAAAGCTGTTTACAAGCCTTTTCATTGCACATAATTTCTTTTTCATACAGTATGGTGAAGGAAATATAGTATGTTTGGGGTTTTTCCTAACAGAGTAGAAAGATGCACTCTAGATCTAGTACTAAAGAACTTTCTAGTAGTCTGTCAGTTCCTTGTTGTAATGCTCAAAGAATAACTAGGGTATTGTCAAATAACTAATGGAAACAAAATTAAAAATGAAACATTTTTCCAGTAGCCTATTTTTACTTTCCTCCCATGACTCAGGGTGGGTAGGGTTGTACTCTGTGGGATTTTTTTCTGTTTGGAAACCTGAAAAAGGGCATATTCAGGCTGTTTGTCCACCTTTGAGTCCATACCAAGTTCCCCTTCTCCTTTATTCCTCCTGTGCTTTGTGACTGAGAAGGGCTTAAACTGATTTTGTGAGCTGCAGCACACACAGGCTCATTTTTGGCAGTAATTACCTGACTTGAAATAAAATTATAAAGTTCTATTCAGTAAAACTGCAGTCTTGTAACTGAACTGGATTTACTAGAATATTTGCTTAATAATGTATCTGATAAATTAAAAGCAATGTGTTGTGGCTGCCAGACCTGATCCATAATTAAAATTTTGAATAAAATCTTTAGCAAAAGCTAAGTTAAATAAAGTCACTATTTTCATTTAGATTACAGTGCTGTTTAGAACTGTGAGAAAATGTCATTCTAAATTTTACCTGCTGTTTTAAATTTTATATGTTTTAAATAGCTCCTCATATGATTGAATTTAAGGGTAATAGGCAGTGATGACTATCTGAGCACTCTTCTTTCCTTATTTACAGTGTAGTTTAGCAGTTTCAGTGCTTTGCAGTTGTGAAGAATGCCTACCAAGTGTTAGACAAAATATTTACAGAACTGTAAGCTTCCTGCATTCCAAGAAATTCTAGATCTTGTACACCAAAGTACCTAACAATTCACTATATCATTTTCAAAATATATCCCCTAGTGAATGATTGTGCATGGCTGGCTGCAATTTAACATGGGCTAAAATGATGTTGTATGTTTATTTCTAAAACATTAAAAAAGTCTGCATTGAGCTGATTGTCATTTGAAGTTCAGTGTGGTTTTGACAATTTGACATTTTTAACCTGTGAAGTTTATGCAGATAACAGTGTGCATACCTGGGAGGAGCGGATCATCACTTTGTCTAACTGTTTGCACAGTAAAATCCTTCGCTTCCTTCTTGTTTTCTTCTGTGCTGCTATGGGAAGTTAATACTAAGAGTCAGGAGAGGAGACACAGGAATAGTCTTCACTGTTTATTGGAACAGGCCAAAATCAGTACAGTTCTTCACCTCTGAATTGCTCAGATTTCACTCTGTGGCAGCTATATAAGTCACTTGAATGTTTCAAGATGAAATAAGTTAACCTTCAGACTGTATTTTCACTTCTTCCTCTTATTCTGTTCAGTGTTAAATGCTGGCACCTTATTAATTCCATTATTTCTTATTTTTTGAGGAGACACACAGCTCTCAGGTACGGATATTCTCTGTCTAAAATGCTGCTTCAGCATTTTCAGAGCCATTTCTCCTCTTTCTCTGCTTATGTTCCTCTTAATGTGCAAATAGTCCCAGGGCCTGCCTACAGTGCAGAGTTGCACCACTGCCCGTGACCCAGCAAAGCCAACGTGCTGGATCCCAGCTCGGCCCTTCTGCTGGGATTTGTGCTCAGCTGACACATCCCTGGGAGCGCCTCTGCGCTGCCCTCGGCTCGCAGCTCCTTTGTGGTCTCACGGATTCCTTGGCTCCCTGCAGGCAACCACAGCCAGTTAATTATGTGCTGCTTTGTGCTCCTGGTTCCTTCACAGGCTCTGGAGAATCAATGGTGAAATTCTAGGATTGAATTTCCTAGAAATGAGGCATAGCATTCCTCTTTGTTTAAAGCTTAATGCTTCCTAGCACGTCGGAGTGCTCTCAACCAAGTGAAAACTATTTCATAATGACAAACCTCTAGATACTTGGAGAAGTACAGAGCTCTCCTGCTCAGGCCCTTTCAAGTAGCAACATTTCTTGGTCTAAAAATACTAATTCAAACTAACACTTAATTGTTATAGCAATGGAGGTAGGATTTGTAATAAACAACTCTAAACTGCAATGTATTGTTATGCCATGTTGGGAACCCTTTCTCTTTACTTCTGTCAGAAACTAAATGCCCTAGAATGGTCCTGTAAAAAGGAAATGAGCAGATGGGTTTTTACTGAGGAACAGATATGAGGACTTGATTGAGTTACGACTTAAAACACTTTTGCTACTGTCAGTAGAAAAGAGATACTTCAGTTTAGATCTTGCTTTTTATCCAATACTTCCTGACAGCCTGGGATGAAAAAGTGCTTCTTAGATCTTCCAAGGTTTGTTAGGATTTTTTGTTGCAGCCTTAAACGTGCTGGTTTCACTGTGGTATTTGTAAAACACTGGTCAGAAGTCATCTCTGAATGATGAGACTTTCTTACTTCCAAGCAGCCTTATTTCTTTGATACACCAGCTCCATGTCACATAGCTCTGAATTCAGTGTTCTTAACTGATTTGTTTGTTTGGTTTGTTGAATTTTTTTAAAACGTTGAGGAATTCTTAATTCTCAACTAAGTAATTCTTTCTGTTTCAGGCACGTGGACTCCATTTAATCCAGCAACAGTCAGGTCAATTCTTGGTGAGTGTAGCTGTGTGATGTGACACAGTCATTCCTAAGATACTGTTTTGTGATCTGTTCAGATGATTGAGAATGCTCTCAATTGCTACACTGATTTTTTGTCCTTGGAGTGCCCAGCAGTAGTAAGTTAAATAATTTTCCCTTTTGATTAATAGAGGAATGCCCTTTGCATACACACGTGTACTTGTCAAAGTAGCCTGAGAAAATGTTACTGCATAATTGATTAGATAATAAATGTCATTTATGCATGAAGAGATTGTTATCTTGAATTTTCTAAAAAGATATTATATAAATAGTCTTGGGAAGTATTTTTCCTGTCTTGAATTTAAGCTTACGTTTTACTCCAAAAAGACCAAACAGAAGCTTTACAATGCTTGAATTCTGTTAGTGTCTAAACTAACTGCCAGTAATGTGGAAGGTGATGGTGGTAGAACAGAAGGATGAAGGGTCAAGCACAATAAATCAAATCTTTTCTATCACACAGTTCATAAATCCAAGAACAACATTTTTTTGCTTTGTTTTTAGTAAGGGTTCAGCAGCAGTATGAGTTCCATTGCTGGGTGACGTGCTTATTATATAAAGATAACAGTATCAGTGAGTCAAATGCAGATGAATATCCCAGCACTCTTGGAAGTTATGTAAGACTTTTTAATGTGTCCTTAGAAAAGAACAGTCCCCACCTCTGCCCATTTTGATTCATCACTGGATGATCAATCGAGCCCTCAGTATTTTTGAACTGAAAATGAAAACTGAGGCAAAACAAACATTTTGTGATTTATTCTGGTACTTTTATCTTGCTTTATCATTTTTTTTTCTTCAGTGGATGGCTGCTTGCTTTTTCTTGGCAGAACCTTCCAAATTACCACTTGCATTTTAGCAGTTTCTTTCCTCTCTTCAGTACCTTCCACAGAACACTCTTGCTATCTACTTAAAGTCCTGGCAGATCTTGCTGAGAAGTAGTATGACTAAGGTTTTATATGTGTTTCTTTTTATTTCAGGCATGTTTGACAGAGAAAACAAAGGAGGTGTGAACTTCAATGAATTCACGGGAGTCTGGAAATACATCACAGACTGGCAGAATGTCTTTCGAACGTATGACAGAGACAATTCTGGAATGATTGACAAAAATGAACTAAAGCAAGCACTAACAGGTTTTGGTAATTCATTAGTAATTACAGTTTTTATGACTGGGTTATGTCATAGAATAAGCTGCTTACTGGTACTGTTGCAGAGCTGTACTGCTCTGAAAAATGTGACTAAAAATGAGGCAGGTGAAGGGCAGCTCCCCTTTTAGGTATAAGGTACCTTTTAATGATGTCCATGCCAGAGGCACATGTTTTTTAAAACTCTTTCCTTAAATACAGAAAAAGGAAAACATTCCATGCATGTCCTGATACATCCAGTTCCAGTCTCCTCTGTGACATGCTCTGAAAGCATTAGCAATGCTTCAGGTTAAGTCTGAACTTGATAGATCTTGCCACTTTTTAAAACAAGGGTAGCTGTCTATGCTATGAGAGCATTCTGATGACTAAGGAACTTTCATTCCAGTCACTTCGCTTGTAAAGACTTGAGCTGCAGCCCTAAACTATTCCCTCAATCAAACAGTCACCTTAATATGTAATTACATTTACTGTGACTCTGTATATAATTATTATTAAGCATGGGTTTTATTGCATGCATTTTAATTTAACAGAGATAGTTAGGAAAAAAACCCATGGTAACTTCTGTTTTCTGGTTTTGTTTTACATGCCTGCTAAACAACCTTGTCCTTTTTATAGAAGGACTGCAGTAATTGAAACCTTTTAAAGTATTTCTCTTCTTCCAAGGTTACCGACTCTCTGATCAATTCTACGATATCCTTATTCGGAAATTTGACAGACAGGGAAAAGGACATGTTGCTTTTGATGATTTTATTCAGTGCTGTGTTGTTTTACAGGTAAGAAAGGAGATGTACTTTGATGTCAATTGAAAAAAAATTACCTTTTCTTAAGCTTTTCTGGTTCTCACTTTAACAGTGGGTCTAGAACTTGCTTTTATTTATAGTAAGTCATCTGAACTAAGTATATGACAAGTGCTAGAAACATCTTTGTGTATTGGTCTCATTAATAATTCCTTTCCATCTCAAATAATGGGTGAGGGACAAAAAAGTGTACAATAGTATCAATATTTCACAGTGTCTGTTAGTTTAATACAGACTTCAGAGCTGTTCCTGCAGGGAAAACAATAGAAATACACAACAAACCTCCCAACCTTTCAGTAACACAGAGAGCAAGAGAGAGAGAACATGGAGGGAAAGTAGTTCCCTGTAAAAGCAGCATCTCTGTTATTTAGACACATCAGTCACCTCTGTATTCATTTGTAATATAAGGCAATTACAATTAGTTACAGACCTGAACTCTGGTAGAAAGGGCTTTGAAATGGAGTATCAGGTGATGTTAATGAAACTGTGCTGGCAGTTGTTCTGGTCCTTTATACTGCCTCACATCTCTGGGGTTATACAGAGACTGCTCAGATAGCAATGGCACATGAAGCATATTTGCCTAGAAGATCAGATATGCACAAGGTAGGCACTGGATTCGGTTTCCAGATGACTCAGACATTGTTTTGCCCCTGCTTTAAAGCCAGTTACAAAAAGCTGTCTGGTCTATAAAGAAGTGCCTAGGTAGCCTTAGGTATTGCATCATTATTGCAGTGAGCTATCTTTATATATAAGACTGTAAAATAGCTACAGAGGGGATGGACAGAAAGGGTTCATAAAGCTGTAGAAGCCTAGGTGGCAAGGGGAGTATGTGGCAGTCTGAACCTTCCCCTAGAACAAAAGTGTCAATTAATTTTTTCCCTCCTCCTCAGAGGCTGACTGACGTGTTCCGACGCTACGATACTGACCAGGATGGCTGGATTCAGGTCTCCTATGAACAGTATCTCTCCATGGTCTTCAGCATCGTATGACGCCGACAGCCAGGAATCACGAGCATTACAGACTGGAGTTGCCAAATCATCCTCTACTGAATAAGATCACTGATGTATTTATTATTATGGATGTAACGTCACATTCTTAAATTTTGTATGTTGGTAATCACCGTCAGAATCTGTACTTGAGTTGGTTTTTATTTTGTATTATTGTATGATATGACCATCTCTGCTTACTGTAGTACAGAAAGCACAGAATCTAGGTTTAACTGGCACAATGTTGAACATTATCTCTTACACATATCCTGCATGAGAAAAATGACTCTTTAGAAATGCCAAATCGAAATAATGCTTGTTAGTTTATATCAGTTGAAAGCCAGAAGTTGCACAACATGTTTTGCATGTGCCTTACTTTTATAAGAGTTCAATGTATTAATTTTTAATACAGAATTTAAAATTAAGTAAAAATACTAGGTCAACTTTTAGTCTTTCCCTTTTGTGCAGCTTTAAAGGGGATGGTGATTTTATTTCTCTATTCTGATTTTCTATGCGTCAGGGATCTCTCCACTTGGATGGCCTTTTATTTTATTTTCTAGCTGTCTCCTTCTTTTAGGGTATCCCTGGGATGGCTTCAAATACAACTTCTTCATACTGCATCTCCCTTGATAAGTTCCCCACAAAAATGAACTCTGACTCTGAATATGCTCCCTTTGCTTAGTTGTCTCATTTAACATCATTAGTCTTCCTTTTTGTGCTGAAGCACTTATTTGAAGTGGCCTTGAATTGACAGTCAGACATTCTCATAACTTTACCCTGCATCTCACCATTTACAGCTAATGAGAGTGGAAAAACTCAAGCAAGACAAGTAATGACTGATTCCTGTCACACACCATCTCCTGCAGAAGCAGCAACTTGGAGAAAGCAAAGACAACCAAAAAAAAGGCAGAGTTACAATGTTACTTCCAGGTGACCCTGAGATTGGCTCAGATGGTCAGAGAATGGTACAAGTAACACCAAGCTCACATGTTCAATCCCTGTGTGGTCCATTCTCTGAAGAGCTGCACTTAGTGATCCTTGTGGACTCTTTCCAACTCAGACTGTTCTGTGATTCCTGTCTCACCCAGAGCAGTGTCTGGTGTCAGCGTGAAGGCAGCAAAGTGACAACTGCACAACTGTTATCAAATATCTGTCACGCAGAGAAGCTGCTACTATTTGTCAAGTGATAATCAGACCCTTAGTGACAGCTCAGCAACACTCTGAACACTCTTCTGGTGTCAAATATGTGGGGAAAAACAAATGGTCCCCACAGCATAAGCACACTGAAACAAGGAGTTCTCCCAAAGCACTTTGGGTGTCGCCACCCAAAAGGCAAAGAATTGGTTTGGAGTGAGGAGGGAGATCAGGAATAACAACCAGTGTCAGAAACCACCTCATCCAACAGCTGTGAAAGTTACTTAGGTTTAAGAAAACATGTGAAAAAGACTTCCACCAGTTACTCTTTGAACCTTCCCTCCCTACAAGGCTGAGATAATAACTATATATGCTCTCTCCAAAAAATAAGAAACACAAGAGCCCCAAATTTCTGGGCTCAAAAGAGCTCCTGTTTCTTTCCCACTAAGGAATCTGTCCCTTTGGATCATACACCCACATAAAATCCAGTAATTCTAGGAGGTGTTTTGAGGAGTATTAGTAAGTCCAAGATACAAACGAAAAAGATGGAATCTGAGAAACTTCCCAAGTTGTCTCCCCTGAAGGATGTCTCCATGTCCAGCTGGTCTTGTAAGGAGCATCACTGATGTAGAGAATCATCAAGGTGGCTCTGGATTGGAACAACTCCTGTCCCAGTGGGAAACACACATAAAGGTGTGAAAGCAGGTACACTACAGAGCAAGAAACTGGCTAAAAGTAGATCATTTATCCCCAGTCCAAGACACGTTCCAGTCTGGATTTTTGTCACTGGCTTTTTAAGGGAATTGGAAATTTGCTCCAGGGGCTCAGGTGTGTTCTGAGAACTATTGCCTCTGTGCCAAGGCCTGTGATGTAACTGCATTGGTGCTGACATGGGCCAGGCCTCCAGTGCTGCTCTGCAGGCTGTCAGGACCTACCTTTGTGAGGTTGTTTCTTGAAGAAGGATTCTAGACTCTAGACAGAGTTCTGCTAGAAGAAGAAGACAGAGAAGGATTCTAGACTCTAGACAGAGTTCTGCTCCAATTCTATACCATATGGGAGCAAGATATGGCAAAGGGTTTTCTTGGAACTAAGGAGTACTCAGCCCTCTGCAGTTCAGGAAAGCTTTAGTAAATCAATGCTGTCTTAATTTGGTAACTACTCCAACTCCATTTCAAAATGCAAGAACTGTTTCCCCAGTGCAGGACTCTGCACAATAATAAGGGAGGGACAATAACTGTTGCCCAGAAGGAAAAATAACAGAATGTGTAGGTGGCAAGAGAATCTAATGTGGGTGGAGTTCATCCAGCTGCTGTGTGCCACTGAGGTATATACAGTGAAGGCAGTAAAATCCAAAACAGAGTGAGAAAAGGGGAAAAGAGTTCTCTGCAGCAACCTCAAATGAAAAGGTTTTAACTTGAATTGACAGAGTTGCAGCAGCAATATTTCCTAGCAATATCTTTTTTCAGAATTTTAGTTGCACTACACTTTCTGTGAGAAAAAACTATGATAGTAACATTTGTGTAAATAACTTCTGGTAATTTTTAAATGTAGATATAATAACTGATCAATCCTACAGACTTTTAAATCAAAACTCTAGCAGACACCTGTGGTAGAAGAAATATAATTTTCTCTTTTAAGCAAGAAGATTGACTATGTAATTCAGTGGATGGGAGTATATGGCACAACTACAAGGTGTGTGACATTATAAACCACTACAGCACTTCAGTAAGTGAAGCAGTAAAGGGCACTGAACAAGAATGAAAAAGGAAAGTGGATCTTTTCAGATGCAGAAACAAAATAATGACAGAAGGAAAATTTTAGGGAATTTACATGCTCAATAATAAATTGTTTTGTTGAGTTTTTATTAAAATTTACATAACAAGATTCAAAATGTTTTATGACAGCTCATGAAGACTAACCCTGCTTCAGCACAAGTATTTAATGCACAGAGACACAGTTCCTGCATGGGTGAGAAGGAAAATGATAGTCCACAATGCAGCAGTGAAAAGGAAAACAGACACTCAGGAGTAAACTGTCTCACTTTACTTCTCTTCTTCAGCTCCATGTAAGCTGGTTTTAATTACATAAAGCAGATATCTAAAGCCAGGCATTCATGAGCATGTGGCTCTGATACACATTACAAACTGGTAAGTATTACTCAGTTAGTACGACATTTTATGTATTTATTTTTTCCTGATACTTTATCTGATTGCCTTATGGGTTCCACTATTTCTTAACATGCTTTTGCCAGTAGAAAGCATCAAGAACTTTTATTTTACCATGGGTCCATCCACCAAATGAGTTTTTAAGACAATTTATAATTATTTCATTTTGAATAACATGATTAAAAAACCTGCATATATTTCACACCATTTCTTCCTCTGCAAAAACGAAGCTAATATGCCCCATTATATATGAGTCCTCTAGTATAGACTACCTTTTCCTCACATAACATCACATTAAGACAGAATACCTTTGCTGTGACATTCTCCTTTCTCTGTCTAAACAGAAACGTAGTGTATCAATTTCTAAAAATATACTAATTATGAAGCCTCAAATTAATGAAACTGGCCTTACATTTGTGTGAAGAAAAGTAAACCTGTATTTTCAATGAATATTCTTCCTAAGCATGTAACATAAAAGTAAACCTTCCTTTCTCTTCTGAATTGAGAAGGGTATTAAAAGGATTATTAGCTTGTTGCTGACAGAGTAATTTTAACATATTTTCAAAAAATAACAAAAGATTTCTTTTCTGTAATACACTAAGATATAACAAATACATTACAAAAAGCGTAAACAAAATAGTATGTTCACCCGTTATGTGCAAGTTCACGTTCCAGCTTTATTTCACATGTTAAAAACTTAAACCCTACCTTCCTCTACCTTTCCCAGGCCAGTCAAACACAGAGTTAAACGCTGTCTCTTTCCTGAAAGCCAAGTGATAGAGATTCTCAAATCTCTTCATCTGTTTCCAGTTCAGCTGTTGTTGCTCCTTAATCTTTCTCTCCAGCTTCTATTAGCACATTGACGAATGTCTGAGTATTTATTTCTGGAAATGGGAGATAAAGACATTTAGAGTTACTTCTATCTCATAATATTTCCATGATACAGCATAGAGAATATGAAAATGAAAGTTTTACTATTAACTAGCTACCTAATGAACTAATTCTAGTACCAGAAGCGTAGTTTGAATTTGTCCAAACTCATGCCCAATGACAGCGATGCAGAAGCATGTGCCCACCTCTCTTTAAATTACTCTCATAATCTATTTCCAAAGGAGAAACTCTTATTTTGAATAGTATATCACTATTCTCAACATTAATAACTATTTCTACAGTAACTGGAAAAAAGAAATTGTCAGGTAATGACCCAACTCTTTGATAAGATTTCTCTTGTTATCCCAATGGGTTTTGATTCATTTGGATTATCTGTTATAATGCCATCCAGGTTTGGTTCTGCATGCATTCCCAATATTTTTTTTCTTTATGCCAATACATTTCCCTCCCAGTATTGCAAACCTACCAGTACAACTCATGATAGTTGTACAAACTGCTAGTGAGAAAGATGACCTAGAACAAACCTTTCAAATCAGGAAATTTTTGCGCTATCAGGATCTCCTCCTGCTCATTGCTCCATCTAGTTGCCAAGAGGCACAGCGTCCTCAGAGAGGCAACAATGCCTTTCTTCAGTTGATACAATGTGAGCAAAATGAGCTC
This sequence comes from Phylloscopus whistleri, assembly GCA_017589585.1. Taxonomy (NCBI): domain Eukaryota; kingdom Metazoa; phylum Chordata; class Aves; order Passeriformes; family Phylloscopidae; genus Phylloscopus; species Phylloscopus whistleri. The sequence continues at coordinate 363,036 of JADMLD010001549.1, forward strand.
AACTTCCCTGAACAGCTCATCCTATCTCTGCAACCTGCAATCTCCTACTTATCTTAAAGCAACCATGCTGATGTAACTCATTTCACACGATGCAAACTAATCACCATCTTACTTTGAAGTCCTGGATAATATGGAGCCAACTGTTTGAGCATACTGGTCATTGTAGGTACATCCTTTCCTAGTAGTCTGTTCACAGCGTTGGGAGCAAGATCAACACCAACTCCATCAACCATCTCTTCTGAGCTTCTGAACTGCTGGTGATCTTGATACAAACCACTGCCAGAAAATGAGTCCTGATGTGAACTCCAGTTTGTCTGGTAGCCTGATTTCTGATACCTGAATCCTTGACACCTAGATTCCTGCTTCCACCTGGAGTTCTTGTTCCACCTAGAATCCTCATTCCACCTAGTGTCCTGGTGCCACCTGGAGCCACCTCTTCGCGAAATAGCAGAATTTGCAGAAGATGTACCAGTATTCACAGACTCATTGTTCTTGTAAGAGGAATAGTTCTGTGGAGGATAGTTTGTAGAGTATCTTCCAGATGAAGGATATGAGGCAGAATAATTAGGATAGGGTAATTCTTGGTCACTTACATGCCTTGTTTCTGTACATGCTTGTTGATTCCCCCATTTTGTATTTTCCCAGCCAACTGAGAGTGTGTTATTAAGGTGCTCTCTTCCTTGCACATCACTGGATATGTACTCTGCTGAGTACTCCTTCACTAGGCTGGTCTCGTATGAAGTGGTCCCAGCAGCTGAATTGCTGCAGAACACAGAGTTTTGGAGTCTCAGCCTTTCACTGATATCACTGACAGGGCTATAAGAGTCAACAGCAGCAGAGTCCCTGAGTGGAGACATCGCTGCAAAGTCGTCAGATCTCAGATGACAGGAGGATAATCCACCATCTGCTTGGTAACTATTTGACTGAGCAGGAGCAAAAGAAGAATCTTCAGAACACTCTTCATACTGAGACAAAAAACCTTGATTCCAGTCAGAACTTCCTGAGTAAATAAAGGGCACTAAAAGTTAGCAAAATATTAAAATACCAACTGCAAACACAACCACTTTGAGATTTTATGACATGTCCTTCTGTTCTTCTCCCACCTTCTGCCTTTATGTCTTACCTGAGTTTGGCATCTTTTCACCCAAATCAGGAAGGGCTACTGCTTGAATTTCCATAACCTTAACTGTTATAAACACTGTTCAGTGAGACAGGAATGTTTTCAGTTAAGTCATTAAAGCTTCAGAAAATGATATCCTGAACTGACTCAGAGGGCAAAGACACACAGTACACCAGCTAAGAAGCATTATGGCTGGCCATAAAAGTAAATTTTCACAATCTGCCGTCTCCAGAGTAAACAAACTGGTGGAACAAAATATCTAAATTACCTTCATATTCTCCATCTGGCCCATAGTGTTCTGGGATGCTTTTCCTCTCTGGAAATTCATCCTGCGGTACTGACACCAGTTGGCCTAAACTGTCGGTGTTATTATCCTAGGTAAAGCAAAAGGTCAGAATGTCTATTTGGGAATGCAGGAATTTAAGAACTTTACAAATTTTGAAAAGCAACAATTTTCCCATAAGAAAGTTAGCAAAGTACAATTTTATGTGATAGCAAAGTCTATAATTGAGGGGGGGGGGGTGTTGTTACCACATTACGCCACCATTTTCCAAAGTGTTATCTGGAAGAGGTACATGTCTGGAGAACAGAAGGAGGTATCTGGTGAAAAGAATGTCTCCTATTTCAAAATTATTGCCTCATCTCTCTCTTATCATCACCTGGCTAAAATATAAAACTGGTGCATATGCAAATCCTGCCTCCATCTGGGGAATGCAGAATGGAAGGCCCAGCTGAGAGATTAGGCTACAGAAACAATATTTAACTGGTGTCGGTGGCAGCATTTGCAGAGAGAGTTACTGTAGCTCACCTGACATGGAATATACAATTAGGAAAACAGTCTGAAACAACTTACAGAAAAAAAACCACATCCTAAATTTTGTGAACCAGTAGCTACCAGAGTGATGAATTGTTTTTTCACAGATTCTGGTCCTTCTTCAGACTCCTTTTTCCACAAGTAGTTAACCTCTTCACAAAGAAGCTATGGAGGTTTGTAAGGACCAACAGATAGTCAAGGACATCTTGCCTACCTTAGTCTTAACATTAAAACTCTCAACTGAGAGCAGAGCTACAAGTTATGAGAAAGACAGACGTACCCACAGGCCCACAAAAGAGAAAAGTGACACATTTGGGTGGCACTTAAAGCCTCACTGATCTTGTGACAAAAGCTATCAAGCAATGGACCACCACAAAAAGGATGACAACCTGTCACTGAGAAGCAAATGGTGCCCAGAACAGAACACACACACACAAAAAAAGCCAAAACACATATGATGATGGAATACTAGGAGAAAGGTGCTATGTAATTAATATCTTTGTTGCTTAGAAATTAAAAGAAGAAAACTGAAGTACATTTAACTGGGGGGGTTTGACCCATGCCTGAACTGCTACAGGTTGGTAGGGTGTTAACACTGATTTTAACCACTCCTTTCCTCCCAATGGTAAAACAATTCTGGACAAGATTAAGTTACTTACTGCTGCTTTCTTTTCACAAAAGGCCTTCAAAGCCTCCATGAGTTCCTGTGTAATGTGAACAACAAGTGTTGCTTCTGAGTCTGAGGTGATGTGAAAAGTCTCCTGTCGAAAAACATGGTTGTAACTGGTCATTAGGATGCCAGAGTCATGTACACAAAAAAGATGAAAGTTGTACTTTGATTTTGGTATAACCAAATTTATACTATTGGTTAACATATGGCATATATGATAAATGTATACAAAAATATCAAAATTGGGAACATAATTATGGCCTGATAAAAGGTAAAACATAAACCTGGATTACTGTGCCACTCCTGCACTGTCAGTCCATAAACATTTTGTTGCAGATGGAGAAGGGCACAAGTCTTAAATTTATATTTTCTGTCTAGAAAATTGAAAAAAAAAATAAGCTTCAGGCTGATTACTAAGTAAATGAATTTATAAGTGATTACAGTAAGCTAAAAGAATATAGGCAGTCTTTTGTGAGGAATAGCTGTGATTCTTGTAGATTAAGGTCAATTAACTACCAAAATTTTTGTAGCTTATTGATTATCCCTTAGACTTGTTTTTTCTCTCTCTCTTTCTGAAGTCACACGTAACCACAGCATGGAAAACATGAAGCACATATTTCAAAACATTCTGCTTCTACTTCTAATTGTGTTTGATGTATAAACACAATTCAAACTCAAATGAAACTTTCCAATTGCCTTAGGTGCAGAACATGACTTTCACAGAGTAAAACGGTGAACTCAAATGGTCAGGTATTTTCATAAACCCAAAAGACAAACCAAGGCTTACTATGCCACTGTCAACAGCAACAGAACTGATAAAACTTCCCCAATCACTCCATCAGCTGTGCTCTCTCTGGCAGCCAGACCAGACTGGCTCCTCTTGCTCACCATTATCAACAATCCCATTAGATACAGGCAGCCAGCAGTACTTGAGCTGCTACACATCAGTGCTGCTAATTAACAAAGCAAAGGGGAGAGCAAACACAGAACACACCAAGAGCTCACATTTAATCCAGCCAATTGCTCTGAGCCAAGCTGCAGCTGCACTAACTTTTCAGGGCAGAGCCCACTAAAATAGAAAATTATGTTGGAGTCAAATGATTTTGATCAGTAATCAGAGGCTCCTTCTCAATATTCACTGCATTGTACTGGTGAAACCTCACAACTCTCATCACAATTATTTGACATACATACCAAGAATTCCAGGGCTTTCTGTTTCCGAACAGGATCATTCTGTGGGATTGTACAATAGGGAAAAAAAAACTTAAAAGACTGAATTTTACAGCAGTTGTTCCATCATCTTGTACAGAACAAGACATTTTAATCTTTTATTCAACAAAAGTCAACACAAAGAAATAAGATATAATTTTAGGTCAGAGCCATAAATATGTAACCTTAGCTCCTCAGTATCAGTTTGGTAACTGCTACACAAACACAACTGCCTTACTGCCAATACCAGGAAGAACACATTTCACATCCAAGCCACACACCTACAGGAGCTATCTTTCCCAGCCCTTCCTCACTCAGGAGCAAAATCATGTTTAAATCAAGTGCTCAGCTGCATTTAGCACCTGACCACCCACAGGCCTACACAACCAACTCTGCCACTAAGATAAAAACAAGGCACTTCTCAGTGTTTGTCTCCAACCAGGACAGATACTTCAGTGATCATTCTGACTTTCACCTTTGAGTTAGAAAAAAGGACTGCAAATATTTAGATATATCTTAAGATTTAAACCAAACTTTCAGTCTTGAAACCAAACTTTCAATGGTCTTGATCTGAAGAGGGACAAAACAGGGAAGGAGAGACTGCAGCACAGGCTGGGAGACCTGGCCTGACAACACCGAGACTCTCAGTGGCTCTGAACAGGATTTATGAGAACTCAGGTAAATGTACTGTATTCTCTTCCCCTCTACTGTGATGAACACAAAACTCTGACTCATTAGGTCAATTACTTCTGCAACAATATTAATAAAACAGTAAATGAAGCCAAATAGTAAGCATTTTCCAGAAAAATGAAAAACAAGCATAAAGAAATTGCTACAACATGAGACACTTGTGGGTATAGAAACACTTGTGTGGAGTTACTGCTTCTACATACCTCATGCTCATAATCATCTTCCAACCTTAAAAGAAAGAAATTACAGTATTAAGATGCATTCTAAAGATTACTAAAACATTAGGTTTACTCATATTATGTAGAACCAAAATATTGCAGTTTCCAAATTTATATCACTTACCAATACTGGATATTTTTCTCTAAGAAATAATAGTGTTTTAAATATGCTGTAAAGGCCCTTATTCTGACTGACTCTCAAAGAGATCAGTAGTATTTTCTTTACAAATCAGCTAAAGGACATGACTAAAATAACAGTGAGTTGGGTTTTTTCTTCCTATATAAACAGCTTTTTATAAAACTTACTCAGCAATGATGTCCCACATGGAATGGAAGCAGCTTGAAATTTTAATTGCAACTACTTTTTGAGTGCATGTATCAAAAGGCATAGCTACTATTTCCTCACAGACAAAAAGGAACAATTTACAGAAGATGAGTAAATACAGTGGAATGACAATATAACATGTTTTCACATACATCATGATTGCTACAGAAAAATAGATTAAAAAATCTCTTTTGATTCTCCTGTGTGGGTAGTACTCTCACCTTGCTTTCTTCTTCAACGGGGCTAGAAAATGAAAAAGAATTATTAGCAACATCACAAGGCTTGCACTGTATTACTGCAATAGAAGCATTACACAAACAGAACAGTTGTGGGCTGTGAAGTGGCTGTGGTTTCTGTAAAGGGCAGGATTCAGCAGCAGATGGCACACATCTTAGAAACCAGCAGGCATCCCTGATGAAAAGTCTGTGGGAGACCTGTGCCCTAAAGGCTTTGCAGGGTACCCTACAGCATCTGTGTTCAACCCCACACAAGAAGGCTGTATGGAATAAACTGAGGTAGGCCTGTCCCCTCCATGAAAAAAAGTTTCAAGGTCTGCATGAGGGATTTTTTCTGAGCAGATACCAGTGAGCCTAAAAGCTGTACATACAATAGTTAAGTTTCCAACAAGAAGTTATGGGGGCTGGAATGTCTGGTCATCTCGTCTCTATCAGTGTATAAGCATGAGAAGGGAGGGAGGGAAAGCTCAGCAAAACAAAGCAGCTTAAAACAGTAACTATGCTTCAGAGAACCAGCTACTGCATGGTACATAACTTATCACTTCTTAAGCATTTATCAACACAGGTGTTCCAGGATAAGCAACAGGACATGTAGTAACTCTCAGGACAAGTGACATCTTTGGCCCTACAACATGAGGCTGAAAGACTTGTGTTGCCATGTTAACCAGCTCTCACTAACACAGTTAACACTTGCTGATGAAGCTGTTCATGTCCCTTTCCTTGCCTGCACACTAGTACATGTTTATTACTGGCCTTTCTTAATTAGAAACTCAATCTCACTGTCAGAAGAGAGTTTTGAAACTTGCCAATATGATCTAGTCTAAAGCTACTTACTCCTGGTAACCATGACTTTCTTCTAAATAACCAGAGGGGATTTTATCAGAATTCACTTGATGTTGACCTTATCACCTGACCAGAGCAAACCTTTATATCGAAAGGCACAACACTTTTGCAGATAACTTCCTTTTTGTCCATTTTCCCAGAGTTTTATATCCTGTAAGACTGGGTAGGATCACTCTTTTTGATGTTCAGATTGATATTTGATCGTATCTTCCACTTCTACAGAAGTCTGCTGACTTGACCAATGTCAGTTTACTCTGAACTGAGAATTACTGAGCTAATTACCGGGTCACATTCCCTCTTCTTCACAAAGATTTCTGCCACCTTGCTTTGCAGACCAATATTCAAAAGTACAAGCCACAGAAGCCACCAATGATTTAAAAAGAAAAAAAGAAAAAAAAAAAGAAAAAAAAAAGAAAAAAAAAAGAAAAAAAAAAAGAAGAAGAAAAAAGAAAAAGAAAAAAAAAAAAAGGAAAGCACTGCTGTGGTAGGCTCCTACAGCAAGATTCACACTGACACATTCTGTTGATCTATGCAACCTTCACCCGCTTCAATCAAACCCACCTTCCTTCTGATATTAACCTAGGGTCAAAAGGTAGCAAGGAGGAATACCATTTTCCATACTTTTTTACTTCCCTTGATGAGCAAATTACTGCAGTTATCATAAATACCTTTGGAACCAAGAAGTTAAAAAATACCTAAGGAAGACTGGAAGTCTGGCAATTTCCTTCTTTCATCACTTCAAAATCACAAAAACCAGAAAAATCTCTGAAAATATTTTGTGGTGTTAGAAGTTGAATGTTTTACGTCAGTCAAACCCTTTGAGTTCAACTAGTAAGTCAAATCAGGCCAAATATCAATTATATCAACTCTACCATACTCAAGAAATTCACAGACTTACATGAGGTAGCTGGTCCTGTGTAACCTTCAATCTAAAAATAGAAAAAGTTTCATATTAGACTTTCTGATTGAAATTTCATAACAACAGTCTCTACTGCAACTGCCTTTAGGAAAGGAACAAGTACTTTTATTTATGCCAACATAATTAAACTGAATTTAAGTAAATTAACCAAATGCCTCTCAAACAGATAAAGAATTCTTTAAATATAAATGAAATTTGAGAGAAAATTTGCTTACATTTGAGAAACTTTAAGTTGCAAAAATTAAAAATTATTGAAGTTAAAGTAATAAAATTTCTGAACCACTGAGTTCAGACTGAACAATTTTGAATTTAAAACATCTAAAACTTTGAAAATATAAAACTTCGGTTTTTTTCTAGATGAATTTCAATACTACTGTTCTCTTCCCTGGATTTTTCAGGGCAGCCTTATTTCAACTCACTACACTTCCTAGAAACATGAAGAAATTTAACAAGCTTTGCCAGCAGTGCTTTTAAAATTTGTGTTTAAAAAGTATGTTTACTCTGTTAAACATAAATGCACTGATAAAAGGCACATTAACAGATACTTTACATTTACTTCCAATTACCTGATACATTTTTAATCCTTCACTCTTCTCTAGCTCTCCTGCTATCCGTTTGAGAAACGAGACTTTGCATTTTTTTATATCTGTTGGTCTTCTCCTCATTTTATCTGGAAATTCTTTAGACTGTAAACAAGACCAGTTCGAAAAGGTTAATGTCAAAATTTATCACAATATTAAAAAAATTACACATTTCACCTTCTGGATAAGTTTCCCAAAGACTGGTAAATATTAATCTGAATATTATGAGCTAATTTCTTCTCTGCAACATATCTAACCAAATTTAAAGAATTACTAAAGTAGTCTTCCAAATAAAAAATGGATACCATGCAAAGCCTGCTACCAAAAGGGAACACCCTCTGTACCAAATCCAGCAATGCTATGGACATGCTGGGGAATAAAAAAAAAAATCACATTGTTTTTGGAACCTGATCCTGAAAGCAATCTGAACACTTAGGAACAGACTTGTTCTGACCCAGGGAGAGTCAACTATATAAGTATTGGCAATTTATCATATAGAGGTTTAAACTTCAAACAATCTAATTATTTAGAAAACAAAACAAAAAAAAGGGAGCATCATAAAGAAATTTTGATCAAAATGCATCAAAATTACTCACAATGTATTCTCTTCTGTGTTTATATCCACTAAGATGTTCTATCATAGGTGCCACCTCTGTATTACACCCACACAGCCTGCACTCGTAACGTGGCTCTCTCCTTCCTTCAAATCTGATTTCAACCACATGTTCTAAACCTGTAAAAGCAAGAGTTACAAATATCTCTATTTTACTATAGACTACTGAAACAAATGTATTCTTTGCAATGCTGCTCATTAAATTCAAAATTAATCTATGAAATTATTCCATTTTCAGAATTTGATACTCCTTCAGGATCACTTCAACACTTCTTTGGACTTACTACTCATGTCAGCTAAATTTATCTCTTTACAATGTCTCAGTCTGAAAGTAAATACACTACCTATGGCAGATTTCCAAGCCCACCAAAAATATTTCATGCACCTTTACTCCTGTCTGGGATATTTTTTCAAGAAACTAAGAAAGAGAATAGGAAATGCCCTACAAATGTCTAGATTTAAAAACTGCACTTAAAACACTTAGTCAAACATAATTTGGACAGTATCTGAGTAAAAGCAGATGTAGGAAAGACATTAATCACTTAAAAAAACTGAATCTTTCATAATCTGAAAATGTTCCATAAACTTAAGAATTACAAGAATGAAAATGGGATTTTTCTTCATTTTTCCTAGAAATTACTGAGACAATCCCTTAAAAGTATTCAGAAATCTTTAAGTTTGAGGCTTCTTGTCTAGCATGAAAAAGTCTTATTCTGAAAAGCTTTAACACAGTAAATTTAAAAGCAGTTTAAAACAAATAGGAAAATCCTGCAGCTGTTCCCTTAAGTCATAATTTCCAGTACTCTGTATTTGTGATGGGTTGATCCCAGCCAGCAGCCAAGAACCACACAGCTGCTTGCTCACTCACATCCCACACCTCTCAGCAGGGTGGGGAAAACACAGGAAGAACAAAAGCAACAAAACTCATGGACTTAAAGACAGTTTAATAAGTTAAGGAAAGAGGTTAGGTAAAAAAACCAAAACCAACCAACATACAAAACCCCATCACTTACTTCCCCACAAGCAGACCAATACCAACCCGCAGTCTCTGAGCAGCCACCTTGGAAGTTAAACCCTGGCTTCAGCCCTTTTTTCTTTCTTTGCCTCACACTGTGATTACTGAGCATAACATTATGCACTACAGAATATCCTTTGTGCCAGGGTCAACTGCCCTGGATGTGCCACCTCCCAGTCTCCTGCCCACACCCAGCTTGTTCAAGGGGTGAGGACGCAGAGTAACGAAACAGTCTTGATGCAGATGTACTGCTCAGCAACAAGAAAAAACCACTAGGGTGTCATCAAAACTGTTTCATTCACAAATCCAAACCACACGTCTGCTATGAAGAAATTCAGCTTCATCTCAGACCTGCTACAGTATCATACTGCTAAATCTTAACTCTGAAAATAACCTGTCACCAAATGAACTGAAAGTGTTCCTGCAACCAAAGTGTTCACTATTACAAATGCTTATAGTAAAGTATTAATATTAAAAAACCTAGCAATTTAATATGTGGAGTAACTACAAGACAATGAACTAAATAGAGAAATTTTCTGCTAATACTAGGAATTTTGCTACTTGAGCCTTCATCAGAGAACCTATTTCTCTAGGCCAGCATGACATACTTGAAACACTAAGGCCACTGACAAGGAAGCTGGCTTCTTTCCCAGGGGTTGCCTAACGTAACAGTTAGAAAGAAAGCACTAAAATTTATCTCACTACTTCTAGTATAGCCAAGGACAGTGAGGAATATCTCACTAAGCAGAAACACCTATATATCCCACCAAACAGAAAGCCACAAAGTCGTGTTGTCCATGGCTGATGACAAGTCACCAGTGGCATGACGTCCAGTTTGAAGGCCAGAAGGCAGCAGGGCACCCCAGGGGTCAGAATGGGGTCCAGTCCTGTTCAAAACCTTCACGAATGATCTGGGTGATGGGGCAGAGGGTACCCCCAGCAAGACTGCTGACAACACACAAAAGGGAGGGATGCACCAGAGGGTTGTGCTGCCATCCAGAGGGACCCTGAGTAACTGGAGCTGGGCTGACAGAAAGCTCAGGCAGATCAACAAGGGGAAGTGCCAAGCCCTGCATCCAGAGAAGAACAAGCCAGGCACAGGGCATGCTTGAGGCTGTCTAGCCAGAAAGCACACTGGCAGGAAAAGACCTAGTGGACACCAAGCTGAAGATGAGGCAGCAATGGCTGGTGGTATCCTGGGCTGCACAAGGAGGAGTGCTGACAGCAGGCTCCACTCAGCACCAGTAGGGCCGTTCCTGGAGTGCTGTGTCAAGTCCTTGGACTGCCAAGTACAAGAGACATGGGCATATGAAGGACCATGAAAATGACAATGGTACTAAAGCAGCTCTATGAGGAAAAGCTGAGAAAACTGGAGCTGTTCAGCCTGAAGAGGAGAAGGCTCAGCGGGGGTCTCATCACTGTGTACAAGTATTTGAGGTGAGGGTGCAAAGAGGGACCTGCTTTCAGTGGTGCCTAGTGCTGGGACAAGAGGCAATGGCACAACTGAAACAGGAGACACTGTCTGAATACCAAGAAACACAACTCCGACTGTGAGGGTGACTGAGCACTGGAACAGATTTCCCTGAGAGATTGTAGTTTTTTACCTTTGAGATACTCAAAAGCCATCTAGACATGGTCCCAGAAAACCTCCTCTGGGACTTAAGCAGGGGTTAAGATCAGCCTAGGCCCCGTCCAACCTCAACCATTCCATGATCTGGAAAAAGCTTCTTCACTTAGACGGCTACTTCAGGAATTAACAGTTAAGGAGGCCTTTACAATACCCAGTGCAACAAACTAAAATTTATATTGTATGGGAGAGGAAAGCTATTAAATACATTTACAGAAAATGAAACAGTAACTAAAATTCCACCTTTTATTTCCAAAGAAAGCCATTTGGTAACAAATTCAAAGGCATACAATTTATAAAACAAAAAAACATACCAATTAGAGGTTCTTCTCTTCTGGGATCATCCATAAAATCCTTCAGACAGGTTACGTACCCTGTGAATGATCTCCTCACTGAAGTAAAAAATACACACATAAAGAGACATTACACATTACATAGTTTACACATAATGTCTATGATCTTAAAGGATATTCTAATGGGAGACTTTAATGGTGACAAAATTCATTTGCACTCTAAAATGCACAAGGAAAACAGACAAGACATCAGTCCCGCAAAGAAAAAGTCCAACACCTTGCCTTCCTTAACAATTTTATACACAAGAATTTAATGTCTTCAAGAACCAAATAAGCAAAACAAGACTTCTAACACAATTCAGTTTACTGAGGAAAGATACCAAGTTCACATTCACAGCAGGTGACTGTGAACTGACTATGTCAGTTCTCATGAAAAAAAGAAAAGCCACCAACCTCCTCCTCCCCTTAAAACCCTAATACTCATACAGCCTTCTGAGACTGCTTGTTAGGAGTCTGAAGCTCAAGAATTATACTCCCTTATGGCTAACAAAGAACACAATCTTCACTAATACAGAAAATACCTTTTGAGCTCTGGGCAGCCCAAAGGCTGCACACACACAGTCAGTATGTTCCTGTGTCTGAACTAGCAGTGTTTCAATCATGGCTCCATCTTGCTCCTCACTCAGTTTTAATAGCCTGGTTTTTGCTCTGCCTAAAACACTTCTCAGCCTTTCCTCCTCAGCTTAGAATACCAGCAGAGCTCAGCTAAATATGCCTGCAAAACAATCTCAGAGGCATTAAGTGTATTCAAATGTTGGACATTATAAAAAACCATGAAGTGTTAAAATACATATTTTTAATCCACAAAAAAAAGTTCAGAACTAGAACTCATGTACTCATCTACCTAATTACATATAACTGAGCAATTACATAACTGGAGTTACAAAAGAGTAATTAACACTCCTAGTTCATTCAAATTGGAGCAAATAAGTAGAACTGTTACTGTATTTTCCCACTACAATGTCAGGTTACGGCTAAAAAAAACCCCAACTTCACAAGAAGAGGGAATTCCATATTCATTCTTAAGTATTCATTCCATTAGAAATTCCATTAGAAATATGCCTGTGCTGCCATCAAGTCAAACTGCAGAACTGCACACTAAGTTTTTAGATGAAACCATTTAGACGAAAAACCTCTTGCAATTTAACAGTGCTACAAAATACCTCCTGGGACACCTCCTGCCACAGCAACAATGTGGCCCATTCCCACCAAAAGTTCACAGTCTTCTTAAAATCTTTCTAAGTTTTGGTTGGGGGTTTTTGCCGCCTGAGGTGACATGCACCAGTAGCACGTGACAGTCAACATGTAAGAAGTTGGTGCCACATAATCCATCTCCACAGACAGACTTTTATCAACACTTAAATTCATGCATTTGTGTGCCTGTGCAGCAGTTCAGCGTGAGCTGGTTATTCCCAAGCTGACAGACAAAGGCACATGATCTTTCAGACTTAATATGGAAAGATGCAAGCAGAAAAAAGTTATAGGTTCTCATCAAGGTAACAGCCATTTTCTTCTTGTTTCCTATACAACTACTCTTGTTGTAGTATCATCTTAATAGCAAACAACCCATGCTGTTCTTGGTTTATATGCTTTTGGTTTGTCATACTTTCACTGCACACGAGCATGCTGCAATTTTATTAATGGAAAACTTCACCAATTAAAAAAATACTAGCTAGATTCACTACAATATTGTTAGACAATCATGAACACTGAAACTATGTCTCAAGTCTGAAAGTCTTGCCGTAAAAATACTTGTAACTTCGTATTCTCCAAAGATCTTTTTTACATAAATTAACCAGTGCTCAAAAGCAATGGTTCAAACATCTGGCAGCTTGCATTGCTTCTTTCTAGACCATAATCAAAACACCTGCTTTAGTCACCATTGAAATAAAACGACTGATTTCAAAGTTGCATCTGAAAAAGGCATCATTTGTATTCAGCTACCTCGTCTGAGCACTCGATACTTCAGCGGAACTCGGATTAGAGCTGAAGAACCTAGGATAAGAGTTTGACAGTCAGATTACTTCTTCTCATTTGCTTTTATTAAGAACTTATTAGATCATTGAAGTATGTTACAGAATTGAACAGTTATCTTCATTTTGCAATTTAATATAGGATAATTATTCCATCTTGACAGTTTTCTTTTTTAACTTCATTGCTCTAAGTCTCCCATTCCACTCCCCCTCCCCACCAACACAAAAAGTCAAACACACAAATGTCACAGAAACCCAGAATATTCAATTGTTATTTAACTGGTTTTCATATTGCATACTTATTTTAAGTATCACACACTGCAATCAATCAATGTTCCAGGTACCCAACAAAAGCTTCTGGTCTAAACATTCAGAGCCTAAGCATAGTCCCAGACACAGTTAATAAAGTCATTAAACTACATCTTCTTTTACACAGGGGTCTGTATCTGTTCCTAATCACTCAGAACTTTAAAGTGAATGTTAAGGTGTGTACTTACACTCCTACTAGAATTTCTCCCTTGCCCCTCTCTCCCTCAAATACATAGACACACACAAACCACCTTGCTTTAATGATGTTGTCAATATTTTTTAAGTCACAGCATTCAAGACTAAAATAAGGTGATATATTAATATTTATTTGATGGAAAAAGTAAAAGTTAGATTACTAATTATTTGCACACATAATTCCTAATTTTGAAGTAAGAAAGTTTTCTACAGTCTTGGCAAACACAACATATTGCATACATATTTTTTTCCTCTTTTTCCATAAGACAGGGAGTTAAGAGATAGGTATCAAAACTGTAAATCAAATCAAATCAAGGTTACAAACATTTTGCAAACAACTCTGCAATATTAACATAAGGAAGGGGTATGGGAGAACATATCTCCCTTGATTCCTTAAAATAAATTATGTATCTTTTTCAGCTTCAAGGTATCTGGTAGCAAGATGTCCAGGCATTCTGCAAGTACAACAATTACCTAATGTCAGAATTTTCAATTAGTGTCTGAAGCTCAATTTAAGATTCCAGGTCCAGCATGTGCAGACAACATGGCCAAATGCTATATGACACAAATAGGTATATGTGAAAAAGTGCTTTATTTAGTTTACTTCTAGGGACAAACTGAATTTACAGAGAATTGCACCAGAAGCAGTTCACAGGACATTCTACCTTAACATGGTTAGAGTTTACAAATATGGTCGAGCTAAAAATCAAGCTGTAGCTGCTGCTATCACCAAAGGTAGCATATTGGAGGATTGAAATTTTTTTTATTAAAAAAAAAAAAGAAAAAGCTTCAAGTAAAGATAACTGCTGCCCACAGAAGTTTAACAAAGCAGTTTTGATCTCGAAGACTCTCCCATTCAGCAACAGCAGGTTTCCAGGCTAACACTTAATTCACACTTAGTAGCCACATGGCTTTGTAATGTTAACAATAATATATTTCTTAAGCATCTCAAAACCAAACCAAACCAATATTTTCTCTAAAGCATACAGACTGATCAATGAGCTGAAAATCAGCTGGTTTGCCAGGCTCAAAGGGAAACAATCAACACAGCAGCCTCCTGGTGCTCAGTAAATTTCCTCATTTTCCAAAGAGGAAATTCCAGGGCCCACAGGGATGCATCCCTAACCAGGTTATTGATGCTGGCATTCATAAAATACCCTCAGAAAATTCACAGGCAAGAGTAATGTAGGGGATACAACTGATGCCTCAGATGCCTCAGCTGAGCAGGACCCTGGGAACACTGAGATACTGCACAGGCAGCTCACTGCAGAATATCTTATCCCCCATGTTCTGGGACTTGTAAGGATGACTACTATCATCCTTGTTCAGTTCAAGGGGTATGGAGAGAAAGCAGAGGGGGCCCAGCAAAATGGCTGCCACAACAAACAACCCAGGGCAAATAATTTATGAGAACAGGTTTGGGAGCTGGACTTCTTTAGACTGGTGGAGACTTGGATATAATAGCATGGATACCTGAACAGTAGCTACAAAATGTCCAGCCCTGTGGGAATGTGACAAAAGCATTAAAAAGTAGCAGCCAGAGACAGTTGCTTCAAGTGCAAAGACTAGATATTAGGATAAAATTCCTCTTTGAACAGAGGAACAACTACAGACTGATTAAACACAGGTAAACAGACTACTCTGCCTGTGAAGATGTTCAAGGATTCAGCAAGCAAGTGATGATCCAGCACTGGCTGCAGTCCCGCTTCAATCAGGAAGTTAGGGAAACACCCGATCAGTCTCAAGAACTGTCTTCCACCTAATCATTTTATTTAGTAAGAACTATTTTCCAAATACTTGCTATGTATATGAACAAACAAACAAAAAAACCCCAATGAAACTCCCCAGAAAACCATTTCCTTTCAATATTCAATTACAGAGTGCTGAACATATAAAAGGTGGAGAACAAAAAAAAAAATCTGTATATGTATTTGTAATGCACACACATTCCCAATGACTGCCAGAAATGTAACAGCCATGTTTCAAAACAAATGGGCAGTTTCAGACATTGTCAATTCAGCTACTCAGCAGCAACAAGGATGGAGCTCAGCACCAGAGATTCCTTTTGAGTATAAAAGGGAAGTGCACAAAGACGCCAGATTCCACCATGTCAAGGAACTCCCCAAGAGAGAAGTAGTAAAGGTACTGAAATAGTGTTCCATCTCATACTTCTGTTATTATGGCTTCTGAAACATTTTCTCTTCTAGTCTGTAAGTCAGAATAGAATTTCCAGGCTTTTCCTTTGAAGATTTAGCAGTAGCTATAAACCCAGAAAACACATTCTTATCCATGTTTAACAGACCCTGAGCATGGAGGGACATGTTAAAACATATCAATTTTCTTAAAACATTAAGCTGAAATGCTGATCAGGATCCTGGTAAGGTTATCACTGGTGAACACAAGGCAGAATCCACAACATTTGTGTCTTCACTAGAGGAAGAACTTCTCATCAGTGCTGTTTAATAGCTGCAGCTTATCTTCAGACTGGATTCCTCTCCTTGACTCCATGTTTTACAGAAAAACCATAATGAAGCTTTCTTTACTCATGGTGCTATTTACAGGTTTTAAGTTGAAGGATATAGATGCAGATGAGTAGACCCAGCAGGTAAGAACACCCTTACTACACTTCTCTACTACACTTCTCATTTTTGTTGCTGTAAGAGCAGGACAAGCTACCTCTGCATCATACTGTAATGCAAGAAAAATTCCACAGGCTGTAAAAAAAGAAATTCATTAATCCACACATCTGTGCCACATTCATTTCACCAATAAAGCTAAGCAGCCCACAAAGGGCTTTAACAGGGCTCATACTCTGTATTATGCCTCTTGCCTGAGCTAACAGTAGTAAACCACTGCATTTTGCTTCTGCCCAGTAAATGTTTGCCTATGTGTATACTGACATGTATATTGCCATCATTTAATGCCTGTCACTCAAAACAAAAAGCTTTCAAAACTTTTCTATTTTGGCCAATAGACGCCAAGAAAAAAAAAGTAATGTTCATTCCCCTCCACTCCTTATCCCTGAACACATGGGTAACTGCCTTAAAAAAGAGCTGAAAGGAGTATTCCATCTGTCCAATTATATCACTGCAAAAAGGAATCACATGACTGAAATTTATGTACTCAGGTGTGCTTTGACTTAACACTCAAAGTCTCAGAACTTCAGCATCTTCTATTTCCACATCTTCCATTATGTTGCTCTCCTCTGAACTGCTGAGGAGAGGGAAAAAAACAAACCCAACCCAAAACAACCCAAGATATCCAATTCTGCCACTACCACAAAAGCAGCTTGTGGATAGTTTTGCCATATGGAAACTCACATAGTAATGTGATGAAGAAAGATGCCTTTCTTACAGGAAGTGGAACTCCTCCAAAAGCAGATGCATTTCCTCAGTTAATTGACTTCAAAGCCAACATGATTGCACAGTCACACAGGTTACATACACTCACCATTTCTGGATTATCAAGTAACTTTTGATGGGTTCAGAAAGGATACATGGCATATCCCACTTGGAAACACTCAGAATCCAAATACTTTGTCTTTTAAAATTTTGGTTTACAAAATGGAAGGTGTCTGGTTTACAAGGGAGGTGTTCTCCCTACTGACAAAAGAACTTTTTTTTAATCCTGCAGCAAGGATGAAAATGCAGATATTGGTGTAAAACATTCTAAATATGTCAAGCCTCATCCTCTGAAGTACCTGTTCCTTTTTAGGCAATGTACATTTCAGATACTTGTCAGGTATTGTTCCGAATTATTTCCAAGAAAACTCATCCTTCACTTCCACAACATTTTTTTCCTGTTCTTTGAACTCCAGCTCTGTGAACATGCTGTCACATTTCAATCTCACTGGAACATTTAATAGCATGAACAAAAGAACAAGACTGCAGATCCAGCAACAATAACAAAAGCATCTCATCAATCTATATACTGAAATAAAATTAGATTCATACTTTACATAGTACATCTAATTTAAGAATAGCCATACTTTCCATGCTCATTCACAAAACTTTACTACTGAATTTAATAATTTTTGTTCATGCTTACTTCATAGGTCTATAAACAGTACAAAAAATCAGCTATTTAAAATGAAAAAGTAAAGGCTAGACACATTCATAACTTATTCTTTTGCATCAGTGACAGAGCACAATGAATTTACTGGATCTGCTGGACCTTGAAAGAGAATTATTTGTATCATTGGTAATATGTCCATGGAAGAGTTCAAGAAGTTCTACATACATATTGACTATATAATTCTGCATTGCAGTTCCCAACACCTCTGAAAAGCCACTTAAGAAAAAAGATTTTCTACTAGTAAAAAAACCCAAAGCAGCACAGCTGAAACATACAAATAAATTTCATCAGGTCAAATTTCAGCCTCTTTGGACAAATAAATCCTACCAGTAGCTTCCAAATTGATCTTCCACATCTTGATCTTCAGTGAAGCAGAATGTAATTGATAGAGTGAAATAAAGGAGACACCAATAGTATTAACAATAATTTTCTGTTAGAAGTAAGTTTCTGATCACTTGAAAATGATTGCTGAGGAAGAGAACTTTCTGGATAAAATCACATCCTGCAATGCTTCTGACGTGGCACCCTATGATGCTGGGACTCCTCCAGAAGTTACAGCTAACTTGCTTACCAAAGCTTCTAGATTCTTCACTTTCATAATCACATATTTTAACTTCTTGTTCTGCAGGATACGTTCCAGTTGAAAGATTCCAAACCATGACATTTCCAAAGATACAGTATTTGTAGCATGCACACATTCTTAACCCGTGGAATAATTCTTAATTCTCCATGGAACACTGAGACTGTAGTTCATATAGTACTGTCTTCTAAAGCCATAGGTCTTTGCAACAGGCTCCTGGCACTGCATCACTCTTTTCAGAGTCTTGCTGCCACAACTTCTGTCCTCTTATTCAAGTCACACTTTCTGCCACATGCATCCCATACATTATTCCTCCAAAATGAGATTTTATCATCTTCTATGATCTCTTCACTTAATGAGTATTACTTTTAACGATCATTTCTGACACTCAATTCAAAGAAATCTGTAGAAAGCATCTTCCACTAAAAGCCCTTGGCCAGAGCCACACAAATCTGTTCTTGTTGCCGAGGTGTAAATAGAATTTTGTAGTGCTTGAATCCATTGGACTTTTAGAAGACTTGAAAGTTTTCACAGCTCTTCAAATTCTGTCAGAGAGCTTCACTACCATGTAGCAGTCATGGCTGCTGAGGCAAAATCTCGTAACTGCTCTCACACTTGAATGACACGTCTTGCACTAATTCCCTTATCAGCACAAAACCCTGAGAGCAGCTAATGAAGCCCAGTCTCTTAGACAACAGCCTCTGACCAGTGTTTTCCCAGATCTTTCTTGTGTGTTGATTCTTCAGGGTCCAGTAAGCGGTGAGCTCAGCCTGCAGCACTTCCCTCAGTACAGGACTGACACTGTCACTCTTCCCTGTGCAGATGTGTATTTTCAGGCACCTTTGATCAACTTGGTTCACAGAGGCTGAGAGGTTCAAAAGACACTGGGGAACGGATGATAGAGGTGGAATGTAAGCCTTGTT
Source organism: Phylloscopus whistleri (assembly GCA_017589585.1). Lineage (NCBI taxonomy): Eukaryota > Metazoa > Chordata > Aves > Passeriformes > Phylloscopidae > Phylloscopus > Phylloscopus whistleri. The sequence continues at coordinate 382,323 of JADMLD010001549.1, forward strand.
TCTTGGGAGAACAGGCTAAGAAGATAAAGTAGAAGCGAAAGGCTCATTTATTGTGTGACTGACTCTATAACCATTTTGTTTTTTAATAATCTCATTGATTTTTATCATTATTCCCACACCTGCTTATGCCTCTGCTTCCTCTGTGTCAGCATAAGTAGCCTTACAACAAGATTTTCTTTTCCACTGTGAGCCAGGTATACACCACATTTTTGACCTTTCACCACAACTCTTACTTTCATTGACCTATGACAGTCTGGATTCACATTCTCAGTTTCTGGGGGAAAAGACACCCCAACAACTGAATTTACCTTGAATACATCTTTGCTCCTCTAAGTCCACTACAATAAAGAGAGGCAGAACATCCCTGTGATGCAGCCAAGCAGGTTCAGCACTGGTAGAGCTGCATCTGAAACAGTGCTGGGTTAGTTAGCCTGCTGATTTAGCTTCTTAGCATTCTGCCTGAAGCTCAGCAGTGAGTGCATCAAGCTGACAGACAAGTGGGAGACAGCTTAGCCTGGGAAGGTGAGAAACTAAAACACTGACTATACATCCCTCCACTAGACAGATATATAAATATTTATATGTGGAAAGGCATAAGTAAGGTTTCATACTCTAAAACAGTTCTTTGCTCAGCAGTTCACTAGACAGAAATCTCCAAAGAATTTTCAGCATATTAAGAGAAACACAGTTACAGACATAAATCGGCAGATGCAAATACCTGAACTGTTAGAAAAGCAACAAAACAGCAAATCCCCAAGCAATATCTACCCTAGGAGGCCGGAAGAAAAAAGCATACTTACACTGAGTCCTGCGTCTCAGGGCTTGCTCTCGCTTTAATTATGAAGATGCAAGTCATCCCAAAATAAAATAAGAAAAAGAAATTAATGTGCTGCATCATTCGAAGGAAAAACCCAGCACTTCCGGAAAAGCCTTTGCAGAGGAATTGCGTTACAGGCCAAAGCTTCCACTGTCAAATAGGAAAAATCAAAGCCTTTATGATTTTCTGCAAAAGCTGGAAGTACTGACAAAGCTGTACTTACGGTTAACACAAGGTTACTTTCAAGAAAGCTCTGTTATTTAATGAAGTTTTAAGAGATGATTATGGCTTGAAACACAACATCGGAAGGATGCCAGGAAAACCTAAAGTATGATTACAGCCCCTAAGTGTAACTACAGAAGGTGTAGTTTTTGTTCCAAGAACAAAAAAATAAGAAAAAAAAAATCTCACCCCAAAAGGAAAAACTAACTAAAAGCAGCTTCCCCACCATTTGGAGTGGATTTGGTTAAACCTTAAGGCTAGCCAAATCTCAGGAAAGACCATTCATATCATGAAGAACAGGAAAAGTGTCTTTCACTGGCTGAATCCAGAACAGATAATTGCTTTTTGGCAGAATCTAAAGAAAAGAGAAACTTAAATTTCCATTTCATAGCTAAAGCAATCCTGACTCATTTAGAGAATTTTCTGGTAAGTAAACATAAACTTGTCATTTACACAAGAATGGAACAGTAAGTGTGATCATTCTACCACTACAGCAGCTGTCCATCCAGAGCAGTCCATGGAGTTAAGTGCTGTATTTTCAATATTCAGTGGCATGGAAGAGATGCTGGACATGGGTGTGACAGTTCAATAGGAAGCAAGACTGATACAACAGTTAATTGTCTGAGAAGCCAAGTAGCTGTACTTTCATGGCAGCTATAAGATAAGGAAGTTACCCAAGTCCTGGTATTGCTACAGGCAGTGGATGGTTTTGTATAAACTCAGCAGGATTTCAAAAGCTTAGAAATACAGACACGGTGTTCCTTGCAGTTATGCTGTTCCAAGTGCTTTTGTTACTCATTCTCCAGTTTTACAACAAACAGCTGCTAATACCATGTTTTTCAGACAAGTGCAGAAAACATTAGCAACTGTGAGCTGTTGCTCAAAGAGAATTTCCTCCTGACTATTTTCAGACAATCAACTTTGATTGCAGCTGGGTTACTGCTTTTGTTAATATTAGAAATGCAGTTTCACAACTGAAGCTAAAGGGTCCATTTTACTTGTCATCCCTGCTACTAGATCAGGAATGAAGATTCTCACACATTAGGTAAAAAACTTACTCTCTGTTCTGGTTCAGGGATTGCAACACCTGTTTTTGAGCTAAGACTATGAAAAGTTAGAGTAACTTTTGGCAAAGTGTCTAACTTTGAGAAGCCAAAACTCAAAAACTACTGGTTTTAAGGGCTCAAACCATCCCTGCACATCATAATCTGTACGAGCTACTGCATAAAGTAGTTGTCCACACAATTCAAGTTCACAGGTTACCTAACAGAACAGTTTCAAGTGCATAGTTAAGCATTACATTAACATAATTTAGTTCTTCTAAAACATATACAATCTTGAAATATATCAGTTAGATATAAGGATATCCACGGAAATCCTACTTTTTTAAATTCTTTAAGTTCATAATAAGCAAACCAAGTTTTGGGCTTTTGTTTGTCTTCTGTTTGGTCTTCCCCTCAAAAGGAAAGCTCCACAATTAAAGTTTCTCTGGATCATGAAGATATGCTGCAGAATACAACAGCTTGCTTTTTGAGACCAAATATAAACAATCCAACAGCAAGGTAATTTCTCCTGTAACTAGCTATGTTAGCACTCCAAGTATGAACACAAATATGTCTGACTGAAATGTTTAAACAGCAGTGGTTGACTTTACTGCCACAAAAAGGACAGAAAAGTTGCCTTCACATCATGTATTTCAACCACAGGTTCAGATGCACAACAATCAGGGGTAAGAGGTAGAAGAAACGAGAACACTGAAATGGTGAAGACAAAGACTAACAGCTCTCTTTGAATATTCCTTGTTTCTAATGAGCCTGTAGAGTCTTGAATACAGATTTTTCTCCTTTTGGGACATGGCAGGCATTTCTACCTATCTAACTCCAGATTTGAAGGGAGGGCAAGGAAACTTCAATCTTTGAATAGAACCAGAACAATCTCCATCTGTGTTCCAAACACAGTTCACAAAATAGGCAACGCTCTTCTGATGCCATACCTGCAAAGGGCTGATCAAAACACATGGAAAAAAGATGTTCCACTCTAGGATTTCCTTTCTAGCAAACAGAGTATCAAACTAATGCATATTTACAAAAACAGTACAAATTACATCATATACCACCATATCCCACGTATATACACAGCAGGTGTATTTTATTTGGGGACCATTGTCCTAAAAAAGCTAGATTTTTCCTCAGCTGTGGGAAAAAAACAAAAAGGCTAAACAAACCCATAATTCACGCATTATATCCCCCACTACTCTCACAGCCTTTGTTAAATTAAAAGGATTAGGAAACTTACATAAATGTTGTTTTCTAAGCATTTTAACATAATGGCTAAAACTAAAATTCAACTGTTTTTCAAACTACCCAATACCAGCCAACTTCAATTTTCAGAGACATGGATTATACACACATTTGTGAATATTTTGGCTAATTCACTTTCTACAACTCCCCATCCCATTAATATCTGTTCTGCAATGAAGCCACAAAACCCCATCATTATGCAACTACACAGACGTCACACAGCACTCAATGCACAAGCCTTGGACTGTGATCATCCCAGCCACACAATCTTCTGGCCATCAGCAGCTCTTTGGCAAGGAACCAGCCTTATGAACTAACAGCACTAGAAGAAATTAGAGATAAAACAAAGGTATGCAGAAACAACCTAGATAAACATCTTATGTGCCTGTTCAAAATCCAGAACAACCAAACTACCCAGGTGGCAAAAAAGAAAAAAAAGAGACAAAATAGCCATGTACACTGAAAGTCCACTGAAGTATTCCTACTAATCTGTCAGACAACCATGTTTTACTACTGCTGCTATTCAAAATAACACATTTTACTTTGAATAGCTATAGGAAACGCAGGCCAATGAAATGAGAATCATTTCATATATGTAGCATGTGTTTACATTTGTTTCTTGAAGTTTTCTTAATGACTGTCTTCCTGATGAAGGGCTTTTTCTTCCATTTTTGAAACACCTTCTCGTGGCAGACAAGCACAGAGTATCTTTAACAATGCCATTTTAAAAACAAATGGGCAATTGACAGAAAAAAGGCAATCTGATTGAAGCCATAAAAAATGGTTAATGGTTTGGTCAGGCTAGTACTGTGCTTTAGGAAAAGAACTACTGCTTTCTTTTCATTTTGTTATGTTGTCAGGACATCCTTTGGTATTATTTTGAACAATAGGGAATAAACTAAGAGCTATTCACTATCTACACCTACCCTGCATTAAAAAGAAACACAGGCTCAGGACTTCTATAGTCATTCCAAACCTAGTGGTACAAAACCCTGAAATCATCTTTTTCCAGCAAAGCACACAACAGATTTCATAATTTAAAGAAAGAAATAGGTGATAACTGAGAAGAATGATGGGAGCTTGGAGTTATTCCTACAGCAATGCAGCTGTGTGACTGACCACGACTCCACACAGCAGATTTCACATTACCAAAAATCCAGTTTTCAACATGCCCTACTCTTGCTCGCTATCATCTAAAGACTTCAATGACACAAGAAGCTTTGACAGATTTAGCTCAGCCTACATGCAACCGTGAAACAGAAGAAAACTATAAGCACATTTTCTAAGAAATTAAATGCTGGATTTCCTACTCTTCAAGGGAAAACCAGCAATAATTAGATTGCTAAGAAAGTTAGCTAAAAAAAAGAAAAACAACAAAAACAAGCCACAAAAGCAAAGGAATTCTTTGCATCAGCAGGAACATTTGGCAGGACATGAAAAATACAACTGGACACTTCTACTCAACGGGGAACAAGAATACACTATCCTGTGAGGAATAAAAAGGGGCTTCAGAAAGTAGAGCCACTGACTCAAATAAGAATCAATGCTATTAAAGTGATCAGCAAACAGGTAACAGAATACTATTAACCTGTCTCAATAGCAAAGAGGTGGGAAGATGCCCCTCATTTCCAAAAAAAAAAAAAAAAAAACAAAAAAATAAAAAAAAAAAAAGAAGGCACACTAACACTTGAGAAAGGCAGTTCTGCTGTTAGTCTCTGACGCTCCAGGAAGGATAAAATGTCATTAAGAAAACATCAGAACAGGCTCTCAGTGCCACAACAACACAATCTGATGGCAGCAAAGGAGTACTGACAACTGAGTTGTCTCACCTTTACAGACTGAGAATGTGGTGGAATTTTAAACAAAGACAATCATCAGCCAATCAACAGCCAAAGACTCAGTCACACAGCATTTGTAAAAGCCTCATCTCCAAATACACCCTCACAGAACGGTGCTTTATTATTTAATGCCTTTGCTTGTTCTGTGCTTAAACCAGGTTGCTGTTATTAAGATGCTTCAAACCAACACAAGTGTCAGACTTGATAGTTAAGTCCATGTAACTCCTTCAGGAAATCAGAACTGGTGTTACTATCAAAGTGAAGCTCATTTTATTCAAAGTACAGGTGAGTTATACAGACCTGCAAGACAGAACAGTACTTTTACCAACTGTATCTGAAAACAGAAAGTTGAATTCTTTCACCACCTGCGACTCCCGTGTAATTCAAACGCTAATTTCACAATTAGCACACATTTATCTTTAGGTGTAGCTGGTGATTCAAGTTACATGCTGCACAAAGCACAGTTGTGAGACTCCCACCTCATCTTTTTCTTGGAATACTTCAAGCAAATTACTGTTACAAATCTACCAGTAAGTTAGATAAGAACTTGAAGTCGTGTGAAATCAACTACTGAACTTGCAAGAGTCCCAGATTTGTAATTAAATCTGCGTATACATTTAATATGGAAAAAGTTTACCTTCCTATGCTTTGCACCACGATAGTGGGACTGAAGACTTACAGCACACGTACAGTAAATTTTACAAACCTGAAAGAGAAAAATTGAAAGCACATCTTCAGTTATGCTACGAATATTCTGCTGTTGGTGAATTATAAATATGAAATACATCCATTCCTACAGTGTAATCATGTAATTCTCAAGGTCTTCTTTGGCTCAAACAGTACAGTTTGCATCACTTTTAAGAGAGCAGCTTGCCACTGAAATGTCCAGAAACAGTATGCAAACCTGTTTGAACAATACTTATAGACATGTTTAAATAAATCAGGTGGTAAGTTTTTAAGAGCTTCCCCCTTCTCTGCTACCAGTACTTTCTGAATTCTTAGCTTTCTAAAGTTCTCCAAGCTGGAAAGCCAGCCAGCAAAAAGTGCAGTGCAATGACTAGAAAGGAACAGAGGCAAAATTACACCCTAGAATAACTGCAACTCCATTCATTGTTCCTTCACAGCTACGTTAAAGGCATCAGAAAAACAACGGAGGAAGACACATGCATTCCACTGGGATCCACAGACGCAGATACCACTGCAATGATTAACAGAATACAGATGTACAAATATTTCTTACTACCTTCAGCTTTATAAAAGCAACGACTAATGCATGCTAATATTGTGTTTCCTTTATATACTGTCGCAGAACTTGAATGAGCCAGAAAACATTGCATGATACACAAAAACTACAGGACTGACAAATTTAAGGCGCTCTGACCCGGAGCTGCAGCTTTTAGAGACAAACGAGCTTTTGCGGGCGCCTATCAGAGACTCAGCAGAGACGGGAAAGGCTGCAACTCAGAACCATTCACCACAGCCGTGGCTGCTCAAGAACAACCTGAATCCCAAGGCCAGCAGCTCTTGCAGGGACGGGCCAGGTTATTCCCCACACGACAGCCCCCACACGACAGCCCCCTCCACACGACAGCCCCCCCCCTCACGACAGCCCCCCCCCCTCACGACAGCCCCCCCCCTCACGACAGCCCCCCCCCTCACGACAGCCCCCTCGCTTCCCGGAGCGCCCCCCGCGCCTGGCTCAGCTCCCCACGGCCGGGAGCGCGGTCCCCGATCCCCGCACACCTTCCAGCGCCTGCCCGGGCTCAAAACACACCAAAGACACCCACTCACTTCGCAGTAAAAATTCATTTTCTTGGGCTCCGCTTTGCCATCCTCTGCCTTAACTTCCTCAGGCACGGCGCTCATCCTGCACGGCCGGGAAAAAAAAATAAAAAATAAAACCAACTCTTGTTCAGACAGCGCTTTACAGCGACCAGGCTGGAGCGGGGACCACGCCTCGGGCGGACGAGCTGAGTTATTATTTTGCTATTTAAGCGCTATTGTTTTATTCTGAGCATCAACCCACATCCTCCACCGCCGGCGCAGCCTCGGAGCATCCGGGAGCTCGCGCCCTCCTCGCCCCCCAGAGCGTTCGTCACTTCCGTCTCTGCCACAGCCACGCCCCCAGGCCGGCGGCCATTGGCGGGCAGCCCCTCGCCGAGGCCAATGGGAAGCCAGCGTCGCGCCGCGCGCCCGTCAGCAGGCCACGCCCCCGGCGTCAGGCCTCGCTCCCCGTGCCCGGCCCGGCCCCAGCTGGAGCGGGGGAGGAAAGCGGAGCGGGCGGGGCTGGGACCAGGCCAGGGTGGAGAGTGGGCTAGCTCAGGGGGAACCCGGGGAGGAGTTCAAGGAAAGGATGCTGTAACAAGTTCAGAGCTGGGTGGGTTCCTGGAGCTGTTTAGGATGGATACTGGGACCAGTTCATCCTGGGGGTGGGTAGTGGGACCAATCCAGAGCGAATACTGGGAGGGGCCAGGGCGGACAGATGCTGGGAACAAGTCCAGAGGAGGTACTGGAACCAGCTGAGGCCAGGGAATGCTGGGCCCACTCTGAGGGGATTGCTGGGCCCAGTACAGGGAAGGGGCAAGAAACACACGCAGTGGCAGCAGCAGCTTTAATTTAAATGCAAACATTTTATTTTAAAATGTCTCAGCTTTACGCTTCTGCCCGGTAATAAATGTAAAAGATAATTTAAGAAGTACGCTTGAAAGTTCCTTCTAAAAGCAGGCCGAGGAGACAGTACAAAACACAACAGAAAAGTGCGCCGGGTTTAAACAATATACCAGAACATCAAATCCACAGGTCACTGCCTGGCTTGAATCAGCCACAATATCTTTTACAGGTATATTATTGACAAACCGTGACACCTATGATACTCCTATGCACGAGGCAGCACAGCCAGTGGTGCTGCTTGGGTTACACATTGCCAAAGGTGATCCCACAGGATTCCCTGGGTTGGCTTTCCCGGGGCTGGAGCTGTACCTGCCTGCTGCTTCATCTCCCCAGATGGGCAGCGTTCATGCCTCAGTCACATGCCCCAGTGCAGGCATTGCCTGCATCATTTAGAACATTTTCGAGTAGTGCTGGGGTGGTTGCAGTGTTCTCTCCAGAAATGCACCCTCCCCAAAAAAGTTTTGGGTGATCATGAAGTGCCAGATAGGCCAAAACTGTTGGTAGAGCTCCGTGCACCTGTTTGTTAATCACAGTACCATAGAATGGTTTGGGTTGGGAGGGATTTTAAAGATTATCCAGTTCCAATCCCCCTGCCATGGGCAGGGACACCTTTCACTAGACCAGATTGCTAAGAGTTAGTCTTGTCCTCCACTGTGTTTCTTCAGGAGAAGCAGGAATGGCACTTTTAATACACTATTGTAAGTGGAGTGTGATGGCAGGTTATACCTCTTTGGTGATGATGTTATTGGTACCTGGACATTTCTGTAACAGTCTTTTACATGGAGTCACATTAAAATGGTTGATCATTATTTGTGGTTTTAATCTCAAAATCTAAAATGGACTAATTGAAAACACAATGCAGTGTACATGTCATGTAATGCTTCCATACCCTTCTTAATAAAAAAAAAATAAAAATTGCAAATTAAAAGTGCAATTGCACAGTGAAAGAATAAACTCGTAGAAAAAATAATGAGAGAAGCAAAAAAGGAGAAAATTAGTTCCTTGATGTTTTGAAAAAGAGACCATGTCTAAAGAAAAAAGGATTTGGCATTGCATACATACTTTGCAGCACTAAACTGTTGGTGGTAGCTGGGGGTTTCTTGGCAGTACAGACTCCTGAAGAGAGCCTGTTTCACCAGCAGAGTGACCTTTTTCCTGGTTTTGGAGGTACAGCTGTCATTAGTGAGTACCTCCAGCTTATTAAAGAGGGGAAAGGCTGCAATTAAGAACCATTCACCACACCCATGACTGCTCAAGAACAACCTGAATTGCACTTCTGCCTAACACTGTTCTTTTGGCAAAACTTTTGAAGTATGCCTAAAGTGGAAATAATGCTACAAACACAGAAAACAGAAAGGATGGAGACCAAAATGTACCATCCTATGCAATCCAAAAGGTGGAAAAGCTAGAGGAGGGAAAGGGAATTGCTTTAAGGAATAAAGTGTTCTTTGGTTTTCTTAAGGAGTTCAGAGGGGGGAGGGTGTGAGGAAGAACCCTTTCAGAAGAGGGAGGTTTGTTGTCCATGAGGGAATAATCTTAGCTATGATGAGAGTAGAAACAAAACTGAATACTGTTACTGAGAACTGAGATAACTTTTCCCTTTTTGAAGTTCTTTCTAGAAAGACAAAATTTAAAAAAGAAAAGAAAAAACCCTACAACAGTTGATGCTTGCCTCTCCTTATTTCACATTTTAAATCAACACAGGGAGGATACACATAGTCCAAAACCCTAAAAAAAAAAAAAAAAAAAACAGGTTCAGAAGGGAGAGCTCACACCCTCCTGTGAGCAAAATGAGGAGCTCTAGACCAGAACTTCACCTGATTTTTTTTAACATAGCCTTTTAATTGCTGAAATACAATTAATAAGACTAGGCAAGCAGCTGATGTTCTTTCTATTGCCTTCTGCCACATCTTTGTTTACCATAATTCCACCAGTACAAATGTGAAACTGGGGTTATCCCTGGAGCCCTGTTGCATCAAGGAAACCCTGAAAAACTTCAGACTGCATAGTTAGAGCATCAGCTGCACAATTACCAGCAGCAAGAGAGTTAATGCACACGTGGAGTTAACGAATTTGCCAGAGTTTGGAAAACTAGCCCCAGGAAAGGAGCAAGAGCATTTCATACCTCCTAGAATGATGTTTTCAGTCTGATTGAGAAATGCATCTTAGCATTGAAATGACTCAATCCTTTTCAAGAAATTATTTTTGACCTGAAAAGTTACAAAAGTCAGTTCTACAGAAAAAAAAAAAAAAAAAAAAAAAAAAAAAGGATGTGATTTCAGACCACAGAATTTTTAACAATGGATTGAAGAATTAATGGTGTAGTCACAGAATAATTACACCTTGATGCCCATATATCTTTTCTCTCCCCAAAATTTGTCTTAACATTTTCTTTTTTACTTTCCATCCAAACTTCCACTCAAAGAACATCTTTGCCTAAGCACAAGCAGGTGCTTGGATCTCCAGACTTTTGGATTGTTTTTTTTCAAAGTGCTTTGTGTGTTTAGAATATATTTCAGCCTGTCGCTGATGACTTTGTTCAGAGGCATTTCTGATAGCACGGTAGGGAAGTGTATTCATGGTGAGAAGAGCACACCAGATGTCACTGAAACGTGACAAAGATCTGTTTGTCAGGGTGGTGGTGCCTATGAACATAAGCTACCTGGTGCAGCCCTCATGTATGAGTCTCCTTCAGCTGGATAAAAGCCTTGTGGCTACAATCTGAGCGTGGCCACCTGCACAATCTCTTGCCCACTACATGTTACAGATACCTGTTTCAGCTGTGACACACAATTTCACATAGGACTTGGCAAGATTTAAAAGAAGAAACTGCAAGGAAAGTCTCCTGTTCTAGTGAGAAATTTTCTAGAGTTGAATTTTGGGTTAGGATTTTTGTCTCAGTATGAACAGAAAAGTATTTCATTTTGAATGTTTACACTCGGCAAGAGTAGAGAGAAAGAGAGGAAACGAGCAGATAGAGAAGACAAGAAAAATAGAATGGGTCTGTACCCCTGTCATTCTGAGGCTGGTTTTCTTGGTTAAGTGATGCTCAAATGAAAGAAAGTAAGTATGTTAATTTTTTTACCACTTCCTAAGGCAGTATATGTACATAGGTAGGGGAGATGATGCCTTTTAACTATTTTAATTAAAATATAACACCTTTTTAAGACAAAATAATGGGTTTCCTGAAGTAACTACAGTGAGTGAGACTGTCCTATTTAAGTTTCAGTCTGGTTTCAACACAAAGAGTTAAGAAAAGCTTCTAGGCAGCAGAAGCAGATCTTATCCCATAGAATATTCCTTGCCTCAGGCTTGTTGCCTTTTAAGTATTTTAGGCACTAGGGATTTCCGGAAGAGTTGCACATGCCAATCTCTATACCATATCAAATGATCAGCACTTAAAGTCTTACTGAACTGACTGATGCTCACATGTCAGACTTCCCTATACCATCCAGAGCAGACTCAAATGTCAGAACTTTAGGAATACACAACTGTTTCAATGAAGGGTGGGTAAACCACAGACTTAAACTTAGTATGCATTAGTATGTTACAATCAAAGAGTAGGAAGTTAGTCTTTCCTACAGGGAATTTGGGTAAAGACCCTTAATTCCCTTGTTACATCTGTGAGCCAAGGAAAACTGAAACAAGCTTACCACTCACACAGTATTGCCCTCACTCAGAACTTTTGAAACAAACCTTTAGTTTGGTATCCAAAGGCTTTAAAGTTAATGTGAATTATTTATAGTGTTACCAACAGTGGAGGTCTGCCCCAATTTCAGTCACTCTGTAAGTGCAGGAAATTCCACTCTTTCTGCTGTTCAAGCTTACCCCTAGCTCAAATTATGTTTCTCAGTAAAAGCAGTGGCTTTCAACGGTGTTGGACTGGCATTTGTATGGTGCTCAACAGCTGTCCACTGGCAGCTGAAATCAGGTCACATTCTCAGTAAAGTCAAGACCATCAGCAGCTTTAGCACTGATGTGGACCAAGTGCTCTCTGTGGACCAAGTAACATCCCAGGGGGAGACATCTTCTCACAGCTTTTAGAACTGCTCACCTTCCATACCAAAATATACCCTCCCCAAAGATCAGGGAATCCATGCGTCTATTCTGTCTCAGCCTCTGGAGAGTTTATGGCTGAGGAAGTTTGAATGCTATTATCAGTCAGGCATTTCTTTCAGCTTGAATGCTCCAAGTTCCTATTAGGCAACCACTTGACTAGGCATTTCTTCTACAAGAATAATTTTTTATTGTTGCTACAATAAATGCATTGGGAGGCTCCTAAAATAGACATTAGGGCTGTGCTGAAGGGATACAAATACCAGCTCATTAAGGCTAAAAGCTAAACACCAGTGACTGAAAATATCTTAAACCCTACTTCTCAGTGCTAGTTTTTAGAATAATATCAAAGCAGCAACAACCACTAAGATAATGCAACCATTTTAAAGAACTGCTCTGTCTTTCATCCTATTTACTGGTCAGTGCCAGGGGGTCATTAATGTCTGCATATAAAAGAGTTTTATAAGACTAAATCAGTGGTAATTTAACAGGGTACAACGTAGATTTCAACCCCAACTCAATCCAGGGCACATATCATGGGGAGAGGATGAAGGCAGATCTGTGCCTTAAAGAAGAATGGCAAGAGATTATTTAAGCATTTATTTCCTCTGTTTCCAAGTGCTTAGAAGGAGCTGGTCTTTGTTTACTACCAACAATGGTTAACAAATGTCCAAAAAGAGGATAAGCTGCTGATCTCTTCATAAGCCTAGTTCTTGGGAGATTGCTGTATTGGATGTGTGATAATTTAAACTAGAAGAAATTTTACTGATAGCACATTTTTTCATGTGAGACCTGAAATAAGAACTCAGCCACAAATTAAGTGGGCCAAAATCAAATGTGATGTGCAGGGTAAGTGTGTTTTTCTTGGCTTCAGACTTTATGGAATAAGGAAACGAACACAACCGCATTTACACAGCAGGGAGTCAGAAGGTGACGTCTCACTTTTGAGTCACACATTCATCCATCCACCTAGAAGCCCATCTAATGTGTCAGATTACATTCCCTTACATGCAAAAACTTCACCTACCTCTATAATATCGATCAAGATGTGTAGAATATGTCTGGTTTTGTTGGAAACATGAGAAAAAAAATTCTAATTGATATGTGCCAGAAAAGCCTGAGAGCGGATAGAGTTAAGTCAACAAAAAAGAATTCATTTTGTAACAAGGAGAAACTTCAGAGAATTTCTTTTGTTAGCATAAATTGCTTCTGCACTGAAGAGAGAAATCTGGCTAGTAAAGTTCTCCCACTCTAGTCACAGCAGGTAATATTTCTAAACACAGACAAGGCTTTTGGTGGCACAGTCCTCTACATCATTGCGCCTGGTGTAACCACTGCCATTGTGCAAAACAGCACCAGCATGTCCACATGGAGATAACAGTGTTTTACAGTCACACTTCATCAATGCATATGATGTGAGAAAGTGCAAGGCAGTGTGAAACTAAGCCAAGGTGCTCTCATTCAAAGGGGTGTGACAGTGATTCCAAGCGTGGAATTAAACAAGCAGCTTCTCAGAGGTCCTGCAGATGTGTCCTCCACTTACCCCCAGCCATCGGTTCCCACACTACCCTGTCTCTCCATCACCTCGTTTCTGCCAGCAGCTGCACAAGGAGCTGGACTGGAGAGTACTACAGGGTTCATAGCACAACCCTGCAAGCAGCTCTGAGGCACAGGGTAGAGTGTCTGGCACCAGCACAGAAGCAGTGCCACTGCTACATGCCAAGTAAAGGACAATAGCAGCAACTCTGAGAGCCTAAAGAACTGCTCCTTGTAATTATGTATATAGTGAAGGAATGGGGCAGAGGTTGTGCAGCAACACTGATTTATGGCAGTCTCACTCTGAATGAGGAGCAAGCTTGCTTGCCCACAAGTATTTTTGCAGTTTGACTTGAATTTATGTGATGTGGACAGTGGTGTACTGGAGAGCAGTGTAAATTCCACGCTGCGGTCTCACTTCAGAACGGGGTCTGATATTGCATTGGAGTATTAAAGCAAGGATATCAAGGCTGTCTCAGACATGGCCAACAGGGAGCTGATGTACCCCGGACATGAAAAAGGAAACATTCTCATGGCTTGGATATGGTCAACTGGACAACAACAGATTTAACCCGAGATATAGTAAGATATTGTTGCTCCTCTTTGCTGTCCAGTGTGCAGCATTTCATACCACAGTTCATAAGCCCTTAACTGGCATGCAGAGAATGTATTTCTTTACACCTGCCAACTCTAATGTACAGGCAGTAAATTGTCAGAAAAAATGGTCAGTCTTCTTGGAGAAGAGCAGCCTCCCATGTGCAGAACCATTGCACTACTGGAAAACTTCACTGATCCTACATACTTAAAGCATTTGGGAGAATTTTATGCCACTCATCTGGCATGTAAAGCCATGCCCTTCATGATTAATAGATAAAGGAAGACATTATAATTATTTATAACATTTTGAAAAAGAAAACATTCATTACAGGGCTTCTTTCAAAAAGCATATATACATACATCTAAGCCTTTTTTAAAATGATGTGGTTGTTACATAAGTGAAGTTGATATAAAGTTGAAATAGTGCAATTTTAAAACAAAAGTTAGTGCAGGAGTCAAACTACAACAATAACAAAACCCAAAATATAACTTTATTTTTTTTTGTTGTGGAAACACATTACTGTCTGGGTTCAAAGAAAAGTATACACTCTGTTTTCAAAAGCACTAAAGTGCACTCAGGTGCTTTTGAAAGGTATAAATTCACCTCTCAGTGAGATTAAGGGGTTTCTTTTGGGATTGAAACTAGGATGTTTTTGAAAATAATCTTAGTGTGGGATTTGGTTTTGATGTAAGGTGACAATATCTAACAAGCTGCTATCACTTAAAGAAATATTATCAAGTAAAAAAGTGCATTTCCTTTCTTGATTTGTTCTCACATATACTTACAGCATTATGTTACTCATTTTTAGAAGTGGATAACATCCCATTGTTCAGTCTTTCAGCAGCAACATGAAAGGCTGATGACAATGAAATGGAAAAATATGGATTCTAAAGCAATAATATTATCACGAAAATTATGAGTAACTTCAGTTTGAAGTGAAATAATTTCTAACACATTTATGCAAGTTGTTGTTTTTACTAATGCGGTGTTTTTAAATTAAGAAGTTGTGTTGGGAAGCCCTTTTCTATTGCCATTAGTTTAATGCTGGGATGAAGGAATAGCTGATCCTTCTTATAAGAATAGAAAAATAGTTATAAAGCAAAAACTCCTGTGGTAAACTGGCCACACTGAAGACCATAAACATTTTTGATTTCCAAAGAGGCATCACATCAGCTTGAGAAAAACAAACAACAAAGGGAACAGAAATTACTAGACCTTGCTAATGAACTGTAGACAGGAGAGGAAAGGTGATAAAAGAAAAATGGTCAGGTATACCTGTGCAGCAAGTTATGATTATTTTTCTGTGACTGAGGTTCTGTCTTTCTTTCCTCTTTCCAAAGATCACTAAGAGAAGGGCAGTAGCAGGGGGTAGGATGTGTGTACCTGTGTGAGTTTCTTTTCACACACAGGTGCACGCACACACACACTCAAAATCTTTCCACTGGCTTTTGATTTTAGTAAGTCATTTATCTCAACAGGAAGAGAATCTACAACTTGCTTTTAACATTATAAATATTTCAAATGTTATAAAATCTATTGCAAAAATGTACATTCAGTGGTTTTATGAGGCACAGGACCTGCTAATGTATTTTCAGGGAAGCTCGTGTGTACTCTGTTTTGTCCACTGTTGGACAATGGTGGAGAATCCAGGGGCTCACGCTTGATTGCTTGAACCAAGCAGGGGTTTTTAAATTCACATGGCATTTTGAACACCTCATTAATCTGCTCTTTCTCCTCCCCTGGGCTGGGGCTGTAGAAGTGGCTGTAGCAAGATGCGTGCGGCAGGTCGGGCACGCTTTCCAAACACAAGGAGGAGTTCTGAGGGCAAAACGGGGCCACCTCCTTGTTCCGTGCCCCCTTGCAAGCTCTGTTCAAGTTCAGGTTGTTGGGATGATTTGCTATGATGCATTGCCAATTATGGGGTGTGTAAAGGCAGTGCCTTGGCTTCTGGCAAGGCAGGGCTGGCTCGCAGAGGTCCGGTTCTGTTTTGAGGTGCATTCTGTTGGGGTAGCTGGGCACCTGCCTTCTCGCCGAGCCGCTCTCACCCAGCCAGGCGCGGCTCTGCGAAAGCAGGTGGTTATCGGCAACGTTCTCAGAATCAGAGTCATATTCCATTTTGATAGGCATCTCCAGGGGAGTGGTTGTGTCATAGAGAGACTCTGAGGATATTAATGGTCTCTGCAGCTTCAGATGGTCTGTCGTGTAGCTCTCTGCGCAGCGCTGTTGGAGCCCCGAGTAAGATTGGCCATTCTCTGCGCTCCCCCAGTGGGAAGGACAAGTTGATGCCAAATTTAAGAAATTTTGGTCTCTGTTGTAGAATGATCCAGCTCTCCTGTTCGGACACGTGTTCATTCTCTGGCTCATAGAGCAAGAACTCGAGTTTCTTAAAGTCCAGCTACTATTTGTGGTGCAGTTGTTTTGAATGCCTAAAACTGATGTGTTAGAACTGAGAGGTTCCTCCTGCATAAAACACTCACCATTAGTATGAGGTTCAAACTTCACTTTTACATTATCTTGTTCATTCTTCACTGCTGCCCAGTTGAGATGCTTCCACTGGCCCAGAGTTTCAATGGCACTGTTATAGGAAAGCCCCTCCAGGTTTCCTTTCAAACTGGCAAAACCACTTAGTATCTTCAGTTGTTCATCTTCTTCCCTTTCAATAACAGTAGAAAAAAGAAGTCAGTCAATCAGAGGTTTCTAAATGGTTGTTTTCTGGGATACAGAGTGGCTAAACATGTATTACAAGCCATACACTCTCCTCAATATGGGACTCTCATCCTCTTGTGGACGTAATCTTTGCATTTGCTTGAGAGAACAAAAGAATGCCCCTGCATCTGGGTGTCAATGTTTGTGCACAGCTAACTTTCTGAGGCATTGCTTCATTTGGATTCATGCATTGCTTTTCCATTTCAGGCACACACTTCAGTAAAGGCCTAAATACTGTAATACAATACAGTAATTCCCTTACACTTTTTTTCGTCCCTTAAAATATATCTAAATAATTCATGTGTAGAAAATTCTAGAGATAAAATACAAGTAGTATCTTAAATGAGATATATTTTGTTAACAAGGAGTTGTTTGGACACATAAGAGCTTTCTGATCAGAGAGATTTGAGGGAGAACCATGGGGTATTATATTTTGAGAATCCATCTGAGAGGAAATAAAATGCCCAAATTAAATAACCAAATAGTCACAGATGTTCATACTGGGTGTAGGTTTGTTTTATATGTCTAACTTAATTTATGTTGCCTTTTGTTTTCTAAGATGGGCAGTGAATTAATTTTCCATGACCTCCAGCTGAAGTACTCAACATTAAAGAAGACCACTGGCAGAGAGTCTTGCCTGAGCACTTCCATGCCCAAAGCAGCTGTTTTCAGAACTGGAGTCCAAATCCTGAGATTTAGTTCTTGAATTCACTAATGGGCTGATTCCCAAATCTGCGGGGTCAAGTGCTATGAAACTGCCTCATCCCTCTCCAAACAAGAAGCAGACATCTCAATAAGAAACTGTGTATGAAAATCTGAAGGGCTACTAAGGGGTTTAGAAAGCTTTTTCTTAGTTCACAATAGAACTTTTTCCTTGGGTATCGAATCAATGTGCAAGGAAAGGATTTTCCAGTAGAGGGAGTCCATGTTGTTACAAAGACAGAACGTGCCATGCTAATAACGTTCACCATGAAAGAAGAATATTTTCTCTCTCTCTCTCTGTCTTTTATATTTTTTTTTATGAGGCATTAAATATTTTCAGTCCTCTGCTAAATATTCCTATTTTTATTATTGACAGTATTGAGATGCAAGTTTGCTGCAGAACATACTTCTCAGAAAACGGTCAAATTGGGAAGCACAGGACTGAAAAAAATGCAATAGTCAAAAAAGTTAAACCTCCAAATGAGGAATTTTACAATGAAATAGTATCCAGTGAAAATTCTCCAAAGGAATCTATATTTCCTGGAAGACAGCATAGATTTTAACAACAAAAACAAAAATAGTTGTAGCAAATACGAAGTCCATTGCAGACTAAGACAGAACTGAATATAATCACCAAGACTAACTCTTGTTATACCTCAGTCTGTGGGAACTATCAAGCACAAAGGAAGGATTCTAATCAGAAAGCAAAAATGTAACTAAATAAACATGCTTAATTACACAAAAACCAAATTGGAAGTAGATAAACTAATAAGAGAAACAGCCCCTTTTAATCTGCTTCTTAATAGAAATTCATTCCCTGACCTAGCAAGATGATGTTTGTGCCATCCTAGTAAAGGCAAAACATTCCAGCATCCTCAGGTGGGAGCTCCCCTGATACTCATGTGGATCTTGGGAGATTCACTGCCTGCAAGGAATATCTACTCTAGAAACGAAAAGGCTTTTTTCATTTATTTCTTCCACCTGCAAGGCATTCTGAAGGAAAAAATCTGGGATAACAGCCACATTTTTAACTCTGGGCCAGATGGTGGCTACGTAAAACTCATGGCCCCTGCTCACTGCCTGTCCCCTGCTCACTGGGTCCACTCTCTTACCTCTTCCCTCAGACCAGCTTGAAGAGATATTTCAACAAGGCCCACAGGAACTGGAACAGACAGTCCCGTGGGGGAAGGATGAAAAACCCATTTGGGAGGAAAGGGTAAAACAAATCCAAGAACTCCTTGCTGAGTGCAATCTGTGAGATCAGTTTACACACCGTGACTGAGCCTACAGGCAACTAGATGTTTCTATCTACAAGCATACGATGAATGTGGGTAGGCTTCTTTGGATTATGTTGCACATACACAACTAAAAACATGAGCACAACTCTCTTACATGAAGGAAAAAAAAAAGCTTAACATAGTTTAATGCTGATAAGCAGAAAAACTAGAACACCAGATTTTTACCTGCACCATGAAACAAAACCCAAAATATATTTTTTGTGCAAGAAAGTCAAATATTAATAATCGTATTTTCTTTCTGTGTTAGTGTATATGTATACTCAACTTCAGAAGAAGAAAAGGCTGAAGACAGAAAATAAATATTGTTTAGGATTGTAACAGCCATTTCATATGTTCCAAGACAGAAATAGATTTCCATATCATAAGTAAACTATATTTTTCTCATTCAGCTCTTCTTTTAGGTCACTACAGCCCTTTGAAAGATTTCATACAAAAAGAATACATTCATTTTTCCTATTTCCTTTTTCTTTTTGGTACTGGAAAATATACTTACTTTAACATTTGCTGTTGGGCAAGGACATATTCTGAACAACCACTTCGATACAAAAGTTGAGTGTTAGCTTGAACCCAGACCCAGTGATCTTCATTTGTTTGTACTTTGACTAGAGAAATGCCATTCTCTCCATTATTCTTTGCTATATAATTTAAAAGAAAATAGATTTTAATACAAGCAGTATTAAATATTTTTTGTTACCTAAACTGTGAGTGTTCAAAGATTTCTTTGTTGCCCTAGAAGCATCAGCATAGGAAAGTACAAGCTAAAATATGTCACAAAATGAAGCAAATTACATCTTAAAACTAAAATTTGAAAAACCTAGTAAGGCACTTAAACTGTAACCAAAGATTTTTAGTATTACTCTTTCCAATATTTTCCTTTCAGTAGTAGTACTACTATACCCAGAAAAATGTTCATGGAAAATGGAGCTATAGGAGGGGAATGCTTTTAACGACATTAAAGTTTTCCAGCAGATATGACAGAAGGATGACTACAAGTCTGCTCAAGAAGTTGCCCAGTGGAGTAGACTTACCACCAAAATTTTATCCATCGTAAAATCTGAAACAGAGCCTAGACTCTCATAATTTTTCCACAGCCAAACACTGGGAAAACATGAGTCAAAGCTGTGGGCACATCATGAGTTTTAAAGACAATGCATTCTAATTTTCCTCTGTTTTTTAATCTTTGGAGAAAACTAACATTTGTAACATATCATCCAGTTTTTCTCAAAGAGGGATAGATATTATTATCAATTATTAGGGTTTTCCAATAAACTTTTTTAATTCAGTTCTGCCATTTTTAGGCAAGCATACATTGAGTATTCTTTTACTACCATTTATTTACTATTTATCATGATTGTTTATTTCTCTGTAAATTCTCTGCCCACTCTGATTGATTCAGTATTATCTTTTGAGGTGGACAATTTTTTTTGTATTTTTTAAAAGAAGAGATGTTAGGGAGAAGAAGAAGAAAGAGAGCATTAGGACCAAAACCTGAAAAATATCTCAGGAGAAAATAAGAGATGAGGTTCTTTTTCCATAACCTGTATATAATCTAGAAGTACTTAGCAGTACCTTTGATTTGGTTTTCAGCAATCTGTAATGCATTAGTGAAGGCGGCACCCTCATGGTGATTGTTTCTTCCATATAATTCTGTTGCTTCACAAAGTCCTGAACTGCCTTTTGAGCTGGAGCTGTAGAGGGCAGAAAATGTGGAAAATTCCTTGTCAGTGAACAACAACATAGTAGCATCACAGACTCTAAAAGGTATGATGTTCAAGCTGGTGACCCTTAGCAAAGGCGTTTGGTTTAAGTACGTAGTAACTAGCACTAAACAATTACTTATTTCCTACATCATTTGGTTGCTCCAACTAGTGTGTGACTGGAGTTCTGTATTCAATTAAGAGGAATAGTTATGTTTAGGAATGTTCTGCTCATGACTTACTATATCTGGAAAAATAAATTTCGTCTGGAATTGAGACAAATGCTGTGTGTATTCTGCTCTTCCTATCCAAGTTACATTCGAGGTACGTACGTCACAGTGACCAGCAATGCATTTAAGAGTTAGCATGACTTCAATTTGCAATAAGCATCACATGATTTGAATGTATTTCTTCCAATCTTCAGTCGACAGTGCTTGAATCAAGGCTTAAAAAGGGTGCAATTTCTGTAACACTGAATGACAAATGCTTCCCTGCATTAAGACCACCCAAAAAGAAAAGACTGTCTAAATCTGCCCACCATCCTTGGCTACCATGCTTCAGGCCTGAACCAAAGGAAACACTGAAGATAAATGGTTGTTTCATTCTTGTCAAATCCTTGGCCGCTGTCCAGCCAGGTAGTAAAGCATCTCTTTTAGGAGCTCAGTTCTGATCATCAGTTAATTTCACCTGAGCCACTCGAAAAACTAGCAAGTAGAAATGACTTTCCAACTCTATTCCAAAAGCCTGCGTGGTCCATTATACCAGACTTCCAGCAATTTAGTTCTTCTCAAAAGGATGTATGTGCTAGAACCACATTATACATCTGGATAGTGAATCCACACATACACAAGCATAATCTAATTAAAAGCCAAATTATGATACTGTCAATCATCCTGACAAGCATTTTGCTTCACAGCAATAGAACTCATTACTGTAAGGTTATATTTAAGCAAATAAGGGAAATTATGATCTTATCAACAAATCCTGCCACAGAGGAGTAAGAAAAATAGGTATTAGGAATGAGATGAGTCTGAACACAATCTGTCCTGATCTTTTGTGATTGCTACCAAATGGTCACCCCCAAGCAATTTAGTGCAATTGTAAACTTACTTGTTCATAAAACTTCTGTTGGAAGGTAAACACATACACCAAGTACAACTCATTAGACTCTTTGTGAACACTGCCCCCCCCCACACACACATTCAGCTTTCTGAAGTTTTCCTTTTCCTTTGTTTGTTACCAAAATGCCCCAGTCTAAATAATTGTGGTTAGTAGAAGATACTGAAATTAGAAAATCACAGAATAAAAATACTTTTTCTTTTCCACTTTTACAGCTAGTAGACTGGCTTACTGTGTTGGTAACTTCTGAAGGTTAGAAAGATATCCTAATGTTCCATTTCTAACATAAGCTTTTATATATTGAAATATAATACTTAACATGTATTATAAATAAAGTACAATATATTGCATCATCTTGCATTCTAGTATGTTATATTATAGTAATTGTATTATATTTATTTTGTATTCAATAGTTAAATCCAGATAAATTATTCACTTTTTTGAGAAAGAATTTGAAAATTGAGAGATATTTAGCATAATTTGTGTTTTTTGCATGCTTAATAGCCCATAATCTTCACTAAAAGCCAAAAGATTAATTTGTAAATACTTTGTGTTCACTGCTGCTGCATCATCAGCTTTGTGTTTTGCTCTCACAAGCAGGCTTTTCATCTTCATGTCTGTCACAGAAGGGAGCAGAAGTGGTACCACTATGCAGAATAAGGACAGCTGAGGTGGCAGTACTGTTCCTGATGAGGACTTCTTCCTTTGTCCAAAGAGGAACTTTAGTTTGCCTTGAAACTGCATTGTCTGGTATTTAAAAACAAACAAACAAACAAACAAACAAACAACAAAAACACAACAAAAACACAACAAAAAAACCAAACTTAACCATTTAGTGTATAAACATTTAAAATACTAATACAGCCTTATGCGACTGTGTTATTTAACACCAAACCTGGTTTTGAATCAGAGATTAAAACTAGGAATTTCATTTTCTTCATATAATTTAAACCATGCAATTTCAGAGACAGAGTGGGCAGAGGTACTATCAACGGTAAGGTGAGACACTTGTTGTGTTTTTTCCTCTCTTGTGTACTCAGAAGTAGAAGTTCCGTGTTACGTTCTGATGGCCAAAATGGGCCATGTTCAGTGGCACAAACAGTTCTTTCCTCTGTACCCCACTGAAGCTGGAACCATTATTTTTCCATGCTCTGTTCTCACGCCAGCAAGGCGTGAGTACTCTGCACTTTCTCTGGGAAGTATATGGACTGGCACAACCCAAGGGCTGTGCAGAGAGATGCCAAGGGAAAAGGCAGGTCCAAGACAGCTGGATGCAGAGTGCATAGCTTGGACAGAACTGTCCATTCCTGCCTCAAGTGTCTGTGTAGTCAGAAGGCAGGGATCAAGCTAACAGCAAGCTGCTGCCTCTCAGTGAAAAAATTAACTACCAAAAAATGCCCAGTGAAAAATCAGCCTGTTTGAGTTAGGCATTTTCCAGAGCTACGAGATTAAAGCAGGGATGCAGAAATGGTGGCTGTTAAGGCCCATAGCCTTCCAGCAAGTGATCATCTGAGACAGAACTTGCATTTCCCAGTCTCATGCTGATCATTTAATTTTCTTTGCACGTGCTGGAGTTTCCCCAAAGTAGAAACAGCACTGGTCTTTACTAAGGAAGTAGAAATTAACTGCTCCTAGTATGGAGCATGCAAGAGACTTTCTAATTCTGGATTTTATTATTAAAGGATTCTTTACAAAAGGAAAAAACAGATCCTTATTTTCCTTCTCCTTAAAGCAAACACTTTGGGCTTAAATGTTAATTGTTGAAATTCAGACTTGCCACCCTTGTGCTACACCCAGTACAAATTGAGGACAGATATTGTCAAAAAGAGCGTAAAACATAAAATTTTTTGAAGTCTTTCAGTTTCAAATATTACAACTTTATTTTCTCCCATCACTCTTTACACATATTAATAATTAATAATTATCTTTAGGTGTTTCTTGTTAGTGCACAGCAAAGGAAAACTGTATCCTGCCCATGGACTTCCACAATATTTATGTTGAAGAATTTTTCATATGAAGTAATTAAAACCTATTATGTCATACCTACAATCATCCAAGTGAAGTTGTACTTACAAGGAATCCAGAGGTACTGTCCAACAAGCAGCGAACTCGGCAGATGAAACAGCGAGTTAAAAAGGAAGAATAATCTGTTGTTGTGCTGTCGTTCTCTTGTGCTTTGAACAATTTGCTGAGAATATATTCTTCTCCTAGGAACAACAGTGGAGGCAACATATATCAGATCACACTAAGAAATAATGAAAATGTTCTGTAGCCAATTGAGGAAGCTGTTATGGAAATTGCTAAAAATTGCTTTATGGATGGGCGAATATTCAATGGTGTCATGTATGGATACATCTGCACATGCTCTACCAAAGGAAAATAAAAGCTCTGCGATGGGATTCGGGTGAGTTTCTTCAGAAATTTGGACTTTATTTCCTGAGTTTTTGTGATTTTTAATGACACAGAACAGGGTAACAGATGTTGCTGGTTTTGAGATCAGAGATCACAAAAAATGCATTAGACAGGAGAACAAAATAAGGAAAAAAGCTAATCCTAGTAAAAAAAACAGAACAAAAAAATGGACAGTAGATGAGATGATTAGCTTATGTGCAGCTGTTGTGCCTCCTTGATTTTTTTATACAAGTGCACAGTTTTTGAAATATTTCCCAAAAGACACAAGTATTCATACAAAACAATGAACTCGAGGCTCAAAATTCTCCACAATATACATTAGGGCAAAATTTCCAAATATTTGTAAATTTTATAGTTTAAAATATTACTGCACATTGTTTTCCTTATTTCCTGCGTACTTCCTACAAAATCTTGCAAAGCTCCTCAGATATTTATAAGACTCTTGTAAAACACAGAAACTGTTTTACAGGAAATGCAAGAAATTCCACCAGAGTTTCGTGACTGTGTTCCTGAGGACTTTGTAGAGGTTGCTGAAGGATTTCTCACAAGTTTCTCCCCACTCATCTAGTGACTATACTTCCCAATTTATTTCCTCTATTGCTACCTCACGTTCTGGTGAAATGCATACATTTTGCTGGGATCAAGAATTCTTTATAAGGTTAACAATCTCAACCTGGTTATAAGTTCTTTAGTTGTGATTTCAGCTTAATACCTCAAGTAGGAGAAACCTTGAGCACAGGCATCCAACACCCATCCTAGAGAAGTATAGCCTCAGAGAAAAAAGTGCATTGCTAAACCTACTTGTTCCTCAGAAGGCTCCTGCCTACATCATTTTGCATGGGAAAACAAATGGCAGAAAATGATGCTGCCAGAGTGGTTCTGTACAGAAACCTTTTGCATCAATGAGAGGACTACTGATGTCCTGATCTGTTGCCAGCAGAAGTTTGGCAGTATGAATTGATGCTGCTCATTCTGAGTGTGTAAGAATACATGTAGGCACATTAGAGAAAAGTAAAGGAAACCACTTTGTAACACCAGTGGCACACTCTACCTTATAAATGCCCAGGATCAGAAATGTCATCTCTGAGACAATAACATAAATAAATGGCCACTGTGCATCTTTCCAGTGAAGAATCTGACTTGATATGGTACTGACACAGGCATAGGTGGACTCCAATTCTACCTCTGTACAGTGGTGCCTATGTTTCAATCAAGATACACAATCCCACCTGTTTCTGACTGTAGTTGCTGTCCAGACAACATCTGGGGAGGATTCATGGCCCAGTGCAGTTGTCTACAAAAATCCTGGCGGTCATCCACGTGAATGTAATCGTATATGTTTTGGTGCATGACATCAGTCTGAAACAATTACAACAAGGAATGGTTAATTAGTAACTGTAGGGGGACAGCCACTTATCTTTAGATTGATACTTTGCTTAAAATAATGGCAGGTGTAGGACACCTTCAGAGCAGCTTTAATGAGGAAAGTTGTTTCAAAGGCCCCCACTTCTCAGCATCTGCTTTTTCCCTTCACATCCTAAGATGATTCTTTCTATTCTTTACTCTTTTGTACATGTGCAAATGTGAGTAATAAACATCCAACTGGCAAGTGATGACTAGTGTCACCCCCCAGGGATTTATGCTGGGACAAACCCTCTTTAATTTCTTGATTAAGGAATCAGATAGAATGCACACTCAGCAGGTTTGCAGAGGGTACCAGCTGAGGAGGGCAGGATAGCTCTTTGGTGGGCTGTAAAAATAGGCTGACAGGAACCTCAGGAAGATCAGCAAAAGAAATTTTCTCTCCTAATTTTGGGTACCCCATGAAAAGAAACAGATTAGCAAATCAAAACGAGCCCAGAAGAGTGCTACCAAGACATTTAAGAGAGCTGGAGCACATCCAGGAGGGAAGAACAGGGTTTGTTCAGCCTTCAGAAGGGAAAATCGCAGCAAGAACACACTGCTGTCTGCATCAACCAAATGAGCAGGGAAAGAGAAGACAAAGCCTGATTCTTATCAGAAGAACAAAGTGAGAGGGCAAGAAGCAACAGACACAAGTGGCAATGTGGGAAGCTGAGACTTAATAATAAGCAAAAAAATAGTTATAGTCGTGGCAGCTAAACATTGGAACACATCATCCAGAGGGATCATAGAAGCTCAAAGCTTGGTGAGTCTTGCATCAACCTGCTCGAGCTTGATGGGCTTTGAGCAGGAGACTGGACTAGATGAACTCCAGAGGTCCTTTCCAACTGTACGGTTCTGTTACTCTGTGACTTTAGAATGTATTTATTACACACAGACAATCAACCTAGAAAAGCAGCATCTTATACTGAAATTGAAAAGAAACTTCTGGCTAAATCTTAGCTTTATAACGGATCATGGTTTGGCTAATGAAAGCTTTATAAAAGGAAATTACAAGAAATAAATCTTCACCTGTCATATTTACCAAAAAAATTAGTCTGAGATGGCATAGTAGAATAACCTTATTTCAGTAAGTGTGTGTCTAATCAGCAGTAGAAGGATAAGGTGGATAAGGTAGCAACATACAGTGCTGCATTTAAAAAATAATAGCAGAAGTTATAATATTGACAATGTATATATATTGACAAGAAAGTCAACACAAGGTCAGTGACTGGGTATTCTAATTATTTCTTAATATATTTACCTGATGAAATCCTAGATAGTCCACAATTGTCGATGATGCATAGAATATCATTCCATCTGCACTCACCACCAAGGCAAAACCATTCAGTGACTGAAAAAGGAAAATGAAATACTTTAAAAGATAATCAGAAGATAAAGAATAAAATTAGTATGAATATAATAATTTTAAGAATAATTTAGGAATGAAAAACTCACTCTACAAAAAGTTGAATAGTAAATTCTTCCCTACCAGGAAAAATGAGTAACAACCTGGAACATGCTTTCTTTCTTTTCTAAACAAGTTAAGATAGTTAATTACGGTATAACAACCATATTACATTACTAGTTTATTGTCTGCTTAATTGTATACATAATTATATTTGCTCATTAATTCATAGAACTAAAAGTTTAATAGCAAGTGCCAACTGCTTTGTTTTTTTTTTAATTTAAAACTGCACATTCCATAATAATTGCTTTGAATATATATGCATTAATACATATAATATAGTAATAGCCAAAGAGAAAAT
Organism: Phylloscopus whistleri; assembly: GCA_017589585.1. Taxonomy (NCBI): domain Eukaryota; kingdom Metazoa; phylum Chordata; class Aves; order Passeriformes; family Phylloscopidae; genus Phylloscopus; species Phylloscopus whistleri. The sequence continues at coordinate 409,464 of JADMLD010001549.1, forward strand.
TAAATACATGTGCTGTTGTAACTATGACTTTAAAACTGGATCTGTATTTTTTCCTATGGCTTTTTTTCTTAAGCTGCCATAAAAATACATACATAGCATAATTGTATAAATGCAATGAATATAAAAAGTACTCAATAAATACCTCACTGGTAAAAAACAATGTTTAATCTAGAAAAGAGCTAAATTAATTCTTACACACTTGGTAATGCAAGGAAAGCAACCAGAAAAATCAAAAAATAAAAGCGAGGATTAAATTAAATACATTATGCAAATGTTAAGATCATGCTGCATGAGGACTGACTAATTTTGCCCCTCTTCCCTTGATAAAGGTTTGGTAACATATCTTTACTTCAGCAGGCTTGCACTCCAAGGCAGTCTAGGTCCTTTCATGTGGTGGTTTTGAGGTCTTTGAGATTACAGTTCAAATAGCTGTTGAGATATTGCTATATTATTATTATCCTTGCTTCACCTTACTCTCAATTTACTGATCTGCCTATTAATCCTGAGTTAATCCTGAAACACAGTGAGGACAGATTTTCAATTGCTCAGTAACCAGATACACTGACATATTTTTGTGAGCTTGGTTCTCTTCTTGTTCCTAAATAAGGACCAGATTCCCAAGACTGCTTGAAAGCTGTTCCCACTGTGACAATGGTGGGCAGAATTTCAAGAGTTCAGTGCACAATAGACTGACCTCCTCAGGAGGTTTGGCTCCCATCATAAATGTGGAGCACCTTTGGAAACGTGGCCCCATGGGACCACACTTGGCCAGGGGCTCTGTGCCTTGAAGAACCTGTGAAACAATGACTTGAGAAAAGTAGTGGAGAGCCTTCAATGGCTGGAGCAGCGATTCAATCAGGTCAACACTAACCATAAGTCAATGCTAAGAACAGCAAATCCTGTTTTGCTCCAGGTCAGCTCCATAGGTACAGATCCTTTGCAAAATAAGAGTGATCTCTGCCTAGTTGTGCTTGGGTTGAATACTAGTTATCCTTGTCTTCAAGCACAAGGACTTGCCCAACTGGTGCTATTTCCTGCTCTAAATAATGCCCAAATTTGTCCCAGCACCTCACCAACCAGAAGATAGTATGTCAAGATTTCTGCATTTTCACATCTGCACCTCTCACTGCACTGAGGGGAACCTCCATGGATGGCTTCTGTCGTGTACATTTCCAATGTCAGATGGAGACAAGAAAGCTTTTTTGGCATCTTGTCTCTTTGGACTTGTCTTCACAACAATGAAACCATCAGTGATGTGATGTTAAGAATTTTATTACATTTTGAGCATCTGGCAGCCCTTTTAATTTGGATAGACTAAAATTTTCCATAAAGATAACTGTAGGACACTTAAGGGAGCTCCTTTTAGTCTGTGGCTCTTACCATGCATATTCTGAAAGACCTCGAGTCCTGCCCGTGAAACTGGACTGGGTAGAACTTAAGAACATTTTAAAAATGAAAGAAATGTGCTTAAGTAGAAAAAAGTTCTTAAGCTAGGCAAACTAATACACAAAGCCCTACCTGGAAAATCTTAAACAATGATTACAAGATCTGATTATTATCGAAGAATCCTACACATTATCATGCTGAACATCCTTAAAATGTATCCTTAATTGTCCTGCAGGCAAGCTGAAGTTTTTCAGTCCCTATAGGGATATCTGTCTTTGTCAAAGATTGCTTGTATGAATCAAGAGATAAATTCATCTATTCAAAAAATTAGTCCGCTTCAACATATTGGTAGGTACTCTTTAGGCCTAGACACATACAGAAGAGGTCAGTCTTATTACCCTTAAAATGTAAGACTTAATCCCCCACAGAGGAAAGCAGGAAGGTTTTTCTTTACACATTTTTTTCACAGAGCTAGAGTCAGGCTGGATTAGATGCAACAGTTCTTAAAATTGGAAAGGGAAATGGGACCATTTGTCTCTCCAAGGGTTCAGATCAGTGTACTGGCCACTACATCTGTGAGGTTGGAGGAGGTATTAAGAAACAGGTGGAAGGGAGGAAGAGGGAAGAAGAAATGTAGGAAAAGTTGAAGGAGCCATGTGTTTAGGTTAAGCCAGAAACAATTGCGGATTTGAAGCATGTATGTCAATTAAGAGATTTCCAAACTTCCCCTGCTTTGTTTTTGGCTTATTCTCAAAATGCTGGTGTCCCCTCCTGAGGTTATATCTCTTAAATAAGCACCCCCTGCTTTTCACCATCCCAACTGCAGACATCAGAAGCTTTGCCCTGCAAGCAGGGAAAGCAAAATCCACTTTGGTGCAAAAACAACTTTTATGGAGCCACATGACTCGGTTGAGGATTAATACAAATTCCATGTCTCTAAATTCATTTTAGCTGGGAAACCTGCTGCTTTAGACACATTAAAAAAAGACAAGCTGGATATCAAGTAAAACTTTGAGTGAAAAAAACCTTTGTACTAGTGAGTCTCATCCATGCCTGCAAATTCTTCTTCTTTCTCATTACCCAAACTGTAGTTCAGTGGGAAAACAGACATCTGTAACACAGAGGACTCTCAATAGAGTCAGCAATGGGCTGGGATTAATATACTTTTATCTACTTGCCATGGGTGCAGATAAGGAGGAGGGTGTTTACTAGGACATTACTCACCCTGACTGGGTAATGGTGATTGCAAATCAGTAGGGAAACACCTTTTCCAATCTCTCTGATAAATCTCTCAGGTACCAATTACAACTCCATACTGAAATCTTTTACAGTAACACTGCAGAGAGATTTTTCCATTTTTCTGGCCAGAAGCTTAGTGATTTGTTAGACTGAGTAGGAGAGACAGCTTCAGCCCATGAGAATGAGTGAAAACTATTCCCAGCTTTTTTGTTCTAAGTTACCACGTCTCACATTAAACAGCACAACCAAGTGTATGGCTCCACTTAGGATTTTTAAACATTCTCAGTTATTGAAATAAAATCCTCAGCAATAGCTTTCTCTCATTCCCAGTGAACAGGAGGCTGCACAGGTGTGCTGTGTCAGAACCACAGCATCCATGTGCCTAGGTAAAGGATAACCTGGAGAGATGAAACTGGAAAAAGGACGTGGACCAGCCTCACACCTGTGCAGTTTGCACTCCCTTGTGAAAGCACACGTTTGCCCTGAACACTGAGGGGACAGCACAGAGAAATTAAGGCAGCTCTCCTCATTTCATTTTAATCCTCTCAGCAGAAATAATGGAAATCTTAAATGGGGCTCTGGTATTTAGAGGGGGAAATAACCAAACTCCACAACTCAGTGTTGGTGGTATTTGTTTTGTGTACAACAAGAGTGATTCAATCAGTAAAGTTCACTTGCATCCTAAATTTTTTTTAGGATATTGAATATTCTTACACATGCACAGAGAGTCACATGCACGCATAGAAACAAACACATAAAAGTATTAGTATGGACCTTAAAACTTTTACAACAAAAAACAACTAACTTCAAATCTGCAAAAAATACACGGTTTTAAACTGCCATTTGGCAAACCATATGGATTCAATGATAGATGGAATTTCTAATCCAGGATAATAGCTGAAACATGTGAGACAGACTTAAGTATGTATTGTGAACATTTGTTTGTTTGTATTTGGCTTTTTAAAAACACTTACATGAGTTTTCTACATTGTACTTAAAAAACGAAATCATGCGGGACTTTTTTCCCAAATAAAAAAAAAAAAAAAAAAAACAAAAAAAAAAAAAAAACAAAAAAAAAAAAAAAAAAAACACCCAGAGAGCTTGGCACCAGATAGGGTCCTGTGTTCTTTTGAAAAAACATGTACATCCAATTATATACTCACGAAAAGCTGCACCTGCTACTGAAACAAAAAACAATTAATCTGTCAGTTCAAAGAAAGTATGATATTATTCTGGTGCCTGCAGTAGCTGTGAGATGAAAGTTATCAGTTCCTTCCATTAAGAAGTTTTTGAAACTTTATTAGTCAAGAGATTCTCTTTGGGAATGAAGGCAAATATTTTGAGGAAGATAGGACTTCCTTTGGCAAGATCCTTTATATATCCTGATTTTTTTTTCCTAGTCTCATAGCAGAAAATCAGCCAGAAAATACTTCAAAGATATTTTGGTCAAGGTCATGGCATAGTAAAAATAAGGAGGAGGAAAAAAAAAAAAAAAGAGAGAGAACAAGTTCCAATGCACATTTCTCTTATTACTCTTCCTTGAAATAAAGGAAAATTCACTAGCATTAGGTCTCCAGAGACCATGTTACTATGGCTACTAAAGTACAACAGTCAAGGCCTGCAGCCATGCCTTGCTTTGAACAGATTTTCAAGTCACGCAACTTGGGTACTGAATTTCCAGGGTCAGTTGGCTCACAGTTTATCTGGAACAGCTTCACTTAATAGTGGATCACTGGGTTTTTGCATCCTATGTGGGATGGGGCCATTTTCTGATGATCTAAATAAGTAGCTATTTAAAAACTCTGGAACTGATATACTTGTTCATGTCTTATGAATATTAGGAGGAAAATGCAGACAGTTAATTGTGTCTTTTGTCTTAAACTGCGTTGTTTAGTCAATCAGTATTTCTTTCCACTGGTGTTTTTAGGACTCATAGTTGCCCTTCTCAAAAATCCCTCTGAACCCCTAAGGTTGTCTTTATAAAAACTAAAAAAAAAAAAAAAAAACAAAACAAAAAAAAAAAAAAAAAAAAAAAAAAAAAAAAAAAAAAAAAAAAAAACCCAAAAAAAAAAAACAACCACCTCTTATAGACTCCTGATATAAAAAACAGCATAAAAGACTATTCAGAAATACCATATCTGGTGACATCAGAATATGGCCTTTTCTCAACAAGTACAGTATCTCTTAGCCCTCTGGACTCTTATGTATTTCTCTGGTATCTACAAAGCAACTTCAAAAGGAATATTTCTGTGAGTAAGCACTATTTCGTGCAAAGGAGAGTGGCAGAATTGTTTAAGCATTCAGTTTTGATCAAGGGTTTGCGTGTACAGATTAAATTTCAGGCGAAAGAAACAAAACAGAAGACAAATTTCCATCATTTGAGCCAGGGAAGGAAGTACTAACTGAAGTCTACAGACGTGGAGTTATATAGGAAGCCTTTCAGAGAGAAAGTGCTCAATCTGATAAACTGGTTTGCAGGGACAGCAGAAATGTTTCTTTTCAAATACAAAGAAATATGTATGTATGACCATTATGCTCTTTTCACTCCTCCTGTCACCCCAGAAAAAACAAAGTTCATGTTCCTGCCTGTGTCCTTCACCCTGGATATCACCTCAGGCTTCTCTCAGAATGGAAATTCAGCATCTAGTGCTGCTCTACCAAGATCAACATTTTCAATGATCATTCCCAATGCCCAGATCTGAGACAGACAGATCTGAGCCCTGGCCCTCCCATTTACTGTCAGAGGGAACAGCTGGGCCATCTGAAAGGCACAAATGATTGTGAATCATTCAGCTGGTGAAATTTCTCATTATTCCATTTTTCAATATCCCATCACTTCCACGAAGGAATTAGGGAAACCTTGGAGATGCTTGTTTATGTAAGTGCCTTCAGTCTAACAAGGGAGCTGGAACGGTGTGGCTCGTCAAGAGGCAGCAAGAGGCCTCCTGGAAATCAGTTAGGAAAATGTAAGTCATTGGGCTCCGGTAATTGTGAGCTATAAACTTTCAAGAAAACATAGTAGTTCCCTGGAGGGTGAGATTGCAATGTGTGCACACATGTAAACACATTTTAAACCATGGTGATGTTTTTTATATGCTTGATATGTAATAAGTATTGGACACAACCAAGAACAACTTTGCCTTTGAAGTTGTTTTGAATGCACGATGCAAAATTGTAAATGCAGTTTTTCTTCCATTATACATTCCTTCCAAGCTAAGCTTTTGTAACAAAGCTTGCTTTGTTAAGTCTGTGTCATGTCCTCGGGATAGGGCCTCTCTTTGTTAACATACACATGAATTGCTGGTCCCCAATGAACCTGGCGCCTCAAAACCAACAACTCCACCCAAGATGGGGCCAAAAAACAAGTGCTGAAGCATCAGTTGACTTTGTTTGTGTAGAAGGTTGATGTGGTGCATACTAGAAAGATATGCATCCCCACTAAATCCCATTTTTTCCAGAAGTACTAAGCATGGAAAAGAGAATACAGACCATGGTTCCAGAGAGGAGCAATACTGATGACTAATAGCTTAAAGACAGGTTAGGGAAGGTTTCGTTGATGCAAAAGTGAATTCATGGGTGATACCAAACACCTCAGTACAAATTTGTTGTATGGCATTCTTGCTTAGAATAAAATATTATCACCAAAAAATGTCTTCTGTTAATGACAAGGATTGGTGGACTTTTTCAGATCTAGTTATAAAAATTTCATTATTCTTTTCTTTGCATTACTATTTAGGATTTTGTATGGGAAGCAAGAATATGAATGCTACCTGAGGTTAATGGATGTTATACAAGTACTGAAGACTACTTAAAATAATATAAAGAAGAATATTCTAATTATTAATTCTAAAATTTTTGGGGCAAAGCACATTTTATTTATTAATTCATAAATATAGGTATGATGTTTGCTAGATAGTTAGTGAGTACGTGGATGAGTAACATGTCATTTACCTTAGCAATTATCATGAAGGGATACTAAATTACAACATAATCATTACATCTATTTCTTTAGCCTTCTCATTAATCATGATGTCGAATTTAAAATTGTGCTCTACTAGTAATGGAACCCTCCTGTCAATGCTCTTTCACAAATACTATGCCCTGGACTACACTTGGAAATAGAAACCGTCTTTATATTGATTCATGCAGTTTCTCATTTCACTTCCTTAAAAGCAGATGTTGTATTCACAGATGGAAGCAAAGCTGGGGCAATATCATATCTTCAGTGCAAGTTCAGCTCTTCGTCCTTTCTGAATTCTGCAGCTGCTCGGAGCTTTTCAGTCTTCTCTTCAACAATTTCAATATAGAAAATGCAAGCCTGATTAATTCCCTTTGAGAGGACTCAAAATGAAGCATTAATTGCTCACTACTCTGCACTTGTAATAACAAATTTAGTTAGGTAGACTTTGAAATAACAAATGTAGTAAGATTAGGCATTATCTTTTACAGAAATAAGTTACTGAAAAGAGTCTCAAATAATATTTATCCAACATGTTGGACAATTAGACATATGTAAGTACCAAATGTCTGGAATTTTTTTCAGTGTTATTTACATGTAAGTGCATCAAGTCCTGAAGAGAGGAAGCCGTCATAATATTCCATCCACAGCTGACTTTTATTTGTACTTGCAAACTGTTAATGAGGATGAATGGCAGACATCTCTTTCTGTAAGGAACGAAAACCTAAAAGGGACAATGTTGCAGCCTATATACTGAAAACAGAATGTTATGTCCTAATTTCAGAGCACTCTTTTTCTGTGTATTTAGCAATAAGTATCACATTTTCTAACATGAAACTCCTTCGGGGGGTGGGGAGAAGAGCAAAACAATCTACATTTCACATTCTGTTTGATAATATATGCTAAATTGGCCTTTTAAAACACTATTTCAGGTCAGTAGAATTTTCAAGGAGAGTGGCATTCCTGAAACTGACTCTGGGAACAGTTTTACTTTGCAGGTTATCATCTTATGCATGTTTTGGATTCTGTGAGTATCAAACACACCCATCCCATTCTGACAGCAGGGGTGAATCCTGCCATAAAGGCATTGTGCTGACCCAAAGGGGCAGGCAATGGTTTCTCTAATTGAGATATCAAATGGATGACAGTGAATCATCAGGAGAGGGGTAAGGATAGAAAGTTAGAGACAACTCCTCTAACCAGTAGCCACAACTGGAAATCTTAGGCTGCATTATAGACCAAATGAATCCTTCCCCAAGTCTCTTCTGCAAGCCCCTGCTTTGGTTTGAGCAAAAAAATTTTTATTAACTAAGGCAGACAAAAAGTGAAAGTGGAATGTATTTGATATTTGTAGTAAAACATGTTGGGTTTTTTTGGAAACCTCCAAAACAAAACTACTGCAAATTTGCAAAAGTTCTCAGGACTGGACACAGTCTAGTCTGGACCTGCTTTCTTGCTCATCACTTCATTTTATTGAGAAGATAGCAAGGCTGCAGCTCATGAGCTTTTCTGAATTGAGAATGAGGAATATACTGAAAGAAAGTGTCGTCTGTGCATACAGTTTAGGCTGCTCATTTATAATTTCACTTGAACCAGCTGAAGACAAATTAAACAATGTAGGATTGCAGTTATTTAAAGTGTACTTCTGTTTCTTCTATGTTTGGTGGGGTTTTTTTGTAATACATGACTATGCCATCTTCAAAAACGCTTCCTGAAAAGCAAATGCAGAAATTGGTATGAAATGAACAGTGTGTTATGAATGCCTTTGTTGCCTGAATGCAAGAAGTCAGTTCTGGTAGCAGACTAAGTCCTGGTGCATCTGTACGATGCAGGGCTCAGATACAGATACCAAACCTATTGGCTGGTGGAAATAGTTGTCAAGGATTAGCCCTGAAGTCAGTGAGAGGAAAAAAAACTAAGAGAGCTGAAACAGGAGAATATGTTTTGTTGAGGAGGAAGTTATGTGGCCACTGGACTGTCTCCAAGAGGCACCGAAATAGCCTGAGCAGAAACAGAGGAAGCGGCTGTGAAAAGTGAGCTCGGGTGGAGTTGGCTGTGATGAGCAGTCTGGAGACAGCAACAGAGGCCTGAAATTCAGAGCTGCATCTGTGCCCAAAGCTGATTGATTCTTCACCTTAACACTATGGATGGACAGCTGCTCTTTCACTGCTACAATTTCTCAGCTAGCCCCCCTCATATGAGAGCAGGCTTGCCTGTCTCCTGACAGACAAATGGAAGATGCTTTTCCTGATGCCAGCACCAACCAGAGGATGATAAATGTCTCTTCTCACCACATACCTGAGCTGACTGCCCTCTCCTCCTGCTCTGTCACACTGAACCTAGGCTGCTTGTCCTGATTTTCCAATCCACTCCCAGCTCCCTCTCAATTATAATCTGTAATTTTGTGTTGGAGAAGCTAAGTACTAACACTCATCAGCCCAACATGTCACAAAATCTGAAAAGAAGCACTTACTGGCATTTTCCCTTTTGCAAAAAGGCTCCAAACAAGCCTCTACTGAAGAACCTATTTTTCCTCTTCAAATCCATCCATAAAACTCTTGCAAAAGTCCTGGCAAAAGTCAAGCTCCTCAGACGTGTGCTGGCAATTGTGGTTACCATTTTGTTCATTATTTCCACACAGTTTTGCTCATCAAAATCCATCTTCTATCACTTTTCTTGCAGTTAGGCTGAAAATCTGAAGGGAGGGGATAACATGATTTTGTTTTTCTCTGTCCCCCTGTCAAGTAGGATGGTGCTGCCTCCTGTATTCCAGAAATTTCAGCACTGTGGCAGCATCATGATTGTTGCAGTCATACCAGTAGCACTAGGGACTGGAGCAGAAAGCAAATGGAATTTAGCCATCACGGCTTTTCTATCTAGATTTGTTAGAGAAGAAGAAGAAAAAAAAATAGGAATAAGCGAGAACATTAGTTATTTGTTTAAAGGGCAACAGAAAGGATGTTTTTTGCACAGAGCTGTGGCTATGCCAAATTTCAAGTCTGGATTTCAGAAATATGCCGATTTGAAAAGAAAGGAAAAAAGGGACCAGGGCCTCTGAAGTGTCCCTTTGTGCTTTGCCTATGCCTGGCAAGAAAAAAAGTGAATGTACACATGCGATAAAACGGCACTCCTAACCCCATTTATGGTTTTTTTAAATGGATAAATTCTCTGTAAGTCATCCAAGTGACTAATGCCAGCTTAAATCATGTCATCTCAATTACTGGGAGAAGGTTCATGTTTGAAAACAAAGGAAAGCAAAAGGTTTGATTGGGTAACTTTAAAAAGTTGTATTAACCGCAAAAAAAAGCACTAAGGCTGTGAGCTATTTATGAGAATTTCCTATTTTCATGGTCTGATTTTAAACCAGTAGATCAGGAAAATGAAGCACTGTGTCATCATCTATCAGGATTTACTTTAGAAGGACTGTGCTAGGAAAATGTCAGTGCTATTGAAAGCTGAAAAGGAATTCCAGACCAGAATAAACCAAAAATGTCTCTTTCTTCCAGTGTTTTGATTCCTGAAGTTTGTGCTATGGTCATAGATCCATATAATCTTCATGCACTTTGTTGGGCTTGCAATTTGCCTTTTCAAGTTTAAATTAAAAAATAACAGGAAGAGGAAAAATCTCTTGCTGTCAGACTGAAATTCGAACTGGAGTACCTTTTTCAAGAGCACAGTTTTATCAAGAACTGATTACATAAATCAGTTTGGAAGGAGGAAGTGGAATTACACTAACAAGTTTAAAAAAATGACAGGAAACCAAGTGGGAAAAGGGTTTCCTATGTTATTTCCTTATGCAGAGTGAAGAACAGCACCAATAGGATGTTTTCTAATGTATCATTTTCCAACTCCCTCGGAATGAAACTTGAACTCTAGTTCAAGCTGTTAGTAGAGGCCACTGGGAGATAAGCTTCAGTGCCAAAATGTGCACATTCACCTCTCCAAAGTAACTCCAAGAAAGATTATTATTTGCATCCATTTCTAAGGTAGCAACGTAATGTTAAATAATACACTTCATACTTACATTTTGTCAAATCCTAAATCATTTGCTTGCATTATAAGCCTGACTTTCATTGGTTTTGATTAAGAAGACTTGGGGTCTATTTGGTGTTAAAAGCTCCCAAAAAAAGACCTAATTGATTTCAGTGGGAGCTACCAAGTGAGAACCAGAATTTCTGAACCTGTGATATGGAATTAAGAAATAATCTATAAAGGACTGGTCTGGCTGACAAAGTGCCTCTTCTGTGTGATACAGAACCTAGACCTGATTGTGCTGTAGCTTTGCACAGGCAGCCAGTTCCAAGCACATATGTTGCTGGTTCAGAAGCTAAATAACCTGAAGTGCCTTGCTAGTTTTGGTACTTACAGCTCAAATCAGCAAAATTTGTCTGCATGCTTTGATGGAACAAAAGTACGCCCACAAAACGTGGAAGCTCAGGTTGAAAAACCCAACTTTATATGTTTAAGCAGCTAATGTAATGAAGCTAGGATTATTAATATCCATGGAGAGTTATAATGGTTACACCATCAAGCCAAACTTTCATGATTTTGATGGCGTTAATAATTTATTTATTTATTAAGTAAAGGACCATATGACTGATTTTAAGATATTTAAGATGCCAGGCACCTCAAAGTCTCTGTCTAAAAATTTAAATAAGTAGTAAACCTCTCCAGATTTCTCTGCAGAACCTTCCTGCCCTCAAGCAGGCAAACACTCCCATCCAACGTTGTATCTTGTGAGACTGACTAAGGGTGCCCTCGATTCCCTTATCCAGGTCTTTGATAAAGGTATTAAATGGAATGTACAGTATCACTGAGTAAGAAATATCAGGACAGTCTTATGACTGGCATCTTCAATGCAGCCAAAATAAAAACAGGAGACAAAACCACAGAAGTTCTTGTGCCCTGAAGCCTTAAGACTCATGGAAATCTGACCCTGAACTGTACAAAAGCATGACTTGGAGCATTCTGAAAAGCAACATGGATCTTCTGTGAAAGAATCTGAGCTGCCAGTGAGCATGGAAATGACAAAAAAGGCCATGTCTGGCCTTTGTCAGTATTCATCTGTGAGAAGGGGGCATGATAGAACCAGGCAGCCTTACTCCACTAGCATCTGCTTGGGAGCTGCCTTCATTGTCCGTATTTCTTTGTATTTATTGTAACATTTTGGTTATAAAACACTATTTTCACACCTGAAAAGAGTTAGGTTTAATACATTTGCAGATGGAGATGCCATAAACCCTATGCTTCAGCCTACAAGAGCATAACAGAAGACCAACAGACATAATGAACAAAAACAAAAAGCCTGTGAAGGCACCTCCTTAGCAGCAAGGGTTGAGACAGAAACTTGAACATCAATTATTCTTCCATGACAAGCAGAAAAACTGCAGGAGCAGCTGTGAAGTGGTCAATAAAGCCCAAGTGACAATTTTAGCAGGGTGCTGGTTAGTGCACAAATGCTGGTTACTCAAGGAGCAGTGCTGGAGGTGATGATGGGGTGATGCCTGACTACGTGTCATCAGGAAAGCAAGTCCATCTAGAGCCTCCCTCTTAACAGCAGACATTTAATCCTTCCAGTGATCAGTGAATAGTATAACACATGACAGTTACAGAGCCATTTGGGATGGGCAATTACCTGCATCACAGTGCAGACTCTGAGTCTGGACTTAAGCTTATGAGCACAGCATGGCTGGGGGGAAGAGCAGGAGGTGGCTAACAGCCATGAGATGAGTCCTGCAATCAGGGCTATTGCCTAGATACCCACCAGTGATTCATTAGTTTTTCCAAGTCACCATTTTATTGTGTTTCTCCACCCCATCACCCCATAAACTCTATCTGTATTTCTTGACTGCCAATACAATTTATTTTCCGGTTATGGGTTTGGCCATAAGTAGTCACTTAAGTATTCACTAACAGGCTTCAGAAACCAAATGTGGCCCTTTTCTGCCGGAGGGCATGGGGCACAAGGGTTGCAAAACCACCTGTCTAGTAAGACATTAAAAGTAAAAAAATCATTTTAAAAACTTAAAAATTGTTACTGCAGTCAAACTGTTGGAATGTGAAGTCTCAAAGGACAGTAAAGATGGTGAGAATAGGACATATTAAAAAAAACCCTTAAATATAAATTAAATAAATAATAAGTTAATAAAATTAGACTTTGGTTCTCAGAGGCTTGTCTGTCTTCCCTTCAAAGGGGAAAAAAGATGGCAAGCAAAGTCTCTCTTATCCAGAAGAAATTATCTTAAAGCACCAAAAGAAATTATTTATTTAGATACCTGCTGTGCTCCACTAAAAAGTCTGATAAACTGGTATCATTGTTTGTTCTGTTATTGCTGATGAAAGCTATTTGATTATAGCTGTAAAAAATCTCCATAAAATCTTAAATAAAAAACACATGTTGTGGCAGAACCTTTAGAAATAAAAAACATTTTAAACATATTTTGAAGACAGCCTAATTCCATTGTTTTCTTTCAAGCTGAAAGGGGAAATACTGCATTGTTCCAAGACTCAAGAGTCCCAGATACACTATTTACCAGTAATTAGGTTCTTGTTATCCCATATTTCTGTCCATACATAAAGCAGAGTGACAATATCCGTAGGGAAAAAGAAACCCCACAAACAATTATTCTTGATTTTCCATTAACATTGCACTTAGGAACAGTATTACTGACGTGTATTTTGGTGATTCAGATTATTCTGGTTTGTTTTATATAAAGCATCTAGGAGAGGTTGCACAGTGCAAGGTGTTGTCATGACATGGAAAGTGGCTTTCAACAGCTGAAAATTATCTTTTGAGGGCAAATAAAGTGGTCAGATTCACAAGTCAATATACAAAGAACTGCAACCACAGTTTGCTTCTTCTTGGAAGGAAACAGAAATGTGATACTGAGTTAAAAAATCTACAGTTCCTCATAACCAACATGGTGAATTTGGTAGAACAACATAAAAACCCACTTTTCTTCGTGTGCCATAACCACTGAATGAGGATCCCAGCCAAAATCAGTCCTCAGAAAACATTCCCAACAAGCCCTAAGGAAAACTCACCCTCTTATTCTAGGTCAGATGTGCCCATAAATGAAGCCTGGCAAGTACCTTCATATTAACATGCACTTAATCATCCAGTTAATGATCCACTTTAAGTATGATACAGGATAAAATATCTCCCCTGTATTTAGGGGGAATGTGACTCCTGCATACCCTGCAGTAAGCTGAGCATATTTAGCAATAGCAGTTTCTTGTAACCTGCCCCAAATTGTGTGCCAGTGTTCTCTCCATGTATTCACAGCAGTCAGTCTACTGTTTGAGGATGCTTAATGGTTATAACTTGTGGGCATGTAATGTACACACAACAAAACATGGACTAAATATAAGAGACCCTCGTTAAAACTTATATACTCACCATATTTATCATTTATTGTACACTCTGTATTCCCTATTCATTGAGAATGGAAATGACTGAAAATAACACCTGACAGCCAAACACCTTGTTTTGGAAGTAGCAGTAACTAACCAGATGCCTCTATGTTACTTGCTTTGAAATCTAAAATTAACACCTTCTGAAATATTAAGAGGAAGGAAAGTAGGGTGCCAGTTTCCATTCCATAGACTTGAGTAACTTATGGTATTGGATCTCATACTAAAATGTATTTTAATTTAATGGTATTCAGCAATTATTTGCTGGAGGCTACTATTTAATTTACATTTACATGCATTTCAGGGCTGTCATTAAAACACAATTTTTATACCATGAGTATTATCCTATCCAAAGCAACTGTACATATGTAATCTTAAACACATAGGCATTTCCAAGAACCTCAGTGTGTAAGGCATTATTACATCATGTGTTTGAAATGCAGACATATCTGGGATGGACCACTGGGCTCTAGCTGGTTCAGTAGTTCACAGCAGTATTAATTCTTCCTTGAAATTAATGGACCCAATTCTCAGTAACAGCATGGCCCCTTTATGCTGCTCTGCCAATATAAAGTCAGCCTAAGGGGGATAAAAATACATAGAAGGGATAACTTTTGCTGACACAGTGTGTGTGCAGAACACAGAGTTGAGGAAGTAGGATAAACTAAAATAGCCTAGAATATTCTCAGCTCCGATCAGAAACCAGGAAAGCTCATGTTGACATCCTCAAAATATGGGCCAAGTAAAATAAACCTAAAAGTGAAAAAGAACTGCCAACTGGCCTGCTGGAGTTCACTGGCAGACTCAAGGATGCAAGCAGGGGTGCAAGGCACAGTTGCCCAAATGCACACTGACTGTGGCTGTCACGACTGCCAGTCTCGCTCTCGCAAGAAGCGTTCACGAGCGTGGTTCTTGAAGGACTCCCACCAATACTGGCTGTTTGTTCAAAGCTGCCACAAATCATCAGCCCAAATATATCATCAACCTGAATAAATTACACCCAGAAAAAAAAACAAACCCAGCATTTTTCCACTCACTTCTAGTAGAAGTCCACCTTCTTGTACAGCAGTCTTGTTAGATATATTGTCTTCTTTTATAGTTTGGCCAAGTTGCTTCTTAAAGTGCTTTTCTTGAATGGCTGTTGGAAAGAGTTATCATCAATTTAGAAATCATAACGATTAGGGTCTCGACTAAAATTCTTGTTTAAGCATTTAGCATGCATTGAATTTAATTGGTGGTTACTGTTTTTGTGGTCTGGATCTCGGTTACTTTCTTTTCTTTTCTTTTCTCCTTGTGCTAGAGATAGATACATATTTTGCAGTCCAGATGTTTTTTATACGAAATAGCGATCACATTTTTTATTGAACATATTTTTTCCATAAGTCTATTCTATGTAAAGTCTTTTGTACATAAAACAACAACCAAAACCCACAGCAAAGAGACAAAAGAAAGTTAACAAGTTGTTTTGTTTATAAAAATATGTATTAAGACAATACAGAGAAATGTCTATATAGCTCAGAAGAAAAGGGAGTGAATAAGTTTCTTATTTTCAGCACTGACCTTCTTGACATCAGATTATTTTTGGTCTCACTTTACCCTGTTCATTTCTACAAGTTTCAGCCTGACCATAAGATTCAATGGAATGCTCTTAAACTGTTTCATTTCTACACAGAGTTTTAAAGTTTGTTTTTAGTGGGTCATTTACTCCATGAAGTTCATTAATAGTTCTCATTATAGATTAAAATTTCATATATTTTCCCTAATAATAGGGAAAAAAGCTTATTCCTGATTAAGTTTTCATGGGAAAATCATAATGAGTGCTCACTCAGCTGGTGAGTGCTCTTCCTTCACATTGCTTGATCTTAAATATTTTTGAATGCTCAAATTCTTCCTATCAATATATCCCCCAGAAAAATAGCTGAAATACAATCCTATTTCTGGGGATAATTAAAGAATTTCTGAGAAGGCTGGCATCACTTGATTATTGGGCTTCAGCATCATCTAGGGAGTACAACAGGAACCTTTATCACTTGGCCAGTAAAAATGAAGTCAGCTTCACTCCTACTTCCAGGAAAGGGTCATAAAAATATCCTGGTGTAAACAGTGATCAAGTTTTCTGTTTTTTCTCCTTTTCATTGAGAGAATGGGAGAGGAGAGCATCCCAGTGATATTATCTGGGATGTTTGGTACACATTTTCCCTTCCAGACAAAAGGGAGTGGGAACAGACACAGCCAGAGATGGTTAATAAAATGAAAAACACCAATCAGAAAAAAAACCAAACACACACACACACACACACACAAAAACAAAACAAAACAAAAAAACCCAACACAAACAAAACAAACAAACAAACAAACAAACACAACACAACACCAAACCAAAACTAAAAACCCCAACAACAACCCAACCAATCAAAAATAAAACCTCCCCCCCAAAAAAGGGTTTAGATGGCAGGAATAGTTTGTCCAAGCCAGAATAAGAGGAGACAAACAGCAAGCCTCTAAAGCTCCTGAGCCCATGCAAGAGCTCCTAATCAACAGCCCAGTAAGGGGCTGTTGCAGGATACATCAGCATTTGACAATAAACGATGGCAACTCAGAACCACACCAACTGAATGTTTGTGACAGTTTTTAGCTTACATTGTAAATATTTGCTAAAAGTGGTAATGTCGGTCATTACCTCAAAGCAATTATCTCAAATGTATAATTAGGTGTAATAAATCCCTCCCCTGGGCATGGGAAAACACATCAGGAAAACCCCAAGCTGCTTTAAACAGGTCCCTACCCATATTTTCCAGCCAAAGCAATTTTGGGATTTCAGACTTGTAAGCTAGGCTGCTGTGAACAGAATATACAAATTCTTAAACCTGCATTTTCATTTTGGTGCACCTTTTAAGCTAATAGGAAATGGTTGCTTTTTCCCCCCAATCAGCTAGGTCTTCTGCCAGGCCTGTCTACAAGGACATAGACTCATAGGCTCATTTAGGTTGAAAGAGTCCCTTAAGATCATCAAGCCCAACCATTAACCCAAGCACTGCTAAGTCTGCCACTAAACCGTGTCCCTAAGTGCCACATCCACACGTCTTTTAAATACCTTGTGACAACAATTTTTAAAAGCCCAACCCCTATTCCAAAGGCCTCTTCCAGCGTTTCCCTCCCCAGAGAAGATGTTTTTGTAATTACTGACATGGTGGTTTGCGGTCTTTGCTCAGGTTAAAGGACAGACAGGGAGGGGTGAGAGGAAACGAAGGTTTATTTCTTTGATGCGCTCTTTTGGTGTTGTGAAAATTCCATCCGTTCGAACTTCATCATTAGTGGAAACTATTATTTTACCCAACTGAGCGGGCCAGAGCTCCCTGCCTGCTTGTTAGCCTTCAGGCTCATACAAACACAGCAGCAGAGGCACAAGAGATGTTTGTTCTGCAACTCGTCTGGCTACTATAAATTCCATCTCCAAATGGAAAGTATTTTAATGCTATTTTGCCAGTTAGAGTTACCCATATGTTAGGCCACACACATCCCTTTCACAGCCTGCCCTTCTCGCTGGCCTGACTGCAAGGAGACCCCACTGCACTGTCAAAGAAAGAGAACACCATTGCTCCAAGAAGGTGGGAACATTTGCTCCTTGCACCCGAGGCAGCAGAGCTGTCACTCTCTGCTCACTCTCCTTCCGCCTCCCCACACTGGAAATACTTGATTAATCCACCCCTGGCTGGGCTGATGCTGCAGTGACACCTCAGAAGAGAGGTGTGGGTGATAGCCTCTCACCTGGAGAAAGCAGAGCAAGACAGGCAGGAAATCACACAGATCCTGAAAGAAATGAGGAGGAGGAGGAAAAGCAAGACATGACAGGCAGACGAGGGAAACTTGCAAGATGTTATCTGACTAGGCAGAAAGACGGGGAGAAGAAAAAAGAACAGTCTAACAATACCCCTGTCACCACCAAGAACCATGAGAGAGAACAGGACACAAGTACTGGTTATGATGGGTGGCTTGATAGAAAAGACTCTGATGCCAAGACAGCTGTGATCAAGCTTAGATATCTCATAACACGGTGTCCCTCTGGAGCACCAGCAAAGCCTGTGATGATGAAAACAAATGAGAGCTTGAAGAATGCAGGAATACTGTCTCTGGTAGGCAGGGAGGAGCAAACTGTGGAAAGCTGAAAAATAAAAACCAGCAAAGGATGACTCAGTGACCTGAGGGGAAAACGGGCTGTTGGAGTTCCCATGTATCAAGAATGGAGCAAGAGAAAAGCTGATACTGCAGGCAGTCTGATGAATGCTGCTGGCTGAAAAAAAAAAAAAAAAAAAGAAAAGAAAAGAAAAGAAAAGAAAAGAAAAGAAAAGAAAAGAAAAGAAAAGAAAAGAAAAGAAAAGAAAAGAAAAGAAAAGAAAAGAAAAGAAAAGAAAAGAAAAGAAAAGAAAAGAAAAGAAAAGAAAAGAAAAGAAAAGAAAAGAAAAGAAAAGAAAAGAAAAGAAAAGAAAAGAAAAGAAAAGAAAAGAAAAGAAAAGAAAAGAAAAGAAAAGAAAAGAAAAGAAAGCTTTAACTTTATGGAGCTTTGGACTACTTTCTGTGGGAGAGGCAACCCTTTTGATGGTCAGCACAGAGTGCTCACCTACCAGGTTCAAAATCAGCAAACTGAAGAGATGGGAAGTGGTAACACCCAGAGACTGTTTTCTGTGCACAGTGTATCGAGCCTGCACTTCCAGAACATGAAATAAAACAGAAGATGGAGCTGTTCTGCCAAAGAAGATGAATGAGCATATTGATACCATAGAATGATAAATCCCAGAGATACATGTACTGGGGCTGACAGTTTTGCAAGGTCATGCAATCTAGTGTGTGTGGTGCAATCCTATGCAACTTTAAAAGCCAACACGTCTGGAAGTGCTGGGTCCTACAAAGGACAACGCTGTGGAAATATACAGGGAAAGGGAGCTAGGAGGAAGAAGAGGAGGGAGAAAAAGAAATTAAATAAAATGGCCAATGCAATTTCCTGGAAGACAGGTCAAAGATTTGAGGATATTGTTTCAATTTCTAATCTGAAAGCAGTGAAAGGAGTGGAAACCAAAAAAATAACGTTGAGTTAGAATTGACAATTAATGGAGAAAAAAAAGTCCACAGAGCAGACTATAAGATTGGCTGAATGAGTATGGGATGGTCTCAGATAGTGCTGTTGAGCCTTTCACAGCTGCACTGTCTCTGCCCAGAACAATGTAAAAACCTGAGACCTCTTTTAAGCCTCCAGGTCTGATGCAAGCATTGCTATCTGCATTTGCAAACACCTTGGCTTGAAAACCAAATCTGGACTACTGTAAAGAAAAGAAAAGCTGCCTAACACAGTCTATAGAAGCATTATGAAACTAGCCATTCCCTTTCCCCCAGAAATAACAGAACATTTATTCATTGCAGGATAATCTTTAGTTAAAAGAGATGGAGATTTCAGGAATCTCATAAAACTATACTTTTTAAACCCGTGGGATTACATTCTCCAGAGTGTTTCTGTACCTCATCCTGCACAAGCACAACCTTCATTCTTCAGAAAATAATTAGCAAAATCAGCTGCTAAGTTAGGCTGTGTAGCAGACTAACATGGGGGCAAACTGTAGCCCAGCTGCCCCAGGTGCCTGCAGCAAGCAACAGCACAGGCAAGAAATGAGCAGTGAAGGGATGCTGCTTCTGAACTGAACACCTTGCCAGGGTTCTTTTGGGGTGCAGGAAAGGGACCATACACTCTTCTTCAGATTCAGGCTGGTGAATCAGTTTCAAGCCCTCCTACAAGGACTACTGCTTCTCTCCAATGATGTCCAGGAGATAAATTGCTCCTTAAAACAGGTGGATGAAAATACCCAAATCCAGACTGCAGGTTCAGAGACACAGCTTTAAGCACGCAAACCTCACGTTTGGTAAGTGTTACTCGAAAGGAAGTGAGAACAGGGTCTCTCTTCCTGGATCTTCTAGCTGCAGGAAGAATCGGCTATGCATGTTACTCTGAATACCAAGAAAACAAAACAAATTGACTCGGAAACGCTCAGTAGGAGCAATTCTGCTTAACAAACCTAGAGCCATGAACTGAAATGGTCTGTTTCCTCTGGCTGTGTTACAGAGAACACCGAGTGACAATTAGGATGGGGGGGTCATTAGATGAACACTGAAATTAAAAAATATACAGCGTAAGGAACAGTGGTTATATATTGCCAAACAGCATGGAAGGGACATTTGCACTCTGAAAGGTCACAACACACAGGTTGTACAAATGCTTTGGGGAAAGAACTCAGGATAAAAGCTGAGTAAAAGCTGTATGGTGCTTGGTCCTGCTGCGGAGGCTACCAGAACGCCAGATGAAATTACGCTAGCAGTAATGCAGAGTTTTTCTTCCCAACTTAGCGGTTTTTTCAGTCTGCTTCTTCTTAAGAGATGCTTTGAAATCTGACTTCCCTTTGAAGTTTCTCGAGTACAGCATGACATTTATTTAAGGTACAAACCGAACCCTTTTGCTTTCCAGATCCCATCCGCTCTTCCTTCCAGAACCACCGCTCCCCTTTCCCAGCGAGCCTCATCCATTTTCCCCCGTGCGAGAAGGGGCATCAAAGAGATGCCACCGCCGGGGCCGCCCTCCTCTCCCTCCCCGGGGCTGCTGGGGCCAGCTCGCCCCGCCGAGCCCCCGGCCCGTGTCCCACGGCGTCCGGAGGAGCCCTTTTGAAGGCGGGCGAGGGGGAGGAGAAGTCCCCGCTGCGGAGGAGGCAGAGTGCTGAGTAACCCCGGCCCCGCTGTCACGCAAGGCTCGCCGCCTGTCAATCTCCCGGCGGCTCTGACAGCGGCCTGGCCGCCGTTCAAACCCTTGCGTGCGAGCAGACCAGCCACATTACCCTATGAAGTATTTCATAATAACAACAGCTGTTAAATATTGATGACTCCTGGCAAGCGCTGAATGCTTTTCGAGAAGGTTAAGCCTTCGTGTAATGGAACCTAATTCCTCATTATATACTGTATCAGATATCTGGAAGTTGCCTAAAAAAAGCAAAGGAGCTTAGAGTAAAGGATCAGAGGAATAACTCTCGTGCGGCAGAGAGAAGGGAGAGAGCCCGCTGTGCGAAGGGTGAGGAGCGTTTGCCCCAAGTCAAATCCCTTTGCAAACACTAAAATGCTCTGCTGGAGCGATCGGCAGTACGGTCGGTTTCACTGTATTCCACTGGAGGGTCTTGTGTTTTTAGAAATTATTGCAGATCAGACAAACTTTCTAAAACAGTGATCCAGCTGCCAGTGCTGTCTCTGTCTCTGTGTGTGTGTGTAAAAGTACACGTGGAAATTATTTCTACAGAAATACAGAGAAAAGAGGGGAAAACCTCACATTCCTATAGTTTTTCTACAAACATCAACTCTGAGAGATCCAGCTCATTAGAAAATTTAGTGGTGATCTGACACTATATTAAGGATGAAATCTCAGACAGGGTTTCCAGCAGGCAAAAGAGGGAGAAGGAAAAGCCTCTTTCCTTGGGGAAGTCCTGGTGTTCTTTCCTCCAGTTCCCAGAAAAAAAAAAAAAATCCACTATCTTCTTCACTCTGCCCTCTAAAACCCGCCAGTCTTATCTTTATCCTCTTGACTTAACTGTTGAGCAAGGTTGTGTTCAGAACAGAATCAGTTTGGGGTTGGAATTCACAACGGACAGAGTCCTTGGGATGGAGCTGGTGTAATGCCAGGGCAGGCAGTACTGAGCAGTCCAGCAAAAAGGCTGCATCAGGATCCAGGTGCAGGTGAAGGTAAAAACACAAACCGAGGGCTTCTTACAGAGGTGACTGAGTCAGGATATTTTTTTTCCTTGCATGTGAAGAAGAGGTCTGTGTGCCTTTGGGAAATAGGGTTTACATGAAGCAAGCTGAGAAGCTGAAAAGAATTGCCTGCAAATGTTCAGTTGTGCTGCAGTACAAGGAATTCTGTGAAGGTTCAGCAAAGTGGTTCACCCTTGGGGAACCCAGGTCTGTTAACTGAGTCAGGATAGGGAATCACAAAAACTTAGATAGTTGTAGGTTGGAAGGGGCCTTGGAAAGTCATCTGGTCTACCTCACCCTGATCAGAACAGAGCTAACTTCACTCAGGCAGGTTCCTCAGATTTTGACTATTCCCAGTAATGGACATTTCTCATTCCTCCCAGGAAAATTTTCATTATTTAATTACAAACAGGATTAATACTGTAAGATAAGGAATTGCTTAATATTTTAGGTGAATGAGCATTAGGGTAAATTCTGGATGGACACTTCCTGTTTCCACAGTTCTTGGTTTATAAATGTGCAGAGTAATTTAAGAAACCCTGAGAATGGTGAAGTGGTTTTTATAAAAAGTGTATGTATATGGAGAACATGCAAAATAAGTTATTAACTCTTCTTCTGTTTTTTACTGGCTTATTCTATCTGTATCTCATAAGAAATCACACTTGTATGTCAAGTTTAAATGTAGTCTGGGACTATAACATCTCCCCTATCCCATAATTTCTGAGGGATCACAGATCCAAAGAAAAGCTCCACGTGAAACAAATTGTGTGCTAACTACACAAACAACAGACTCAACAGAACTTGTCTAGAAAACACATTTGTTCTCTGTAGCTTACTGTTTCAACCTTTCTCTCTTCATATGACTCAACAGATGATCTCCCCAACAGACAGCCCCACATTGTGCCTTGGCAAAGGAGGTATTTTAGAGATCTGTTTGCATCACTGTGAGTAAATATTTGAGCTATCAGTTGGTCTGGAAGACTATATTGGCTACAAGACTGCTGAAGACATGTAGTCCTCTGAAATTATCCCAAGATATAAGACTTATTCCAAGTGACAGTCTTCCTGTTTGTCTTCACAATTTCATTTTATTTTCTACTACATTAAATATGATGATTTGATCATGGAAACTTATTGATTTATAGGTTCAGTCCTGGGGCCTTAATTTCATCTGTGTACTATTCCATTCTTTAATTAAGCTGTAATATGTTAGCTTGTCTGGGTATTTGCTTGCACACCCTTCTGAATAAACACATAAAAGGTAAGTAAAAATGGGTTATTCTCTCAAACTACAAAATGGATTGCAAGCCTGAGTTATCAGCAACCTTAAGTAAGAAATCTGCAGATTACTTATTCCAGTTTCAAATCAATACCTACATTGCTCACAAAAAATTAAGATGATTCTACCACTTCTTCCTTGCACCTTTAAGTTTTTAAATCACATGTCCATTAATCAGATCGTGATATTCAGCATAAGCTTAAAGTAGAAAAACTAATTTCAGAGAACTATTCTGTATTTAGAAAGTCTGCTTTACATTGGTTAGTTCTAGAGTTAAGGACCTCAGAATGTCCAATGCATGTAGCTTTATATTTTCATTAGTGACATCACCAAACTGATCCACCATTAGCCTTAAGTGTATTGCAGTGTGTTCTGATCTGTTACACCCTGATTGCTTGAGTGGGATCTCAGCAAATCCCACTGATCACGATGTATCTACATACTCAGAGGAGCAGCACATCAGGACACATTTGTTCTAGGATCTATTGAGCACATGGACTATCAAAAACACTTGAAGAGCTTCCCCATTTTTCAAAAAATCCTTCATAATGGCTTCTTGTCTGAATAGCTGTTCATCTTTTCCCTTGTCCAGATATATTTTAAGAAATGGGTTCTCTATATCCTCTGAATTCCTGATGTTTTCTCTCTCTCTATGGCCCAAGAATGTTGTCCTCTTTTGCTATGGCTCACACTTTTTCTTTGTCATTGGGCCATTTTTTTGGGATTGATTCTCCTGATGAAAACAATACATCAGTGGGCACTGATGTCCACAGCAGAGGCAGTTGCCCTTAGAGGAGAGGCTAAAATGGCTGTGACTTTTTACTGAGAAGAACAAGGGAAGATATAACAGAGGTTTACAAAATTATAAGGGCAATGGATAAACTCAATGCAGAGCTGCTGTTTGCCCAACCCCACTCTATGAGGACTGTGAAGTGCCCTGTAACACCAGCACAAGAATGCTTTAAAGTAGATAAAAGACAGCAATTTTGAAGACAAGAATACCAGACTAGATGGACCACTGGTGTGACACAGTAGTGCATCTCTCATGTTGTTATATTCTCACTGCAATGCCATGGCTTTGTCCACAAAATTTGTTGCAGACAGAAAATAAACAACAGATGCACAACAGCAGCATCTGTGACGTGAAACAAAGTATATCACAGAAGTGACAATAAGAAAAATCAGAACCTTATGAGAAAGCCTGTATGTGACTAAATTTAGGCATATGATGAAAGAGCAGCTTGTGACTAATCATTGCATCCAAAAACAAAAAAAAACATTCTTTGGTGATAAACAGCCTATTGAAATAAACTTGAGCCTGAAATATTTTTCAGAAACATAAGTAATGAGACCAAATTCCATTTTTACTGCAAAGACAGCTAAGAGGAAAGCTCTGTGTGTTCGTAAGTAAGCAATTGAAGTCTACTGGAATCTTTCTCGCTTTTGAAAAGGTGATTGTAAGAATTGCATCTTACAGAAGAAATGCAATGAGGTCTTGATAACAGATTTACCTTGACAATATCTGAACATTTTTAGTCTCTATAGAAGATGTGCATCATTTTACCCTCTCCACATTTAGTTATCAATCACTGAAGGACAAACTCAAATCAAAGATCAAGCACGAAAATAAATGTAACTAGGAAAACGCATAAGAAAGCATCTCTCCCTATGCATTGATAAAAGAAACCTGACAATGACTAACTTAAGTGAGATTTACATGATCCTTGTAGCCTTTTTGGATTTGATAACCTCTTTTCCAAGACTATGATTCAAACAGACTATCTCCTGAGCTTCCACTCCTCAATTTCTTGTGCCTTTATCATTTTCGTTGCACCATTCTGCATGGAAGGACACAGGCTAAATTCACCCCTGCTGGTTTCAAGAGGAATTTAAGTCAGTATCTCTTAGAAGAGAGTAGAAAGAACATGTGTCAGTAGACCAGTATATCATCCAAGAGACTGTTTAAAAATAGCCAATGCACACGATCTGGAGAGGATAAAGGAAATCTTTAAGATGAAATAAACACTGCATCTAAAATATTCACATCTAGACCTTAGTGCACAGGATGTGCATGTGTTACCCAGAAAACCAAATCTGAATCCAACAGTTTTAGAGTCGGGAATATCATAAGAAAAAATCTTTAATATCTGCTTTGTATAGCAGCCTTACTGTGCCCAATATTAAAGGCACGGACATGCTTGTTTTCCAGTGTGCTTTAAAGAAGCAAAGAGGCTTGACAGAGGAAATGTGGGAATCTCCACCTTTAAATCAGCTGGGTATCACAGCACTGCTGCACAACCACAGACAAACACACACGTCCCACAGAACATGGCACTCTCTTTCTAAGGCAGAGCTGCTCTGCCTGGCCTTTTCTGTGGAGGCTGCCACGATGACACCGACTGCACAGAGCCTTGAGAAGCTAAATCACCTAAAGTGCTGTGAGAAAAATATGCCTGAGAAGAGGTCCTCAAGCTTTGGATTTTCTGCTTCAGGAAGTAAGAACACGTGCTGAGACAAGATAAGGGCAAGTGAAACATCAGGGACATGATCCAAAAGTTTTTAAAAAAATATTTCAGAATCAATTTCCAGGTAATTTTTAAACATTGAGCTGTATTCCAGAGCCTTTTGGAATGATGAAGAAAACCAGTAGCATGACAATCTTACTTAAAAGCTCAAAATTAAGAACTATCTGACAACAGAAGTCAGAAACTGAACTGCCAGATGCCTAAACTGATAATGTTACAATCCCTGGATCTCTTAAACGTGTTTTTATCCACATTAATATTTTAATGTATGCCTTTAAAAACTAGTCCTGCAAAGCTACCCAAGCAGATGGACGTTGTTCCCAACTGGAATCCCTCGTAAGACAGAGGGCCCACAGAGAAGACACTACAGTTTGTCCAAAAATAAATTCCTTTGCAGAACAGGAACCTTCTGCAGAAGTAGAAAATGCATGCAACACAATGCATTCAATTACTACAATAACCTTTATTTTTCACTTCCTCACAAAGGTTTTGTTTTGCCTTTCCTGACAGCCGGGTTCTGTACTCAGAAAAAGATCCCAAGCAGATGCCAAAGACCCTAAGCATACCAGTAGTGAGCTTACATCTCTCCCATTCAAGTACCAGAGAAATTAAGTTTCTTGAAAGTGCCACGGTCCCTAGGTCAACAGCCAGAATTAGGACCTTCAAATTTTCTAAGCGTAATAAAAATTTTTGTCTTTATAAAAGGCAGGAAAGGTAATATTTAAATGCTGTAAGGCTGTAAATTTTCTCCCTGCTTTAATTTGCTTTTCAGTTTTTAAAAACAGAGAATACTTAGATATAGTGATAAAATTACAAGGCAGGCACAGAGTTCTTATCAGACTTGTCCCATTTGAAGATAAGGAAAACCAACGTTTTGTATTTCAGAAACAAAGTCCTAGCTAATAAAATATAACCTTTTCTCCAGTTTCAACTCTTCTGTATGTGTCACTGACTTGAACAGGCAAGTCTGACTCCTACAAAGGTGCCTGCTGCCTTGACTCATAGCAAGCTACCAAGGAAATAACGAGTATTCCTTATGGGATAAGGACAAGAATCTTGTATCTCATTCATGAAACATACAGGATTATGGCTTCAACTTTCTAGGCAGTAATAGCCAATTGCAACTTTCACTGAATGATCAGTGCCAGGTGAATAGTGTGTATAAGGAGAACTATGATACATAAATTACTTCCAGTGCTTCTTATTCTGGCTCAGGTCTCTGGACGAAAAACTGATTTCTTATCTACCGATTCATCAAATCTGTTTTATGCTCATCACGTGACATAAACAGTAGTTTCTATTGCATTTTCACCAGTTACAATATAATCTCCATTGGATATGCCCTGTGGCTTACTGCCAGAGTCAGCCCAATAACCACTGAAACAAGACTCACTAGCTCTACACTAAGGAAAACTGGAGTAGGTTTAAGGCAGAAAGTGAAAACTACAAATCACAAAAAGCAAAGATGATCTTGCACGATTTTAAAACATGTGAAATTTAACTGGAGGCAGTGTATACTCCAGAGCACACTTTGTTTTAAGCCCAAGAATTTTTCAGAGGAATCATTGCACTGCAACCAAAAGAAGGACGCTTTTTCTCCTGCCGGGGCAGATTTGCAGGGAGGAGGCTCATTTCTGCATTGCTGGTCTGGCAGGCAGCAGAGCTCTATTCCTCTGATCAAGAGATCACTTTCATAACCACTTTTCTGAGGTCACAAATGAGTCTGCTGCAGTCACGCAACCCCTCGCCTACCAGAGCTTACTACAACAATACAGGTTCACGGAAGCTTTTTAAAGAGGCAGCTCATCCTTTCAACCCTCACAGATACAAGGCACACACGTATTATCGTATGGCATTCCCCCAAATATGTCGTGGGACTATTTTATTTCAATTTGATCAGGGAAGAAGCATATAGCTTCAAGTTTTATCTGGATGGAATGGTGTTGCCTGAGCAGAACGAAATAAAAACTGACGCTAAAGAGCTCTACAATTCTTTTAAATGATACTGGCACCTTTTGCAAATATTTGGTTAGCCTGTTCCTTTTTATTATCTTAAAGGTCTGTGTTCGCCAAACAGGTGAATTAGGCTAATTAAAATACTTAAAAGTCATGGTAAACAGTCAAACAAACATTAGATTCAATAAACAACAAATACTATTGCCCTGAATTAAACATTGCCCTGCTGCACTGCTAGAAGCACAACGGTAGGGAAATAGTAAACCAGGAAACAGGCTTATGAATTGATTCTGAAGGAATACTAGGAAAGTACAACAAGTTCTAGTTAGAGCTCGTTCCTAGGCCAGAAAAGTCTATTTTACTTTAGCCAAGTATCCCACAAATGACCAATATAGTGATCTGTTGGATGGACGTGTATGGACGTGCAGGTGTTAGCTGGAATGACTTTGGGTGACAAGAGTCAGTGGGGAATTTAAAGAAAAAAGTTAAAAATATTTTCCCTCTTATGATAAGTCAACTCTACCCAATGCGGGGGGGGCTTGGCCTATTTTCACAAGCTGCTAATGCTATGAAAGCAACCGTTGTTGTTTCATCATTAATTATTTGCACTAATTACCTGAAATAAAGTTTTCAAAAGCTGTTAAATTACTTTGAAGCCTACAATTTAAAAAATTATGGTGGCTATATTGCTCATTGATATTTTGTGAGGATTAGTGTGCAGACATTTCATTTAATGGCAGCACAAACAGGCTTGCCCAAACCAGCTTTATAATCCAGCTTAAATAAAGCAACAATAGGAATGAGGGCACAGCACTAAGCCTGTTGAGGAGTCACAGTGTGGGATGCAATTTGCACACTGTCCTGCAAGTTCATTGCTATTATTAGACACACTAAACAGGTGAAAGCTTGTTGAGGTGTGCCCATACATGCTATAGACACTTTCAGGGATTCTGGAGATGCACCCACAGGCTGTTAAGTACACTTGGCTTCATCCAAAATGAGGGGGTTTTACACTTTAGGCTTGACCTTGATGTGTATCTTCACCTAGCAGTGGGAGAGGTCCTCTCCCATCTGCACTGCAGTTTCCCATTGACAAGATGACGTCCCAGCCCAGCTTTGATATGAAATTCATTTGCCTTATTTCTGCTCCAGGCCTGGACCCCAAAAATTGCCTTACCTCTGCTCCAGGTCTGGCCCATATTTATGGAGAAGAATTAGGTTGGAAGCTGGACAGAGAATTGTGGCTTTACTGCTGGTGGACCTCCCTGGCAAAGCTCAGTGCTCTCACACTGTAGAGGCAGGCTTAACCTCAGGTGCCAAGCATCACTGCAGCTTCTCAGCTCAGTCAAAATGTTGGTGGAGGTGATGAGACAGAAACACCAGTCTGTAAAGGGAGGGTATTGACAGCCTCCAGGGTGACCTCAAGAGTAACAGTACCTGTGCAGAAAAAGCTGCAGGCATTTTTGAAGGTAAGTCAAACTTTGAAAGAGTTCTGAGACTTCTGAAGATGTGTTACCTTTAGTCTTATGATGCCCATTTGCTTATCACTGCAATAACTTCCCATGGAAATGAAAAACATACAGGATTAACTCTTGCCCAAACAGACTTTGTCCCTGTTTATGAACTTTGGCTAAAGAACAAGAAGTCTATCCAGAGAAAAACAGCACTGGATACTAATGTATTTAATAACATGGCAATTTTTCCTTTCTAGCTATGGAAAGAGACAAGTGAGAATGCTGTTGGGCTACCTTACTATGCAAACGAATTACACTCTTCTTTTGGAGGCAGTTGGCAAAGAAATCATTGCTAACTGCAGGAAGGAGTTTATGTATGGGCATTTGAGGGTAAACAGCTGCTAGAATACTGCTGCTCAGCTCTGTTCTGCATGTCAGTCTGGCCACAGAGCTCGTACCTAAGAAGTCTTGCCTTTCTGAGAGTGCTTTTTATAACCCCTATTATATGAAAGCAAAATATCTCTAATCTTTTTTCAAGAATATGCCCTCTCCTACTCACAGTGTGGTCAATTGCTCCATTTTCTAAGGAGATGCAAGCAGGCAGTTAATACTGTCGAAGTCCCACTGGGTCTGCAATTCTAGAGGGAGAATTAGTCAGTAATTTAGTATAGTGAAATCAGGATAAACAATGACTTCTCATATGCCAATTTCCAAATAATAACTGCAAGCTTTCCTCACTCCCTCCATGGCCCTTAATATCTTGCACCTGATAGATGAAATATCGTTAAATATCTGGACATCACCTACATATATAAGAGAACATGTATCCAGTAATTTGGATTAGCTGCAAATCTGCCTATATGTATTTTTTTTCATCCTTTTATGGAGTTTATTTAATCTGAAAATTATCCAGAGAAATTTAATAGAGTTCACTGATACCCCAACTAATAATCCAAAATCAAACCATTTCAGATTAGTGTACCATAAATCATTTTTAATGAATAAATTGACTTTAAATAGCTACTAAGAGGTATTCTTCCATTAGAAATAGGTTTAAGTACTATGACAAATTACAGTCATTAGACTCAAACCTAAGGCTTTCTGAATAACTCGGTTATAAAAATTACAGCAAGCATTACTCACACAATTGCTTCTATCCTCACAATCTTCTTTCTGTCCCGGCATACTGTACATACCTAAAAATGGCAAGATTTTGTCTGGAAGAGGAGGGAAAGAGTGTTTTGCTACTGCAATGTAAATTAAGGTCTAGCTTGGTCAGAATGACTGAAGGATGCCTGGAAGTATGCTCGTACTAGGCAGACCGAGAAGGACAGCAGATAGTGCAGCTGTAGAAATTAGTTTAAAACTAATTGTTGAGTAGTTTAGTCACTAGCTGTGACTGAGCCTTCTGCATGTGGTGGTTCGTACAGCCTGCCCCAGCACAGCCTTTGCCTGATGTGGAGAATGAGAGAAGGAGCTGGAGTACCTAACCACTGCGCTCCAGCCACGGCAACAGAGCCGGGAGTTGGTGGTGGAGTCAAGGCAGGATGGGGCAGGCTGGGAACGGGGCAGCTGGAACATTCTTCTGCCTGATGTATTTTCCATTGGCCAGATGTTCCCCAGTCGACGCGAGCTGCGAGAGGCTGCGTGCGCCAGTCCCGGAGGGTGTTCTGACCCCTGGGAAGCACTAAAGAGGCCCAGGCCTGCCCAGCATTGAGGAGGCACAAAGGTATTTTGGAGCTCTGATCCTCTCGTCTCCCACTCAGTGGCAGTGAGTGCCAAGTTGGGCTGTGGCGCGGGAACTCAGCTGTGGCGCAAGATGCGTTTTGTACATTAACCCCATGAGCTACGGTACCATCTGAGACCAACATGCAGTTAATTGCTGTGAGAACAGGACTCTGAATTTCCTGACCTATTCAGAGTTTGAATTCCCCATTCACTCCACACTCCCGTACTAACAGATGGTATACAGGGTGTAGCTTCAAGACTTCCTGCATCAGAGCATATGCAAAGAGAGCAAGAGGAGATGAATTGCTCACGCCTGGAAACCTGCTCTTTATTTGCAGAATGGTGAAATTCTAAATAAAGCAATTAACGTGCCCAAGCAGCCCCATTTTCCATGCAGAGAGTGCTGGCTGAAACTCTTCCTCCAAAGCTATCCCTGCCATGGGGAGCTGGAAAAGCACTGGTTACAGGAGCTGACTCATCAGCTGACTAGCCCACAACCTCAGCCACAAAGGACCAAAAATGCTGGTGGTGGCATGAAGAGTGTGGGTGGGAGCAAGGAATAAGCAATCATCTGGCAGCCTAATGCAGAAGGGAGGGTTGACAACAAGCCATTATTTATTCCCCCCTCCCGCCCTAAGGCTCATCCCTCTGTTTCAGTGATTCTCATCATCTTGACGCTGTGGTAGGGCTCTTTGTAGGGGAGGGAATGAAAGGTACATCCCCTCCCTGTGGCCCATGCAATGAAAGCATCAGCAGTCTATCTGAGCTCACCACACCCAGATCTCTTAGGGCAAAAGGCCCTCATGGAGGAGAATGGAAAAGAGGTTTGCCTGGTCCTGCTTTCATCCAATAGGAGATGAGAACAATGTCTTGTTGGAAAAAAAAAAAAAAAAAAGAAATCACTACTTTCCCACCAAAGTCAGTCTGTTGCTGAAAAGGAGAGATGAAGATCCAGTTCTGGAATGGCAGACAGAAGATGTAACCAAAAGTTTTTAGGAGTGGAGCAAGGAACATAGGAAAAAAGGGAGAGTGTTGTAGCAAAGATGGGAAAAGACAAGTGATAAAAACCTATATGGAGAAAACAAGAAAATCTACAGAAAAGGAAGATGCAAAAAAGAAAAATTTACGAAGGGGTTAGGTAGGTTATCATTAAAAAGGCTGCTACAGAAAAAGAGGTGGAAGGGAAGGAAAGTCACCAAGTTAAACAGCAAAAATAAAAAGAAAAAAGAAAACTGGCAGATTTAATTAAAACTTGACATGAAAGTAGACTGATAAAATCCCCCAAATTCATATGTATCCCACTATCTCCATATAGATCTAAGTTGATTTCTGAGTGTTCATTCCTTCCAGCAGGTTCTACCACTGCTAATCTGGCCATAATATGCCTAGTTGGTCCCCAGTTTAACTAGCACAAAACATTCTCCAGCCAAATTATTGGCACGGTGATGGTGTGACCATGCACCTCCCAGGCTTCAACCTCTCCAATGGCATTTTTGCTACGAGTCTGAAAAATACATTTAACTTCAGGCAATATGTTTTTTGAAACACTGGGGCAGATTTTGAAAGCCTGGCTTGTATTACTGCACTAATGCCAAGGTTAAGCAGAACATAATAAGGAATTAAGGACATGAGCAGTTGTCTTTATGTTTCCTCCCCAAACACAGTTGTTTTCTGAGAAGAGGCTTTTTGCCCAAATTTTGCCTACAGTAGGTCTTTCCTGGCAGGGTGCCTCAGCAGAAAGGAGATTAAGTTTCTCGATGTCCTCCTTTCTTGGAAACTTTCTGTTATGTTTCCCAGTCTCCAATACAGCAGTTCAGGGCACAGGAACATACAGCTTGAAAGTCTTCCCCAACATGTTTTTCACATGCGGTTGTATCGGCATTTGGCAAGAGAGTGGTGAAGAGTCACAGCATTGTAGTTTGCAGCTTCCCTACCAGTTGAAGATCCTCTTCAGAGAGTCAGAATATCTGCTGAGGCTACAGTATCTAAAGTAAGCAGGCTGACCCCTGTGTGGAGATTGTGACTTGACTTGACTAGATAAAGGCAAGATAAATAAATGCTTCTTTTCCAAAAGACCTCTTGGAACTCAGTGCCCCTGCACTAAGTGTTGCTGCAAGGGGCACATCTGTCCAGAAACTGACCTCTCCTCCCAGCTCATGCTGATAGTGGTGACAATCTCAGCCACCCTACTGTGTTTAAAGATACTATCAGCTACTACCATGATACTTTCAAGCTATGATGGCAAAGTAACCTTCAAACTGACTTTGTCTCTGCTTTCTTAACCATAAATTGGCAGCAACAAATGTAGGGTGCATCATTGTCCTGAAATGATATGGCACATACTGCCAGACTTATTAAATATTTCTAAAGTGCTTGCTAGCATCAATAAAAATGAGGAATGTCTGTTGCAATGTGCAATACCTTCAGACTCTCTGACGTGTTACTGAGTATGTTTGGCTCAGAAGAGTGGGCTCTTCCCTTAGGGGGACATACAGTACTACATTGCTAGAGTTTAATACAGTTCTGGTGGTCCTGAAGAAGTGCTGAAAACAAGCAAAACCTCTTGAACCCCTTGTAACTTGAGAGCATTCTGCACCTGGCTTATTATGACTGCACCTGGCTTATTATGACTGCACCTTTAAGAATTATTAAAGAAATTTCAAACACTGCTAATTTCCTCTTACAAATATTACTTGTTATGAGATGTACAGCCTTCTCCTACATGTCGCAGTGTAGATGAAGTGTAGAAAGAGCATGGAAAGAAGAAATCTAATTTCATTTTTCTCCATGTACTGTTGTGGTCCTTATAATAACATATTAGAATATTCTCCACATAAATCCTTACATTCACCAGCTCAAGATACATTATTAAGGCTGAATTATTTATCCTCTCAAGAAATGTTTTCATAAAGCATTATTTATTGAACCATTTTCCCATATAAGATTTGTAGGGGTCATTTGATGGCACAACATTGGTTTAATAGATTATTCTGAACAAAATATAGAGAGTTTGTGACAGGTTTTCACTGACACTGGTATGCAGCATAATACCAACACCCAGAAGGTAGCATTTTCTTACAGATATTGAAATAGTCTGGGGAATATATAAGATTAATATAAGGTGACGTGTTTTGCAGGTATAAAATTAATAAAGTGGTTATGAAGTTGTCAATTAACTAGAAAAAAAAACACCTTAAAATATGTTGTATTTTGATTTATATTTTTGCTTGTTTTCAGTTCTCTTCTTTCAGCTGTTTCCAATATGTATGTAGCCAATTCATATTGCAGGTTCAGACACAAATAGGTACAGTGGGCATTTACTTATTATAACAAATATTTACTTCCTATGTGCCTTCAACTTGGTATATTCCATGCAGATATAAAGAGAATGCATTGAGGGGATTTCAATAGGATTTTAGGGACATGGTAAGTTCGTATGATACGTACTGCAAGACTGTTGTATAGCATCAAACTTTCACAAAAGTAATGATGAACTTCTTTAAAAGAGGTTTTAAAGTCTGCTTGTAACTTCTCTTACTGAGCATCCAAGTTTGCTGACATGGATTCTGCTTCTACTCTATGCAGAGTAAAAAATTTAGAAAATTTGTAAGTTATATTATCTGTAGTATTGCACCAAAAAGAGTAGTAAAACTAAAACTGGACTTATAAAGAGAAACCTGCTGTGCCTCATCTAAAAAACTCGCATTTCATTTCGTGGTGGGGAAATTTCCGAACACTGACTAATATGTTACTGTTACATTAGATAGAGAAGAGAAGCATCTGTGTTAGCCACACGGGATTCTCTTTCCAATAAAATGAAAAAGACACTAAACCAAATACAATTAAATGAAGAAAAGTCCTTCAGGGTCATCCATTGAGCCAAACTGTAAGACTATCACATAGCAAAGTGAGGCAAGCTTTGCAGAAACCACCCCCCTACTCATATTTTATATGGCTCAGGGGGGACCTTATCTCTCTTTACAACCACCTGAAAGGAGAGTGTAGCCAGGTAGGGATTGGCCCCTTCTCCCAGGCAATCAGTGACAGGATGAGAGGACACAGTCTTAAGCTGCACTTAGGGTGGTTCAAGTTGGACATTAAGAAGAACTTCTTCACTAAAGGATCATGAAGTATTGGAATGGACTGCCCTGGGAGGTGGTGAAGTCACAGACCCTGGAGGTGTTCAAGAAACAACTGGACTTTGTTTCTTGAACTTAGTGCCATGGTCTAGTTGACAGGGTGATTACGAGTCAAAGTGTTGCTGCAAGGGCAGCAGTCAAAGGCTGGACCTGATGCCCTTGGAGGTCTTTTCCAAACTAAATGATCCTGTGCTTTTGTGATCTGCATTGCATCAGAGTTCTCTGCAGAGCTTTACTGTGTGCTGTAGCCCTAAAGTCAGCAGTAGGAAAGCGAGAAGGAAGCTAGGAGGACAATCTCCCACACTATTCACTAGCCTAAAACTATTTGTCTTCTTTGTCTTCAAAGTCCTATGCAATTACAATATGCCAAACTAAATTCCTTGTTCTTTTGACTAAGAGGTATTGTCTTTCCTTTGAAACATATTTGTGTTTAAAATAAGAAACAAAGTAAATAATTTTCTTGACAGCAAAGATACACGCTTCCTCTCAGAGATGGTAATCACTCATGAAGCTGAGAACAAGTGTAAACCAAGCCAAAGTTCATGCCTGGGGGAATGCTCTCCTACTTCCCATCCATTGCATCAGTGATAAGAAAACTATTCCTAGTATCTTCTACAGTCACTGAAATTGCTGGCAAGCTCTGAAGTAAAAATGCCTTTTTTTCTTGTGATGAAAACCAGTCTTGTTTCCATATTCAAGGAGAACATAGGTTACAGTGGAACTAAACTCCAAGTTTTTCCTCAGTCTCCAAGATCTAAACACAGTTTAACTCAGGAGAATTAGATCAATGGAAGACCATTACTTATAGCACAGGATAATGGAATTTGAGCCGGGGTGGACTGTGAGAGTATTTCAACAGCTGCTAGCAGGCTGGGCCAAGAAGGTCCCTAGCTGCAGAGCAGGGATTAGGCAAGCACAGTGCAGAGGCAAGATGAACATCATTGAATACAAAAGACAGTGTGCATATCAGTCTCTTGGATTAGATGGACCCAGATTTTTCCTTGCCACTTGCATTTACCACATTTATTTACACATCCTTGCCACATTCACGTACATCTGTGCTGCATGAGATGCACAGTGTGAGTTAAGCAAATGCACCGAGCACAAAAACCTATCAAATCAAAATTGTTAAGAATGACTGAGCAAGCTGGTGAAAGTTAAAGACCCACACTCAATGGCTTGAAGTATTTTGGGGACTTCCCCTAGCACTTGACCAACGTAGAGGCTGTGGTTTGTGGGTACACCTATGAAACCAGGCACTGTGTGCATGGCTGACCGTGTGTCTGGTCCTGAGTGGACTCCTACTGTTGGTAGAAACAGTGGAACTCTCCCAGTGCCAAATGCCCTCAGGAGAAATCTAACAAAGATTCCCCTCCTGTCACTTGTCATTTCCAGCTCCCTGGTTTTCTAATCAGTCTTGATAATATCAGGAGAAACATTGAAGCCTACAGGGATGTTCATTTGGATGGCATCCAGCAACAGAAAAGTTGTATGAGATACAGATCCAGAATTACAAGAGGAAATTCTGCAAGAAGAATCCTAACCATGGTGTGTTTCCCAAAGACAGCATAAAATATGTGTAGTCCAATGTTTCTCATGCAGGTGACTAAATCAGTGTAACAGCTCTGAGTTTGTAATAGGTCTGGTAAAATAAACAACCCACAGCACATGACACAAGCACCCAAGGAGCACCAAAAAAAGTCTGAAACTTATTTATTACTGAAACTAAGATCCTTCATTTGCCACTACTCAAAAAAAAAAAGTATTGAATGTAGAGCCAGTCTCAGAACATGACACTGAATATAGTGTTGCACAGACAGGTTCCCTTGATCTTCAAAGGTTGTGGGAATTCAAGCAATTTAAAATTGTCTTGTTTTTCCTTAATATAGGTTCATTCTGAAGTAAATCCTTCTTGTAAATCAACACTCATCCTACAAAACCCATCTTGTCTGCAGGAAACTAAAAAGAAATCTAGCCAGGACAAGGAGATATACCCTCTCACAACAAGACACCAAGAGCAGACACAGTTCTCCTCCAAGAGTTAGCAAAGGCCTTCCAAGGACAGAGAGATCTCCAAGTTATACAAGAGGACCTGTAGTACCAAATCACCTAATTTATTTGTCACATGGAATGCATGGTGTTCCCAGGAAACAAGGGGAAGAGAAAATAGTGACCCATTAGTATAAGCAATGTGTCCCAATAACATGGTGTCCCTGGCAATTAAGTATAATAAAAGGTCTAGTCAAAATAATCCAAAATAATGTTTGAAAATGGGTAATGTGGAGGAGATTCAATTTGCAGTGGCTTCTCTAGAAAGGAGTCCTGCCAGATTTCAGGGACGAATGAATACAGCTATCCTGCTTAAAGTCTTGACACTTCTACTAAAATTTCACTGATGTAGTATTTTAGCACTTGATTAGACCGTGATTTGCAGACAGTAGGTCTTCCTTCAACAATTTACTTATATACCACTTATGCAGCAGAACAGTTTTTCCTTTTTTCAGTTACTGTATTGCTACAAAGATGGTAAAAATAGAGAGCAGTAGAGATTGAAAAATGTTTCTTTCATGAACATTTCTTGAAAGAAATATGAAATGTTTCTTTCTTTCATTTTTAGCTAAAACACTCCAAATATTGGTGCAATTTGAATACACCAATCCAATACAGCCACGGGAATAACCTTACCTGTTACCCACTCTGACCATGAATGCTTCTTCTCAGTGCAAGCCATTGAATATGCTGTCCTAAGAAACCTAAACAACCTAAATGCTTACAATCTAATTAAACTCCAGCTGTAGACTACAGCAATACATATGCTAAAGACATTCTGTATGTGTTCAAAAAAGAAAAGTCCTTATTCCTCTTCCAAGAAAGAAATCATTCAGACATTCAGTTTCAGAGGACAGGACTGGGAATGCTCTAATTCAGTAGAAGATGTCTTTAAAAACCAAACTTCTAATTGTTAAAAACCTCAAATACGTTGGGGAATTCTTGACTCAAGCTATAAGCTTCAACCCTAACTAATCAGAGGAACACAACTTGAATTCTTGATTTGTGTCTCAAAGCACAGGTTTCATTAAAAAAAAAAGTTTGGGGATAATCTGAAAGCCTCTAATTATCTACACGATGGAAATCAATATATAAGTCATACCAGGAAAAGATTGGTGGGAATGAAGAGATGGAATCAAGGAAGTATAATTTCCTCCTCTTGCTGTCGATTCAGACATTTTATCCTGTTCTTATAAATCTTTCTTATAATATTTATTGGTATTTCAGGTTGTTTATTATTTTAGTTTTTCTATATCTGTTCTAAATATATCCATTGTAAAGGACCTGGAGAGAGTCCAATGAAAGGACACAAAAATGATGAACAGACTAGAGCACTTCTTCTATGAGGAAAGGCTGAGAATGAGCAAGCTGGAACTGTTCAGCCTGGAGAAGGGAAAGCTCAGGGTGGATCTCATCAGAATGTATAAATACCTAAAAGAAGGGTGGAAGGAACAGCAAGGTTCTTTTCAGAAGTGTCCAGTGACAGGATCAGAGTATATGAGTACAAAGTGAAACACAGGAAGTTCTCTCTGAACACCAGGAAACACATTTTCACTGTAAGGGTGACCAAGCATTGGCTGAGGTTGCCCAAGGACACTGTGGACTCCCCACCCTTAAAGACATTCAAAAGCCATCTGGACATGGTCCTGGGAAATGGTTCTCAGTCACCCTGCCTGAGCAGGGGGCTTGGATCTGGTGACCTCCAGAGGTTCCTTCCATCTTCAACCCATCTGTGAATCTCTGATTCACTAAGACTATGGTTTAAAACTTAAGGGAAAGCTGCAGGCTACTGAAACTGGCTAACAAATGAAAGATTCATTTTTCCCACAGAAATGGATCCAGTATAGGCCATAACTGTAATAGTAAGCTCAACCATATGAACTTTGTTTCAGAATCAGCTGGATCTTGTTGTGGAAAAATTTTCCATGCTCATGCAAAGTAAAATCTAAAAAATGTATTTATACCAAAAAAGCAGAATTTGTCAATCCAGGAAAAAAAAACAAAACAAAAACAAAACAAAACAAAAAAACACTGAGAGTTTGAAAAGAAAACTCTGGGAAAACAGAATTATTAGGAAGAGATGGTGGGGTAGAATGGGATGCCTGAGGGATGCCTGAGGACCACAGTACATGCACTGCAGAGGAATCTTGGATCCTCAGACCAGGAGCTTTGGTTCAGGTAAGCAGCACTCCTACAGCACTGTTGATTAGTATACACTGCAGATTATGCACTAAAAGCAAGATCACTCTGTGCTGCCTTACCCAACTCAGGTTTTAAGACCTTAACTTTCTGTGTGGCTGGAGTGTCATGTATGTCACACCAGAAAGAGGTCTGCAGTGGGGGCTGCAGCACTAAATATTCAAATATTACAATAAATAATAGCCTAAAGGGTCTAATGAATGAACCTGAGGAATCTGAATCACAGTAGTGATGCTTCTGACCTCGGAGAGTAACCACCATGCACACTGTAGGAGGAGAACAAAGCTGGAACACACTGCAAGTAATTGGGGATTCTGAAAATTAGGCCAGCTGGGAGGAATCCTTTTTTGCTTTCTTCTTAAAAGGGGTAAATTCAATTTCCATTAAAGGTAAACCTTGATGGGAATTGGATCACGCCAAACAGGTAGACAAGTAAAAGGAAATGACCCACTAACATAAATGCTAAATCTGAAGAAAGACAGAAACCACACAGTGTGTGCTACTGTCAGAAAAGAGGAAAAAAAATAAAAATCCTAAAAAACCTAAAAAAACCCTTAAAAATAATTATACATGCATACATACATACATACATATATATATATGTATGTAAGAGGTTTAATTGAAGGGGACAAACGGGTTAGAAGGAGATAGGGGAGCTTGGTGAAAGTGACTGGGAAATCCTGGAATCAATAGTTCTTGCAGCAGCAGCCATCCAAGCCACAGCATTGGAAGACAGAGGACCAACAGGAGGGAGACTTCAGTACACCTGTCAGAGGACACATATCTAAGGGAGAAAGAAGCTGGATGTTTTTTCAACAAATCAATATATAGGGGATAAGTGTAAATTGTCCCAGTGGCAGTGAAGAATGGGATACGTAAGAAAAGACTGCCTTAACAAAATCTTGTGTTCTTCAGTGAATGGGATCTCACAGAAAATCTCTACTAAAAATAAAATAAAGGACAAATGTATAAGAAGAGAAACAGAAAAGCCAGTGTATAGTATCAGATGTAGTAAGGAAGGGAAGGTTATAAAAATCATGCTGGAAGCCCTTTAACCATACAAGGTTGGGAAAATAGTTTTCTGCTACTCAGCAGCAGAGTTGCTGTAGCAGTTTTCATTGTCTGTAGCAGGGGAGCTACAGACAATGAAAACAAAAATGTTTAGTGTTTATTGTCTCTTTTTGCTTCCGTCTGCTAGGATCACCTTCATGGCTGTAAAAGCTGAGGTGCCACGAGAAATGGAAATAATTTTTTTTTTTTCTGCAGAAGAGGGGGCTTAAACTGAAGCAGGAGACTTCCAGCTTGGATCTTAGGGATTGCAAAGGAAGGTATTAAATCAGCCATGTTGCAGATTTGCAAAAATATTAGACAATAACCCTCAGGTTAAGGCACAGCTCATTCTTTACTCGGAAAGGTTCACTACAGGCTTGTTTCCTAAAATTTTTCCTAAAAGTTAGCTCTCTCTCAGAAAGGACCTGAGTTGCTACAATTTCTGTCATTTATTTACTAAATCGTTACATGGAAACAAATGAACTAACATTTGTGGACAAATTTCTCACATTATACTGTAATTTAGTTTACAATCCATATACAACTTTAGTCTAAGGCAGGTCAGACAACATGTCTCCGTGCTTGACTGTCACTAATTTTGCAAAGATCTGGATCTCAGTTTAAATATAAAACCTACAGAAACTTTTAAGATATTTATTCACAGAATTCATCTGTGACTCTCTACAGTCCATATTTAGTCATCCATAAATCTATCAGAGTTTTAGCTTTGAAAATCAAATGAAGTCTAGAAGGAAGTAAATACAGAGAAGGCACTGAAGTCTGCAATAAACACAGATTCAAAATAATATGTGGGGGAGATTTGTGTCGGGAAGACACTGCTGTTGTGCATGCATGCACGTCTCTGTTTTTGTGTATGTATATGTATGTGAAAAATGTCCAGATGGGCAAAATAACAAGCTATTGAATTAAACTATGCTCCATATAAATTATGTAGTAAAGGCTTTAGAATAAAAAAAAAATTATCCATATTGAGATCTCTACATTTGCTGTCTAAGACTATACTCAACATCAGCTATCATTTATCAGGAATGCTTATGGCTAAAAGGTCTAATATTAATGAATGAGATGCTGAAGGAAAAGCTTGAGTGGCCTGTTGATACAAGGTTAGTTACACTAACAGCTGAAGGATGAGGAGCTATGTAGCCCTAGTTTTAATTCTGTTGGTCTATCTAAATCGTCATAGCTGGCTTCCTTACAAGGACTGGGAAACGTAAGTTAGCTCTCTCTCAGAAAGGACCTGAGTTGCTACAATTTCTGACATTTATTTACTAAATCATTACCTGTACTAGAAGGGAACAAGTTAAACTTCCAGCAAAATGGGGTTGGTTTTGAAGTGGAGCAAGACCACCATTTTCCCACCAACGGAAAAACTGAGAAATAGGAAGCACTAAAGGATGTATTGTCAAGAGTGGCAAAGGAAGACAGACTACAATTAACTGAGATGGAACATATCCAAGACAGAGGCCCAACAAACTCAAGTGGTCACAGACACTAAGTGCCACTCCATGCTCACAGGAGCCCCACCCAAAGCAAATCTTTGTCAGGGCCAAATGACAGTCATAGTTTCCTGTAGCAGTTGATGTCTCTCAGTCATCAACTAACCCTGGTTCAGACCCAGCTGCTTCATACATGAGATCCAGAGAGATTGGAAGGTTATTGCTGCAAGCCATTTTGAAGTGCTTATCAGGAAAATGCAAAATGACTAAATGCCTATAGCTTGGGGGGAGCGGGGCTATTAATAGAGCCTCTGCCAACTGGTAACAGAGATATGAAGAATCTTAAACAAGTAGACAGAAGAATTGTTCTGAAGCAAAAGGAAAACATTTTTAAGAATGAGTGAGGGAATTCACCACAATGACTTAAACTGAATCCTAGGAATATCTGTCTCAACAACCAGACCTAAAATTTTTGAAGGAACCAGGCCTTTGCTTAAACAGCTCAAGTAAGATGAGCTGGCCATATGTGTCAAGGTCCTAACCCCTAATGGTCACTAAAATGGGAATAAATGACTGATGGATGTTCTCCATGCACTAATTCTCTGCAAAACCATTTTCACACTTGAAGTCAATATGGTGAGGTTTCTCCCTCCAGCTGGCTACTGATTTCATAAATTCGTTTGTGCTGTGCACTATGGCAGAGTAGCTACTAAAAGGACACCTAGTGGTAAGTAAATGAGTGTGCCCAGAAACCTCTGGCACTGTTGAAGGTGTGCCACTGTAATTGGCATGGGAATTGCTGACCTGTTATGGGTTGAATATGCAATGTCACATATGAACTTGCATGTCAAGTAGCACTACTCATTTGTTTTTTTAAATGGCAAGCAATATTCTTAAAAGCCTCTTTTAGAAACCTGAAATTTAACTTCCTCAAAACTCAGAGAACATTTTTTTAAACAAAAGATGCACAGTGCTGTCTGTCTCACACTACAAAATTGCATGTACTGAATCTCCACTGCATCCATTTTAGGAATATCAGATAGCAG
The DNA here is from genome assembly GCA_017589585.1 of Phylloscopus whistleri. Classification (NCBI taxonomy): domain Eukaryota; kingdom Metazoa; phylum Chordata; class Aves; order Passeriformes; family Phylloscopidae; genus Phylloscopus; species Phylloscopus whistleri. Next base: position 452,115 of record JADMLD010001549.1, read on the forward strand.
AACAGAACTCATTACATATATGTTTTGCTTGACATTCAAGCCAAATTTCATCTTGGGAATCATCATTCCTTGGTTCCTCCATTGCGTCACTCTAAAATATCCTGAGCAATTGCTTCCCTCCTCATCTTTTCCTCCTATGAAGAAAAAGAGCTGAAGAATATAAAATTGTACACATTTGAGCTAACTTTAGTGTTTTGGGGGACGTTTGTTTGCTTGTTGATTTTTTTTTTTTTTTGCCCATGCAACTTTTTAGTCACTGTTTGCTTGTGTTTATTCCAAACCCTTTAATGTGTACTAATGCCCCTGTGACCAGGAGATGCCCACAACAGAAAACTCTATTCCAGATGGAGTCATGCTGGCCTCATGCAGAGAGGGATTATAATCTTCCTGAGTAGTGACATGCTGCCTCTGGGCAAACGGACCAAAATCCACACTTTGCTTTCTTGTTTATGTCAACATATTGTATTACAGGCATGGAACAACTTGCTGACCGCTGTCCCTCTTCAATTATTGTTTTTATGTTCTCTTTTCTAGGTTTGTCTTTTCTATTGAACACCCGGTTCTTTGAATTAATTTTCCCTGAATGAATTAGTAGAGATTTACTAAGCCATTTTTCCAGATACATGTTTTTTATCCAATTTTCTAACATCTCTGTATGCCACTGGTCTGTTCTCTGTCCTCAGAATGTTTATAAGCTCCCAATTTAGTGCCATCCTTTGATTTAAAAAGCCACAAACAATCCATTTCTGCTCTTCTATCCTCTTTCATCACAACAAAGATCAAAATGCTGGGATGAATGTGTTTGTTTGCTTTTTTAGGTGACTTGCTACCAAAGTTTTTGCTTTAAAAAAAAACCCAAACAAACAGATTCTGTCTTTCTTCTTCATAATTACAAGTAGATTGTGGTGTTCATGAGGGATGTGGCAGATTCTGCCCTCACCCCAACATTTGCAACCGTTCCTCACACAGCTCAGTTTGCACAGCTCACCTCTCCTCCACTTCACCCTTCTGAAGATCCTGCTCTCTTGTCTTAAAATGGCATGCAGTTTCCTTCCTTTACTATAAACAATGTTTTCTGTAACCCTAGTTTCATGATGTAAACACTTAAAAATAAGAATGAAGGGAACACAAACTATGTGTTCAATTAGGTAATTTGGGGATTAAATTAAATGAAATCTCTCAAAACATGGAACACGGAACATTTCAACATAATGCAGCCTGGCTTTACTTGTTTTTCCTTTTATCTCATCCCTTTAAGAAAAGGAGACAATGGATCTTAGAAACTCTGGCAGAAGAGTAGTAAAGGCAGGTGAAGAGAGGTTACTACTTGTGAATGCAAGAGAAACTAAAGTCAGGCTTGGAGGAAGAGGCCACAGCACTCAGGTATGTGTTTAAAGGGAAAGAGAGGCACTCAGTCAACTGCAGGATGCTGGAGGCTGGGCAACCACCTGCCACAGCTGACATGGGAGGCTCCTGCCATCAGCGATATCACTCATTGTAATCTCATGTCAGCCTTGTAAAATGCCCTGCAGCCTGCCAAAGTCTCTTCAAGCTGGCACTTCTTTTATACTAAAACACATTTTAAAAGCAAGGAGGCAACCAAAGGATATTATTCTTTGGTTAAAGCCAAAAAGAAATAACTATATATGTTTGTTATAATATGTATTATTATATACTTATTTATTCTTTATATGTATGTTTACACTGTGCATCATAAGGAGCAGGAAGAAAATAAAGAAAGTATGTGCATCATACATCATGTTAGAAATAATAAAAAGTAATAAAGGAAAAACAATGTCCATAAAAATACTTCTGTTTATCTCTGCAGTCTACCCATAAGTTTTGGTCAACTATACTCCTTCATATACAGGACTTTTTTTAACTTTTTTTTGAAAACAACTCTAGAGAGGATTTCCCAGATTAAATCACTAATCTGGATTTTGCTCTTGTGAATTCCTCAGCAACAGAAGAAACTCAAAATATCATCAAACTTGGAAGAATTCTTTTTATGTGCATCTGAAAATGCACATTTGGCTTCCATTTTGCGATGTGCCAGACAACTATACAAAGAAAGAGAAGCCTAGTACAACTTTATTCAGCACTTTAAACTTTGAATCTCTCATCCTAAAAGACAGTGATAATTTTGGCTTTTCAAGAGAAAAAAGACATTTCCTCCTGGCATACAGCAAGCATAGGAAGTACAGTAGTTGGTTTACTTTCACATCATACTTAAACAGGCATTTTGAACTTTCATAATAACAGCTTCAGAGAATTCAAACTATTAGCAGGTAATTTATTTGCCCCAAGCCTCTTTCCCAGTTTAATAATTTTACTGTTGTGTTTTACCATTTTCTAAAGCCTCCTGATGAGAGATGGACATTATTAGGTGAAAAACACACAAACTACATAAGAGGAAATTAATGAAATTTCCAATGCAACAGCCCATGCACAAAACAAGTTCAATAATAGATTTTTCCCCCTGCCTTTATCAATATAACACTACTTGTTATTTTTACTCAGGATAAGTACAAAGCAGCAATAAACTACAGGGATGTTTTTAACGGGGTGCTGAGATCTTGAGGAAACTTACCTTGAAAGAAACTTTTGACGCGGAGATAGCTGACACTGAGGCGCAAGACGGAAAGCTTGTCCAGCTTGGATACGATGTCAGGTGGGAAAGGAAGGAGGCTGGCCAGGTGGTCCAGTTCCGCGTTCAGGCGGTCCCTGTGTCGCTTCGAAGGATTTGATTTTTCGTTCCCAACTGCAGGCCTTCTGTGGTGGAGAACACATTTTCCATTACCTGTTTTACCTCCAGAGGCTGAGATGCTGTGTGCAATTAATTGATAACAGGAATACTTTCCTTAGCTTCTATGAAAATCTCTGAAGTCTCTGTCCTCTGACAAAAAGAGATTTACTGTTCTGCATTTGCCATGGTGCAAAGACAAGGCTTTGTCTTCTCTTTTCGTTTCAGGCAAAAAGTGAAGAACTAGTATCTCTTACTCAGGACTTCCCACCTTAGGGAAGTGGGTACTATCTTCATGTTCTAGTCAATATCAGGAAAAACAATTTCTCATCTTTATGGTACAAATGAGGGGCAGAACAGCAGGGGAAAGTTACCGTGACTAATACAGGAACCCATCCAATACCCACTGTATTGACTCAAAGCATCTTAGTTCCCTCCATTTAATGACTCAAAGTTAACCTGTGGGTCAGGAGATAATTAAGAAAAGAGCCTGTCTTTAGACATAAGCTTAAAAATTATGGAAGACAAGGTGAAGAAAGATTCTTTCCTCAGGCTCAAAACTCCTGTGTACATTCTCACTTCTATCTTCCTACATCAGTAATAACAAAGATAAGAATTTGGTTTCTTAAGAAGATTGGTAGTCCTCACAAAGCACAGAGATTAAAGTTACTCAGCTTTCTAGGCCAAGCAAGTCCATCCCCATTTTGTGTTCCTCTTATGTAATGGACAGTACTAGGGAACCTAGAATAGCTGTTGTGAAAATTCATAAAAATGAAGTACATCACAAGTGAGGAACCTCAGTTTTGGAATGTCCACTGATATTCCCAGAGGACGTGTAAGATGTGCTCAGGAGGGAGTAAAGGAAAAGCTGATGCTTTTGCACAGAGAAATGGGCACCTTGTTTCCAGCATGATAGTGGGGGGTGTTCAGTGCTGAAGCACAGACTTGTCTATTAAGCAAGGAGACCTGAGTGGGAGGTTGAGAAGGTGGTTCCTTTCAGTAGCCAGCTATTGCTGGACCCAGCAGTAGTCAAGTGCATTATCCAGGTATGAGCTGTGGGACAGTGGAGCCATAAACTACATGGATACTCAAGAATGGGAAATGGCAAGTAAGAAATCTATGGTTGTGCTAACAGTTTCTACTTTCACCTCACTGAATCCAAGGATCATAATCTTAAGTAACTAGCTGACATTCCAGTGGACAATGAGAGTAAAAACTAATTATTCGTCACACTTACTGCTGTGTTTTCATTTGCGTTTCAATGCTACACACATTTACTGCATTTTTCAATCATAATTTTAATTTTGAGCATTGGCATTTCACAAGGTGGCTAAGGTGTTAAATTACAACAGTATCAATATGTCATTGCAGTTGTCATTCTAAAAAAAATTGTGCTTAAGAAATAGTAAAAGAAAAGAAAAGTAAAAAAAATCAGTTTTTTGAAGAACAGTTTTCTACCTGTGGCTGCTGCTAACTGAAAACCTCTTAAAGCAAATCAGATATGAAAAAATCATTGCTACTTTTGAGAAGCTCACTTCAAGAGAACAGCATCAGTGGACAGAGTAGACAGAAAATAATTTGAGGTAGGTTTCACTGAAAATACATAATTTCTACTATTTCATTCAAAATTGCCAATATTAATATGGGGTTCAATAACACAATGAGTTGCTTCCAAAGACATGGAGAAGATTTTGCTGATTGGGATAAATCAACAACTTTCCTATAATAGAGAGAGAAAATATGAGAACAAAGAATGCAATCAATAAAGAAGGAATAGTGGGGTTTTGCTTTTTCTGAGCTATTTTTTGCAGTAAACTTTGAGGCTCAGACATCCTATGGCACCAAAAGGATGTCTGATCTATGGAGGGCAGTAATTTTGTGGGAACACAGCCTATAGCTGAGCAGAAGCTAAAGAACATAAGCTTTTGCTAATCAGTCTTTACATCTGACAAACCAGCCGAAGCAAGGAAGCAATGCAGGACAGAAAAAATTAATTCCAATAAGGAAAATTAAACTGGTGAGTTCAAGAGGTAAAAATTGTCAAGAGTAATATGAAATAGAAATAGAAGTTGTTCAAGTCTATTTACCACATAAAATAGTGACTGCTATGCCAGAGAGGAATGGTTTGAAGCAATTAGGCGGTCTGCCTTTGTACTGAGTGCAAGGAATAATTTTCTGGAGATGGCAGAGAATGGTGTAAAAAGACTATGGGAGAAAGGTCAGGACAATGTCTTCCTGAAAACTCAAGGAAATGATTCAGTAAGGGAGTGAATCCAAAAAACCAGGGGTTTGATGTAAATGGTAGCAAGGTGCCAAGGGGATGTGATTTAAACAATGTGAGTTCCATGGAAAGGCTCAGTTAACTAGCCATAAACAGAAAGGCACAGGCAGGGAAGATCTTCAGTGGGCTGCTTTGAGGCAAATGAAAATTCTAGCCTTTATTTTGAGCTGAAAGTAGATGGTACTTGTTGTGTTTGTGGTAAACTCAGAATTGTCAAACTGTAAACAGAGACACAGGAGTCACTAGATGATCCCTCATTTACTCTGCTTTCCACACAACACTTCTACAGTAAAGGAGCACATGTAATTAAAGTAATAAATCTGGCTTTTCTTTCTTCACCCTGTTAAAGTGCCCAGCAGTAACAAGAACTTGTACCTGTGCAGGACCCACATTGGCAGTCCCTGTGTGGTGGGAGTCGTGTGGGAGCTGGTGTGGAGAACACTTTCTGCTCTGGTGGTACACGAGGCATTGAGCCAGCTCTGCATTAGTGATTCAGAGTGCCCATGACACACAGACTGCCACTAGTGTAAACCAGTTTGGTGAGCTTGCAGAGGAATTTCCTGCAACTACAGCTCTGTCTGCTGCTCCCTACCCTCTGCAGAGCCCTACCCTGTTAATGAAGAAAATTCGCTCTGAAGAAGTTTTATAAGTGTGCCAAAGTGTTAAACCAGCAGAAGACCTGAGCTAAGAAAGGTCTAATCATTTACCAGGCCAGCAAGCTTTCAGTAAGAAGGGAAAGGGAAGACAGACCATGAGATGCAACAGATAGGCTGTGAGCAATGTAACAACAGATGATTATCATGAGAGTACTGACCAGCACCCTCAGTCACTGAGCTGTGCTTGGACACTGTATAGAAATCCTGGAAGAACTGAGCTCCAGTGGCAGCCATGTGTGTGTGGATGTTCACCATCTCCTATGAACCAATGGGACAGAATGAGAGAAAGCTGCTTGAAGGAAAGGAGGCCCTTTGCCACCTTCTATGTCTCTTCTGTGTCTTCACAGCAAGGAAAGGTGAAAGCAGAGCTAATGGTCAAGAACGAATAACACCAGCAGAGCAGATGAGAGGTGGGATGGTGTGGTACCAAGTAAGAGGAAGGGCTATGCCACAAAGGGCCTTAAACTGAGAACTGGGGAGCAGGAGAGAGCTGCACCTCCCAAGGTCTCTGTTTACCCTGGCACTGGCACAGTTCTGGCTGAGTTGGTCAGTCTGGAGCAGTTATAGATACATTCAGAGCCAGGGCAGGTGTAGTAGCCTTAAAAGTGCTGTAAAACATTACAAGAAATGTTTTGTAGAAGGAGAGGGTTTTACAAGATGCCAGGGTTTTAGATGAAGAAGTGTCTGACGTTCTCAAATAGTAACCATCCTGAACCATTGCCTTAGCACTTTTAAGTATTAATTTCAACACAGTGATTTTGGTTGAGGTTAAAGACAAGATCTCTTTAATTTCCAGATGCTTGAATTACCAGTAAAATGTTAGATTTCCACAGGAAATAAACACTTGGTAGAAAATGTTTCCTTTAGTCAAAATGCCAGCTGCCTGCCTGAAAAGCATATCTGATGGAAAATTTTCAATCTGTCTGAGCTCCAGGTGTTTGAACTGTGCCCATAAATGCCAAAATTCTTTAGCATAGATCACATTTAATGGGGCTTGTTTGGAAGTTTTTGGGCACAACAGGAAAACAGCTATGGTTTTTTAATTTTCTTGCATGTATAAAAGTAGGACCTGAACCTTATATGTTATCTGAAAAATGGCAACATAATGAAGATAGTCTCTGCTACTTCTGTGCAGAAAACAAGACTGAAATATGTTAGCTCCTCCCAGCAAAATTTTCCACACATTCTTCCATAGTCTTGTGGGTTTCTGTATTTTCCCATGGAGCTTTTTTATACATTTTCATCACTGTTCTGTAAAACCACCTCAGAATAAAATTCCTGTGCCTGAAAATCATTCATGAACATAATGAACAGTATCACTCTGTGATATCCTGGCTTCAAAGCCAGCTGCAGGATCACAACCTGGTTGACAGTCTGCTCATGAAAAGGTTATGTCAGAGTTGGCTTCTTGGAATGCACTGAGTATGGGGAGATATAAACGTCCCAGTCGTTCTGCAAAGGGGAAAGCTGCACCTCTGTCCTTTAAATTTTGAAAGCACTAGTCTATGAATCCCTATTGAAATCCAAGCATCCTGCTCACACAGAGGCACCTGAGGTCACTTATACTTTTGTTAAAAGAAAGGTAAATTCTAGAGACTACTTACATTAAAAAGAGGACTGGCCAAAGAATACCTATCAACTTTATTTCCCGTAAAAAACCGGGTTTTACAACTGAACAAAAACTCCTCCCAGGACAGGTGCCAGTAACTACCTTGATTCATTGGCAGAATTATAGTGGGGGAAGTACAACAAGGCTGTGGAGGAGAAAGTGCTGAGCTGTCAAACAGGAGAAAAGAGCTGTAACAAAGATGGTACGACATGGATTAAAATTCTAGTTAAATATGTTGTTCAATTGCTAACCTTTTCCTACCTGTCTAAGTTCAAGATAAATTACTCAAGACAGCATAACAGTAAACTCAGAGTCCTGAAATGTCAGTAAGACCAGTAGGACTGAAAGACACAGACTGGGAAAGGAGCTCTGTCAGCCAGTCTGGGGCATTCAGAGCCTCTTTAGAGGAAAGTCCCCGAGTGAAGGAATAAGCACAAGAAAGGCTTACCAGAGACCAAGCCCACAAACAGATAAGGTTTGAGGAAGAGACCAGTGTTGCTAGGAACTGAGAAATCATCCTCAGCAAGTGGTAAGTAACAAACCACAGAAAATAGAGTGCTATCTCCAGTGTGGGAGTTCAGTATTCTAACAATGGGAACAGTTCCCTTTGTTTTAACCCATGTTTCTTACTCAAAATGGTTCATGTCCTGGCTTGATAAGCTCATGCTCAGGTACCTGCACTGCAACATCATAGAAAAGCTATTTTCAAGGCAGCATTACCTGCAATGGTTCCCAAGATGAAAACTTGGTTGTGTAAAGTAAGTGAGAATTTGCTTCTGAGAGTGTTAAAGCCAGAACTCCAAAGAAGGCTAATGAGGTAATTTCCATGATTTGTTAGCAGGTAGTTTTCTTAGCCATTGCATTTATCTAGAAGTCATCTTTGAGAGGAGTTCTAGCCAGCCTGTAAACTCCAAACATAAGCTTAATATTTCTCAAAGCAACTGCAAGTCTCCTTCCTTTCTCACAAAAGTAATGATCCATAAACAGTTCTGCATAGAGGTAATTTAATGTACTGGAAATGTTTCATGCCTCTTGCAGTCATTATAAAATCAAATGTCCACATCCATACTGAAACAGTAGTGCAGAAATCTTACATACACATTTTGAATTCAACACTTAGGATTTTTGCAGGAAAAACCATTTGCTTATGCCATTATCTCTGTTTGTTGAAATATGATACATTTTATACTAAAAGAAACAATTTTCCAAGTGGGAACAAGTGGTTCATGAGCAAATACCGCCCAAAATCCAAACAATATCAATAAATGTCATTAAAATATTCAGAGAAACTCCCCTTTGACTTTAGACCAATATGTAGAATTTTAAAATAACCCCATGTGGGTTATTTTTAGAAGTTCTCAACAACCGAAAATAAGGAAATCTATTTTAGTTACCTTCTCATCCTTAGATTCAGTGTGAAGGCCACCAGTGCCAGTTCATAATTCTAACACAGTAAAAATGTGTGTTTCATAATCATATAATCAAGTGTAACACAGAAAATTTGGGACGATTACATTAAAAAGCTTTATTTCGGTTTATGGCATCTAGAAATCATTTACATTTGAGTGATAGTAACCTTTTTTCTTCCCCTCCCATTTCAAGCATCATGTAGTAACAAATTTCAATTGCATTTCTTCTTTTCCTGCTTTGCATTCGCATACACAACTCCTCTCTCCCGTTTTTCTCCTAATGAAAATGATCTCGTAGTAAATAGAAGTCTGAAAATTTTGTGTTCTATATGCAAAAAGTGACTCACCAGTCTGCTCTTTCAGCTGGCTGAACTGACCCACTTTCCTGGCTCGCACGTGTTGGACTCAGCAATGCCCCACACAAGGCTAAGCCCAGGGAAGGGGAAGGGGGAGTGCAGTGCCAGTGCTCTGGTGCCACTCAACACATGGCTTCTCAAAAAGCTCCTTGAATGGGCAGCAGGGAGCACGGAAGCACAAAGGTGGCAGCCACCCCTCCAACCCACTGCCCAGCTGACATTTAGTCCATCAGTGTGTTCTGCCTAGGAAAGGTCACTGTCCCTCTCCACTCTCCAAGGCAGCACCATGGTATCCACCACAACCACCACTGGCCTCCTCCTAGTGATGGGTAAGGATGGTTTGACCCAGGCTCGGCATCCTTTCTGGAGACATCTTACCCATGAAGAGCCAGCCTCCCAACCAAGGGTTTCTCATTGCAGAGAAGAGGGTCTCTCCTGTGTCAGTGGACCATAGGAGGAAGGGAACCCTTCTTCTACCTCATTTCTAGTCTGTATGTTTGGAAGGAGATGTCTCCTGATGAATATGATACTTAACTGTTTTTGAATGGGTTTCCTCCTTTTCCTCCCAGCATACAGGCATTCCCCCGGAGGAATCATGGCTTTGACACTGAAAAACAAAAGGAATAGGTTTTTTCTTAGTTCAGAGCTTTCTGTGCTTCAGACTGATGTACAAAATGCCAGCACTGATAAAGTTATGCCGAGGAAAATGTTTGTTCCTTGAGTGTGACATTCAGCAACACTAAAAAGCATGGTGGCATTAGTTAAGATAGAAACTTACGGCTTATTCCAATTTCCTACCCTAATATTATTAGAATATTGATGTTTATGTTCAATTTTCATTTTTTCCAATTAAGAATACTATGCATGATATAAAATGTGTATAAAATACATCCTGTTTACTGGATATCCAAATTTTTTTTCCCCTTCCAGGCTCATTTCTAAGTTCAGCTAAAGAAATAAGAATGAATAACACTCTCCGTCATCTGCAGGGAGGATTTCACAGCTTTCAAAATACACAGGAATATTATCTCGATTACTGACATTGTGACTAGTAGGTTGCAATTATTCAAACCAGCATTTCTCCAGATCCTCACATCCTCATTTTGAAAGGCTGGAAATACAGCTGTCGGCAGCTGAGATGTGAGACACAGTTTTGTGGTTAGCACTAGGACCCAATGCAGTGCGGACTGAGGGGACAATTTTCACACAAAACTTGGTCTTATTGATTTATTTGAGTATGTTAGCCTTAGAGACATTGCAGGGTGGGAAAAAGTCTTTACATTCAGTCTGTTTAAATCTTCTGGAGATTAGCTGAATATAAAAGTCTCTTGATTTTCTGTCTGAAAGAATATTTTAGTCATGCTGAGTGCTGTTCAACAGTGGGTGCATGCCGCCAGAGAGGTTAGCATATCTCAAGAGTAATTGCTGCTTTGTGTAAGATACAAAATTAAAGGGAACTTCTATGTCACTGAATCAAATCCCATGCTGGTGAACATGTGTGTCATGTAAAGCAAATCATTAACTTACTGAGTTTAATTTAAAAACCGTTTAAAAGGGCTTTATTTTTTCATTGAAAGACAGCTTTCTGATAACTAGAAACCTTTCGCCTTCCAGCTTAAATTTGTTCATGGTCATTTTATGCCCATTTGTTCTTCTGCCAACATTGTCTTTTAGTTTAAATAGCTCTTCCTCCTCCATTGTGTTTACTCATTGGCGTATTTTTAAATATCAGTCATATCTTCAGTCAGCCTTCATTTTTCTATTCTGGGACAACCCAAACTCTTTCATTTCCCTCTCATGTTACAAACTGTTTTTTCTTCCTATCATTTTAGAAGACCAGAATTGAGCCCAGTTTATTAAGCAAAATCTAAAATGTATTTCATACATGCAAATGCAACATCCTTTGCTAAATTGAGATACCTTAGGTCTACTGTTCCCCTCATCTGGAAAAGCAGTTACTGTGTCAACAGACAGCTATCAGGTTACTTTGTCAAAATCATTTAAATCTACATTCCATGCTTACTCCAACTAACTACAGCTGTTATTTGTTCTTTCCTTCTGAGAAATCATTCTGAAATTGCGCATAATATAGAGATCAGACTAGTTGCCCTCTCTCGAATGCAGGTTATGGTGGAAACACCAGTCATTCTCCAGTTGGTGCAGTGTCAGGCGTTAAGTTCTTCCAGAAACAGAACCATATTTTTCACTACTACTGGAATGATTTCCTGTGATGTCAGATGGGTGAACTGCCTGTCCAAAGTCGATGAGAGATATGATACAGTGCAATAAATACTGCTGCAGGTTAAGATTATGCCACAGCCTTTGCTGAGATAAAGCCTTCTTGCTGCCTTCAAAGACCTTGTTAAGTTGGTTTAACCTGCAAGCTCTTTCTTTTAAAACAGTCTGCCAGTTTTTAAGATTACATCTACCCTCACAGGCTTCCTCCTTCAGCTGGAAGCTAAAATGCTGTGGAGATGCCAAATGAACGGCAGTTTCTTCTGAGAACTTACATTAAAAGGTATTTTCTTTGTATTTGTGGTGGATTGACACTGTCTGGATGCCAGGTACCCATCAAACCCCCTCTACCACTCCTCTCCTCAGCAGGACAAGGGAGAGAAAATATAACAAGAGGCTCAGGGGTTGAGATAAGGAGAGGGAGAGATCATGCACCACCTACCCTCACGGATGAAACAGACTGAACTCAGGGAAATTAGTTGAATTTGTTACCAATCAAATCAGAGCAGGGTAATGAGAAATAAACTCAAATCTCAAAAATACCTTCCCCACACCCCTCCCTTCTTCCAAGGCTCAATTTCACTGCATTTTCTCTACCTCCTCCCCCTGCAGCAGCACAAGGGAGTGGAGAATGGAGGCTGTGGTCAGTTGATCACAGTCTGTCTCTGCCACTCCTTCCCCCTCAGGGGGAGGACTCCCCACACTCTCCCATGAACTTCTCACACACGTCTTTCCCACGGGCTGCAGTTTTTCACCAGCTGCTCCAGCACGGGTCCCTCCCACAGGGCCCAGTCCCTCAGGAACAGGCTGCTCCAGCATGGGTGCTCCTTGGGATCACAAGTCCTGCCAGGAAACCTGCTCCAGTGTAGGGTCCTCTCTCCATGGGTCCACAGGTCCTGCCAGGATCCTGCCCCAGCACAGACTTCTCATGGGGTCAGAGCCTCCTTCATGCATCCACCTGTTCTGGAGTGGGGTCCTCATGGGCTGCAGGGACACAGCTGCCTCACCATGGGCTGCACTGTGGACTGCAGGGGACTCTGCTCTGGTGCCTGGAGCACCTCCTCCCACTCCTTCTTCACTGCCCCTGATGTCTGCAAGGCTGCTGCTCTCACATATTCTCACTGCTCTCTCTGACTGCAGTTGCAGCTGTGCAGGCTCTTTTTCCCCTTCATAAACACGTTATCCCAAAGGCGCCGCCATTGCTGCCAATGGGCTCTGCCCTGGCAGGTCTCTCACAGACCTACTGGACACAGGGGAAGCCTCCAGCAGCTTCTCACAGAAGCCACCCCTGTAGACCCCCACTACCAAATCCTTGCCATGCAAACCAAATACAATATTGTAATACTTTTGTGTTCTGAGTCCTTCCCATCCATAATATGAATCTATGACTCATAGTTCATGTTTCAAAACAGTGTCACATGCTGGACTTCCCTTCTCTTGCCTTCATGAGCAAAGTTAGAAAGAGGAGAAAGGCTTGAACAGCATAATTCAACTGAAAACTGAAAGTTAAGAGTTCATTCAATTTCCCAAAAGGGCGACTTTGTTTTAAAACCCATTCTGGATCAGTTGATTAATATGTGACAGCAAATAGAAATAACTAAAAAGACCTCAGTATTCAAACTGAAAACCAGGAAACAAATAGCAAACAATAAGAGCTAGAATTTATGGAGTGCAAAATGCTAGTTAGGAAAGATAAAGGCCCAAAGGAAAATTCACAAATCACAGTGCTAAAGACAAAAGATAGTGTGCCATTTGGAAGAATATTATGAAGGAAATTATTCTAAAAACTGTGTATGGTTCTAATTAGTTGGAGATGGCTTTATGTTAGAGCTGCATAACAGGTAAGAGTGCTCAACATATTTATTTCTAGTCTCTGAAAGAAGGAGAATCATGCACTCCCATCAAACAAGAATTAGCCATGCACTCTTCGTCCTTTCTACAAGAACTTTCTACAGAATTAGAAGAGTTACCACAGCAACATGGTATGAAGCACTGCCCCAGCACCAAACACCAGTGTCCTAGGTACTCATACAACCAAGAGGTGCTTCTGCCACTACTACTAACACCAGTAGTGGCATGTGATTAAAATGAGTCTGAGAATGCATGGACAGGAATAACAACAGAGTCAGAATGGCCAGTGGTCCTAAAAATATGTCTGAAAACAGCACTTGAACTTGTTGAGCTGCACAGAACCATAAACCATGAAAATATGTATTTTAAAACCTGGAGAAGAGCATGTATTCACAGTCCTACCTGGACTTTGTTTTCTTCTGATCACCTGTGAGCTCTTCTCTTCATCCCTAGGACAGAACAGCCCTGAACACTGAAGGAGGCTGGGGGCTCCTCATGTGGATGAGAAACAGGAAGAATTTGGGTGGACAGCACTTATCTGCTCAGAACAGTTGTGCTCTTTGCTTTCTCCCTATAATGCTTGAGAGCCCTCACATTCTCTCTTCCTGTTTGAGGTAGGATGAGAACGGACTCAAAGAAGCAATCTTCCACCACTCCAGAAGGAAAAAGGGCTTACAAGCTTGAGGAGCTTCAGGAGGAGGAGAGCTGGGACCATAAGGATCAGAACTGCCAGGAAAGGGTAGATATGGACCATAATAATTTGCTTCTGTCCAATGCTTGTAATCCCTAGTGACACTAAGCCACAATGAATCTCTGAACACTGGGGAATGCCAGAAGACTGGATGACAGCTGCTATATGATAATATTCAGAGGAGGGAAACATAATGATCCAGCTACCCTCCAGATGGCAAGACTGGCATCCATCCCAAGTAAAATACCAGAAAAGCCAATAAGAAAGATGAATTACATCACTCAGCAGCATTCTATGGAATATCATGCTCTTTGGAGTGAAACTAGTTCACTGAGAAGTTATCACCTCTAGCTGACAGAGGAATCCACTTGTATTAGTTACTAACTTAAGTCAGCAGCACAACATTCTGCTTTTAAAAAGCCCCAACAAAGCCTTACTGTGCACAGTTTCCACCAGTAAATAATCTGTCAAGTGACAGAAGAAAAGTAGTCATAGAGAAATCACTGCTAAATAGAAGAAGTTTTAGAAAGGTCTTACAGACATCAAGGTTCAATACAAACTCATTGGCAATAATATTTACAAAGATATAAAAATTTAGAAGATTGATAAATAGTGCTGAAGACACAGTGAAACAGAGCAATCTGGAGTGCCCAGTAGGTGGTTTCTCTTTATTCACAATGTATTTTAATACAGACAAATGCAAACACATCTCAGAACGGGGAATGCACGTCATTGATACTGAATAGGGACTGCATCCTGAAATGTGAGTGATTCTTGAAAGGAATTAGGGATCAAAGTGAAAAATGAATACAATCCATAGTTTGAGCTGACAGGGAGGAGCTGCTGCAAAGGCAGCCAATGCAGATGCTAACCTAAGTGAAGTGGTTTTACATCTGTTTAAAGACATGATAAGACTGATGTTGGAACAGTGCGTACAGTTCGCATGCAAGTGTTTTTCAAGTAATGTTAGAAACTGGTAAGAGTGAGGAAAGAATCTAAAATAAATACTTGCAGACTGAAGAAATTTCTTTGCATAGAAAAAAGATTTAGGTGACTTGAATAGAGTGAAGTACTTCCAGGGGAAATACTGAATTATTTTAGTCTGAAACACAGCAAACACTTAGAAAGTGAAGCTAAAGCCAGATACACCCAAATAAGAAATAAGGCATTAATCTGTAACATCATGAGCATTTAAACACTGGAACAAGTTACAAAGAACTTAATGGTTCCTGTTGTCTTGAAACCGCTGTTAGATGCTTTTTGTAATATGCACTTTACCCTAACAGAAGTTACACTCAAATTAAATAGAAACAGTTGAGTTGAATGCAGGCATACTCAGAAAAAAAAAAATCTTTGGTAGCTATAGGAGGTCAGATTACATTATCCAATGATCTCTCCTTTCACTAAATTTTATGAATCATTTCCTGCCCAAATGTAATCACATACCATGCATTCAATGCCTGAGCTACAAGAAAGGGCTGTGCAGAGCACATCTTCAAAGCAGCACAGTTATGGGAGAGGCAGCCTGGGAGTGAGAAGGTTGTGTGTGTGCTCATCCCTGCCCTGCCACAGCACCATGGTGTGGTTTCACCAGCAAAGCAAGAAGGGGACGGGGATGGGGCTGGAGAGTGACTTGGTTTTTCTCAGAATTATGTGTTTCCATCTTGGCAGGGTCAACTCTGGAAAAAGACTTCCAGTCACGATGGCTCATCAACAGGACAGAAATCTACCTGCCTGCTCTCACTGAATTAATTATGATTAGCACATTTGTGCCAAGTTTTCTGCTTCTAATGAGTGGCGAAGTCTTAGGAGAAAATATGGTAACAGTTTTGTATATGTCCTTGTAAATAGCATGTTTCTAGCTGAAGCAGCCCCCACTTAAAAAAAATAGCTGGAGCAACAAATGAATAAGGGTTGTGAAACTGAGCCCCACAGTCAGAGGGCAGGAGCTCAAACTGTTTGGGTTATCATGAAGAACAGCAACAGAGGACTTCCGTACAATAAGTAACTACATTACGTAGGAAACAAACATTTCATGACAAGAAACAAACATTTCTAGCAAGATCCAATTTACTGAACTTGAGGCTAATTAAATCCAAATAACAATTAATTGACTATCAAAATAATTTACCAAAGCCTGTAGATGATTCTCCATCACTGAGCATTTTTTCATCAAAAACTTTTTTCTTAACGAAGCTAATGGACCTGTGTGGTAAGAATTTGCTGAAGGATGTCCGATGGTCCAGTTATACACAAGATTGAAATAAGATCACAGTGGCTCTTTCTGGCCCTAAAATTTCCTTTTCTGCCTCAGTTATTTCTCCAGTGAAAGAGCAGAGGGCTAAATCTCAAACATGAGGAGTTTTTAGAAGACTAAAAAAATGTATTTAATGCTTGATTTACAGAGCGTGTTCTACAAGTAGCAGGGATTATATGTTGTCTGACAAAGACACATAAAATCTCTCTTTCATTTCCTTTGAAGAAAATGTGTACAAATTTGGCTATGTTTGGAGCTTTTGGGGAAAAAAAAAAAATCCATCTTGCGTGTGCTCGGGAGACCTGTTGTAGTCTGACAGTTATCTACAGCTTCTGCCTGAGCTGAGCACACGTCATCATCCCCTTCATTCCTCCCACAGGCATCTGCACTGTGCATGTGCATCCCCGTGCACTTCACAGGCCTCCCCTCCGAGCAGCCAAGGCAGAGCTAGACCTTCCCTCCTGCTGTCCCTCCCCATCCTGGTGCAAGAAAAGACTCCAAATACAAGGCACAGGAACAAGGAGTCAGCCATGGGAAGGACTGAAGCCGATTGGGACAAGGCAGGGATGGAACAGAAGCAGAAGGCTTGTAGTCCTGACTTTCAGCACCCCTAAGACCTGAAGAGAGATGCTGTGCTCTGAAACACTCCGGGAAAGGATCATTCAGGAGCACTGCTTCTGAATCATCATTAGGAATTCAAAGAAACCATTGAAAATTTTGGGGGGTTGTCAGAAATAAAGTGGCCAGCACCTCCCTACTGCAATCTCCCTTCCAGGTCTCTTATGGACTCCTCAGCCTTCGCTGCCTGCCTTACGAGAAGCAATCTGAGCACCAGGAGCCAGACTCCTGCCCTGCTCAGAGAGCTGAGGGAAGGAATTGGGGCCTGGGCAGGGGCTGTAGGAATTAGGGCTGCAGGATGCAAGGCACACCACCACATCCTGGGACACCAGAGGCACCAGCCCTCGCTTTCTGGGAGCCTTGGTCTGTTCTAAAAGCATTGAGCACTCAGAACTGCAGCTGGAGGCAGCCAGCACTGAGCTCTGAATGAGCATGCACCAAAGGCTGCATCTTCTGGAAAATCATCCCTGAGTGCCTGGCATCGAGCAAATGAGAATAAGTACTTCAGATTTATCACTCCTAATATGTCTCGGCAGTATAATAAAGATTAATTCAGTGGTGGATTTGATGTACTTAAATACTAAAGTCACAATTATCACCAAACAGTCTGTGACAAAATTAACAGCACTTTTTTTTGCACAGGATTTGAAATGTGTAGTACAGAGCTATGTAGTACAGACTATGAGGCAAATGAAGATATACCTTACTTCTGTTACAGAATACATAACTTCTGTTTTAGTATGAGATTAAGTTTAGTGCCTGTCCACACAAGTGAGGAATTTAACAGCTCAACTAGATGTTCTTAGAGTTCTTTTTCAATCTAAATGTTTTTATGAATTTATGTTTACTCCTGGGTTTCCTAATTTGCAAATGCTCGACTTTAAAACAGAGCAGCCCTTTGCTACAGGATGGATATGTAACAAGTCCAAGTTCATCAGGGGACTGAATTGTCTCATCAGCCTTTCTTTCTTTATATGTTTATATAAGAAAGCCTGAAATTAAGTTCAAGGACACTTCTTTTGAGCTTTGAGGATGTAAATAAATAACTAACTTCTTAAAAAAGCTTAGATGCAGTTTTGATGGGTTTTTTAAAGTGATGTTTGAAAAATACAGCTGTTTTTAGAACTTCTAACATGTACTCTGTCACTTGAGGAAGGATACACATGGTAGCACATAAAAACACGCCAAAAATATTGATGCTGGGCATATGTCTGGTACAATACTTTGTATTTAGTAGAGTGGTATCTCTTTCTACCAGGCTTGACTTTTGTCCTCCACTGTCTATACCACAGACCTTCTGAGGAAAATATGGGGCTGCCACAGCAGTTGGACTTTTCACAGGAAGGCATGAGCAGTGATGAAAAGTTTTTCTAGAGCTGAGGCATTTGGGATACTGTCTGAACCATATGGATTATTTGATGACTAACCAGACAGTCAATCTTGCTTTGCAATCTTTCCCTCAGTAGGGATATTAGTGTAGCATGTTTCACTTTTAAACTCCTAGGAACATAGTATCTTCGAGATCTCTGTCCCTCTGTTCTGTTTGCTGGAACCTGACTAACAGGTCACAAGAAAAGCAGACGTCGTGAAAGTGTAAGCAACATTTCCATAGCAAATTTGACTAAAACCAGTAAGATAGGTCAATGAAATATTTCTACCATGAATGAATAGTGTAGCAAGGCCTCAGCTCAACTGTCTTCTACCTATAGCTCAGTTCAGGTTTTGGGAACAGCCTTATGCTGACAACACAGAGCTCAGTACAGAGAACAACTTAATCATGCTTGTTAACTGTATATATAATTTCCCAGAGAGGTTCTGCCCAGATTTAGCTCTGTGCTGTCATGATAAAGTTTCTAGAGCTAATTATTTATTCAAGTTTATGCAGTTTGTTATCTCATCTTCAATTTTAAGTGAAGGATAAATATCCTAAGATAAAAGAGGATAACAATATCCCTTCGAATTAATTGTGTCACATTTTTTCTCAAGACACGTGTGTCTGTGCACTGACTCCCTGTTGGGTTTTTTTATCCTTATGCCCCACCCTCTGTTCCACCATAAGTTGGTATATGCTCCAGGGCTCACACACCATTGTGATGGGGTAAATTAGACATGTTACTTGGAATCACAAAAATAGCCACAGATTGCAATAATTAAGGACTGGTCCCCCAAACCCTCTTGTAAGTTCACTGGCATTCCTGGTGTTATTCTCCCAACCACCTGTGTTTCAATACCCTGCCTGTCATTTCATCACACTTCAGCTGTGAGGTTTGGGGTTCTCTTTGAAATACTAGAACAAGGATCTTTGATAAGACTATTTATCATCCTGCATCCATCCACAAGGCTAGCCTAGAAGTGTGGTTGTATTGAATTTGTGTGGCCAGGTTTTGGTAGCAGAGGGGCTACAGGAATGGCTTCTGAGAGAAGATGCTGGAAGCTTCTCCCATGTCCAACAGAGCCAATGGCAGGCTGCTCCAAGGTGGACCCAGCACAGGTCAAGGCAAAGCCAATCAGACATGGTAGTAGTGTCTCTGTGATAACATATTTAAGAAGAAAAACAGAAAAGGTATTGTGCAGGTAAGTTGCACTCAGAGAAGAGAGCAGTAAGAATGTGTGAATGGAGGAACTCTGCAGACACCAAGGTCAGTAAAGAAGGGGGAGGAGGTGTTTCAGGTGCCAAAGCTGAGATTCTCCTGCAGCCTGTGGTACAGCCCATGATGAGGCAGTTGTGTCCATGCAGCCCGTGGAGATCCACAGGGATGCAGAGATCCACCTGCAGCCCATGGAGAAGGTGCAAACCAGAGCAAGTGGACACCTGGCAGGAGGCTGTGACCCTGTGGGAAGCCTGTGTTGGAGCTGGCTCCTGGCAGGGACCTGCAGACCCATGGAGAGAGTGTGTCGAATGAGTGTCCCCCATGGTTTGTTGAGGATCCATGCTGGAGCAAGCTGTTCCTGAAGGACTGCACTCTGTGGGAAGGGACCCACACCAGAGCAGAGGAAGGACTTCTCTCTCTGAGCAGTGGGAGAAACATGTGATGAACTGGCCATAACCCCGTTCCCTGTCTCTCTGCACCACTGGGAGGCAGGAGGTACAGCTGGAAAGAAGGCAGGGGTGAGGGGAAGGTATTTTTAAGATTTGTTTTACTTCTCAATATCCTGTTCTGATTTTGATTTGTAATAAGTTAAATTAAATTCCCCAAGTGGAGTCTGTTTTGCCAGTGACGACAATCAATGAGTGGTCTCTTGCTGCCCTTATCTCAGCCCCTAAGCCTTTTGTTATACTTTCTCACCCCTGTCCAGTTGAGGAAGGGAGGGATAGAGTGCTTTTGGTGGTTGCCTGGCATCCACCCAGGGTCAACCCACCACAGTGATGCAGTTTTGGAGTAAATGCAAAGAGTGTGATGGGAAAACCTGAGTTATTCCATGGGAGACTACAGGTAGGTTAGAGGATTGAATAGATGAGATAGGACAGAACCATTAGCAACCATTTCTAAAAGTAGTGGTTTTCTACTGTAAGGCCAAAATGGAACTTAAATGGATGTTTCATCAGGAAAGAATTGCTTATCAAATTCAGGGAGACTCTCCACTGTAGCCAGTAAGATGGTGATGCTCTTCTGCAAGAGGGCCAAGACCCAATTCCAAGTGTTTCAAAAAAGTCTGTCCTACACAATAACTGTACTCCCATTGCCCTGATTTCTCTCTTTTTTCCATAAAAGGCTTCCTCAAAGATTTTAGTTGCACTCCAATGCAGAACAGGAGTAAAAGGTGTGACAGCTCATATACTTTGAGTATCTATTTTTCCATATATATATAGATCATATATAATTCATTGGTATCATATTTTTTAATTGGTATCATACATTTTTTCTGCATCACTAGAGACAGTGTGGAAAGAGACAAAAGTGGCCACCTTTGGCTCAGAGACACAGCCTGTCCTCAGAGGAGTCTGTCTGACACCAGGATAACACAGCATAGCATTCTTCCAAAGAAAAGAAGCAAAAGAGACCTGGATTTAAGGCCAACAACATGGAGACTGCTCTAAAAGTTATGAAATTTATATAAGACCAGGAAGGCAGACAGGAAAACCAGTAATACACCTGTATGTAAAATCAGCTAGCTGGGGAGATGTAATCCTATTCTTTTCCAGGCTTTGCTCTTCTGTCTTATTCCTGCTCAGTTATTCAGTGGAAGAATAAAAGTAACTGAGGAATTAACTTACAAAAACCCCATAACAGAGGTTCAGCAGAGCTTAGATATCTGAAGATCCAGAGGTTAAAACAAACAAACAAACAAAACAAAACAAAACAAAACAAAACAAACACACAAAAACTTTCAGGGAGGAAAAAAGGGCTCAAAGCTTGAGATGGGAAACAGGAATACAGAGAAAATTTGAAATGAAACATTAAATATTTTCTCCTTGAATTCTGAAAGTTATGTTAGCTTGATATTTAAATTGATACTTAAATTGACATTGTTATTATTATTACCATTGCAGTTCAGTGTTTTGAAATGTTTGTGCCATCACGGTAAAAAACACTTAGTTTGAAAGAAGCAGGTCACAGATTGGAAACACACACCAAGAACCAGGCTGCCATGTGAGTTGTAAAGCTTTTGCTCAGTTCCTGCAAGTCTTCAGTTTAATGAAGTACATGAAAATAAGAATGGAAACTCAAAAGTTCCCATTCTTTCAGATTCTGAATCTGAAAACAAAAGTAAAAATAAAACCTGATGCAGCTAATACTTTCTATATAAATACAGCTAAAGAAGTTATACTGGTTGAAAGGCTGTCTAGTTTTGTCTGCTGTGTTGACAAGGCACTACTCCATCACCTTGGTTTGGATAAGTACTAAAATACAGTGCAGGTCCTTAATTACCAGTGTATAAGGCCCATGCAAACATCATAAAGCTCAACAAGGCCAAGTGCAAGGTCCTGCACGTGGCTCAGGCAGCCCCAAGCACAGAGAATGGATTGAGGGCAGCCTTGGGGAGAAGCACTTGGCTCCAGGGAGATCTTACAGGAGCCTTCCAGTACCTAAAGTGGGCCTACAAGAAACCTGGAGAGGGACTTCTCACAAGGGCATGTAGTGATAAGACAAGAGGTAATGTTTTCACAGTGAAGGCAGGTTTAGATGAATTGTTAAGAAGAAATTCTTTGCAGTGAGGGTGGTGAGACACTGGCACAGGTAACCTGGAGAGGTTGTAGGTGCCCCATTCCTAGAAGTGTTCAGGTCCAGGTTGAATGGGCCACCTAGTTGAAGGTGTCCCTGCCCATGGCAGTGGAATAAGAATTAGAATCTTTAAGGTCCCTTTCAACCCAAACCATGCTGTGATCTATGATTCTGTGTTTTCCTCTCCAGAAACACAAATCTCTCCTTTGTAAGTAAAATATTCCCATTATGGGTTTGAGATCTATGGATATACCTACCTTTTTCATTTGTTATTTGACAACTTCCGGACTGTTTTACTGTAAATACTTTTACTGTTTTAGAGACATGTGTTCAGAGACAAAAAAAAAAAATAAAATTAAATACATTTTCAAGTTACCTCTTCTAATATTACTTATGTTTGTTACTACCTTAAAGCAGCCAGTATATAAAAATGAATTCTCATTAATAATCCTAGCAGTGTTGTTTTCTCTATGCCCATTTAGTTTTTGATCATGCATTTTTAGATTTCAAAATATTAGTTCTCATAAACAAGTCTTGACTACAAGTATTTCACTTTATATAATTAGGGCAATAGATGGGGGAAATTAGACCTCTTGTCTCCAAAACTCCCAGAATTTTATTCGTCTCTTAGATAAAAAAGCAGACATTTTATCACATCACATCCTACCACAATATCACTTGTCATAAAGCATTTGCTACCATCCAAAACCACCTGACACTTATAGAGAAGCTAAGTATAAGATTTACTGATTCTCCTCCACTCCTGAAAAGTAATAAACAGGCATTTTTCATGGAGTGAAAATCACAGGGAATCTCCCCAATTACAGGGTAGGAGAGAGCTCTTTCATCTGCTTTTATAGCCTGCCTTCCCTCCCCAGTCCCTTAACACCCGTCTATCCCAAGACAGAAAGATTTTGTTAATCATTGCAAATGGGACTGAAAAGACCCTCAAGAGACTGTACAGAACATCATTCCCTGCTTCACACAGAAGCAGCTGTACCAAAACCATTCAGAGGTTGCATATCTGAGAAATGGCTTGTGAGCATGAAAGACTTGTCTGTTTTTTCTAGCTAAATCAATTGATTTAATAAAAAAGTGCCACATCTTTCTAGTCTTTTACATGCTTAGGCCATCATAGCTGTAACAACACAGCTGTTAAACCACTCCCCAACGATGCTTATACTGAAGAAGCACAGTTTCTATGAGTACCCCAGAGATTTTATTCCAGCACTTAACTATCACTGAAGTCACAATTTTTTTCCTAAGCATGTTAAACTAAATTTTCCTTACTACAACACACATTATGATTCTATCATAATTTCTTGCCCTAACTGACATTAACCTAAATTACAGTTTAAATTCAACTAACTTCACAGCTAATCCTGTATTTCTGATGATTTTTAACTTCTTTCTCTCTACTTTTCTTGTCTCTAGACTAAATAATTGTTCTAATCTTTACTTGTAAGCAATGTTTTTATACACCTGATAATCCCTTTTGCTCTCCTCTGGACTCTTAATTCTATCGGCAATTTTTTCTCAAGTGCCCTTCTCCCAAATGAGTCCAATACTCCAGCTGAGGACCTACCTGAGCTGGGCAGAACAAAAAGATTGATGTACCTCAGGAAAAAAAAACATTTCTGTTCTAATACACTATTTTTACAACAGTGCAATGCTACTGACTCATGTTTAGTTTGTGAACCACCACAACTCCACATCCTTTTCTCCTTAGCCATTCCCTATGCTATATTTGTGTACATGATGCATTACTGACTAAAGATAAACCTTTGCACTAAGCCTTATGTCTATACCTTGGTTGGTTTTCTGGAGGGTGTGACTGTCAAAAATCACTCTGAATTTGACTTTTATCTTCCAGAGTGCCTGAAACCTGTTTGGTGACCTCTGCAGGCTGAATGCCCACATGCTCTGGCCCCTCATTGGAGACATTCATGAAATAGGGAACAATCTGACAGATCCTGTGGAGTACCAACCTGAACAGCAGTCCACTCAGTATACCCCTTCAAAATCTCTAATGCCTATATTCCTTGCCCACAAAACAACCTCATCAAATTTTGCTTCTCTAAAAATGACCTGAAACAAGAAGAAAGCACAATGTTCATGGAATGATTCCTCATTTTAGGACAAGGAGAGGGAGACTCAATCGACGAGTGCACTAGGAGTTCTCAGATATCAGAAAAAAACACTTTTTGGAAAAGCAAATCCCTGTGAGAGACAACGAGGCCAAGAAGAGCTGCTTTCCAAACAATGCTGCCATAAGTGTAAGGTGAGAACATAATATATGAAATTTCAGTGAAGACAAAAGTTCAAGAGATTACTTAGCATCACGACTCTCAGGGATCTGTGCACTACCAAACGTAGCAAAGAGCAGCCAGAAAACAGAGACATGACCCCAAAACTGCCACGCATTCAACTTCACTCTGTTTCAGCTGAAATGTTACGGAAGAGCGAGAAACCCTCTAATGGTGGGTTTCTAAGTCCTAAGAAATGACAAAACTTGATTTTATGTGAGCACAGGTATTCAGCAAGCTAAACATACTGAAATGGTCACCATTCAGCAGCAATACTAATACAGTTAAGGAATAAGGAATAAATATCTCATGTATTTAGTGCATGCACAGATATTGCTGCTGAACACAGAGCCATAGCTCTGGTGCATCAGGCAGCACTGCAGTCTCAGAATAAACACATGATTGCAAACACCATTGCAAACACCTGTTTTGCAGCCCTGGCTTCATATGGATTGCATCATGCAAATTGTTTGTGCTGCCTGCAGATGCAGCCTTGATTCAAAAGCACAGAGAGTATGGTCCAGCCGTCATGCCACAAGTTCCTGCTTTGTTCACAGGTAAATGCTTTGTTCACAGAGGCTCATTCTGAAGATCTTTTACTGACATAGACAGCTAAGCACTGCCACCTTGCACAATCTTACACAGCCATCCTGCACTTGCCCTGTCACTGCACAGCGGAAGGAACCTCTCAGAGGGAAAGGATAAGATTCAGAATAACGTTTCAAAGAGGTAAAAGAGACACACTGCATCTCTTGTGATTGTAGCTGCACACCTGAGATCGTGAGGATTGCACATGAGTGAACAGCTTCTACCTGGTCTATGCTGAAATGGCTGTGTCACACACTGGCACAGGGAACCTTGGGGGTTCATAACTATTTGGGGTGCAATTAGTTGGTGTTATGTTGGCATAATTTTTTCCACCCCACCTGTGCAACCCTGTAAGTCCAGCAATTTGACTTCTGTAGTTGCCTGATGTATTTGGTATGTTGACAGCAGTACAACACAGACAGGACTTGCTACCAAAAATCTCAAAGTTCAAGACTCTGAAGGTAAGTTGAATTAAATCCAACATGACTCTGAACAGCTCTGTGGGAGCTCTGGACTGACAGAGACATACTCCTAAAACATTTCCGTCTCAAGACGTTCATCTGGTTCCTGATTCTCAGTAAAATTCTTTACAGAGCACCTTGAAATTTTCATTCTTCACGCAGACCCGGAAGGGTAATTTTCCTCTTTAAAAAAACCTCAAAAAACAAACAACAAACAAACAAACAAACAAAACCAACAACAACGGGGGGGGGGGGGGGGGGAACCACAAAAAAAACCCACTACCAAACCTAATTGGTACACACTAGGCTGCATATTTCCCATTGTGTCCACCTCCTTTGCTTCGACCTCAAAATGTTAGTAGAAATTGTGACCTGCAGTTTCCTAGTGGCAACTTGCATAGAGGGCCAACAATGAAACTGCTTCTCTCTAAAGCAGCAGCTCCCGCTTCTACTAGCCAACTATGGCTATATATATATATATATATATATATATATATATATATAAGAATGTACCTCTGACATATCAGTTACCCTTTGCACCAGCTGGTAGCTGACAGGAAATTAATTTCTGGGGCAAAGACGTTAGTTTGCTCCTCACGCCTTGTTGCAGCAGTGCCCTGTTCTGAGCACCAGAAAGCGCTGGAGTGCTGCAGAATCCTCCTGTCCCACTTTGCCATGGCCGTGTGGTGACAGTGTCCACCACCAGTGACCTGTCACAAACATGGCAGTTGGGCAGTAATTGTGTGGGAATTGTGTTCACACTGGCAAATGTCCCGTGTTCTACCTCAAAGCCAGACCCTGCTGTGCTCTGCCTGTACCAGAGAAGCAGGCTGGAGCTTCCTGCTCTCCAGGTAACCCCCTTCAAGTGGGAGCAGGAAGGGTTGAGCAAAATCCCACTTGTGCCACTCAGGCAGATTGGGTTAACAGCTGATGAATTGTGGTTATCTGAGCTATAGCTTATTCCTCACGGGTAAGCCAACTCAAATTGAAAACATCAACACTCTTCAGCAACGCGTTTGTGTGTGTGGACATGACTCAAATTAGAAGCAATGTCTGAGTTAGGACTCCAGTTATTCCATAGTGAAGACAAGTCCATGTTATCCAACATCCCCTTCCTGGGCTTCAACTTTAATGGTTATTCGAACATTACTGTAAAAAAAAAAAGAGCCCTGGCTGACACTTCCTACCCAAACTTGGCAATTCCTTGAATTTTCCTCCAAAATCTGCTTTGTCCTAGCTGTCTCTGTGCACAAAGAGACACTCCCACATCCTTTACATTCCAGTTGGGGCTAATTGAACTCACATGTCAGCATGAGTCAGCAGTAATTACCAGGAATATTAAGGAAGGATTTGGCACTGGACTTTGATAATTCAATAGCAGAGCCCCCATGTTCAGTGGGGTCTGAGATTGGCTCAAACCCCTTAAACATACGACAGCAAAAGCTGTATTGAGTTCTCTAGTCTCATTTAACTACGCAGGAGCACTTCCTGATACTGAAAGCATCTTTACTATATTTTTGATATACCTACAAAAAGGAAAATCTAATGGAAAAATCATTTCTGACTCCTAAATCCTTCTCACTGGAGTTTAAATCTGTTTATAGGCTGAAACCGATGAATCAATATCAGACCGGCCGGCTGGTTTCTGTAAGCACTCGCATTGCAAACAGGGCCTAGAAATGCATTTCCTCCTTACAATTCCTGAGCAGAGATCTGAATCGATGGGGGGCTGAGGTAATAATATACCTCCTCCTCCCATGGCTCAGTTGAAATTGAAAGCCTGAAGCCACAACAACCCGAATTTTCCCCATCCGAGTGTTCGTTCCCCACCACTCTTCCCGAAACAGTCCCCTCCGTACACCTTCACCCTGCAGACTCTGTAGACTTGTGCTTCCAGAGCCGGGGGCTGGAGGTGTTTACACACTAGCCCAACGCAGCCCCTAAAATCCTAATCTTCTTCTCGACACTGAGGAGCACCCGAACACACTTTTATGGTCAACTACGGCAAAAAAATCATTTGTCACAAACATACACAGACGCAGAGACGCCGTGGATGCGGCAGCGAAAAGTGAGGACTGTCTTAGCCTGTGCTCTGGCAGAGGATGCCGGCAGGAGCAACAGTGTTAAAGTCACCATCAAAACTTTAACTGGAAACTCTTTCTGGATCTTTAATATCTACAGTAAAAGGTACTTTTTGTTTTTCACAGAAATAAATTCTTGATCTTGGTTGCAAATTAACCAAGTGTCTTGCCAGTGAATTTGATCTTGTTAGTCATTAAGTCTCTTACTTAAATGATTTTTTTTAGTCTTATCCCTGAATCATAACGCTCTCTACATGCTCATAAAGGAGAACTGTTTTTATTTTATCTAATACAAACATGTGTGCATCAACACTCTTCTCAACAGACTACCTCTGAACCCAACCAGACCATTCAGTTTTATTTAAATCCAGTCCTGGTTGTCTTTTTGAAACCTCCAACTACCAAATGTAAAGCATATTCTCAGTTTTTTCTGAAGGATTTTCTTTTCTTTTCTTTTCTTTTTTTCTTTTCTTTTCTTTTTTTTTTTTTTTTTTTCTGGTTAAATAGTCCATCTCCTAGAAACTCACTAAATGACGCACAAACATTTTTTGTGTCTGCCTTCAGGAAAAAAAAGTTTTTTTATATGGTATAACTTGGCTTTATGCTATTTAAATTATTCTTTATAAAAGATGTGAAACTACAGCTTCACCCAAAGACGTACAAAATTCTTGTTTACTAAACAAAGTAACACGAAGTCAGAAAAAGCACTAGAGGCTTTCCCTCACTGTTTTTTCGCCCTTTGGTATGTCAAACTGAAACACAACAGGAATCCGTAGCGCAGAAGTTATAAAACGCTCAGAATTATTTCCAAGTCAAGTACTGACTGACCTTAAGGCAAACGCACCCTGTCCAGCTCCAAGCGAGCGCACCTTGGGCTCGAAAGAGGCAACGTGAAACTTTAGTTCACTTGTTTTCCCCTCGAAAGGTCTCTCGAAGCGTCAGTGGAAAGGATGTGGCCAAGGCGCCGCGACGGAGACCTCCGCCGCCCCGGTTTCAGCCCTCGGGACAGAGAAGCACCGCTCGGGCATCACCCATCCGAGCGTCGGCCGGCACCGGCACCCGCCGGGGCTCCCGCCTGGGAGCTGCGGACCGTCACCGGCGCCCGGCTGGGAAAAGCGAGGCGCGTCCTGCGCGGCTGCGGTCCCGGCGCCGCCGACACAGCCGGGGGGACCGCCGGCACCCCGGAGACAGCGAGGGGCGAGGCGGCCGGAGCCGACAGCTCCCCGGTCCCCGCGCACAGCCCGGGCCGAAGCCTCTCCTGCCCGCCGCGAGCTCTCGGGATGCAGCGACTTACCCCACGGTCCCCGCCACGACCCGGGGGTGCAAAGTTTCTCCGGGCGAGCGGCAGCCCCCGGCCGCGGCGCGGGGCGAGGTGCGGGAGCGAGCGGCGGCGGCGGGCCGGAGGGCGCCGGGGGTGGGGAGGATGCTCGGTCCCTCGTGATCCAGGTGGCGGGCGGGCGGCCGAGGGACGGGGCGAGCCGGCGCTGCCCGCTCGCACGCGATCCGCGCCCGCCGCGCCCCGCCGGCGCCAGGGGGCGCTGCTGCGGCGGCTCCGCGGGCAGCGGGAGCTGGGCCGGGATCCGCCGGGATCCGCCGGGAGGCACCGCCGCCCTCGGCGCCCCAGCCCGCCGCGCCTGCCGCCGGGATCCACGGGGCAGCCGGGAGCAGCCGGGACCCCGCTGCCCGCCGTGCGCTGCACCTGCCCGCGCAGCCCGGCTGTCCCCAGAAGTTTGAAGGGTAAAGTGCCGTGCGCGTCCCTCCCCGCCTCGCGGATGTCTGGAACAGCCTCAGGCTCCCCGGCACCGGTGCCTCTGCCCCGCGGCTGCCGCTCCGCCCGGCCCCGGGGTCGCTGCGCTTGTCGTCTTGCGCGGTTCCCGCGGCATCAGCACAGCTCCCTCGGCATCACCGATGCCTTCAGCACAGCACCGCACTTACCGGCTTCTCCTGGAAGCCGATTAGCAGCTGGGATAATTTCTTGAACTAGCAGTGTTTGCTTTATTTCCCCAGAATGCTTTACCAACGGATCAGTGTTCTGTGCTGGAAGCGGCAGGGGATCCCGGTCAAGCGGCGAGGCCTTCTGCGCGTGGTGTTAGACACCGGAGTCCGGCAAGTACCTAAAGTGCCGCTCGTGTGGGAGGCTGAAGGAGAGGGCAGATGAAACCGGAGCGGGCTGATGCAGAAAATTCAAAGTAACAAAGTGAAAAGCAGTCCTCTCCTTGGTGAGGTGCCGATCCTGAGCGAGGAGATCCAAACTTTGAACCCCCAGCAGACTTCTGGGGCTGGTTGCTGTGGGGACAAACTGGCTGCTGCTCCTCCGACCTGGGCTGCCGAGGTGTCCCCTCAAACGAAGATGCAGTGGCAGGTACCACCCATCAGACAGCAGTGCACTGCACCCCCTGCCTTCATCCCAGACACCGTGCCTCAGCTGTCTGTGATCTATATCCACAGGCAATCCTTCGGGAAAGGTCAATTATCAACGTATAGGTGGCAGGAATACAGGGGGGGGAAATATATTTTCTGTCCTATACGTGTAATATAGGAAAGGGAAGAATTCTGCTTTTGCTAATGATAGAATAGTTTGTGCTGGAAGGGGTCTTTACAGATCATCTAGTCCAACCCACCTGCAAGGGGCAGGAGCATCTTCAGCTAGATCAGGTTGCTCATCCAAACAGACCTTGAACATTTCCATGGATGGGGCATCTACCACCTCTCTGGATGACATGTTCCAGGGTTTCACAACCCTCACAGTAAAACACTTCCTTTCATCTATTCTGAATGGCCTAATGGATGTTTCATCCATATGAAGCTCTGCTCTCAAGTTTCTTGTGGTACAGACTGAACAAAAATGCAGTGCCTGAGCACTAACATACTGGGGAAGGAGAGGAACAGGAGTGCCAGAGACTGCTTGAGCCTTTTCCTCTCTCACCCTGGACAGCAGGTGAGGAGGGTGGCCCCAGTTCAAGGGTCAGTCTCCATGGCTGCTCTCTTATGGCTTCCCAGCTTTTCCAGCTCTTCAGAGCTGTCTCTGGAGTGCCCTACCCCCTGACCTCAGGATCACTATTAAGTTTTTGTCTTGACTGCTCATGTCTTGATTTTAGCAGGGAAACTGCATTTTGACAAATGGATCCACAAAATAAACTTCTATCTCTCTGTTGCCCGTGTTGTTCAAATGAGGTGAAGCCCAGACCCCAGCCCTCCTGTCCTGTGCATAAAGATGGAAGAGCCCAGCTCACAGGAACACTATTGTTCCAGCAAAATAGAACCAGTCAGTGTTGTTGATTGCTCTGTTATATCTTCCCAGACGGAGCCTTGGCTATAAAAATAGATGCAATAATCCACATGGACAGTTGCAATTGTAAATGGCATTCAGAAAGCAAAAATGGAATTCATAGTTTGACACAGACATATCCCCAATCCATCAGGATGTGACACACTGGCAGCGTGTCTGTGCCAAACTGTGAATGTCATTACTTACTTTTCCTCCAAATGCTATTTACGATTGCAACCTTCGCTGTAAATTAGTATATATATTTTATATTGGACTTCACTGAGTGGCTTTTGGTATTGTCTGCACTTAGTATTTTCATGGGATTGAATGCAAGTTTGACTGCTTGGGCCACAATAAATCTTTGGGGACTACAGACTGCGCTTATGTTAGGAGGATTTGCCAGCATAACCGTACCAGCAAAATCCTATCTGGCAGAGTCAAGGCCTATGTTTGGAAAGAGAAATCAAAGGCCATCAACACTGAATAGCTCTCCACTAGATGGAACAATGGTGCTTCTGCTGCCAGGCCATTGACAGGGAGTGATTTACCCAGAAGAGAATTGGGGGGTGGAGGGGTGGAACCCAAAAAGTGCTGGATAATGGTGAGACAGTCATGGGACTGCTATTGTTCATCGCTCCTCCTGGTGAACTCAGGGCCACAGAGGAGAGCCGGCGAGCTAGGAGGTATGTTTGTGTGTGAAGACACATCAGAGATCATTGACCAGACATGAACCAGCTTTGAATTAGAAATGGTGTCACCACATGGTATTCAGGTTGCTCTAACAAATCTCTTCCTGAGCTTGTTTGACTGGGGTTGGGGCCCCAAGCTAGCATACATGCACCTTGGAGTTTGGACTCTTTTGCACCTGCCTGCATTGATATGTCCAAAGATGATGGTTCAGATGCTTTATGGGAGCTCATTCCACATACAGCTGAATGACCAAGCCTACAGAGAGAATATTTGTGCTATGTTCTCTTCCTTCCCTGGATTTTACATTTTGCTAAAAGTAATTACACTTGCCAGGCAAGAATTGTTTTTCATAATCTCGTTCTGCCGACTGTTTATACTTATACCAGCTATGTGCAGATCATTTTTATACAAGTTAGGCTTACTGAACGACCGCCAGATACTTCTGTTTTCCTTCTTGAATTTTAATTGCTTACTTGCCCAGCATCTATTTTTAAAATGGAACTGTAAATGGAACAGTAAATTCCATCACTCACCATAGATGCAGGGGGTCAGTGCTCTCCTTACTCCTCCTTTGCTCCTTCCTGCAGGGAATGTAGAGGAGTTATTAAGGAAAGCCCCCAGTCTGACCATTCATGGGACTCACTGGTAGTCTGTAACACCAGAGACTGTAGCTGCTTCACCCACTGACTAAAATTTTCCTGAATGCAGTTTCAAAGCAGGCGTCTTTGAAATACCAGTCTTCTTTCTCCCAAACTCCTACTTGAAAATATGTGTTCATTCAAAAGGCTGATTTGAACACTGAACTTAAACTCATCCACATCTTCATTTTCAAGACCACATGCCATCAATTTCTCATATAACCCCATTTCATTTCTGGAAAATAATTATCGACTCCAATCTTCATCTGTCTTCTTATGGTCAGAATTTCAAGCACCAGAACATCCATTTTATCTCTAGTGTTGCAACTTTTTGACTCTGACCAGTTTCTCATCTGTGTCCTTTTGCTTTTTTTTTAATATTCCCCCTTATTTTTAAACTATTGGGAAGGAAGGTGATTGTGTACAGGGAACTAGCAGAGAGCTGGAAGCCAATGTAGTTTTCTTTTTGATCCTTTAACTAACACACAGTATTTGAAAAAAAGAGACAGACATTCTTAATATTCTCATAAACACAAGAATTTCCTCGTGAAGCAGCACTAGTTGCTTCTTATTCCTTCCATA
Source organism: Phylloscopus whistleri (assembly GCA_017589585.1). Taxonomy (NCBI): domain Eukaryota; kingdom Metazoa; phylum Chordata; class Aves; order Passeriformes; family Phylloscopidae; genus Phylloscopus; species Phylloscopus whistleri. The sequence goes on from JADMLD010001549.1 coordinate 484,600, forward strand.
CTGCTTTTATAAACTCTGAAAGTACAAAGTGATTGAAATACACTCAGTCTCCAGATTGCCAAAGCTAGAAATTTCAAACTATTTCAAATTAACTTACTTTCTTTGAATAGTGTTTCAGAACTATGCTATTTCAAGTAGGGAAAAAAGGCATATGAGATGCTTGGATAACATTCTTGTTAAATTGCAAGCTGTCCTCACTCTGGATTTAGCCCCCAACTTAATCAACTGATCATAATAAATGCAGAAGAAGTGAAATCACAGCTAAAAAAAAATCTTCATGACCAGGTATTTTGTTTAGATTTTGGGGTATTTTGTTGGCTTTCTTTTTTTTTTCCATTTTTTTTTTTTTTTAATTCCATGTTGTGCTTAGCTGGCATTGGGTACCTCTTTAAACTTAGATACATCTAAGGATTGTCTTTATTAACTTCAGCCGAGTGTGTTACATAGCAACAAAAATTTCATTGTCTGAGCCACTTCTGCTTATATTTACCACTCCTTAGAAGGCTGCAGGTTGGTAATGCTGATGTTTCCTTGAAGGCTTCTGAATGCTGCAGAGAGAAAAAGAGAACTTTGGTTGCTGTGCTGCTGCTGCCTTCATGCAGGGACCACTGCTCTCCTGCTTGCTAGGTGAGAAGCCTGTCTGGGAGCCTTGGGGCAAAAAAAGGCTGAAACTGCTACTCGCTGGTGCCTGGAGCAGCAGTAGAGCTGAGGTCTCAGCATCACTCTGGAAGTGACAGTGACCTTGGAATTGAAAATCAGTCACTTTTGTCTTCACTTCCCTGACAAGGGTAAAGTTGACTTTAGTGGGGGTAAAACCTGGTGTCAAAGCACAGAAAGTGTAAGTGGGTGCCTGGAGCACAGAAGCACCTTTATAAGCCACCAGAAAAAGGAGATGAAAAAGAAAAACAAAGTGTCTTAAATACAGAGAGCTCAAAAGAAGAATGAGTGCTTATAACAAGATATTTCTTGCATCCTTCTCTGGCTTCTGTGTGCTCCAGTTCTGTTTCAACCAATTCCCCTGGCATATCTTACATAGAAGTCCCTATGAAGCTGTGAATTGCAGTAAAATGCAAGGGAAAACATTTAATTCAGTCATGTAGAGACTGGAGAAAAAGAAAAAAATTGATTAGAAATCTAAACTCTATTTCCCCAATGGAAGTAAGCAGAAAGAAAATTGTAAGAAAATATTTATAACAACAAATTATGAGATACCAAATATGCTTTGTCATATTATTCATTCATTGCAAGAAATTATACAATTAAACAAACTTGATTTCCTTATTAAAAGACAGTGCTAAAACAACAGGCAGAGCAGAGCCCTTACAAGTCATTATTGCTTATAAAAATTCAATAAATAACTGCATTGTGTCAGTGAATTTTTAAGTCAGTTCATTCCACATGGTCCATCTCTCCTCAGACAAGTCAGCTGCTAAAAACAAGCAATAAGTCATCCCCATTCTTTTATTTTAATACTGTAAAGAGTATTTGTTTTTATAACCAAATTGATTTAAGACTCAGCATGGCCACAAAACAGATGTCTAACTTGAAAGACACTAATATGATTTCTTTCCACACTGTTACAGAAATTTGGGGTGCATGCAACCTGAAACCTTGACTTTTAAGCCCAAAGGAAAACACATTTAGAAAATGTATATTATTATAAATAAGTATTTTTAATAATGTACTCCAGCGAATAGTAAACATGCTTGCTACACAGCTCTGTAACTGAATTAAAAGCCATGCTGTCAGTAAAGTTGTTATGAAACATTGGATTTAGGTACAGAGGAAGTATCACTGTATTAGTACAGTGGATTTTGTTTATAGCTATAGAGGGCTCAGAGTTGAGAAGATTTTTATTGACACATATATGAAGAATGTGATGTGTTGCACAGCCCATGAGCTTTCATGACCGTGTGTAGCACTTCCTCTGGTAAGCGTCCAAAATGTTTCATCCTGAGAGATGCAATAACAGAGGAGCACCAAATGCTTCTTCCTTTGACCTTGGGCTCTGAGTTATGACAGTATGGTAACCATATTCTCTTCAGAAAATTGCCTGCTGCCTTCCTCTCTCTGGTGCATTGACTGATAAAGTGGGAATTGCACATTCATCAGACTCTTCTGGAGCTTTTCCAGTAGAGGATTAGGACAGCTAAAGAGGTTAAGCTCAAATCAAAGGGGACAAAACCAACCACATTGAAGAGGGGAATCATCCTGATCTTTTTCTGAGTCCTGTATAAGATAGAGAGTATTTCTTCTACAAGGCAAAAGCTCATGGATCTGATATGAAGCTACAGCAGTGCATCTCATCCTTGCACACATCTCACTTGGACAGTGCAGACATAAGGAGTGAGTGTGGCTGGCAAGAACCACACAGTGCTCCTCCACTGATTCTCTGCCTCTCCTAACCTGCTCCTTCTCTACAGCCCTCAACAAGAGCCTACCTGAGAAGGGCAAATGAGGCTGTTTCCTAAAGGAGCCTCCCTTATATGAAGCAGAGTGATATGGGAATAAGTGCCAGGCTGTGATGTGGATGGGTAAAAAGGTGGTGCTGGTCAGAGATGTCCTTAGCTCAGTTCTCAGTTTTGTGGAGAGCTTCCTGAGACACTTGGAGCAGCCTTAAGGTGCCCCCTCCCAAAGGGCAGCTGCCCATAAACTGAGGATCGGGCACAGCTGCCTTACGCTGTGGAAGACAGAGATGTAGAGCAATTGTTTGCTCATGCTCTGGATGTCCTCGTGAATTTCAAACTGTCAGAACAGCACTTACAAATTGTGCATGCATATGGTGACAAAGGGGAAGGTAGACATGGGGACATTTTTGTATTTTCATTGAATTTAGAAGTTGACTACTGTAAACTGTAATTGGATGTTCAGTTTGAGCACCTGGACCTACCAGGTTCCTCATGGACAATTTTGAGAAATAGAGGGATTTTACAACTGATGAGAGCTCTGCACAATCAACAGCTTCTTGCCCATCCTACCATAAATTATAAATCTTGGTGAGGAATACCATACAGTCTCATTTTCCCCCAGAAAATAGTTTGGTTGCAGGAATTTCATGGGCATGACTTTGTTCCTAAAGTATCAGTGTTACCAAGATATTATGCACTGTGCTAACAGTAAAAGTCCAAATTAAGGAAAAGGGAGAAGTTGAGATAATATTATGAACAAAATGAAGTTACTGGAATAGACTGCATTCCTCAGGGTTATTCTAAGAGTACGGCAACCCAATTTTTAGATCTAAAAGCACTTTGCTCTCTCAAGAAGAGGAGAATTGAGAACAGGTGTTTGTCAATTCTTGAAATTCTTGTCTTTCTTGGGGTTTGTTTTTTTCTCTCTCTCTCTCTGTCTCATTACTTATATTACTACTATAATCATCATTACTATTATTATTTTGTCTGGGTTTTTGTTTCAATTATCAAACTGTTCTTAACTCACAAGTGTTATGCTTCTTTCTCATTCTCTTCCCCATCCTCCTGGGTGTGGGGAGTGAGTGAGAAGCTGTGTGGGACTTAGCTGCCAGCTGGGGTTAAACCACAACAACCTGATACTGGTTTAAACATCTATATGCTGATAGAAATCGGGTTTGGGAATACTGTAGCTTAGAGGATAGGAAGCAGATAGGAAAGCCAATGGGTATTTAAGGCTGAACATGAGGTAATGAGACATCTTGACCCTACCTCCTCTTGGAATTTCTATCTGAACACTGCTGGAATTCTGAGTTGGTAGCTGTATGTTGATTTTCTGTATTTTTTTTCCTTCTTTCTCTTTCTTACTCTTTTAATTCCCTCTTCTTGGAACTTTTGAGTAACTTAAACCTGAATGGTCTTAGAGTTCTTTAATTTGAATGGGCCAAGTTAACTCTTCAAGAAGTGTTGTATGTTAGTTGAAGGTTGCACTAAACCTTTTGCCGAGGTTTCTCTGATTTTCTAAAGCTGCCTAGTAAACTCTTTTTGGTTGTTTTGATCTCTTGAGGATATCTTGTCAGTATTTCTCCCATGTGTCTAACTCAGAACAACCGAGAGCCCTGTCAAAGACCTCATCAAGTGAGTTGTTTGAGGCTTTACATCTGTTCTCATGGGGTCTGGCTGTTCAGCTTTGCTATGTGCCATGTTACCTCTCTATCAACTGGCCTTTTTAACAGCCACATACCATTCAACCATCTCGAGTCCCTCTTCTGCCCGGTTATCTGGCAAGTTTAATACTTTCACCTTCCTCTGCTGTCATCCTTGGCCTTTCATTCTGTGTCTCCTCCTTTATCTTTTCCTTACTTCAGAGACACCTTTGAAAAATCCTGCAGTTTGTCCGAAATGCCTCCCTTTCCTCATTCAAACCAGAAGTTCAGTCTTTCTTTATCTCAGGTACATTTCAGGTACATTTCAGCACGTACATATCAGGACAGGTGCAAAGCTTGTGTTCGGCAGTACAAGGCTCCATGGAAAAAATACAGCCAAAGCATTATTTCACTGTTCCTCTTCACTGTGATTTATAGGAGACTTGAGACAGTGATTGATAACTGCACTATCAAAAAATGCTCTGAAATGATACAAACTGAAAACTCAGAAACTTTTTGTGAAGCGATTTCCCTTGTGATCCAAAATGTATTTTGTAGAAAACAAATCCTTAGCCTGTGCAGTGCTCTGCTCTTGAGTGTTTCTGTGATGGGGTTGATGGTGTGTTGAGATGGCCCATGAAAACCAGGTATGCAGCCCTGCAGGAGAAGCAATGGCTAGGCTAGAAAGCTAATAGAGGGGAGATGCAGTGCTACAGGGACTGATTTAATTGATTTCGGGGAGTGAATGGAGAATAAAGTAGTTTTTGCCTTTAGATATTAAATACTTCTAGATTATATGGTTAATTATAAAACACACTTAATACAATTCATTATGGAATTGCCTTAACTCCTTGGTGGACACTTTAGATATCGGGGATGAATTTTGGCATCCTTTGTAAATACAGAATGCATAGTACCAGCAGGTCTCATGTTGAGTATCCTGAAATTATCTCAAAGGCAATGAAATGCTAGAATTTTGGTGTGTCAGGTCAGCTGAACTCTGTGGCATTAGACCTTTACACTTATTTCTCCAGCTCTGGCCACTCTGGGTTTGTCCCTTGCTTTCCCAGATACTCACCACTAGAGCTGGGGTGGGGGGGATTGCTGTCTTTTTTCTAAGCTTGCAAGAGGCAGAACTTTTACTCTCCAGAAATAAAGGAGACAAACCAGAATAAAAACAGACTGAGATGGCATATGTAGAAGAATGTGCAAGTGTTCACATTCAGTCATTTTCACTAGGGTGCTAATTCTGATATTCCAGTAATAAAACAGAGTGAAGTAAGGAAGATTAGTCTTTTCCTTAGGGAATCCTAAGGAAATTCTTCTGGCACATTTGAGCTTTGAAATCAGCATACCAACCCCAGGCAGAGAGCAGTTTTTACTATCTTCTCTGAAATGTTGCCGACAGGACAAGTGTTCTCAGGGGAAGGAAGCTGGCTGATGTTGGAGCAGGAGGATAGTGTGCCATCTCCATTTCTGCAAAGTCTTGTCAGGCGTCAGCTATCTGGTGCACTCTTTCAGGAAAAATCATCAATCTTGTTTCTTGGCACTTGTTGTCTGTCATCAACATCTCCTCTGTTGGCCATGCCTAAAAGTGTGGATCTGAATGAGTGTACCACGCCAACAATCCTGTCCAATTTCAGAGCTGGGAGACATGACAGGAGTCTTGCCAAGAGTGCTGTTCACCTCAAGTGGTGTTGTTGGCCACTTTCAAATCCGTGATCCTCATTCTATGCTGTAATGTCACATCTGCAGCCTTAAACAAGCATTACACTGTCAATTCCACCAAGGATACCAGTTTATGTGTCCGTACAGGATAGTCTGCATCATCAGTTTATCCCAGTGGCAGGCATCTGTTGTGTGTGATGACCAGGACCAGCTGACAAGCTCCAGAAGGATTTGCCAGTGTGTGCCTCTTGACTCCTAGATTGTGCAGCTTGGCCATAGCACAACATCAGGGTGGAGCAATACCATCCCTTCACTTTGACCCCAAGGCGGTAACATGCTTCACATTTCTCCCTCCACCCTCCCATTCTTGCCGTGAAACAACAGGTGGTGCCCTGCCTTGAAGCAAGAGGCAGCTGCAGAAGAGCAGGCCTTTACTGATGGCTAGCCAGTCCTTGACTACACACCTGTGATTGCCCCCATGGATGGAGGAGGTTTGCACAGCCCTCTGAGGCAAGAGATCACCCTGGGCAGCAGCTGGATTTAGTGCTGGGTTCTTAGACAGGGCCATAGTGGGACAAGAGGTTGTATCTGGCTCCCTCTGTCTTTCATAGGAGCTGGAGGCCTACCTCAGGATTTTTGCCAGAGTCACTGTGGTGTGTGAGGCTCATCTACCATTCACCAGGATTCTGTTAAGTCTTCTTGCACTGTCTTTCCTCAAGAAGTTCTTTAAATCTCCTCTAAATGACACTTTTTGCAAATGGAAAGCCTTTGCTTGCTTTTGAGTGTCCAGATGTGCAGATTAATTTTCCTGGTTTGGGAGTAAGAGGTTCAAGACGTCTTAAACATTTTGGTATGTATGTCTGGAAATTGAATCCACTTCCTTTTACGGTTAACCATTGCTTGGCAAAAAGGCATATATACAAAAATTGTCTGGTGATGCAGAACATAATACTATGGTCACAGATTTATACTAATGGTGAGAAGCACATAATAATGCTCATTTTGCAAACCTGATGATAGTTTTGAACTTTCAGAACTTTTGTTTATGTTGTTATTCACCTCTGCTCTTGAGAGGCTCATCCTATATATTCATGCAAACTCTGCTTTTGTTTTAGGTTCTTAGTGAAAGCAGCTAATACTAAAAAAAATCGTGGTAAGTAGTTATAATACTGTCACGCCAACTTGTGCCTTTCGTGTGTTGTAAGCAATTGAACTAAGAGAAATAGATTTCTGACTAATAGGTAAAATGATAATAGGTGCATCCCATTTCCCTCTTCCTCTCCTACTCCAGCATGATCTGCTAATGTGTCTGGGTTTGAAAGACAGGTATCTGCTAGGGAGGGGCAGGGCCTCCCTAGCAATGGAGAGTTCAAATCCGCTCCCTCCAAATTATTATAATTTAGGAAATTCAAGGCGCTTTCAGGCAGAGATATGGGGACAGGAATAACAGTTCTTTACTGGTATGTATAACAAGGCAAACAAACAACAGCTACAGCGTTAATAATAAACAGAACCAGGAAACTCAGGGGGCTTTGTTTTCCAAAGCCCGGGGTGGGGATCTGATCTCTTGGACTCCGAGTGCACAAGCTGGAAGGGTGGAGAATCCCGGGCTGGTGGATGGATGGGATCAGGAAAATCCCGGGCTGGTGGATGGATGGGATCAGGAGAATCCCGGGCTGGTGGATGGATGGGATTAGGAAAATCCCGGGCTGGTGGGTGGATGGGATCAGGAGAATCCCGGGCTGGTGGGTGGATGGGATCAGGAAAATCCCGGGCTGGTGGGTGGATGGGATCAGGAGAATCTCGGGCTGATGGATGGATGGGATCAGGAGAATCCTGGGCTGGTGGATGGATGGGATCAGGAGAATCCCGGGCTGGTGGGTGGATGGGATCAGGAGAATCCCGGGCTGGTGGATGGATGGGATCAGGAGAATCCCGGGCTGGTGGATGGATGGGATCAGGAGCTGTGCCGGTGGTGGCTGGAAGGGCGGGGATGTCCCGGCAGGGCAGGGCCAGAGAGCAGCAAAAGCCTCCAAGCAGCGCCGAAGGGACAGGGCCGGCCCAGCCCCAGCAGGGCAGGGGGAGGCAGCTCAGAGCTCGGGGCACACGGGCAGATGGTGGCAGATTCCTCAGAACTGCACCCGGTGGGACAATGAACTCCTCCCGCAGCAAACAGCAGCCTCCCGTCCTCTCTGCAATGCCCAGAGCCAGAGAGAGCAGCTGCCCCAGCCCTGCCCTTTACCTGCCCCAAAACCCGGTTATCTCCCCCTCCCGACTTCTGGCCACCCCTTTGTTTTGGTCAAACACCCATATGTACTAGTAGTAAGTCTCCTAGCAACTTTATGGCGATAAATTCTCTAAGTAAAAAGGAACAAACCTAACCCACAACATGTTATTCACATTCTTGTAACTTTTACGGACAGTTATAGTTACTGAGGGACAGTGAACATGTTGGCTTAAAGATTTGTTCTAGTTGTAATGTTATTCTGTGGAACCTTTGGAGAAAACATGCTCCTAGAAATTTCAGTACAGTAATTTGTGCAAGTCTATTTGAGATTTCTATTTTTTGACCAATAATTATTTATAATTAATTTACATCGTGTCATGTCACCAGTTACTTGAATAGGAAATATGCCATTTGATGGTTTGTTGTAGATGGCTGAATTGAACTAAAAAGTGGAATACTATGTATGCTGTTGTCTTTCTTTCTTTCTTTCTTTCTTTCTTTCTTTCTTTCTTTCTTTCTTTCTTTCTTTCTTTCTTTCTTTCTTGTTTTGATCAGTGGAATTTAGGAGTGCTTAAAACTTTTTCACCCTATTCTTTTACAAAAAGGATGTTGTGATACAAGCAAGTCAAAAGCCAGGAAGTTTCAGAGGGAATAGTCCTTCTCAACGGTGCATTCCTGAATCTTGCCTTTGTCCTTACTTATAGTATGGATTTCATAACATGCCTTGAAAGTTTTAAATTTTGAAAGTAATTCTTGAGAGAAAGGTGGTAGAAAATCAGTGGTTTCCCCGTACATTTGAGAGTACTACTTCCCTTTAGGATTGAGGGAAATAATTTCAGGTGGGAGTTTGTCTGAAAGTTGGGTTTATTCAGTCATCAGGTGATGAAGTTTTCAACTGAATGTAATTACAGCACACAGCTTTTGTATGGTCAAGTGTAGCTCTTTATGCCCTGCCAGAGCTTCAGTTGTGATGACTGCTGTGGAGTGTATGTCTTCTTTTGGTGCTAATGCAAGTGACCAGAAATGTGCAGTAAAATGGGGTGTTCTCTGAAGTGCTGTTGCAGCTGTAGCCTTGTAGCCAGCTGGTGTCTACTAACAAGCTCTAACCTGATGTTTTTAGCATGCTGTGTTCAATAGAAATGCTTTAGTATTCATGAAATTAAATCTAGCAGGATATTTGTAGGGCTTATATTTGTATTCCAGTCTTGAAGATGGTATCACATAGGATGCTGGTGGGAAACCTATCTCTCCTCAAATGTGATAAAATGCTAAGCATGGTTTAAAATGGTAACCTCCCTTTTAGCTTGCCTTGGTTTGTGTCAGAAGACCCCAAATGGATGTTGAAAACTAAGTTTGGCTAAGAAAAATAGAGAAGGCACAAGTGGTTTAAGTTAGTATTTGAGGTAAGTCTCCCTCTTGAGGTTGTACTGCAGACCAATTGCTGGTACCATGGGTGGCAGTGCTGTACCACAGCATGGTACTTGATGTCAAGTGTGTTCAGACAGCAGACTAAGCTAGGCATGCTAAAATGTCTCCTATTCCCAGAGAAAATGCCATATTTTGAGATGAGCAGCTACTAGTTAGTGAATATGAAGAAGGAAAAATTCAGTTAAAAAAAAGAGGCAGTTATGTTAGCTTTTGTGATGGTTTTTTGTTTTGTTTTGGGTTTGGAGGTTTTGGTTTTGTTTGTTTGTTTTGGGGGTTGTCGGGGTTTTTTTTCTGCAATCCTGTGAAAACAGGATGAGAGGAAAAGCTTTGAATTTTTTATTGGTTCACTGCAAGTTACATGAGGTGTTTTGCGATTTTTCTCACACTTGTTCATAAAGCTTTCCTTTGAAAAACAGGACACGTGGATTTTGCAAGACATACTGGATACACTGTGTGACCTCACTGGTAACAGAGTAGAGGGGAAAAATTGAAGAGCTCTCTAGACATAAAAGTATAGATGTGTCTTTTATGGAGTAACTCTAGCTTTTTTTATCTAGCCTTAGATCTAGTCTGACTCATCTGGTAATGGCTTCTGAGCACTGGGTACTGCAAAGGAGAGGAAGGTTGAAGTTGTCTGTGTGATGGGGTAGCAGATGGCTTAACAGGTACAGGAAGCTCATATGTCTGGCCTGAGTTATTGGGCTGGCTCTTGCCTGCAGGGAACTAACTGACTGGGAATTCTTGGAAGTAGGAACACCGCATTTCTTGAGGAAACCATTGTTGCACGGCTTCAGGGGTTATACAGATGCCATAAGCGTCATTGTGGGTCCTGTTTACTTCCTGATGCTGTTTTTCTAAAGGTTGGTTTCCTCTTTCTCCTCCTTGGCTGGTGTTTCATAAGTGAATCTTCCTATTCATCATGATGTTGTCCAGATCAGCATGCAAAACAAAACTTAATAAACTTCAGCTTAGTTTACCTGGCCTACTTCAAATGTCCTACTTGATGTGGACTTAACTCGTGTTGGAGGAAAAGGTTGGTGTTGATCATAGTGGTTGAACCTGTATGTTCTGTTAAGAACAGTCGTCATGGTGATCAAAGTTCCGTGGATATCATGTAGAGTCAGAAGGGGAAAAATCAGTAGAGAAGAAGGCAATGAGGCCTCTATTCAGCACAGACAACCAGCCTGAGTCACTTAAAATTGATTGGATGACAAGGGTAGGTTATGCTGTGTTACTGAACTTCCATTCTTTTTATTTGGGGAAATAATTTCAGGTAGGAGTTTATCTAATAGTTTGGTTTTAATGGAAAGTAATGGAACTCCACTGGATAGAACTCCAGTCTCCTAAGCAACTTTTTACCCACTATTGAAAGCAGAATCTGGTTCACCTTCTACACATGTACCAGTTCTTCCTCTACAAGTACTCCAGCTAGGAAAGGGAGGTACTCCTTGTCTCCTTTTCTTCCAGTATTAACTGACCATGGAAAGGAAACTAGCCCATGTCCTCTTTCCCGTGCATTCCTTTTTCTGGGAAATCATAATCTGTGGTGGGGAGACAGATGCAGTTGTCACATAACTACCAAAGCCTCAAACACAGAAGTGGGAATACTCTACAGATCTGAAAAGAGCAATCTGTGATTGTGTCGTTTCATGTGTTGTGCTTGTTTTGCTCAGAGTGAACGTCGGCGAGGAGACAGCTTTGTTTCACACTCAAACCTCCTCTGCTGCAGATGGAAGTGTGCAGCCGCCTCCTAAAGTCCTGCTCCATAGCATGCATTACTTCTCCCTGCAGAGAGTACCTGCTGTTCTTACAATTCATCATCCATCTTCTTCTCTGGGTGGGCAGGGAAGAGAAGATTTAAAGCAGTGAAATCTTGGAGGAGAGTAAGGGAGAATGGGTTGGGAAGAAATTATGAAAGCTGTTTAGGGGACCAGCAAGTAGAGCTGTTTCCTTTAAGACCATCCTTAATCACTACGTCTGCTGTGGAAGGGCCCATCCACTCGTTACAGGTGAGGTGCATGGTTTTAATGAGATTAAATTTAATTATTCTCTCTAAGTCAAATCCCTGCACCGAGATACTGCCAGTTGTACGCAGACCGTTGGCAGATGAGAGACTGATAGCAAGGTTTCAGAAATTCCTTTTTCATCCTGTTTTAGTGCTTCAATAACCTATTAAAAGCTTTCCCAATATTGTTTTCCTTAAAGTCCATTTATTCTGGTCCTTTTCTCAGTAAAGACAAGTAACAAGTAATCACCATTCCATTCCAAGCCCTAATGTAGGACTTAAGTTTCTTCTAGAAGAGAGAGAAAATCAGAAAAAAACCAGTCTCCTGTCTTTTTCCAGGCATCATTATTTCTACAACTCTCATCATTCTTGCTGCCCTACCAAAAGGTTCATTTTTGGGGGATCTTGTGTTTAAAACTAGGCATTGCTTCTGTTCATTAGTAGTCTTTTACGTGAAACCAGCACTCCCTCATGGCCAGACCAAGATAGGCTGATGCGTGTCCAGCATGGCTCATTTTTTCAGTGGAAAGGTAAGATTTGAGCAACAAAGCAGTTAACTTAAGTTTTCCTGGAGGAAATGTGGGCTGGCGAACACGAAGATTGTAAAAACCTAATCAATACAGAAATTGAATGCTCGATATCTATCTTTAATAAAGCCTTATAAAGTTACCCAGTGGATACTTTGCAGACTCTAAAAAATCTTTTTTTGCTACATTCAAATCTTTAGAGAGAAGGCAAAGTACATGTTTGTCCCAAACCAGAACTCAACTCTGTATGTCATTTCTCTTTCTTCAAAGGTTATAGAGAGCTTTTCATAATAGCCTATGGTTTTCTTTTTTCCATAAAAAGACTCTTCAAGGTAAGATACAGCAACTTCTTTAGAATTAGACAGCCCCAAGCTGCTCATTGCTTTTTCCTAATTCCTGTTTATTCCTTACATTAGGGGCTAATATACCAAAGAGTGACAAGATTAATTAAAACAGCCTGGCAAAGCTGTTTGGGGTAGGGGACCTGCACTAGAATGCCCTTAGCCATATTTGAATGAAGAGCTTTGCAGTTTGTGTCACTGTTAGTGATTTTTTTTTGCCTTAGGAGTGCCAGCCTTGTGCTATAGCACTCCCCATAGCTTTGAGGATGACAAGTCTCAGCAGGAAGGAAAAATGAAGCAATGGTGATTTCTGGTAGTGTTCTGCAGCAATTTGGAAGTTTTCCACCTTCAAGGCTCCATTTCCCAGTATGGAGAAAGACTGTGGCTCAATGCTGCCACTGGTAATCTTGCCTTCACTAATAATGTTGGGAGGGGGAAGCAGGAGTGGGAGATACTCTCTGTGCATTGCAAAAGGCAGACCTGTAAGACTTCTACATTCTTACCACCTGTTTTTGAAATGTAGCTACAGCATGAGATCTGTCCCTGAGCAGATTGCAGAGACATGTTATTCAACCAGCTATTGAAACCTGCAGACTGCTACCAACGTCTCTAAGTGTGTCTTGCTCCTCAACTAACTTGTGTTCTGGTGTTTTTTCTCTATGGCATGTGCCATCTTTCCTAAACTCTTCACAAGAGCCTGTGCCATGTAGAAACTGAAATCATTGGTAGAAAAGAGCTCTTTCCCCTTCCAGTAGCTGACTCGTTTCTTGTGATCATCAGTGGAGGAAGGATAGAGGGCTTGGTTTTTTGTGCAGGAAAAGGAGTGGACTGTTCCTCTGCTCGGACTCTGAGGAGTCCCAAGAAAGTCTCCTCCCACTGCAGTGAGACGAAGAAAAGAGGATGTATCCCCAGTCCCCCTTGCATGCCAACTGGAATGCTGTTGTTTCTGAGTCACCCACCGCTAGGGCTTTGCTCCTTCCCATCCCTCTTATCTTCTAGTCCAGCCCCAACAGACAGTGTGGAAAGAATGTAAGTGGTGTCATTCCAGAAGTCATCTCCCGCTGTCCTCATAGCCAGTGGAGAGGGTTTGAGGCATCGACTGTGTTGCTTTTCATCTCTACTGGGCCTCCTTCATCTCGGGCTTCGGGCTTGTCCCATGGGAAGCAGAGTTTTCCTGCTATTCAGGAAGAACAAGGCATCTGCTACAAGCCACTTGCCAGCAGAACTTCTATACACTGAAGGTTCATTTTCTGAATCTGTTCTTTACTCTCTTTCAGTCTACCATTTGGGTTAAAACCAAGTATTTTTTAAAGCTCAAATGGGTCATCATCACACCATTTTGATGGTAGTTAATGCCCATTCATACATGCTCTGTGGACTTAGTTCTGAAGTTAGCTTTGCCAGCTTTTGCAGTTTAGTTTGTTCGGTTATATTTAGATAATAAAGAGTATATTCCACAGCAAACAAATGTAGATATATATGAAAAAGGGAGAATCTTATCAATGTATATAATTACCTGACGGGGGGCTGCAAAGAATAAACAGGTTCTCTTCATTGGTATCCAGTGGCAGAACCAGAGGCAATGGGCACCACCTGAAAGACAAGAGGTTCCATCTAAACATCAAGAAACACTTTTTAGCTGTAAAGGTGACTAAGCACTGTCACAGGTTGCTCAGAGAAGTTTGTGGCATGCACCTCCTTAGAGATAGTCAGGAGCCATCTGAAAACAGTCCTAGGTGATGGTATTGGGATGACCCTGCTTGAGCAGGGAGCTTGGCTCAGACAACTTCCAGAGGTCATTTTCCCTCCTCAGCCTCTCTGTGATCTGCTGTGATTTATGATCCTGTGAAAAAGACACAATAAAATTTGTTTAAAATTTAGAATACTCACTCAAAGTCAATTTTTTCCATCACTACAATAAATTATTGGCAGAATCATAGTTTAAAAACGTCTTTCTATTTCAGTTGAGTATAGCTTGTATATTCTCTAAGGAATATTTCGCTAAGGAAGAATTAGATAGTAATCAACATCATGTCAGAATACAGAATTTCTACCTATTTTCTACTGATTTTCTACCCATTTTGTCTGGATCTCCTTTGCTCACACAGAACTCTACTGCACAAGAAAGAGCAAACCAATTCTTTGATGAGTCACGCTGCTTATTTTTCTGTCCAAGTTCAAAGTCAATGAATCCTGGCTTTCTTAATACTCAGAAGGAATGGAAATACAGAGACAGAGATATGTAGGGTATTTCTGTGACAAGTGCGTCAGTCTTTCCCTTAGTACATTTCTCCTGTGGTTTTTGTGGTATCCAATATGATACACACCATTCTCACTTTTGAGTGCATTCAGTTCATCTGATGCCTGATCTCTGTCCCTTGTTTATTAGTTGCACTGTTGACACACTCTGTAAACCTAAAAGCAAGGAATTTATCATGAAAACATAGGTATTATCAACAGCACAACAGTAATTCTGTGTACAGTGGTCGAAGAGTCAGATATCCTTGGTGGTTTTGTTTGCAATAGCTTTGCTGTTGTTTCAGTGTGGAAAAGAGGGTGAAGCCTGGTGCTGTTCTGGATGTGAGTCTTTCACAATCCTTCCCCCAAGAATCACCCCAAGTCCTCAGGACAGAGAAGAAACCCTTTAACTGTGTAGATTTGACACTTCTGGGTATCTGACACCTCTCAGGTGCAGAAATTCCTATCAGGCTTGCAGGACAGACAAAAATGGTGCCCAGAAAGAAAGGGTGAAGTCGGTCATTTCAGAACCGTACACAGGAGATGTCAGTGGAGCAGTGAAGCTACAGTGATATCAGGTGGAAAGGAGGAGAACTGGGACAATTCTGTGAGTTATATAGTTCATGCAGGTTTTGAAAATCCTGACCCCCATTTTCTTGGTAGCATGGGAAGTGTCCTTATGCTTCCTGCTTAGGCAAGTGGTGCAGTCTTTGGGTAAGGGTACTAATACATGCCAAGAGAAGGAAGGAGGAGCAGAGCTGGCTTGGACCTTCTCCTAGAGGTCATGCTATAATGCTTTTAGGAAAAAGCTCATCTATTATTAGCATTAGCACTTTAATGAAGCATGGGGCTCAGAATCACAGATCCTGCAGGATCTGACTGTTTGCATTGACTGTGTTTCTGACAGCTGTGGGTCTCAGGAAGCCTTATCAGCTTGGGCTTGATGTCAGAATCAAAACACCTCTGAGCACTTATGAGGGCCTACACATTGACAAGTGTCTTGGTTTGGGAAGATAGGTGTCTGCCAGGGAAAGCTGGAGTTTCCCTTGGAATGGAGAATGTAAACCCCCTCCCTCCAAATTATTATAATTTTGCAATTAAGGGTTTTCAGGCAAAGATTTGGGAATAGAAATGACAGTTCTTTACTAGAAATATTAAGAATACAAATGTAGTAGTAAAAAACCCAAGAAAACAAACAAACAAAAAATCCTAGAAACCCTGACAGAGTCAGAGCTACAACCTGACACCCTGTTGGTCAGGGTGTTGGAAGCAGTTCAAAGTCCTCCTGGAGTGACAGATGTGGTTCTTTTGGAGTGGAGATGATCCTGTAGAAAGGGTCCAGTGATGGTGAGAAGGGTCCAGTCTTCCTCCAGGAATCTGGTGGAACCAGATACCTTGTGTTCCTACATCTCAGTTTTTATCTAGGTAGGAATGGTTGGCTCCTCCCACTGGGTGGAGCATCTCACAGTGGGATGATGGAATGTGTCATGTCCTTGGTGAGCCTTAATGGCCCATTAGCAGAAAATATCCCCCTGGAGGGAGGACAGGTTGTGGGAGAGATAAGGAACACTGCTCCACCTGGTTTTAACAGCTGGCCCATTATCAGAAGGTACCTGCTGCCTTCCTTCTGGAGTTATGAGGAATGGGCTATACACTAGATAAAGAAAACATCTCCCTAAACGGTTTCAACAGATGGAAAAATAGAATAAACGCTTTTTGATTACATAACCCAAGACAACAAGTAAGCTTTGTGGACAGTGAGGGACATGAGAGCAGGAGGGAGAACCTAAGGAGATCTCCTTGTGTCAGCATGGGTCCAGTGGACTGGCACAGATCCAGAGCTAACGGGCCCCTGCTAAACTGACCCAGCTCTGCCACTGAGCATCTGCATCCCATATACTCACCACTGTGTTCCAGTGGCAGAACTCTTTCTGAAGCTACTAAATATTGTGAGACAAAAGCTGACACAGGTTCTCTTCCCGTGTCTTACCTTCTTTATCTCCTCTACTGATCGCTGTGTTGCCCATAGCTCCTTTATCCTGCTATCACAGTAACCCCGAAGGTTCACATCCAGGAGATGCTGCATGCTGCTGCCAGGTTGAGCAGTGAGCTAATAAGCCTTCCTGGATTTAGGTAAGCACTAGGTAGTGACATAAGATGCTCAAAAATTATTGGGATTTTTGCCAAAGGTAATGAGCCCACATGGACTCAAGCTAATAGACGTTCATCCGACAACGTAGCCCAGAAACAGCTTGGCTATTCTGCTGACAAGGATAGTATAAAATTTGTGGACAGCAGTAAACTGGCTAGCAGGAGCACTCCAGACCTACCCAGACAGACAGTGGACTTTAGTTACTTGTTTACATTCTGTTTCTTCAGTAATACAATAAATATCAAGTTTCCACTCTTCTGGAACTTGAGATAGAGATCTGTCACATTTTTCAGTCTTGGCACAAAAACTCTTTATTAAAAAAAAAAAAATGGGGGGAGGAGAGGGAGTTGAAACCAGAAAACTTGTCACAGATAGTTCTTCTGCTGAAATGAAGGAAACTGATAATATCTGTAGATTTGACTTCATGTAGTTTGTGTAAGTGCCTGGACAGCAGGAGTCCACAGGTTCCTCTTTACTGCCCATTGCAGTCTTCCGTTTTTCCCTGAAGTGACTGGAAGCAAAGAACAGTTTGTTATTCATTCAGTTTACTCTGCTTCCATAGCTTACTACTTACTCCTTGAAGTCTCACTCATGTATAGAAAACTCATTGATATTTTTGTATATTATATGTATATCGGAACATAAAAATTATTTCTGTGCTTGTGAACTATGCAGCTTTGACTGTGCCATTTCTCGTGAGATCCCGGTGGCCAGAGACCACAGAAAGGTGGTCCACTCATGAGGTGTATGAGCCTGTCTCAGGCTTCTTCCTTCCAGCAGAAAAGCTGTGTCAGCTGCTGAGTAGAGTAGGGTGCACCTGAGTTGATATCTGTTTGTAGCTTTTGGATTACAGCTATCCCATTATAATTATGGTCTGTGGGACTAAATTTGTATTCAGTGATAGAGGGTCAAGAGAAGTGTGAGAAGAAGCCCATGAGGCTTTGATATCCGAGATAAAGGAGCCATGAGCAAGCAAGATGGGAGAGAGGGGAAAAAAGTAAAAAAAAGAAAATAAAAAAATAGTATGTCTTTCTTTTGCTTATAGGCATTAGATGTGGATCCTGTTTACCATTCATTTACCTTTTAAGAAAATAAACTTGTGGCACCCTTGGGTCTGTAATGTGCCCAGACAGCTGAAGAGGCTGGGGAGGCAAAAAGGAGAGTGGCTGCTGTGTTGATTTGGCAAGGCCTGGTTTTTGGCAGCGGAGGAGGGCCACAGAAGTAGCTCCTGTGAGAAGCTGCTAGAAGCTTCCACCATGTCCGACAGAGCCAATCTCTGATGGCTCTGAAGATGGACATGCTGCTGGCCCAATTAGAGAGGATGGTAATGCCTCTGCCATGACATATTTAAGGAGAAAATCAAAACAGAGCATGTGGAGCTTTCCCCAGGAGTGGCGAGGTGTCTCTGCTGGGGCCGTCCCATCCCAGCCCGCAGCAATGCCCCGCTGCAGCCACTGCCATCTCACTGTGGCCCAGGGCGAGCCTTGCCTGCCTGGCCACCCCTAGCCAGCCACACCGCGGGTAGAAGGGCAGCAGTGGTGGTGGCTTCTCCCTCCTGGTGCCCTGCATGAGGAGAGGCGTTAAACAGCACCAGCGGCCGACACTGCCCGCAGCATGGCGGCCAGGCCGCCGGGCTGGTAGCGGGAGCATGGCGAGTGATTCCCCGACATGGAACCTGGATGAGATCAACTTCTCGGTGCTGCAGGATCCTGCAGGAGGCTTTGAACTAGCGGAACTTGTTGGCAATGGTACCTACAAGCAGCTGTTTGCCTTCTAGTCAGAGAAGAGGAGGAAGTGAGGATGTGTGAGGGACGACAACATGGCGGCACCAAGATCAGTGGGAAAAAACAGGGAGAGGGGGTGATCCAAGCATCGGAACCCAAATTCCTCTGCAAGCCGTGGTGAGGATCATGGTGAAACAAACTATCCCCCTGTAGTGCATGAAATCCATGGGGGATGCAGGGATCCACTCACAGCAAATGGGAAAAGTGCTCACACCACAGTGGGTAGACGCCAGAGAAAGCTGGGATCCAGTGAGAGACCCAAATAGAGAGAGGGTCCCTGCTTCCAAAGATAAAGATAGAGAGCCCTTGCTTCCAAACTAGAGCAGCTTATCCTTAGAGGACTGCACCCTGTGGACAAATGACCCACACCACAACAGTTTTGGGAAGACTACCATTGGGAGGGACCCCACAGCGCAGCAGAGAAAAGATTCCTCTCCCTGAGCAAATGGAAGAATGTCTTGAGTGATAAACTAACCAAAATCCCCAGGCCCTGTCTCCCTGTGCTGTTAGTGGGAAGGAGGGAGGGGCTGGGGGGAAAAAAAGGTGTTTTAAAGTCTTATTTTACTTCTTATTATCCTCCTCTGAATGCATTGATGGTTAGTTTACTTTATACCTTTAAATTTGAGCCTATTTTGCCCTTAGAGTGTTTTCTCCCAGTCCTCATCTCAACTCAGGAGCCCTTCACTAATTTTTTTTCCCTCTCCTCTGCCCAGCTGAGAGCAAGAGAGGGGTGAGCAAATGCCTTTCATGGGTGCCTGGCGTTTGGCCAGGGTCAAACCACGACAGCTGCCAGGACTTTGGTGGCTGGGGTGGGCAGCAGAGCCATGGCTTGCAGGCAGCAGTGGCAGTGGCTGCTCTGGTGACCAGTGCTGAGGATGCTTCCTGGAGAAGGAGCACTGATGGTGCCTGAACACTAACCCCCAGCTCACCAGGACACATCCAGGCCAAAATGATAAGCTGGGAGCAGGGTGCAGCTACTAGCTGGGCAGCTGCTGGTGGTTGTCTTACCAACCATGCAGTGCTGAAAGTTAGATTGGGTCAGGATGGTTGTCTAGATGTCTTTTTTTTCCTATTAGTCAAGCAGGTTTTCCAAGTTTATATGTTGTTGCAATTTATATTTTTCCGGGGCCTCTTTCCTTGGGTCAAAAAATGTGTAGTCTAGAGCCCTTTTGTTTAGCTCTCAGCTTGAGAGTGGGAAAAAGTTACTCACGGCTGACTTCTCTGCATATAATTTGATTTCCTGGGTCTGTGAACAGCAACTGAAACTGGTTCTATTTAGGGCATTTGTAGCACGAGCACCTAGGAGTTGAGTGGGCAGGTATAGGTATTGCTTTCTCTGAAAACCCAACCCAAATAGGAATGCTACCAAGAACTGGGGACTTTGGTTATTTTGTGTGTACTTTAGTGTTATCTGTGCTGATCAGCCTCCTCAGTATTTGGTTGTCTTTGTTTTCATTTTCACATGAACACAATGATGGTGCTTTTAAACTGAGGTATTTCAGGCACTGTCTTACGCAATTTGCTCTTCAACAGCTGAGACATGGGAGCCTATCTGTCTATGACAAGGATTAGTTTATTGCTTATTTAAAAGAGATCTTGAAAACTTGTTTATAACTGTTTACATACAAATTTTTCAACAATTCGGATTGCCTAAGGCTACGGCATGTTCCCTGTGCTTTTGTGCAGTGTGTAACCCCCATGTGGCCTCAGGCAAATGGAGTGGTTAAAAGATTTATGCACTATGTGGATAAACAAAATCTGGGAGAATTTCCCTGAGGCTTTGCCTGGATTGGCAAAATGGTGTGATTTTAAAACATGGTATTTAATACCTGGTATTTCTCGTATATGCTGGCTTGATGAGGAAAAAGCTGTATGGAAGAACCAGGGTTTTTTAATAAGCCCTACTTAGGCATAGCAGATGCTCATAGCTTGCCCTAACTAATGTTTTGAGGGACAGCAACTACCATCACTGAAATAAAACTTTTTTCTTAGAGTAGACATAACCTGGCGCAAAACAAATACCTTGAAGACTTTCAAGAATTTCCCTGACCGGGCCATGCAAGGAACACACCAGACAGATGGAAATTTAGGGAATTTCTCTTTCTGAGTAGGAAGCAAAGGGTAGGCTGCCAGAATCTCCTGCGGGTTAGGATCCTGCCCTGACCCTTGTGGAGGATTTCCTGGAGACCAGTATCAATGGGAACACTTCCACAGGCTGAAAAACTGGAGAATTTCACCTGCAGTGTGTTTCCCTTATTCTGGTTTTGTGTTAAACCCACGAAAACCTAGATTTAGTGAGTGGGAGTAGCCAAAGGAGGTGGAAAGCCCTGCTCACTCTTACTCGGCTTGCGAGCAAAGTACAGCGGCCTGTATATAGGCAGTGTCGAATACCGATTTCTCTAGGGAAGCGATTGATCTTCTCTGACTGTAAACCAGTGAGAGACCACTGTCTCACCGGCTTAGCCCGAAACGAAATAAAGATGTTGTCTTGGCTTCCAGCACCGACGAGGAAATACATTTTAATACATCCCCGTCCGTGGCAGCAGCACCGCGGGCCCTTGCGCAGCATCCTTGCCCCGTTTCGGAGCCGGGGGTGTCCGGGCGATCCCGCACTCCCGGCGGCGCCCCTGGGAGCAGCTTTCCCGCTCAGGGCTTGCAGGAGCCGGGCGCGTCCCGGGAGAGCGGCGGTCCGGGGACGCTCCCGCTCCTCCGGGAGCAGCCGCCTTCCCGCTGGGAGCTCCCGCGGCCCCGGCCCGCGGCTGCCGCCCGCTGGAGGGAGCGGGCAGGGCCGGGCCCGGGCTCTGCACGGCCCCGGGCCTCCGACCTTTCGTCTCTGCCACCCGCTGCCAGTCGATCCAGTCCGCCACCGAGCATCCCCTGGAAAGGCACCTGATCTCAGCGGGACGGCATCGGGACGAGGAGCAGCCACAGTTACCTGCGAGGTAACCCTCACGGCGGGTTGGCTGCCCATCACCGCTCTCAGGATTACTCTGCTAGAGCTCCTTGTTTGTTTGTTTGGTTGGTTGGTTGGTTGGTTGGTTGGTTGGTTGGTAGTGTTTCTGTTTGTTTGGTTTGGTTATTTTGTTTTTTTTTCTCCCCCGTTTTTCCTGATTAAAAGCCGCTCAGCAGTCTTTATTTTTTTTTTTTTTTTTTTTTTTTATTCCCGAGGGGGTTTATTATGCATTCAGCTCATACAAGTCCATCAAATTCCAATTTACAGCCCCAAACGACTTCTCCCCTTAAGATGGCTGTGGTATAAGACATCCTTTCTCATCCACGCTTTCAGAGCTCCCATCAGCACCTTCACCTGTTCAGTTTCAACATCGGTGTGGAGTGTCGGTGTGAGGTCCAATAACATTTTGTTGCTGCTCTCCCCAGTGGGAAGGTAGCACTTCCATGTCTTACCACCATCCTGCCTTTATGTCTCCTTTTATTCCTTTTGCTCGTGCAAGCCCTCAGGAGTCCCCAGAAACACTACTGACTCAGAGTGCAGGCTTCTCCCTGTAGCTTCTGCACACCAGCTCCAAATTCAGAGTTTTGTCTTTGCTTTGAGATGCCTTTGCAAACTGGTCCATCTCAACAGAACAAGCCAGGCTGGATCATGTGCATACCCTGCCCTGTCACCACTCTCTTGGCACTCAGGTGCCAGTTGTAAATGACAGTGATGACTTGCACATTTCCTTCAAGATTATTCCTGCTGCCAATGCCTGTGGAACATCTCTAGAGGAATCTTTGACCAACAACTGCTTTTCAAGTGTTTTTATGCCTGTCAGGTAAGTAGATTTAATTTAAGGCCATTTAATTTGGACTGTTTCCTTTTCATAAGTCATGCTAGACTGAAGCAAGGAGTTTATCAATGGCCATGTGATTTTTATCAGTGCAGTTATCTTTTTTATCCTAATTCTGACTTTGCCTAAGAAGAAAACCAGATTTATTTGATAAGGTTGTGGGGGTTTTTTCTGTAGAAGGGACCCTGATTACATGCAGCTTTCCCTCATGACCCTTTTCTCAGCTAACAACCATCAATGGGCCTCAAGGTTTAAGAATTTTCCCAGTCTTCCAGTATCAGTTGAATAGTAATGGTCAGCCATTATTCCTTGGACTTTTGGTACAAGTGTCCTGCATATTTTAATGAAAAACCCTCAACCCTCCAAATTTGGTCTTTCCCTCTAGAAAAAATCCAGTGTTCTCTTTTTGTAGAAAGGACTATGGGATTCTCAGCCATCCCCATCTGACAAGTAAGCCATCATCCACAAAACAATATCTCACTGCTTTCTAAATACATAAGGTACTAATTAAATTTTAAGGGGTTTTGTTCTCTGTCTTGTACTCCTCAGAAACTCTCTTCTTGTATTTAGGTCTCTGGTCAAGACTTCTTTTCCCACTGTTTATTTATTACTGTTGAACCTCATTAGCTTCTTGCCTATATTTATTACTATCGATTTCCATTTCCTTCTGTTTGATAAACAATGCCCTTTTCCAATAGGTACATTTATTTCCACTTTGAGGTGGACTCTGTTTGTGTTGCTCTCTTACTTTGTCACCAAGAAGATGAAGTGTGAAGCCTCCTAACCCAGCTGATTTAGAAATTAAAGGGGAATGGTGGCACCGTGGTAGAGAGCCACTTCAGGGAACAAGCCAGGTTTATTTGGTTATGACAAATGGTTATTTGTCATACGAGCTCATTCAGTTCATGGTTTTACCTTTATCATGGAACATTCAAAAAAAAAAAAAATCCTGATTATGGCATGCTGTACTGAATCTTGTAATTTGATTACAAGGAAAAACTGAGTTTAATGGTTTCATCAGCCACAAACCTGGCTACTTCTGTTCAGGAATCCAAGGTGGTAAGATAAAGGTTGTAGACAGAAACTCTCAAACCTGTTTTTTGCTGTCCTGTAGTTACATTCTGGAAATCTTCAGTAAGATGAAAAGATCTGAGGAGCACTCTGCTGGCCAAAAGCAATCATCTAGCATGAAGACTTTTTTAACTTGGTGGAACTATTCCTTCTCTTACTGAAAATGAGTTAGCAAAGAAAAAAAGAGCAAGCCGTTTAAAGTGAAGAGTGTCTGCTTGAAAACAATCAGACTGAAGTTCTGTCCTTACTTCTATATATAATTATTCTATATTTGCTCTTTTCTTTCATATCTTATGAAAGTGTTTGTGGTCTGCTGATCAAACACACTAGAAGAGAATTGCTGATATTTTTCTGTATCAATAAAACCAATCTTGTGTAGCTGTAAGAGAAAACAACTGAATGAACTGCTATTATTTTTAGCCCTTACCTTATTGGAACCACGTTTAAGATCTATGAGTTCCTAACTCAAGGTTATATATGGAGAGAGAGGGCAGCAAGCTAAATTAGTAGAAGAAATTGGCTTTAGAGTTCATCAAGAAAGATATTTCTTCACTCTGCTTATATTTGGAACACATTGTTACTTGTAGTTTGCATAGGTTCAGAAATACCTTACACAGATTTCTACAAGAAAAAACCCACTAAAGATCATTATATACAAAGATTCCACTATGGTCTCACAGACATTCTGCCTCATGGAGCAGTGCATGCTATGAAACATTGTACAATTGCATTTATTTTAACTTTTTACAGGGCAGATGCTACAAACCCATTTGGTAGGTAGGACACTGGATTAGATGGAGCTGTGGCCTGACCTGTAACAGCTTTTGCATGGTCTTGTGTACATGAATCCAGCTGTCCTTGCAGTTGCATCCCAGTTCCTCTGGGATGGACATTTGAATGCTCACTACCAGGTTCTCCATGTGGCACAGACAAGACACCATTGGAAAACTGTCCCACTCTAGCGTGGCTTTCAGCACATGTAGTCTGTGCAGAAAACCTGGAGAAGCAGGGGCAAAGGTCAGGTTATCCTTATCCACCTACTGCTCTCGTTCTCCTCTCCTTCCTTCTAAGCACTCAGCCTTGTGGGTTTTCAAACCCCACTGCTCATCTTGCTGCTTGTGAGTGGACAGATTTTGGCTTTCTTGGATGTGTCACAGCACAGTTTAGTTTCCTGGACTTCTACATAGTCTTTGAACTGAGATCATTCAGGTGCTTTTAGTAGGAACCAATTCTTTTTGTTGCCCAGCAGTGCCTGACACAGGGTGTCCAGAAGCCAGATGCTGGTGCTTAACTCAAGTCCAAACCTGGTCTGCCAATTGGTCTACAGCGAGAATATTTGAGAGGAACCTATGACTGTATCAGCACTTAATCAAAACAAGTATAAAGTTCTGTGGTGAATATGTACAACAGGCCTCACAAGCAGCACTTTCTCCCACAAAATCTGACAGTGTAACTAAGAAAGTTGTTCTGTTCCATTCTGTTGAGTGAAGTTTAGTTTAAGAGACAGAAATAGCACAGTTGTGTGTAAATTAAATGACATTATTTGAAAACAACTCTGAAAGAATGGAGACTAAAAATCTCATCTAATTAATGTGCAACAATAGATGATGATTTATTGACTCCTCTGTGAATATACAATTTCTATTGGCAATATTTAGATATGTCTTCTCAGAAATTCATAATTATTTATGTTTAGTAATTTATGATTAAACATTTTACAAGAAACAAGGCACTAAAATGTACAGTTCATCATCCTTATTACATATTCTGTGAGTTTCAAACATATAGTACATTCCCCTGGCCTAAACAATTATTAAATTTCTTCCCCCAGTGGTACTTCTTGTTGAAGCCATGAGAATATATGTATTTTAGGGTCCTACTTTTTCTCCTTCTACTCACTGTTTCCATAGGAAAAACAAAGAATTTGTATGAAAATTAGCTACACAATAAAGATAATGAAAACTACATTTATCACATTTCTAAGGACTCAGACATACTATGAGATCCTTAGAGATTCAAACTATAATATGGGTATTTTTCATTAATAAAACAACAGTACAAACAAACTGTTTAAGGTGCAATTCTAGAAACTACTTCTGTGCACACCAGACCCAGCTTTGGTGGTGTCTGAGGCACTAAAATACTAAAACAGCACTTTACAGCAGGTGAGGTGACTGGGCTGACACCATGCTAGGAAAATCAGATCAATCTAGTGGCTACCACTTGGCTAAAAAGGAGATCTTAATAGTGAATGGTTTTTAGCACAACTTAAAAAACAAACCCCAGGAAAAATTGTTGCTTCTAAAAGGCAAAGACCACAAGAGATACTATCTAATACTCCATTAAAATATTGAGTATCAGAAGGAGCGATACATATTCAAGTATCTTAAGACAAAATAGCCCAGTACTTAAACATTCTTTTTCAGTTTCTTACTGACTATAGGCACAAACATGACAAAATGTAATTTTACATACTATTAAAATACAACAGAATCTAATGTCACATATAACATAGTGTAAAGAAACAGTGGTTTCCTAATTATGTGACCGTTTATACAAAAAGACAATGAGGGGTTGCCTAGATTCAGGTTTCTCCTTGATATTCTCAAGCTCCTCTGATGGTGATATTTTAGAGGTCAAATTTTTAGTGCCTCTGCACTTGGACTGCCGTGATCCTGAGCTCCCTGAACACACATGGCAAGGTTACCACTTTTAGAGGTTTTCAGAGGATCCTTGCACTCTCCTTGATCAAACAAATTCAGGTGCAACTTCAGCACTGGTGGAATATACATGCAAAATAGGGGAAGATTCTGCTGGATTAAAAAAAAAAATGATGGTGGAGAAAGAACCACATGGCACAACCTCAGATAATACCCTCAGTCACTGCCAAATTAAAGTGAAAGTTTCTTTTTCGTCTTGGAGAGATAAAACTTCTCAAAGCATGGCCACCATTAATGTACCATCACAAGATGGTAGTACGAGCAGAGATGGCTGTAATACATTTGAAAATGTATTATCTCTTAAAGCATTTCTACTTCTTGGTTACTGTAAAAATAATGCTGTTAAACTGTATGTTTTTTTTGGAAGCAAGAGGTTCTTACTCAGCAATACAAGTCAGTCAAAAACCCAGCAGGTCAGCACCTCTGACAACAAGCCCTGTAACCACATGAGTGCTGCTGGATGGTAGCTGGTGGTAGAGCAGCTTGTACATCCTGTGACTAGGAGTTCAGAAACACAACCACAAAAAGAAAAGCATGATTAGGGCTAAGCCATAGCTTCTGTGGGAAGCAGAACAGACTGGAATATCACTGTATTTGCATTTACTGATTACCAAAAAAAATTTTTTTCAGCTACTGTTGTAAAATGTCATAACCTCTTCATCTTGAAAAGATGAAGATCAGATCTCTCATTATTTAACCTTAAACTCTTGAGGAAAAGAAAAAGTGGAAAGTACAAACAAATGCAAAAAATCTACATGTAGCTGAGAATACAGAATATTACAAAAATATGTTTATTTGGTTGAATTTATGTATATATCTAAGTGGGCATGGATTAACACAGTTGGCTTTTTTTTTTTTTTTTGTATTATTTAAGAATCCTGACAGAAAACTGCACCTGTCGGACTGAAGCTGTGTTATTTTATTGCTCTTGGTAACTGAACACTGACAAGGCATAATTTTAAGCTGCCCTGTGATTTGGAACATTTTAATGTACAACAAAAAAAAAACCCAATTGTTTACCACCCAAAGCCAGTTTTACGGATCACTGAAGTCACCCACAGCTGTCACTGTGTCCTTACTTGTGTTTGAAGCTGTGGCGGGATGTGGGCTTAAGTTTGTTGTGCTGTGGGGCTTGGGCCGCTTGTGTCTATGCTGGGTCTAAGAGAAGCACCTAAATTTAAGCCAGTCTCATCCCACACCTGGTGTTCTCAGCCTGGCTCTCTGGCAGCACGCTTGCACTGGATTTACAGAAGTAGAGTTGGTGGCATTTGGACCAGCTTGAGAGCAGAGATCAACACTCATCTACCAAGGCCATGGCAGGGTGTAGAGAAATTTGCTGGCTTCAGTGAGATTACAGTGGAAATGTAATCTGGAAGTATGCAACTTATTTATCAGTCTACTAGAGAACTAAAAGCAAGATTTACCCCATAAGACAGTATTCCAACTGGCTGAGGCAAAGCACCGTTGTGATCATTTATTTATTTTATCTCTAAGTTTTCTGCCTTATCAATTTTAGAAGGCACCTCAGTGACACAGTTAGCAATGATGGTTGTTCTTGCTGGCTAAAACCTCTTATTTTTTATTCAAATACATCCACCATGTGTTTTGGTAACTGGAGAAGATGCCAGACAACTTGAGAACGTGAGCACCTCGCCGTGGTTCAACTGGCACCACCGTGTGGCTATGTATATCCCAGTAGGAGCATTGCATTTGAGGGAAACGGGATAAAACCAGTAGAGGAAGACTTCTTATGCTCTCAGCCACCAACAGAGTGCAACTTAATGCCCATTCCAGCCTCAGAGCCCTCATGCAGGCCAGCAATTGAAAGCAAATTAAGTGCATTTTGGAAACCAGTGTTGCTTTATTTGGCAAGGACTTCTAATTATGCCTCACTTTAAATGGAAAATTGGAGGTAAGGTAATGTTTGTATTGGATATTATCATTCCCAAAGCAGAGGTTGAACCTTTCTATTGGGTCAGCAGTGATAACTCCCAGCCTGCCAAAATTTCTGCCCTGGTTTAAATACCAGATTCATCACATCACCTCCCTAATTTGCACTTTCCAGAGGCTCAGTATTTATAAGACCTTTTTCAAATAAATGGAGTTTATATTGTGTGTGTCAATTCAGACTTCACACAGTCCATGGCATTAGAATTCAAATAGTTATAAAGCCAAGCAATTCATTGGACTGAAGGAGTGATCAGTGGGACCACGTGGGTGTCTAACAAAACAAAACATTTTTTTGCAAAGCTTTGGTGAGGTTAACAGGTCACATTTCAAAACTCCACAATTTAACGGAAGCAGGATTCTTCCTCCTCCCCCCATTATAGTGTGACACAGAATGTGTGGCAGTTTATATGGTCAATTCAGCTGGTCCATTTGTGGCTTAGTACATAATTTCAGGGCATAACTCTAAGAAAAGAAAAGGGATCTGTACATGACCAAATAATGGGCAGAGCTTGAGCAGCCCACATGGCAACTTGTAAGTGCCATATAAAAAATAAACTACTATTAAATAGGCATGTAATTCAAGTTTCAGGATCAGGTCTTTCCAAGATACAGCCTCTTATAGCTGAGAAGGAATATCTGAAGATTTGTGAAATACAATTAATCTCAAGTTGTGCTGAATACAAACCCACTTCAACTCTCTTGCCAAAGAAATTTGATTAATGAGGTGCTCTAGCAGTTGGTTAGAGACTGAAGCACACAACTATTTTGAAGCTGGACTGAACAACAAAAGGAAAACAAACAATCTTAATCAACATTTTAAAAAATCACCTAAATAAAATAAGGACAATCTACAAATCTGTCTTGCCTTACTTCTGTTAAAACAGAAACTTGTTTCCCTAAATACATACATGTCTAGTGTAGGCTTTGTATCTAGCCACCTCTTCATCAAGAAGAGAAGAGATTGCTTCTAGCAATTCACTTCTGTTGTTGTTCCTTTTGCATTTTTTGTGTGGCTGTTGTGACAGACTAGAAGATTTGGCAAAAATACTTCTTGATTCTTAGAGAGGTTGACCATCTGGTGAGATTCATCCACACACTCTCCTGAATACAATAGTTTTACAACCCACAGCCATGGAGAGGACAACTTTTCCTTTTCCTTGCTGTATGTCCTATGCCATTTGGCAGACTACGTGCTGGACAGATTTCACATGGTTTTCCACAGTGTGTGCACATGTGCGTCTGGATAATGTAGTCCTGGAAAACTGTCCAACGTCAGTTTTACAAAGAGTAAATAATTTTAATAACTCTCATGGGAGTCCTACTTGAAAGTAGCTACTTTTCTTATTGTCAGGCACTTGTGAGTGCTATGATAGAGGTGTCCAGAGTCTCAAAGGAAGGAGAAGTGAAGACCATGAGGGGAAATTGTTTGACATATGTGACAGTGTTACCACTTGGGACAGCTAAAAACTGTCTTCACTTTGACTCATTCTGAAAACCAGCCCTTTTTTATTTTTTCTTTTTGACTTTGCAAGTTTTTAATTTGTTATTAACATGACTGATGATGTTGTCAGATGCCTAATCCCTTCAGCATCAGAACAGTAGTATTTTCAGAGTGACAGCTAGTTCATTTCTAGTTTTAGGTCCAGCAATCTGTCCACATTTCTACATGCACCTTATGTAGATATCAGAGAATCAAGCTGATCACCAGCACAGAAGTCAGTCTGCAATACCAGAAACAGAGACCACTGCTTGCTTTCGCTGGAAAACATATTATCCTGTTCTTACAGATAGCAACAAATGGTCATATTCCTTTTTATCAAAAGTACAAAGTTCAGAAAGAGTGGTGATGTGTGAATACACAGTCAGCTGTCTTGAGAAGAAGCAGAAAAATAATGTGGAAAGACAGGTAATTATCTTATGAAAGCAATTATAGTGCATCAGACTTTCAAAGATAGCAAGCTAGCTCAAAATATGAAACCACAGGACTACTTGTAAGGGACTTGTCTGGGAAAAAACCCAATTAGATGTTATTTTAAGATCTACATGTAATTCCTCTACCCACAGAGTAGAAAATACAAATGTGTAGCAGTTTATTATTTCAATGTCATAATGCAAAAAATACCTGAAAATATCATACTACATGAATGTGTGAATGGTTGCACAGACTGTAACCACAGAGATTCAGAACAAAACTGGAACATTATAATGCAAGTGGGGAAGAAGGAAAAGGACACATACAAGCCACTTTAGCTACAACTAGAAAAAAAAATCTGCAAAAATATCATTGAAAAACACCTATGCAATCATAAAAATCCTTGGGAGAGTGCTAAAATTTGGCATTGGAAACATACAGAGATGAATGCTCATTAAACAAAATTCAGCACAACATCCTCAGGTGCACTATATGTTCAGAAAAAGGCAGCCCCTGAGCCATCCCTCTTTCTCTGGTCACAGAGCTGCAGTGGGAATATTGTGACCCTGAGCAGCAGCAGTTCAGAGTCTGGGTGCTGAGCCCAAAATCTGAGTGCTGAGCTCAGCCTCACGAGGTGCACCTGCTCTATAAGGATCACTTCTCTGAGCAGTGGCTGGGGAGGCCTGTGTTTTCAGCCTCTGCCTAAACACATCTCTGCAACGTAGGAAGGAGCTTCAGAGAGAGGATTTGTGGAAGCAGCAAGCCCCCTTGCTCTGGTGATAAAGCAGCCTGGGCATTGAAAGAAGTAGAATAGATGTCAGGATAGGTTGTTTGTTAAGGTAAGAACTTTTGTTTGAGGAAGCTGCGAAAGGATTTCACTGAGACTCCTCAACTACCGAGAAAGAAGGAAGTTTTTTACCAGGAAACCTCAAACTTAACTTCTGCAGAACCCCAAGGATTTAGGAAGAATCAAAATCACTTACACAGCTTCTGCACTCTGCATTAGCTCTGGTCGTGATGAATGACTGTGCTCACAGACTGTCCTCCCACATTACATGGAGCTGGAATGGAGGAAGTGCTCTTCTCCATCCAGGCCTTTCTCAATACTAACCTCTCCTCAAAAACCTCTGATATGTTTCCTAGCCTGCCTACAGAATCCAGAATGTACTGGCAGCTTGTGGAAAAGGCAACTAACCGTGCTTTCTGTGGAAAGGGGAGGTGAAGGTAGAGGAGCACCCATTTCATGTTCAAATGCTGTGATATGGGCAGGAAGAGGAAGGAAAGAGCAAAGCACGTCTCTGAATGAAACCCCCTGCTCATATTGCTAGTTAAAAAACTATGGGTGAACAGAGATATGAGGTAAAAATGGAGGAGAAAAAAAAATCAAGGCATGAAAATACTTATACTAGGCAACAAATTAGATTATCTCCAAGGAAAGACAACACCTGGAGCTAGGCTCATGTTGATTTGGGGAGCATAAGGGAATTCACCACACCTTGGCTAGAAGGCCGATTTTTCTCTTCATAAGAATAGAGAGGCTGAGAACGATAGCCACTACATATATGGTACACATGTTTTTGTATGCAGTTAAGAAGGGATCATTTTTCCCTGTGCATTTTTTAAGTTCACTCTTGACAAAAAGTTTTATAGCAAATCCAGAAAAGGAAAGGCATGCTCTTCTTAAAATACTGCTGTATTCTATCAGTGGAAAAACCTGGAGAATATGCATATATACCTTGGCCAAATGGTTAACAGGAAAACACAATTATGTGAAAGTATTTGAATGATGTAAGCTAGAAAAAAGGGGAGAGAAACAAATGGACATATTGTCTGAGATGGCTATATTACATATAAGAAAAGTCAAACACAAGAAAAGATAAATCCTACTACCAGAGGGAGTAATTGCAACAACAACAAAGGCAAAAGTAATTTCTCAAGTAATTTCAATTCTATCACATTGATCACTTTATAAAGCCAAAGCCTGGTAAGGAGATATTGACTTCTTCCTGTTGATCTTTTACATTCTTCTGTGTTTATCACTCAATTTTACAGCAACCAACAGTCAACTACAAATGGGAAAGCAAGAGCCTGTGTCACCTGTGAACCATCTATTGCCTGTACCACAAAACCATCTTGTATAATTTAGGTGTAACATTCCCATTCTTCCCCTATGCATGTGATGATCATTCTTTCTTTTCAAGATGAAGGATGCCTTCATCTTGACACTTTCTAATCTTTCTCTCATGATCTTCTTTCTTTCAAATAGAACCTGAATTAAAAAGGTCTATTGTTCAACCCAAGAACTGTAACTTTTGGTCTCAGAATAAGAAAATATACCAAGAAAAAAGGCATTGTCCACTTAGTACAGTTTAAAAACATGCTTATTTTAAAAGTTTTTTAAATATAAAAATAAAATGATCTTTCATCAGCAATTGTATAACTTCCAGGAGTTCAAGCTAATCTTATCCGACTCTCTATTTCATAATTTTCATAGGGCTGTCTAGACCTGGATTGTCTCTCTATTCTTGCCCTCTTCACAGTGCTGAAATTGTCTCCATTCATTACCTTCTAACACCTGGTTTCCATTTACTTTCACTTAGAACGAGTGCAGAAGGTTAAGACAAATGTCTTAATTGGTTAAGACAAATGTCTTCCCTGTCCTTTTTTTCTGGATGGTGCCTGAACAATTGTCACAACCAGTCAAACTCATGTTCCAGACCACAGCATGGAATCTCAGAACAAGGTCCTCACTTCTTTTCTTTTGCCTCTACTGTGACTATACCTTCCAAACGTGTTTTCATTCAGCAGAAAAATAAAAGTGCCCGTAACAACATCCTTCTTTGGAATTCCAGCACTTTCTCCACACAGCCAATTTATAAGAATATTGAGTTTGTGGTCAAAAAGATCCGTCTTCAGATTTCACCCAGGCCCTATTTTTTTATCTCTCAGCAGCCCAGCAATTTTTTTTCTCTGTCATGTAAAATGAGTGTAATAACTAGCTCCCATTGTGATTGCTGGTTTTAGCACATTTAAGGAAGTAGAGCAGGTACCACACTGTTAACCACAGCCAGTCCTGTGGTTGATAATGGCACTGTTTGCAAAGATGAATCACCAGCAGTGAAAGCAGGTCAAAAAAACCCACACACACACACACACAAAACCCTGTGCAATCCAAAACAAAACCAAAAGGAACTCACTTCACCAGGAAGGACATCCAGGGAAAGAGATAGGAGTGTAGCTGGGAATGTATGCCTTGTAACATACCCTGCTTTGAACACATTGCTCACAGTATGGACTCGCCCTCAGGAGTCATGATCTGAAAATACTTTATTGAATAATGTGATACTCAGATTCTTCAATGGAAATTTATGGTTTTGTTCATTTTTCCCACTGCTTCAAATGATGGTTGTACACCTTCCTGTAAAACAGGTTTCCACACACCAGAAGTTCTTATGAGTCCTTGCAGGGTTCTGCATTTCACATTTTCTTAACTCTTGCCCCACTAGAATAAATGATTACCAGGGTAAAGATTATCTTTATTTGTGCTTTCGTACTATCTACTGTTCTGGACGTCCAAAATCTTTGGGGACCTTCATGTGAATGCCTTCATACAAATCACGTCCATCACCCCTCACTGACAGCAAAGGCAAGAACACACACCACCATAATGCACAGGACAGAACAAAACAGAACAGAACAGTGCTTCAAGACAGGAATGATTCCCTTGAACTGCTTCCCACCCTTTGAGAAGGAAAAGAGGGTGAGTCTCAGTCTTTTCTTCTAGCTAAGGAGAAATATTCAAGCTAGCTGCTACACCATCGAGTATTGCATAGGAAAATACAGGGAGACTTTGCCAATGGACTGGCTGGCTCACTGCATTTTGAGAGCTTTATGAATTCTTAAAAAGCTCTTCCCCTCAGAATGACTTCAGGTGAACAGCACACAGTGCTGGCATCAGCCTTTGACCCTCCTGTTTGGGTATTCTACTTCAATACAAGATGGGCCTGAAAATGAAGGAACAAGCACAGTGGCTTTTGAGGAAGAAGTCACCTTCTTTTTAACTCCTCAAGTGTCAAGGCTCAAACAAGTGGAGGGCCATTCCACGACCATTCTCTCAGTCAGCCAACCAGATGGGAAATATTGCTGTTCTTCAGAAGGAGAGGGCTGTTACTACAGTGGCCCTCTTGCTACATCCTTCATTTTCACATCTTCTATGAAGAATAAGTTATGGACTGTATTAACTAGTTTATTTTCCCTAAGCCTCAGCATAATGATCCAACTAATAGCTGTCAATCACCTTTTGTCTCAGTAGCAGAGAGCAACTCCAACCCTTGCCTTCATTTGGGAAATGGTAGATAGGAAGAGATAGAAATCAAAACAAACACTACAGCCTGATGTTTAAAGCTGTTAAGTTTTCTTAAGAACACCCAATGTAAGAATACCCAGAGTACCTTAAATTTCACAAGGATCAAGGGTGTTCTGAGAGTGGAAAACACATTCACATTTTAGAACACTGTGCATGTCTGTGAGTTAAACGAATCAGAACTACCTACAAATGAACAATAGAGTTTTCCTCTTGGTGAACTATACCACTGTTTCCCTAAACATTAAGAGTCATAGTGTGCTCACTATGCCAGCCAGGCACCTATCCTGTCACTGTACATTCACAGTAGAAAACCCTCTTTCCAGTGCGTGTTACTCATAAATGTGCTAAATCTGATTGACTCTCTGCCCTTCTGTGTTCTAAGGTGAATTAGGAAAGGGTCTGTTATAGGATGATACAGGCCATTCCTTTGTAATGGTCTGCAGTTTTCTCTCCCAATACATTTTCTTTTTATTTAGCACTTCCATTTTTATCCTGTGTTCCTCTTCAGCCATCTCACACTCTCTTTCTATTTGCTGTATCTTTGCCACATGAACTTCATTCATTTGGATTAACTGGAGTTGCAAAATCGACATTTGCTGGTGATGTTCTTCCTCATGCATCTTTTTCAGAGCACTTTCCTGAGATGCTTTACTCCTGTAGTTCTTATCTGCTGCTATTCTGACATCAGAACATGAAGGCTCAGGCTGGGAGGTGCCTTCGCATACCGGAAAATGTACCAGCTCTTTGTCTTCATCACAAAGTTCTCTGTTTGACACAACAAATGACTCTGCAAACAAAAGAAGAAAAAAGTATTATAGTGTTCTCTTCCCTTGCTTGAAGAAACAGAAATGTGATAATATAAGTTACTGACATATGCACCTAAACCTTGTACTCCAGTAGCAAAGCTAAGGAGCCACTACATAATACAGTTCTGCTGCAGAATACAGGGCATAATGGGCTGAACAGAACCACCTGGGGCTCTGTTGAAAGGCCTCCAAGGCTACAGTGGGAGTTCAGAAGACTAAAATGAATGTAGACACTTGTAAGTGGACACCTAAATTTAGGTGGCTGAGCCTGGAGCAAAACTTTAACGCAGCCATTTAAGCTAAATCCATATGTGACTTGCAATATTTTTATGAAAGATCTGAGTGTCAGGTGAAGCTGTATCAACATGAATATCAAAAGACTGAGGGAATACTAGGAAGAACGTTTCTTGTTCTTTCCTTATTTCTGCTGTAGATGTCATAAACATAGTAATGTATATTTTTAGGAAAAAATCACATGATTCTAACTTTGAGAAGGCTCTTCCAATTCTTCTGAAATAAAAGAGACTACGCAGCGAGCAGAATAATTACAACTGCAAATGAGGGTCTCAAAATACATTCCTATCCAAATGCCAATGATAATTATGGGAAATACAATTATGAAAGAGACATTCTAAGAATGTTATCTAACAATGTAGCTGCTGTTGTCTTTTGAGCGAGGACAATCATCTGTGTGAGATCCTGACATAATAAAATTTGCAAGAAACTGTTGTAGCCACCCTCTCTTCTGGTATTGAATTACTCCTTCTGGGTATGCTTGCCAAACAAAGAAGAATGTAATGCTGAACTTTTTCAGAAAGGCCGTTTTCCAGTGTGGACTGCAGTGTGAAATATGGCCTGCTCTACATGCTCCTTTCAGTCCTTGAAAACAAAGGAGGAAAGACCTACAGGGAACTCTTGCAGCAGGCAATTGTGTATCAGTTTGCTGCTGGTGGCATTTTTGATTTTTTTTAAACCAGCAAAATGATACTTTAAAAATGATAAAGATATGCTTGGGACTGTCCTCTGAAAAGCCAGCATGACAGCAACAGTGATGATTGCCACAAAGCAGCAGATATGTCAAAAACAGATGAAAAACATTTATGAAAAACCTCACACCTGCTTAACTCCCAGAGGCCTAGGGAAATACACAGAGCCTTGTAATATCATAGCTCCGAAATTACTTTTCTATATCCAGCAGTCACAGCTAAGTGGAGAGATTTGAAAAAGAATCACTGGCAAAATCACATACAAAGCAATACTACTGGCATCATTACAGCAACATTTATACCTTGACTAGAAGCATCAGGCTGATATTCAGAGTCTTCTTCTGGTGGGCTCTGCAAAAAGTACATTTGCTCAGGCATTATGCTGGCAATCTTCTCTTTCCCTACGATGTGAGTGTTTATAAGTGGACTAATACTCCTTTTTACCTTCTCCCGCCTTTCATGTGCCATTATCTTTTTTGTCCGTGCCTTGATATTTTCCCAGCATTTCTTCAGCTGTTTGAAGTCTCGCAGTGATACGCTGGGCTGGGAATTGTATTCATGGGCTAGTGCTTGCCAGGTGCGTTGCTTCAGAGCAATAGTTCTTGCATCACTCTTTTTACATTCAAGCACGTATTTGTATTTTTCAACTAATGCAAGCAGCACACTCTTCTCCACTTCTGAGAAGTACTTAGCAGGTTTTATTATTTCGTTTTGCATTTTCTACTGTTTCTCCAAGAAGCCAAAATTCCTACGAAAACAATGATGAAAGAAAAAAAGAAAAAAAAAACCAAACACAAATTAGAACTGGTTGCAATATCAGTGTTTCAGCAAAAAAAACCTCCCTAAGCATAGCTTCTGATTGATTTTATTTTCTAGAATAGCTTGTGAGTAGTTCTAGAGTACATAATGGAATGATCAGTCAGGATATAATACAATTACACGCTGGTTTGTGTTGCCACTTCAGTAGATACACAGTGCCAGAAGTAGACTATACTGAACAGTTGTCTTTGTTAGAGTTTATCTGGATACAAAATACTCAGTATTTACTTAGTGTCTTGCTTTTAATATCTTGTTTTCCTGTTCATTGCACTTTTTCACTCCAAGAAAGTTTTCCAAGCCCTGAAGTTAGGAACGAATTCCAAAGTCCAGCCCTTGCTAGGTTCAGGTTTACATCTAAAGTCACCTTCAGCATGTTTGGGTTTCCTTTGGTACGCAAAATACCCTCTTCTGTCCTTGCTGATTGTGTATAACTAATTGATCCCTTCTCTCTACAACATTTGAAAGCTGTATGAGCAATGATAGTAAGAAGTTGTCTTTTTAAAGACCTGTCAGCTTGGTTCTCCCCCATGCTCAGTCCCCCCTGGCTGATATCCAGCAGACAGCAGGATCTCGACCTGTATTTCAATACAGAGAAGCAGCATGAGTTGCAAGGAGACAAGAAATAACTACAGAAACCAACCATGTGGGAGGTACAGGTCCTTCACCCTTGACCGCTGGCCCTGCATGTGTGGTACCTCCTTGCACTTGTGCCGCTGATCACTCTGGGGAGCCAACAACCAGGCTTACTCAACACAGCCACTGCAATACATTTCCACCATGTCAGCAATCACCTCTCTTCTCAAGCCCAGCACTTATGTAGTCAATGGGAAAAAGGTATCTGACAACAGGGAATTCTTGACCATTAAAATAAAACAAAACCAAAAAAAAAAATCCAAAACCAACCAAACAAAGCAGTGTTGCCTTGAGCTAACAACATATGACTGTGAAACAAAATGTATTTTTGCTTCTTTTACCTTTTCACACTTTTCTCCCCCTTCCTTTCTGCTGTAACTGTGTAGGCCAAATTACTTTCAGATTTTGGGCAAAAATGCTGCCTTAGCTCTCATTTCTTTTGTTTTTAATCATTAAACCCAGAGATACAACATATATAAGATAACTGATTCATATTCCTAACAGTCTAGGACTCTCCCAAAATGAATTTTCTAGTGTTTTGCCCATTGTTTCTACTACTTCTCTCATAACATTCCTTGATGATTCACTAGATTCCACCTTCAGGTTTCCTCTTCTCAATATTTTTTCCTTAACTCCACTGCACTAGGACTTTCTTTGTGCCATCCTTGTGGTTCCTTTCCTCCACACATCTTAGTACTTGCAGTTATTCCCATCTCTTTCAGTAAAGGTAACTACTTATATTTATAAAGAAAGCTAACAGACAAGCTAATATCAAAATGAGAATCCAAGTCTGACACAATAACAGCAGCTCTCTCAAGCAGCTGATAAAATATCACAAAGGCCAGCTGTCCTGGTTTCAGCAGGGACAGAGTTCATTTTCTTCCTGGAGGCTGGTACAGTGCTGTGTCTTGGATTTAGAGAGAATAATGCTGATAACACATGGATGCTTTAGTTGTTGCTCAGTGGTCTTTATTCCAAGTCAAAGATTTTCAGTTCCCCCTGCTCTGCCAGAGGGCAGGTGCACCAGAAGCTGTGAAGGAGCACAGCCAGGACAGCTGATCTGAACTGGCTAAAGGGATATTCCATACCATAAAATGTTATGTTCAGTGTATAAATGAGGAGCGAGTTGGCGGGACCTGCAGCTGGTGAGCAACTGTACTGTGCATCATTTGTTTCTCCTAAATTCTTCCTCTCTCTCTCCCTCTCTCTTTTTCACTACAAGTATCATTATTGTTATTATTATATTTTATGCTGCTTCAATTATTAAACTGTTCTTAGCTCAACCCATAGGTTTTACTTTTTTTTTCTGATTCTCCTTCCCACCCCACTGGGCAAGGGGTGAGCAAGCAGCTGCACAGGACTTGGTTGCTGGCTGGGGTGAAACCATGACACCAGTAAAACAAAGCAGTCAAAGAACAGGGGACATGGTAGAACCAAGCATGGAATAGCTAAATTCTAAATAAATTTATTTAGATTTAATAGATTTAAATTTAGATTTAAATTTAATAATTTATTCTAGCTAAATAAACTAAAGTGGAGAGAAATAAGTAATAGTCCAGGTCAAGTCAGTAGCTAAGTTGTACCCCTACTGAAAAAGGGCAGCAAACACTCAGTTTACACTTTCTGTCAGTGCTTGACTGGGTTATCTCTAGCTACGCCCTGCCTGGGCAGCTGGCACCTCTGTGGGTCCTGGATAGTCTGTTCTGCTCTCTCTTGCCAAATCCTGGTGTCACAAGGACATGGGAAAGCTGAAGATTTTTGCAGCAGACAGGATCTAGGGGACTCAGGGAAAGATCCATAGGAAATCAGAATGTGATAGTGCTACTGCTCATAGAAGGGCCAGTTTATTCTACATGAAAGCAAAAGGAGGAAGAAGGGAGACAGCTGGGTGGCTGAGCATAAGGAATACAGTTTCTTGCTCCAGTATTTCTTTTGTCACACTGTATCAAGTTATTTTTTACGGTCTATGAAAACTTAAGTCACCATGTTGGTGACAGGAATTCTTAAACAGCTATAAACCCACAGAACAAACTAAGCGTAAGTCAAGAAACTTCTTTCATCCCATACCAGCCATTACAATGTCTAGGTCCAATAGAAGTGAATCTGCTTCAGGAGCTCCTTAAATAAAACACAAATTAGGAAAAAAAAAAAAGTAGTCAGGAAATTGACATCCTAGCAAAGATGCTGAAAACTGGCAAGTTCAGTCCATGAAACCACTCTGAAAACACATAAAATAAAAGAGACCTACAATGGAACAGAACTCTACCTATTAATCTATTTTATTTACATACTTATTGCACCATTCCAAACCATTACATTGCTTTGGACAGCTGCTGAAATGAAATTCTTGGGACTAAATACTGGCTTTCTATCTTAGCCTCAATTCCACCAAGGAATGGGATGAAACGCAGTCCCACCAGCAAGTTGCAAGGCCTGAAAAACCAGGATCACTCCATGTGATTAGAAAGGCCTGATTCTACCTTCCACTGAGGCATGCAAATCTTACTTCTAGTTTTGAAAAGGTGAGAGAATCTAAGACAAAAAATTGCTACATGTTTATGTTTATAAAATCCCTTTATTTAGAAAAACTGGATTTTCAGGAACTTTGGAGACTACATTCAAAAAGTTAAACAATGTTACTAGGACTTCTGGATTCCAGGTGCTAAATATGTAGCTCCACAGCCTGGCCGAGATCAGCTGATGTCAGTAAACATCTAAAACATTTATAAATATGACTTCTGATACATTAACAAATTATGTACTAGAATAAAAGCCCATCTTTCATGGATGGAGTGAATTTAAGCATCACTTTCATACCACACTATCATTTACTTCTATCATTTTACTGTGGTAGCATCTGAGATCCCCAGTTCAAATACTAAACATTAAAGAATGGAAACATAAGTCCTACTCTGAGAAGAATATATTGGTCTTTCCTTCCACTAATCACATTCTTATTATTTGTTTCTTAAACATACACACTAAACTTGTGTCCTTTCTGTGAAGAATCCAGGATTATGATCCAGGACGCATAAAGGAACTCAAGAACCGGTGTGGGCAGTTTAATACAAAGAAGAAAAGAGTTCTGGAAGACTCTTCTCAAGCTCTTACATGCTTAGCCTACTTTCTTCAATGTATTAAAGCCCATTTGCAATGAGGTGAAGAAGAAAGCACTCTGAGATGTCAGGAGAAGTTAGAATACTGAGAAGTTGCATCAAAACACCACCACTTATTTATATTCACCTCTTTCTTCTTTATGCATATTATTCACCTTCTTGCAGCCCACTGGCTCCTCTGCAGAATATGAGAAAGGACTCTCACAAGCCCACAGAATTTCCATTTCGAGGCTAAGCAGCCCTTCCAGGACATATGCCTGGGATATAATTTAGCAGGTAGGAATCTGTGCTGAAATCAAAGTAGTTTACTGTGCATAGCTCATCCCGTAAAGTGGATTGATTTGTGTGGGCACATGAGGACAGTTGCAGAGTAAATTCTAAGAAACTAAGACTGGAAAGCTTCTCCCACTCTTACAGGTGCCAAGGCTCCAAGACAGATGCAGTAAGAAAGCACTTCATCCTAAATATCTTCTCCTGGCATGATTCAATTCACAACATGCCTTAAAACAAAGCAATGTCCTAAGTATTTGTCCTCTCACACAAACCTCTACAGCTTTAAGATAACAGAAATGTCTCTCAGCTCCTCATCTTTACTGTGAAATGTTGTGCATCATTCTTCTTTTAAAGACTATAAGGCATGTGATGTGATTTGCTGGAAGAATAGCTTGAAAAAAAATTACACAAGTTAGGAAATGCACATATGTTCACACATGCATTATTTTGCTTGCACACATCTAAACAGACACCCAAGCTCCAATCAGTTGCAAAGAAGCCCAGTAAAAGGAAAAAAAAAACAACCACATTTTAAGTTGGCATGCAAGAGCATTTTTAGTCTATGAAATTTTTTTTAGGCATAAGAATATGCAGAGAGAAAGTTATGGTGGAAGACTTACCCCAAATGTTAAAAAGGTTACACTAACCAAATCCAAAGAAAAGAGTTTGTTAGCAAACTGTGGTCACTTATGGGGTGAAAATGAAGTTCAATGACCAGTGCCAACAGAATTACTACCAGAAATATCCAATGATTGCTAAAAATAAAATTCATGTCTCTAACTTAAATTGCAGGTGAAGTTCTAAATGCATACAGTAATTAACAACATTGGAAATCAATCAAAATTCTGTCGTTTTCATCCAGTGCTTGAGGGCTAAAGAAAGGCAAGGAAATGCAATGACCCAAACTAGTCACAACAGGTTTATATTTCGTTTGAATGACAGAACCAGCAGTAAACTGTGTTCTTCTTCCCCAAATGTTAGGTTTTCCTCACCGAGCTTCCATCAGTGTTCCAGGCCTGACCCTGCTTACCTTGAGACTTGAAATCACTAGGTAATTAGGAGCACATTACAAATATGGATGAGATCTATACAGAAAATGCGTTTTAATCAGATTTTTTTAAAATCCTACCTCCTTGGGTGCTCTACCCCCACGCTTTAATACAAATGAATAGTTATCATGGATCATCCAGCAAATAAACAGGAAAATCTATTAGTAAAATTCATAGTACTTTACCCAAATTTCTCCTGTCAGATTTTATATAGCTATACATGGAAATGTGTTAAAATATACACGTATCTGTATCATATTACGCTATAGATACACACAGATTTTAAGCGGGCCATCCCGCTACCTATGGAGGACATCCAAAGCACTTCCCGCAAGCAAGGTAATGGACGCAGGTTGTTATTCCGAACGACTGCCTGAAATCCACCAAAAACAGGCATAATAAAGGAATCCTACCAGACTCTCCCGCACCCGAACTTCTCAAACATTAACTCGAGCTTGGTGGTTTGTTTCGTTTCTCTAAATCTCGCTAGCTCCTCTTCTGCTCGAAGGAGAAAGGAGAGCAGGTCCCGTCTCCACAAAGGCGGCCGCTCCCCGCCGGGCGGGCGCGGAGGCTGCGGCGCGGTGCGGGCGCATCAGCCGCGGCGGCGGCGGCGGTGCGGGGGGGCTCGGCGGGCGGCCGCTGTCACCCAGCGCCCGCGGGGACGGGCGCCGGCGGCGGGGACAACCCCACCCTGCGGCCCCGCCGGCTCCTCGTAACAAAGCGCCTCTCTCGGCTCCCTCCCTCCCTCCCTCCTTCCCCGCCTCCCTCACCTCCCCGCCCGCAGGCCGCCGGCACCGCTCCCTCCAGCTCCCCGCAAACCCCGCGCTGGATTCCCGCCCGCCGCAGCACGGGCGGCGCGGCGCCGGCCTCTCCCGTGGGGACACCGCCGTGCCGTGGAGACACCGCCGTGCCGCGGGGACACCGCCGTGCCGCGGGGACACGGCCGTACCGCGGGGACACCCGGCCCGGGCGATCCCGCGCCT
The DNA here is from genome assembly GCA_017589585.1 of Phylloscopus whistleri. NCBI lineage: Eukaryota > Metazoa > Chordata > Aves > Passeriformes > Phylloscopidae > Phylloscopus > Phylloscopus whistleri. Next base: position 527,493 of record JADMLD010001549.1, read on the forward strand.
GCAGGTGCGGCGGCGCTGCGGGGAAATGCGCGCGTTTGTGTGTGTTGGTTGTGCGGAGCGGCGTGCGAACACCCAGCGGCCGCCAGGAAGGGGGGTGGGCAGCCCCACCTGCACCGGGCGCGGGCGGAGTTCCCGGGACGCACGTCCCCAGCGCGGCGTGCCCATCCGCATCCCGATCCCGGGGCCCCGGAGCGGAGCGGGATGGGAAACCCCGGCCCCGGTGCGGCGGCCGCGGACCCAGCTCGGGCTTTACCTCCGACAGCGCCCGGCGGCCCGACGCGCCTGCGCGCCGGCGCCCCCAGCGGCGGCCGCGGGAAGGGCCGGGGGAGCCGCGGCCGCCCCGTCCCTGTCCCCGCCCGCCGCCGCCGGGCTCTCGGCCCACGGTAGCGCCCGGTGCCGTGCCCCGGCCCGGCCGGATTCCCGACACCCTTCCGTGCCTCTTCCGCGCGTAGTGTGGCGCGGATCCCGCCCACGAGCGGGTCGGCGGTGCCGGCGCTGCAGCGGGGAGCGCCCTCCGCTGCTGCGGGCTCTGGACGCGGCCGCCGGGGTGAGTTGTGCTCAGGGCGGCCCCCGCAGTGTCTCTGTGTCCTCCCCGGCGCGCCTGGAAGCGCCCGACCCCGCGTGGCGCCGCGCTTGGCGTGGGGTTTGGAGCTTCGGGGCCTCCCTTCGCTCCTTTCCCTCCCTCCTTTGCTTCTTCTCCCCCTTCCTCCGCCGCCGCGGTCCGGGTGGGAGCGTGTCCCTCTTCCCAAACCCCGCCGTGTGCCTCCTGCTCCCCGGGCACGCCTCGGGCGCTGCGTGCTGGCTGTTCCCGATGTGTCTGTGTCATCTGTCCCAGCCCGTGCGCGCAGCCCTATCCCAGCAAAGAAGGGGGAAGCTTGAAATGGTCCGGGTCAGATTTTGTTTCATTAGTTTTTGTTCTGCGTAATCTTCTGGTGACGTTAATGTTTCCCGAGGGAAGCTCGCAGAGAACAATTGTTTCTTTCCGTGCTTGTAGTTTTGCTCTCGGGTTGAAAATAGGATCATTAGCCTGGAAATTTAAAGGTTGAATATAACTCAAGGCGAGACACAAATTAAAGCTGGAAGGTGCCCAACCCTCATATCGGCGGAATAAAAAATGTAAATGATTTTGTGAAGCTAAAACAACAGTTTGCAATCTTTCTGCGATTTTCCTAGAGTTTTTAACCATCTAAAGAAGGAATATGGAGTCTGAAAATGAACTAAAGAAGCAAGTAAACCCTTTTTATTGCAACGTAAGTATTACTGAAAATTGTGACTAATGCAAAGTGATTTTGGTGGAACAAAGTTGTGCTAAACCAAGTGTGAACGTTCTTTTTCTCTCTTGAGCAAGCTTGATAAGTAGCACTGGAGCTGAACTTATTTTTATGTCTTTGTCATGTTTAACTTGAATGTGTGTTAAGAATTGCTTATTAAAATGCATAATATTATGTTTCTAAATAAAGGCATTCTTTTTAAAAAGTGAAGGATTAAGTGTAGCTCCCGTTCAGAACAAAAAATCCTGATTTCTCTGGTTGTCAGGTTTATTGCTGTTTTTTTAAAGCATACTGGGATTTTTAGAGAAGAAGATAGGCTGCTGCTGTTCATTCATGTGAGTTTAAACCTAGTCTGCTCCCCTTCTGAACTGGCCCAGGCATAAAACAGCTGAGATTGGCAAACTTTCCAAAGTGAGCGAGGCCCCAGATTGATCAGAGCAAGTGTGGATGCAGCACTGGGAGGAACTGGCTCACCTCAGGCAGGTGTCCTGGCTTGTCACAGTTATGCCACACCTGTGGCTCACCCTTCCCCCAGAGTGTGTGAGGAAGGTCTTGGGTCTGACTTCCCTTACCCACACGTGCCCACACGGAAAGTGTTATGAGATAGCGGCAGTGTTCTGGAGCAGCTGAAATTCTTAGGTGATGTGGAGACTCTGGTTCATTCCCCTGTATTTTGGTGATCTTGGAGCCTTAAAAAATTCAGTTTTTGGAGGCTGCTCTAGTTTGTCTTTGAAGTAGTAGTACTTTTGTAGAACTTAACCTATACCAACAGTTTTATAGTGGATCTGTTTTGGTATCAGTGGTATTTTGTTTCTCTTGTTCTGTGTGCAATGCTAGAAATACTTCTCTTTAATCTAGATTTGCAAAATCTGGTGTTCTTCTGCATTAAACTTGCAGACTCACTTCCTTGGAACAAAACACAAAGCGGTAAGATCAGTTTTTGAATGCACCTTTTGTCAGATTTTACCAATTTATTAAGCAATAGATTATGGGGTTTGAAATCCAGTTTTTCATGTGGTGTTGAAACATACCATTTCAGATATTTAACTAGTTTTGCTAATTTACTGTCTTCTCTACCGTGATGAAGTAGAACTTGGTTTTGTACATTAGTCCTGTCAGAAAATGTTACAACTTTATGTCTAGTAAAGACAATACACGAGACTACATGGCTGTTAATAAAGGGAGAATTCAATTACTTAAATCATAGACAATCTCCAGAAGAAAAAGGGATATTTTTCTTTTTTAATTTTCATGTAATTGTTCACCTGAGATAGTCTATGCTGTTGGTATTAATCTAACTTATTTTATATATAATGAAAGCTTTGCACTGTTGTTTTTTGACTCTTAAGTGTCTTTCTTCTTTGTTGGTTGATACCTTGGTGATTTAGATTGAAGAAGCATTGAAAGCTCATGGCATGCGTAAGTGCAAGATTTTTTACTTCCTGCTGTGTTCTGTACTTGCATCTTTCTCCCCACCCCAATGTAGTTGTTTATGAAACAAATGAGAAAAAGACTTTCTTAAGACTTGTGCTTTAAGACCTGCCTTGTGTTTTATAAATGATATAACTACCTAATCAATCTGTAATGTGAGCAAGAGGTATGCAGAGGTGATTAACAAGCACTAGCTAGAATACTAAAAGTCACCTACATTACATTTTTGAGAAACCCTAAGGAATTCAAGACATTATAGACCTTCAAAATTTAAAATATAATTAGAAACCTGTGCTTCTAAAGCATGTAGAAATACTGTACATACTTTATATTTGTTTTTGAAAAGGGGTTAATTTTCTTCAGCTAATTAAGATTTTTTAATACTTTAAATAGGTTTAATAAATCATTACCTTCTCTGGGTCTCAGTGAACTGGTCAAGTTCCAGGAGGAGTGAAGGTCCAACTACATTCGCAATCATTCTCCTAATTTGGTTTCATGATGCACCAAAATGTATTTTCAGGTTTCTACAGTTCACTGCTCCTAGAATTTGGTTTGAAAGTTGTTATTCGAGTCAGACATAGTCATTGGACCTGATCTGAGAATTTTTGTTTGGACTGTAAAGGAAATTTAAGTGATGAAATATTTAGCAGCTGAAGTAAAAGTCCTGAAATTCCTGCATGCCCCAAAATGTTTAGACACATTGAACTTGATTGATCTTCCTCTCTTCCTTTATTGAATTGCCTGACATTAAATAATTTTGTTGTTGTTTGGTGTGAATGTTTTTTGTCCATCTTTTGGAGTATGGTGCTAATAACACCAGGGTCATGGGTTCAGTCCTTGTACGGACTCAGTGATCCTTGTGGGTCCCTTCCAACTCAGTCTGTGAATCTGTGAAAAAATCTCTTAACATGTGCAAAACTTAAGCATAGTTTAGTTTTCTCATGTCAACAGAAGCTTAAAGACTTTTTTTCAAGTAGTTAGTTATTTTACCAGATTGTTTTGTTCTTTATGCTAACAATTTTATTTCCACTTCTGTGGGATTTTTTTTTTTTTTTTTTTTTTTTTTAGTTGAAACAGAAAATTTCTCAGGGAAGAAATTGAAGACACCTGCCAATCTTCCTGATTTTGGTAAGAATGTTTAATGCCTCCCCCAACGCCTCCTCCCTCCCCCCCCCACAAAAAAATGTGGAAGAAATAAAAAAAATTGAGGTACAATATTACAAGTGATGTCCAGATCTTAGCAGGTCTTTAGGAATTAATTTCTGTTCATTGTACTTCCAGCCTGCAGTAATACTTTGTAATACTTTATTTTTGCAACCCAAACAATTTAAAAAGAGTGGAAATGAGATTGGTGGGATAGTGTTTTACATTAACTGACTTAATTTGTGATGTAGAACCAAGCAGGGACTTGTACAGGACTCAGTGATCCTTGTGGGTCCCTTCCAATTCAAAATGATCTGTGAATCTGTGAAAAAAAATCTCTTAGCACATCCAGAACTAAACGTAGTTTAGTTTTTTCATATGAGCAAAAGCTCAGAGGTTTTTCTAAAGTAGTCAGTTATTTTACCAAAGTTATCTTTCAATTGTACTAACAATTTTATTTCTACTTCTTTTGGATTCTTTTTTTTTTTTTTTTTTTTTCTTTTTAAGTTAAAACAGAAGGTTGCTTAGGGAAGAAAGTGAAAACACCTGTGAAACTTCCTGATTCTGGTAAGAATGTTTAATGCCTCTCCCCACACCTCTCTGAAAAAAAAAAAAAAAGTGGAAGAAATAAAAAATTTTGCGGTACACAATTACAAGTGATGTCTAGATCTTAGCAGGTCATTGGGAATTCATTTCTGATCATGGTACTTTCAATATGCAGTAGTATTTTGTAATAACACAATTTTTGCAACCCCAATGCTTTAAAAAGAGTGGAAATAAGATTGGGGGGATAGTGTTTTATAATAACTGACTTAATTTGTGATGGGGGACCATGTATGAGCAGGGAATATACAAATGTATATTCATTTGTATGTGAATTTCTTACAGTGCCACTTGAGCCAGAGAAGTTTTATGGAGCAGAGAAGTTTAATGGACAGACACTGGAAGACCAGCTTAATACATGTAAAGATTCAGAACCTGCACTTGGTGAGGGCTTTTAATGCTGTAATTGTTTGGTTTTGTGATATTTACCTTTAAAGAGCGTGGATCAGTTTTTTAAAATGTAAAATTAGGTAATGTGTAAAAAAATCTTCTTATGGTTACCCTGAGAACCCAATAGTATGGTATGGGAGTGACAGACTGTAGTGACAAAATCATTGGATTTGGCCTGGAACATTTTTGGTTAGATATCACATATTGACAATATTCTCTAGAAACAATCTAAAGTGATAAGACAGAAATGAACTTTAACTTAAGAGATCAACGTGGCTCTTTGCAATTTAACTACCCATCCCATGGAGGGGAGGTAGGAGTTGACAGAGGAAATAACTAGGGACATATATTAAAATACATTCCCTTCTAATTAGTTAAAAAATAATTGTTGCTAATTTTTTTTAAATTGTTGAGTCCTATGTGGTAAAAATAAGATATCCTAAAAACATCAGTTTTATACCTTTGGTGTTCAAAAAGTCTAGACACCCAAAAGATAAAGTATCTGATGGTTCTAAAAGTCTTCATTGATGTGTTTGACATGCAGTAGTAATCTTTTCCTGATATGTCAGTGCTTTAAGATCAGTTATTTTGCAACCAGCACTGATTATTTGTTCCAGCAAACATAAAATTTCCTAAGTTGTTTGTTTGTTTGTTTGTTTATTTTTAATACAGGACTTAATTACATAATAGAATACCGAACAAAAGACAATGTTCCTTTTCTCTATGAATGTCAACTGTGCTACTGTAAAACAGGGTTGAGTAGCATGTTCATGCATGTTTGTGGTTCCAAGCATAGACTGGCATACTTGGTAAGTGTTTGTTTGTTTTAATGTAATGATTTAAGGAGAAAATTTGTTAGTCATATTTTGATTTTTAAAAACATCAAAATTAAGGTTTTACGTAAACTTTTGTGAAAATCTTTTGTGCCGCTGTGATGAATATACTTAAAATTCTTCTCATCAGTGTATGTCTGTCCATTGCTTGACACTGAGTTTAGTTTATTCTGTTTTGGTCAACCAATAATGAAATCTATAGCTAAAGTGGACTAGAAATACATGCTTGACTGATTTTTGTATTATGTAAAAGAACAGGATCAATGAAGGAAGTATTCCATCTTTCAGATGCTTTAAAAGGAACATATTTATACATGAACATGATACATATTAGATAATGTGATATATATTAGCTTATTAGATACTGTGACTGGGAATCAGGGGGGTGAAAACCCAGCTCCTATTCTGTTTTGAGGCTGGACAAGGCATGTCTGTTCTGTTGCTTGTTTTATGACAAAGCTTTTGAAGTTCATGTCAGCCCACAAACATTCAAACACATTATCATTTTCAATATGTTTAGAGAAATGAGGCTCTCCAGTCTTTGAATGTTTGCTTGCGTATATTGGCTTAGGATTGGCTTTTAACAAAACCGAGAAAGCTATATTCTGAAAAGTATTTTTATACTTCCCATAGAAGTCTCTCAAAATCGATATTATATTCAACATATCTGAAAGTCATAGACAGCTGGGTTCACATAGTATTTTGGGGCAGCTTTAGGCCTAATGTTGGGTGTGCTGCTGTGAATCTGCAGTGATGTCTTTCATAAACACCATGCTGTTTCTGGTACTAATTCAGACATACCGATGTTGTTTTGATGTTATCAGCTATTGCATTTCTTGCTTACTTGGAACTGTTTCCTGCAGTTCTGAATCTTACACTTGTTAACTGCATCTCTGCTAAATTCTTAATACTCTAAAAATATAATAATTGATGAAGGATAACTTTTAAGTCATGCACCTGAGCTGGATTAACCTTAGGTTGCAGAAAAGGCAGGAGACTAAATGACTGAAATTTGCTCTGCTGAAAAAAGAGCCTGGGGGTCCTGGTGGATAACAAGCTCAAGATGAGTAGTGTACCTTGGTGTCAGTGAAGGCTAGCAGCAAGCTGAGCTCTGCTAACAAGGGTACAGCCAGTAGATCAAAGTAAGTGATTATTCCCCTGTTCTTGATCCTTGCTAGGCCATATCCAGGGTATTGTGTTCAGTTTTGTGCAGCTGCAGAAGGGAAGCTATTTGTGAAATTGAGCTAGTCCAGTGGAGAGCTGCCAAGATAGAGGGCTGAAGTACACTTGTACTATGAGGAGAAGTTAAGGTAATTGGGTTTCTTCTGGCTGGAGAAGAAAAGATGTCAGAGGGATCTTACAGTAACCCTCAAGGACCTCAGAGGAGGTTATTAAGAAGGCAGAACCAGACCCTTTTTGGAGCTTACTTGGCAGGAATATAAATTCAAGCTGGGGATTTTCCTACTTGACATAAAGTTTTTGCTGTGAGGGCAGTCAAATGTTGGAGCAGGTTGTCCAGAGAAAGGGGGAAATCTCTCTCTCCAGAGGTTTTTGGACCCAAGCAGGCAAAGCCTGGTGCAACCAGTTCAGCATTCAATGTCAACCCTGTTTTGAGCTGAAGAATTGGCTTCAGTTCCCTAAATTATTCTGTGCATAACCATTTTAATAAGTTCTGCTATGTATATGTAGAAGTTGATTTATCTCCCATGATTATTAACTGTGCTAGATCTGGAAGGAGTTGTGTGATTTAAGGACTTGCATTTATTTTCTAGAGACAACATTATCCAGAAATAGCACAATCTGATGAAGTTAAGGGTAGAGGCTCTGAACTGAACAAAAGAGTTAGGCAAGTTGGATTAACCATTGAGAAGAAAGAAGGAAGAAAACAAATACAGGTACATTTCTCTTAAGAATTCCAGAAGCTTTATATTTAATAAAGGAACAGAGAATGTAATTTCTGTTACGGTGGGCAGATTTGCTTTGGAAGGTAGGAAAATGTTGCTTTTTTTTAAATTTTATTACAGGTGCTTTTTGTCCTTTTAGTATTTCCTCCAGGATTATTCTGGACAAAATTTTCCTATCTGAGTGCACAAGTAATGCAAAATATGTATACTAATATGTAATCAAGTCTCAGCTCTGTGTGTGTGCAAAATAAGTTGTTTCTTTGTTGCTAGGAAACTGCCTTTGTAACTTTTTCTGAATAGTTTCTGCTTTGTAAGCAGCTCATGGCAGTTCTCAGGGAAGCCAGGTAAAATTTCTGGTAGTACAGATGGAAGTGTAGGAATTTGCAGGTTTACATGAGATTATTAGCAGTGCAATGGGATCACAGAAGTGCCATCAGCCTAAATTTCTAGGGAGCTGCACCCTTAGAAACATATTCTTGTGGAGGTATCTTCACATTGCTCTCTGTTGATACTGACACTGCAGTATTATTTATAATACCTTTATGGTGACAGGATATTGGTGAAGTTTCTCTTGAGATGTTTCTCTTCCCACCAGCTGGTTCATGACAAGCTTATTGAGGTGCTCACTGTTCTTTGTGGTACATGTTAAATTGGTTTCCTTCTTCAACTTCAATTTCTGTCAGCATCCTGCTTGTTAAGAAATGTTTCTTGACAAGATCCCTTGCTAATGCTACTTAATGTGCGTAGATGTCTCCTTCCAAAGTGGAATTCCCAAGTTTCCTATGTTAAAGCTGGCAGTCTCCTGCCCATCTGAAAAAAGGCCCATGTTTCTTTCTGTGTGATACTATCAACTTGGGCTCAAGGATTAGAGCTTGCTCTGATCCTACCCTTTTCTGATAAAAAACAAGTAAGGGAATATTGTAAGATCAAGTCGAGAATGAATACTGTAGAAGGGAGAAAATTCAGATTATCAAATCCATTCTGTCTGCATATCCTTCATTTTTAACCTCTGCTTAAAAAGAAAAGCAGCTGACTGTTGACAGCAGCTTTTTCATTTGACCTACTTCAAGTTCTTCTTGACTTGAGACTGTTTATTTTACTTGAGATTTATGTTCATGGATATGGAAATATTTACTTCCATCTATATTTTGTAGATCTTTCTATTTTTCTAGGTAGTTTATTACATCCATAGCAATCCATTCTTGATTTAAGGAACTTTTAAACAAAGTGTGTGTAACCTGGTTTAATTTTACTGCTATATCTTCTGAAACCAGCTTTTTAATTTTTTTTTTCCTAAGCTCTAGAAGAAATTTATTTGTGGCAAATAAATGTCCAGGTTTATTGATTTTTTGAATATCCATTGAGGCATTTGTGTGCATGTGTTTTACACTACTGGTCATACATTCCTAAAAAAAAATTAAATTAATGCTGATAAAATATCTATGAAATAATTTTTTCCACAAAATAACTAACATAAGGGTTTTATTTTTAGGTTGTTACAGGTGTTCCAACAGTGAGAAGGAAATGGCCGGAATGTAAGTGTGCTCATTGGGGTGGAAATTGTTCATTTCTAATTTGGTCCTCCTTGATCTAAATCAGGCCAGGGTAGTCTCTGGTCTGATACTCACCAACATTTTGGTGAACTGGACAAAACTGGGGCTCTATGCTAGTAGTTAATTTGCAGTACAGAAAGCCATGCAGAATTCTTAAAGCACAGCTATAGCTCTTATATCTGGAAGGAAATTTTCTGTTTACTAGCCATTGATACTCACAAAATTGTAGGAATGTGGTATGTGTGAGATTTCCCCACTCAGTTTAATGTTTTAAAACTCACTGTAGTATAGTATTGTCCAGGTGGACACACAGTATGACTGAATGCTTGAGGAAATGGCTAAACTTTGCTATGATTCCCATTGCCTGAAAAATAAAGATTTGAATTAAAACTAATGTGCTTAGTTTTAATGTATATTACTGTGTAAATGGTACCTTAAAATAGCTCAATAGAAGTAATGAGATCATGTAAATTAGCAGTGTTGTACTCTGAAGAGGAAAAATTGTAATTGTGACTCTAGGAAAGTGGTCTAAAATAAGTTGAGTCCTTTTCAAATTAGATTTCTTGATTGTAACCTGTTGGTTAATGTATCTTATTTAGCATGTGACTTTGTGGCATTCTACTACATTTATAGTATTTGCATATTTTAGGAAATGCAAGTGTCTAATTATAACCAGGCTATAAAATACTTTAGACTTCGTTGCTGATTTGTAGTTTGTATTAAAGATGCTGTCATGTAATAATGCTTATAAAAGTATTCTTGGTGTTTGTAAGTACTATTGCTCAGAAACAGAGCTAGATGACATTGAAGTGCAGTAGTAGAAGCACCCTTTATTAAGATAATGTCCATTGTGCTACATTTCAAGCATGTTTGCTTAGTTCCCAGTGCAGAGGACAGCCCTTCAAAAGCTAAAGTTCAGCATGTGGATGCACCCCTTAGTGAACAAACAGATGCAGAACAAGTAGATAATAAAGATGGGAAACTGACAGACCCTACCCAAGGTAAGAGGAAAAAAATTTCTTTCATTGTTTGTTTTTTGTTTTTGTTTTAACTTTCACCAGTGCATGAGTTATTTACTACTTTATGTGCCTGTTCATGACTTCCACAGCTGAGTTATAAAGGTGAATTTGCACAGTTGTATGGTTGGCCTTGGGGTCTGTGGCAAAGGAAGGAATAATCCCAGTGTTTGTGAAGAAAACATTCTACTTCTACTGATTTTTTAGGTTCAATTTTTATTTTACTTCTTCGTAAGATACCTTACTTCCACCTTTAGGTTTTATTGATGTTGTCTTTAGAAGTATTCTTCATTTAGAATATTTTTTAAATTAAAACACTGGAAAAGCATTACTTAATATACTTTTTATTGGTTTAGATGAAAGTAATGTTCAGGAGGAGAATGAAGAAAGGCAGGAAGAACAGGCAAAACCAGATAAAGAGGTTGAACCTAGTAATGCTATTGAAAGCAGTGAAAGCAACGACTCAGAAAGGTAAAAAAAACCAAAACCTTCAAATCCATTTAAATTAACTTAAAGGAAAATGTTGTACATTGACATGTATGTTGACAATTGTACAGACAATTGTCATTCTCTGCATTGGATTTGCAGAGTAAAATCCATGTCTTCTGAAATTGTGCTCAGCTGTAAACTTTTGTCATCAACAGAAAACCTGGTGAGTGTAAAGTGACCTCAGACTTTGCTCTGGATGCAGCTGGTTTTTGTATTTAATTATTATCCTCGAGGTATAGTTGTCATGTGCTGCTCAAAATGTTCAAAAAGAACGTCTCCTCATGGTTTAAAACTGCCTCTGTTACAGGTTCATGTCAGATAGTTAGGGTGGTATGTGAACTGATTTTGGAAGGGAAAGACAATCAGTAATAGTTGAAACATTTGGGGTCTCTACTTTACAGATGATTTCATGGAGGAACAATAAGTGTTTCAAAGGAGCAGCTGTGTTCTAAAATGGTGAAACTGTTCTTGCTGTTTGTGGGCATCTTGTTAGTAACAGAGTTGTGAGTTGAGTAACTGCCAGGCTTTGTGTGAGGAGGACATCTCCAGCATTGGTCATCTTTGTGCAGCACCAGGAGCCACAGGAGGGCATTTGGGAAGGGATATACAGGCATCAACCCAAACACAGGACTTTTGTTCCAATGATTTAGTTACTTTTTTTTTTCCTAATGGCATTCCCTTGTAATGTGTTCTAACTTTAAACCAGTAATATCTCTCCCAGACATGGAGGGCCGACACCTTTTGCTTGTTTATTGTTAAAGGAGAAATTTTCGTGTTCCTGAAGTACATTTTTTCCGACTTGCCTTTTTGTGGAGCAACCATTATGGAAAATGATCAGTTGAAATCAGATTCAAGTCCAGGTTTATGAATCTTTGTGTTTACTTACTGGCTTTCAAACAACTAACAGTTCTGAATCAGAGCTAGTTCATGAAAACATGAAGAACAGGAAACAAGTAAAAGCTCAGCTATCCACATCTGGAGATGCTGAGGTCTATTTCTGCCTGGTACTGATCTGCATTGTGCAGTCTTGTACTTCTAAATTTTAAGATCAGCTTCCTTTGGAATATCACCTAATGTTTTTCTTTTAATCTGGTTCAGATGGATTCTGGATGACTTAGCAGTCAGGTGTTTCAGTGAGAGACTGACTTGGAAGTTAATTACTAAATTAGGACTTCAGCTTGTTCCTTTACTATTTATTTATTTTTGTGAGACCACTGAGAAGATATGAACTCAATACATAGTGTCTTAAAAGAATTAAGATCAGATCCTCACTGACAGCTTGTTTCCACTTAAAGATTCTGCAATATCTCTCTGAAAATTTCTGATTCCTCATTTCTTTGTAGTTAAGTTTCTGAACAAACAGTCATCTGAAGATGTAAATTATTTTATTGCTTTTGCTAGACTTTTGATTCTTAAGAAACATTTCAAGGCAGAAGAGGGTTTAGGATTGGCAGCCAAATGGTTTTGGTTAATTTAAGAAACACCCAGCCACTCTCAGCCCTGGTTCCTGGGCTTGCAAAGGGATGGAATGTATCTGTAGTAGTTGTAATGGCAGAACAACAAATATAGCAGAGGAATGTTTAGGCAAAGGAATCTTTTTATGCCCATTATTTGTGTGACTGCATTGTAAACCACTAATTTTCAATAGCTGAATCTTTTAAAGGCAAGTTTGTGAAGTGCTGATAAAAATCCAGCTGTAATTAGGAGCCTTGTCTCACTGCAATGTGTACAAAAACCTTACAGCTATAACCACCAATGTCGAGCTTTTCTTTATTTATCTCTGGGTTTTAGAGCTTATGTGCTAGATAATCACACTGAAAGAAAACCAAACTGTATAAATAATTTTGATGATCATTTGGGACGACTGGGATTTCTCTGAGGGAATAATGTGTGACCTTTCTTTCAGAGTGTGTCAGAACCACTGTAGTAGTAGTGAGTCAGGAATTTAAACTGATTATCAGTTATTATTGGCTGGCTACGCATTTTTGCTGGATCAGCCAACTGAATGTTTTATTTATTCTATTTTAAGGTGTGACACCAATGAACAATCAGAGGAAGAAAACAAGGAAGCTGAGGTGAATATTTTTCTGTTAATGGGTTACTCCTGTTTCCAAATAGTTGGGGAAATAATATATGATTGGCAATTGTGTTTACTTACTCAAATTAATTTTATTCACAATAAATTAGCTACAAAGTTACTAAGGCAAAACTATTAACAGCAAGGTTTCTTCCTACCTTGTTATGAAAACCTGTGTACACATTTTATAACAGCACAAACAATTTGAATTTTAGAGTAAACATAATTATTATTGTTTATTTTTATTTAATGCATATAGTAAATACAAGACCTGTTTCTTTTTATGTTAAACAGCAAGAATTTACAGCAAATCCTGAAGAATTCACTAGTCAAGAAGAACTGTTGGATTATTTGGTGAGTGTTAAATCTTACCTTGCAAGATAATTTTTGAAAAAAAATTAAAAAAACTAAAAAAAGAAATCACCAGTTTGCTAAGTCTAAAATGTAGCAAGTAATGAAAAGCAGAATGTGGCAGTCTGGTAATCTTACAGATAACCATTTTGCCAGAAGGCAGGATTCAGAATAAAATGAATGTCACTGAATTTATAATGTGTCTATTAATTTTCAAGTTTCTGGACATTATTTTTGCCAAGGTATTGGTTTACTGTCAGAAGAATTACTTGCATTGAAAATTAATTTTTTTCAACTATATCTTAGCTTTGCTCCTTAACTACAAGTTTAGGTAAAAAAGACCTTTTCAAACTTTTTTTCTCCTTTGTTCTATAACTGGTCTATAATTTTCAAATGAGGAATTTGGAAAGATGCAATTCAGTAATGAAAAGAAGCAGAATGAAGACAAATATCAGAGATATGTAGAAAGGAAAGATGGGATTTTTAAGAAATAAAATGCAAGTTGTGTATTTAAAATGGGTCTCCCCCCAGCCCTGGCCCAGAGTGCCATTAACTGCAAAATCTGCCTCTCTAAAGTAAGTAAGAACACCAGAATTCTGTTCAGTTGTTGAAAATGTGTATTATGTACACATGCACAGCAGTGATACAGTCAGTAAGAGTGGAAAACTCAGTTTCCCGTTGTTAGATGTGTCTACAACAGTCATGGTCTTGCACACAGAAATGGTGATTTTCATAAAAGCACTGACAAACTGTGGAAATCTTTACTGATACTTGCTTGACTGATCTTCTGCATAGTAATTTAGGCACTATTGACTATCATATAATGTTTTTTTCCTCTTTTTTTTATGGGGAATTATTAGGTATAGAGATTACGCCTTATTAATAAAACTTGAATTTGTTTTCAGGCATCTTCTTGCTTAGTATGATTGTCCTCTGAGAAGAAAAGAGGACTGTTGGGAATGTGATTGGAACAATGTTCTGTTTAGGAAAGTGTGAAAATCATTTATTTTTGCGTCTACAGTAATTTTTTCAAAAGCTGCATTGTGCTTCTATTGTTGTTGGATTCAAAGGTTTCTTGTGTGGTGAAAAGTAATTTTACAGGTATCTTTTTTGCACTTGCTTCTGTAAAGCTGTCCAATAATTATCTATACTGTATTTCTTTTACTATCTCATAGCAAAGATGTCCTTGCCACAATTTAGTCTTTTTTTTCCCAGCTAGCTTTTGACAAGATCTTATTTAAATATAACTTGTGCAAACCAGGAGACAGAAATACTGTTGGTGTTAAAAATGTAATACAATCCCTGTTACTCTGTCTCATGAGAACTTAATGCTAAGTTTTTATTACTTATTTTCCATTGTCTCGTGTGTTTAAAGGTGTTTGTTTCCAATCCAGAAGACTTTGAGCTGTTAGAACACACCTGGAATTCTGTTACTTTGTCCCCAAGAAAATGTTTTCAGCAGGATTTTCTTGGTGTAGAAAGAAGGTGACACATGTAGCCCTCTCTGTGAGTGCTGTTGGTGCTAGAACTTGTGTCCCCAGTAGAGCTTCACAGCTTCAAGACTGCTTTTTCCTCAGACTTTTAGGGAAAAAGAAAGTTAATGTAAGGCAAGGCAGCATGTACTTTTAAATTCAGTAGCAGTCTGGATTTTTGCTACATTGTAGAGAATGGGTTATGACTACATTGCCTCAGGGAAGGTGTACACATTCATTTGCATGCAGGCGTCTTGGCAAGAGATCAAAATAGTTAAGGAAAAGCATTATCTTCTATATATTCCCAGGAATATTTTTGTGTTATTCCTTTTCAAATGATTGTGTTGGGCAGCTGCATCTTCCTTCTCTTAGGATTCTCTTTCATTCTACCTTCCTCCACCCCATTTATGGGATTAAAAATAAAAACTGTATTTGCTTTGTAATTCCATCCAAGTCTGACAGAAGGGTAGAGACACAGAGAAAATTAGGTTCCTGCAGGTTTGTTCATAAATTTTGATATTTCAGTTTTTCTGAGGAAAAATATTTTATGGTGTGTTTTTTCTTTTTTTTTTTTTTTTCCCTAGCAAAGTTTTGAAATACTGAATGAAGATGATGCTTCATTTATCCTGAAAGTTACACAGATTCTGACAAATGCACTAGTGGAATATCGTCAGCAGGCCACATCAAAAGAAGTAATGCAAATTTCATTTTGGTTTTGTTCTATAAACCTGTAGATTCCTGAGATTGTGCATTTTTATTATTATAGATGATACAATAAAACAAAAAAATGTGGTGGAGACTGTATTGTAAGTTTTGCTGGTTACATACATAAATCTTGGTAGTGATGATAGGGTAAAATTTTAGCTTTTCTGTTGACAAATCTTAATAATTTCCACGGTGCTTGCTTATTTTTTTGTTGTTGATAGAAACTAAAAATCTTGTCACTTATTTCCTGTGCTTTTCCTTACATCTATTTTTTTCTGCTATTTTTGCCCATTTTTAATTCTAACTTAAGCTTTTCTCATCTCTATTGACTTGGCTAACACTCCTGTACCCTGTTTCTGTTCCCAGGCTTCACTTCATTCACCATGTAATTATGCATCAGTGACATGAATTTTTTTTCTTATACAACTTCTGGTCCTACTCTTTGGACTGTTCTTTCTGAGGTCTCATTCTTTTTCCATTATTAGAAACCCAGTTTTTCTCCTTTCTGCTCTTACTTGTGCCTGACTTATCTTTACACAGGCAGTACATATGGAGGTGTTTTGAGTACTTCTGTGCTGCCATGTTACAAAACAATCAAGTTCTAACTGAAATAACTTCTAACCTACAAGTTGTGGAAGACCAAAATGTTTTCCTACATTAGGCCTTGTTAGTATTCTAAACTGTGATGTTTCAACTGGTAATTTTTGAACTAAATCTTCTATTTTGAATGAAAAATCCTTCTTTTTTAGATCTGACAAGTTGAGAATTAGACTCAATGAATATCACTTTATTTCCTAATGCAGAGCTTTTTCAGGCATAGAGAGATATAATGGGCAGTGTATACATAGAAGTTATTAGCCCTATGATTTGGAAAGAAAGACTTGATTTTTCAGATTTGGTAGAAGAAATACTGATCTTTTATTTGGTTTGTGATCATTAAAAATGTAGTAGTTCATTGTTCCAAGGGGTTGTCCTGATGAGATTTAAAACTTTTTTATTTTTTTTTTTAACTCATAGGACCACTTAGATGCTGGATATAATGAAGAAACAGCACTAGAATATTCCACAGAACAGCCTGGCCCGACTTCAGCAGATGTTACTGACTCTGAAACTGGTAATGTTGGCTTTGCTGTCTTTAATGTGTTTTAATCTTAACACTAAACCTTGCATAAAGGTTCTGCATAAGCAGTTCTTTCTGCTTTTTTTAAAAGCAGTGCTTAAGAGCAGAATAAAGCCAGAGTCAGGTAGCATAAAGGAATAGTTTTGGGGTTTTTTTTCCCCATCCTCTACTAATATTAGAAAGAGAGGACTATTAAAACACATTGATCCTACTTAACTGTAGGATTTGGGGAGAAATTGAGTTAGTACCAACTCTGACTTTCCTGTGTTCAAAGGCAACTGTTTATAAGGAGACTTTCAAAGTCTCTTTGGCATTTTTCCTCCCAATATTTTTCCCCTTCTTGATGGAGGAGATGTTTCCTGCAGGTTTAGTCAAATCAAGATGTTAGTAGAAAGTTACGTGGTAGAGGATGGATAATTCTCTTTAGTACCTGAATACTCCAGCTGCTTGGCCTCACTACTTCTGATTAAATTTTTCAAAGAATCCTGGATTTCTTGAAAGTCATTTTCTTCTGTTAGAAAAAAAAATGCTTTTTTTTTGTTAAACCTAGGAAGTACAATCCTGTGCTTGAATAGGCAAGATACCCAGAATACTAGTGAAGCTATTTTGTGTAATCTTTTTCTTTTTCCTGTACGGTGTCAATTTTCTAGTTTTTCTAGAAAGTTTAGCTTTTGAAAACCTCAGTTTTTACAGTGGTAATAGCAAAAATTGTTTTGAAAAGCCCTATTTAGAGGAATAAGTAATGAAGGCTCTTCAGAATCCTCTCTTACTGCAAAACACTGTTTCCCTTCTTTAGACTACTCAAGCAGCCAATCAGCTAAGCAGTTCTTACCAGTCAATGAAGATGAACCCCAGAACTTTTCAACTGGCTCTTTGGAAACAGCATATGAGAACAACATCACCACTGAATTTTTGAACAGTGTAAGAAACATGAATGCTGAGGAAGTTACTGCCACCCTACGCAAAATAGCAGCATCAAATCCAGCTTTCAGAGGTAATTTCCATATACATGTGTACACACACGCACACTTATATAAAAACATACATAACATCATTCATTAGCTCTGTGAAATATTAAGGACTTATGTGGGTCAAAGAACTTTGAGATATTAAGGAGATTGAAGAGAACTCTTTTTTCCCACCCTTTAACTTTTGCAGGATCCAGTTTAGGAATGGTAATTCAGAATAGCTGCTTTCCCATAAATGCATTAGTAATTGCTGATTTTTTTTTTAATTCTTCTCTCATTTTTGCATACTGACATTGACATGGCGAGAGGCTGTAAACTGAAACCAAGTATATTGTTATTAGAAAACTAGAATCTTCTCTGTGCTGTAAGAGGAGAAATGCTAGTTTTGAGAATATTGACTCTGAAGAATTTTTTATTTACTAGTTCCTGAAAGAAGTGTATTTGCACTGTAACATAGAAATAATAATGAATCAGAGACAAGTAGTCTTTCTTTTGCTTACAACTTACTAGAAAGTGTCAGCTATTAAACCTTCCCACATCTTCACTCAACTACTGCTCTCTCTTCAGAAGTTTGCTGTGTACATTTCTAAGCTCCTCAGAGTGTGTTTAGAATCATAAAGGTTAAAAAAAACAAAGTGAAGATGACTACATTGTAGGAAAGCTTACAGTTTCCAGGCATATATTGATTGTTCTCAGGTATTTTTCTTTTAATAAGGAAAGATCCAAAACTCATCTCAGCATCTGAATGTTTCAGTATAACTTGTGTTTTTAAGTGAATTTTACCATAAAATTGCTTATTTTCTGATTTTGTTTGTTTGTCTTTAACTAAGGAATTGATATACCGAATGTTATAAGGATCCTGACTGAAAGTGGAACTCTGATGGGACCAAGCAATGGCAGCACACAGTGACATGGTACTTAATATAGTATGGCAATGTTTACTTTCTGTAAGTTTGTTTTACTTCATTTGACCTCAGTGGAGTTATTTTGTTACATTTAAGTTTTGTACAGTGTTTTTTAAATTAAATTAATGACTTGGTTTTGATATTCTTGTTATTTATTTCTCCATTTAGGTGAAAGTTCTGTATTGTGGAAAGGTTGTAAAGCTCGTGTTCCCGTGTTAAAACAGCTTTTTAAAATGGGTAACTTGTTTTCTTCAGTATTATCAAATACTATACATTGCCAGTCTGATGTTTTCTTATTGTTGGTTCTTTTATAAAGAATTATCAGCAGAATGAACTACTGCACTCTGCAGTACAAACTCATCCTGCAACAAATACTTGGAAGTTATTCCCTGTGGCTGCTGGGACTGTCTAAAAATCCTTTGTAATCAAACCCCCTTTCCCATATAAGGGTTATGAACAGGTCTCCACATTTATTTTCTTAAAAAGATTAAAAATACTAATAAAAAGTCAGCACTTGTCAGTCTTGTGCTGAGATGTGAAGCACCTGGATTATAGCCAATTTAGGGACCACAGAAGCTTCAGCAAAGTTAGTAGAAATTAGGTATGTTTTGCAAATTTAGAGATGTATCCCAACAGGCTCTGGCTAAGAGGCACTGATGTAGTGGCAAAAGTATCTTTTGTCTTTTATCCTGCCAGTATGAGAATGAAATGAAAGCTGGCTTACACTGTTCTTCAGGCTCTTTTAACAGGAACTTTTTTCCAACCAAAGTAGTACTGGTTCTGACTGAATATACATGTCTGTATATTAATGACTTCTACTTTTGTAGGAGGGTGAAAAAATGTTTTGAATGGGTATAAATTAGTTTGCTTGGAAAAAAATATTTTTAAGTGAAGCTGTGTGATTAAAATTCACTTCCTGCTTGTGGTGCTGGGTAGCATTCAGTGGTTCTAATTAAAGCTCTTCAGCTTTGCAGCCAAAACCTGGTATAATTTAGATATGCTGGGGCCAGATGGCAAATGAACTTTTTTGTGTTAACTTACTTTTTTTTTGAGATCTGGATGGAATTTGAGAATCCTCATCCTGATGGTTTCACATCTTCATACCATGGAGTGCAAGATGCAGTAAAACTAAGGTAACAAAGAAAGCAGCAACAAAATTCATGAGTTTTATTATATGAACAGACCCAGGAAGGAAAACAGTTCACAGACAAATTAAAACACTGTTTTAAAGAAACTCTGAGGAATTTCTGGAATGCATCTAAATCTCATCAGAGGCAGAGATGGAACCAGAGTTCTTACAGTTCATTTACTCTGTATAGGAACAGTGTTAATGCCTGCTTAATGAAGGTGAACTTAATCCTGAAATTCTGAATTCTGAAAATAAAAATAGAAATACCTTTTTCCTGTTTGTTTTCAAGGTGCAGAACAATCTTTGTATTATAATAATAAAATCAGAATATTGAGCTGTTGGAAATGGCCATCTCTGAGACAGCTGCTTTTTCCTCTTACTGTGGAATCATTCCAAGTGGAAATAAAGTTACAATAAAGAAGAAATAACTTGGATTTGAGGTGGATGTTTTTGCTTGGGTGCAGGAGCATGCTGAAAAAGAAAAGGCCCCTAAATTTGTAGTGCACTGACATAAAATGGTTGACTGGTGTGCTGCAGAGTGCTGCTGTACCTCTCAGCTGAGAAACCAGAACTGGGTGAGAGTTACCAAGTGTATACTTCTGGAAATGTTTTCAAAGAACACAGTCCAACATAGTCCATTCAGCTATACAATTACTTTTTATTATTTTTTTTCTTTCTTACCTGGTGCAAATAATACAAAAGCATTGTATTATTTTGTTCTTGTATCTGCCTCTGTTTTGTGATGGCTTGGTGTATTCTTATACTAATGGAAAACTTTATATTTGTTCCAAAACATGTTTTAATCATTTACTTGTGCCAGTACTGCAAAGTACAAAAAAAAAAAAAAAAAAGGCATTATCTTTACTGGTAATATTTGAACAATGCTGTTGGCTGTATTTAATATTATATATTTTTGGTTTCTTACAATAACAGCAAAGCAGACTTCTGAGGTAACTAGAGAATTAATAAAATTAAAAGGTAAACAGTAACAAGAAAAATTAAACCAAGAAAAAAATTTCTGTAAAGCTTCATCTAGGTTTTACATATTTTACTGAGACCAGAGAGCTTCAAGGAAACGATTTTTAACAAAAAGCTGCAGAGCTCCTACTCCTCACAGAAGGCAAAAAGAGGAAAGGAGAAGGGTGTTCACAGGTTAATTGACAAGAAATGAAAAGTTTAGAGTGTGCAACTGCAGAGTTACTGTCTGGTGTGAATTGAGACTATCTCTGTTGTAGATAGGTATGGAAACATCCTCCTTGTTTGTTGCTTCCTGGGTCTCCCAGGGTTTTTTTGCACTCTCTGTCTGACACAGGAATTCATTACCCCTTTACAGCAGCAAGCTTTATCTGGGTACAAAAACGTGTCGTGTGCCTCGTGGTTTATATGTAAAATAATAACCTCATATATGTGAGATAATAACAATAACTTCAAATGCCAATGCTGACTCTGCAGTGCCTCCACTGGAAGAATTACAGAATCAAGGAGGCTGGAAAAGGCCTCAGGTCAAGCCTAACCCGTGACCCAACACCATCCTGTCTACTGAACTGTGGCACTCCTGTCTTTCCTTAAGCACCTGCAGGGATGGTGACTCCATTCCAATGTCTAATCACCCTTTTCAGTGGAGAAATTCCTCCTGATGTCCAACCTAAACTACCCCTGGCACATCTTAAGACTGTGTTCTCTCATCCTGTCTGATTGCCTGGGATAAGAGGCCAACCCATACCTGGCTGCACCCTCCTTTCAGGTGGTTGTAAAGAGTGATAAGGCCCCCCCTAAGCCTCCTTTTCTCCAGGTTAAATAACCCCAGCTCCCCAGCTGCTCCTCACAGGACTCGTGCTTATCTGGGTGCTGGTTACTATTAATGTATTCTGTCCGTGTGGTGCTGGAGCAGCCATGCTTCAGGGGAAGGGAGAACGCCTTCACAGAACCGCAGAATAAACCAAGGTGGAAGTGACCCACAGAAATCGAGGTCAGCTCCTGGCCAGGGGTATATCCTGCACAGGATACCCCTAGAGTCACATCATGTGCTTGAGACCCTTGGACAAATGCTCCTTGAACTCAGGCTTGGTGCTGTGACCACTTCCCTGGGGGGCCCGTTCCAGTGCCCAGCCTCCCTCAGGGTGAAGAACCTTTTTCTTACATCCAACCTAAACCTCCCCAGACACAACTTCAGGCCATTCCCTCGGGTCCTGTCACTGGTCACCACACAGCAGAGATCAGTGACCACAGAGCAGAGATCAGTGCCTGCCCTTCCTCTTCCCTCTCGAGGAGGACGTGCCCGAGAAAAGCCCTGTCCCAGACGAAGCCAAGTCTTGGCTCTGTATTCCCGCCGGCCAGGGGACACCGCTGGTACCCCCCCGGGGCCTCCCCGCCTGCAGGGGGCGCCAGCGCGCGCGGCCGCGGCGGAAGCGCGCGTCCCCCTGGCGCGCGGGGCGGGCGCTGGCGGCGCCGCTCACGTGGGCGGCCGCTTCCGGGCAGGCGCTCGGCGGGGGCGGAAGCGGGGCTGGCGCTGCCGCGCGCGTGGTTGGTGAGTGAGGCAGCGGCCGCGCGCGGGAGGAGCGGGAGGAGGCGGGCGAGGAGGAGGATCGGGATCCCGATCCCGCCGCGGTCCCTCTCGGTCCGTCCCTGCTCGCGGGGGCCGCCGCGCTCGCCCGGCCCCTGCGCCGAGGGCCGCCCGCCTTTTGTGCGACCCGCCCTCCCCTCACGTTCCTGCGCCAGGGAGGCGGCGGGAAAAGCGGGAGCCGCCGCGGCGCGGGCCGGGTGCCGCTCCCGGGGGAACCGGCGGCGTGGGCTCCGCCGCGCGCCGCCGCCCCTGCCCCACCTTCCCCGGCGGCTTCTCCCCGCCGCTGCTCCCGCCTCGCCCGCCGCCGCGGGCGCTCCCGGGGGCCGAACCCGCGGCCTCGCCGGCGCCGGGCCGGCACTGACGCGCCTTTATTTGAACGCCTCGTAGAGCGACCGGAGCGGGGCGGAGGGAAGCGGTGCTTGGGGAACGAGCCGAAGGATGTCCCGGGACGGCGAGGAAGGCGGCGTGACGGCCTAGACCCGCGGGAGGAGCGGCCGCTCCGGCGCTCGGGTACGGCGTGCGCGGCGCGGGGTCGGGCGGTGCGGTCCGGTCCGGTCCAGGTGGCGGCGGAGGGGGATGCGCTGGCGGCGCGGGAGCCGCGCGGAGCTGATCGCCTGTAAGTATCGCTGTCCTGCGCCGGGAGAGAGCTGGCCCGGGGGGAAATCCTTATCAGATCGGAGGAGTTAGTTAGGGCGTGTGCCTTGCCTTCGGGTTTCTCAGGATTTTCCTGACTGAGCGCGGTAATGAGGTTCCCTAAGGATGACGCTTGAGAGCTGCGAGGGAGTGAAACCAAAATCATTTGGTTGGAAAAGAGCTCCAAGAGTATCGGGTCCCACCTGTAACCGAGTATTTCCTCTGAGCCTGAGGTGACGGTGCCTGAGTAATATCTGAAGTAGTGTCTGAAAAGTGCTGTATGCTGTTTTATGTTTAAGGCATGGAGGTTGTTTTAATGTTTTGGGTTGTAAAACTGTGTTAGTGCTTAACTGTTAGGTGCACTTAGCTCAGTTATGTTGGTGGAGGGCCAAGTGAAAATACGCAGAATCACAGATTAGTTAGGGATGGAAGGGACCTCTGGAGATAATTTATGCTGCCAAGGCAGCATAACCTCGAGCAGGTGACATAGGAGTGCATTCAGGTGGGTTGGGTTGTCTCCAGAGACCTTCCTGGGCAGCCTGTTCCAGTGCTTGTATACCCTCTAAGAATTTCTTCATGTTGAGGTGGAGCTTCTTGTATTTTAGTGTGTGGCCATTGCTCCTCGTCCTGTTGCTGGGCACCACTGAAAACAGTCTGGCACCATCCTCTTGGCACCCATCTTGGAGAAATTTAAATACGTTAATGGAATTCCCTCTCAGTGTTCTCCACACTAAAACAGGCCCAGCTCCCACAGTCTCTCCTTGTAAGATGCAGTTTGTGTCGAAGGCAGTTGCTTCAGCAAGAAGTTTCTTTGAAATGGTTACATACTTTCATCAGCTGTATACAGCTTTGCCTGATGTCTTATTAAGTAGCACCTGTGGCATTTACCTGACTTTGGTTTTGTAAGGGTATTATTTTTTTTATATAGCGTGGTACATATGAATTGGAAAGCTATAAGCTTAGATTACCAGTTAGTTCCAGAATATTTATTGTGAGGTAAGATGTGCTGCTTTTAGTCGAAGAAATTATATTTTACAAGCCTCCTCCTTTAAAAGAGCTTAACTTACTCTGTTCAGGTGTGTGCACACCTGTATTGTGAGGTTTTTATGATGATTGTAAGCCAGACATCTACTCCTGTAAGAGCAAGCCTTGTAAGTGGAAATAACTTTTATGTCCAAAACTTCTAGCTATTTCTATATATCAAGTAGTGAAATTCTTGTAATTCTTTCCTAAAAGATGCATATGGTAAAAATCAAACGTTTATAAAGCCATGGTTGTTATAGTTGGACACTAAAGAGCCTTTTTATTTCAGCACCAGGCTCCAAGTTTTTTAAAAGCCTTTTGAGTTGATACGTTGCTTACACCAAATTTGTACTTCAGTTAAAGTGATCTTGCATATAATTTTTTGACCTAGTGTGTGAAAAGCAGAAATTAAGTTGCAGTCAAATGTTGGTGTAATCTGTTTAAATTGTTTAAAAATAATAGAAAATGACAGTTTGTTTTAAAACATTCTTTAATGATTATCCTGTTGATGTGAATATGAAATACTCTAGTACAGCACAAATTTCAGCTTGAAGTCTATTGGGTAAATCAGCTGTAGCAATGATGATCACGTCCAGCAGAAGAGAGTCATTGTTTGGATAAGTTATTTAGAAATTTCTAGGTTTAGACAGCTGTATTGTTGGGGTTTTTGGCTTGGGTTTTTCTTGATTCATTTCTTTTTGTGGGGGAAGTGGATGGTGGTTTGTTTGGGGTTTTTTGAGAGGATTAAATAGAGGAATCTGTGGTGTGGTGTTTGTTGGGGCGTTTTCAGTGTGCATTTTTTTTTAACCTGTTAGAAGTAAGAGTACTTCAGTATCAAAACAGATAGAACAAACCCAAAAAGCCATTTAGAAGCCTATGGGGGTTTAAAATTGTTTTGGTTATTGTACCTCTATTCCAGTATGTTTGTACACCTTACAAGTGTAGTGGCTCAGATACTTTATTTCTTCTGCCTTATTAGAAGTGTCTTCATTTTCCATTCTTTTTACTCTGTAGTTGCCCATTTGACCTCTTCTTTTCCCCCTCCTTCTCATTATTTTAAATGCACAGACTGGATTTTTCAGTGTGTAGTGGAAGTCTTCTTAGGTTTTTGTGTCCTTTTATTGGTGAAGGCTTGTTTAAACCTGTGAATGTTCACGTGCAGGCTGTGTGCTGTTAGTGCTGGACTTGGTAAGCTACAACTGAAAGGGAACAGTTCGCTGAGCTCCTAGGCTTCACAAGAATCAAGGGTGTAAAAAGTTGCTTTGTTGGCAGGAACTTTTTAAAACAAAACCAAATCAGCGACTTAACTCTTGATAAAGCAGCGACAGATGCAGATATCTGGATGCTTTTTAATAAAGTAGCTCTCAGATCAGAGACAGCCAAAGGAGCAGAGAATGTTTTCTGGACACTGGAAGAATAGCTGCCTGGAATCAGTCTGCATGTCTGTTTAGTCTAGCATTTTCTCTCAGGAGTGGAAACTCGTTTATGCATAGACAAAAGAATAAAAACAGTAGCCATCGTTAGGAGGTTGTTGCTCTTTGGTGGAAAAACTGCTTTTGTTGTGTATTTAATCAAATGAAATTATCTTTTTGCAGAGAATCAGAATGACTAAAAAAAGGAAACGTCAGGAGGATTTCCAGAAAGTCAAATTAAAAGTTGGGAAAAAAAAGCCTAAACTAGAAAATGCAACTGATACTACCTTCAAAACAAAGGCCATACAAATTCCTGAGCAGCTTAAAGAAGATGGAGTGCTTCCTACGCAAAATAGAAAACTTAACATAAAGGTATACTGTGGTATTGCATTCAAAAAATTGCTTGCCTTTTATTTAGGTTTACTGTGTTTACTGCAATTCAGGGGAAAAAAACATTTATTTAAAAAAAACCATTTATTTAAAAAAAAGCAGGCTATGTGAATGCAGCCTCATTTTTAAAGAATCTTGTATTTCTCTGGGGGGTGGATTTGTTTTCCTTCCTTTGTGTTATCTTCTGTTTCTTGCAGCTCTCTGCTTAAACTGAAGAAAGCTATTCATGCTGAGGTTTCGTAGTTCTGCTTTTGGGAACAAGAGTGAGAGGACTTGCCTTTGGTCATCCCTCTGTTGAGCCAGTAGGGTTGTGCATAAACTTAAGAACGAGACCTAAGGACAAGTCATTGTATCTTGTTTTTCCTATCACTGAATTCTGATTATTTGTTGTGCTATAAATGCATACCATGTTTGTTTTAAACACATTTTGCGGTTATGAACAGCAGTACATTGTAAGAATGTTCTGTATTTTTAAGTGTTTAGGAAAAATGTGCAGATAATACATGGGGGAAGTTTGAACAGCCTAAAGTAATAACGATGGTAAGTGTATATGTTTGTTTCCTTATAGGACCTGCTCTCACAGATGCATCACTATAGTCCTGGGGTTAAGCATAATGCACTTCTTGGACTCAAAGAACTCCTGTCTCAGTATCCCTTTGTAATTGATGCACACCTTTCCAGTATAATAAGTGAGGTGGCAGCTGTGTTTACAGACAAAGATTCCAGTGTCAGAGGAGCAGCTGTTCACCTGCTGCAGTTCTTGGCTTCAAAAATAAGAGCGGAACAGATTGCTCCATTTTTTCCTTTGGTAAGTGCCCATCTCTCTAGTGCCATGACTCATATCAGTGAGGGAATTCAGGAAGATTCATTGAAAGTCTTGGACGTTTTATTGGAAGCATACCCAGCTCTTCTTACAGACCGCAGCATTATATTGTTGAAGAATTTTGTAGAGCTTATTTCTCACCAGCAACTCTCAAAAAGACTGAAAAGCAGGGACAAACTTTCCTGGATGCTCTCTGTTAACCCAAATCGCAGAGTAACTTCTCAGCAGTGGAGGTTGAATGTACTTACCAGGCTCAAGAAGTTTCTCCAGGCAGTGGTAGATGGATCCAGTGATACAGAGGATGAAGGGCTTCAAGAGCAGAAGGACAACTCTCATTCCGTGAGGAACCCAATATGTATTAGTTGGAAGCTCCATGCAAACAATCAGCAACATATACAACTGTTTGAAAGTGGTGGCTTACGACCAAAGATCAACTCATCATTTAGACTGAGGTGAGAAAATGTTAACTAGTTTGAGAATTAATGTCAACTGTGTGATGGCAATTTTTTTTGTGGGATTGTCTCTTAGCCGTATCTTAGGACACTTAGTGTAATGTACAGAGGCTTGAAAATACAAAAATACTCAGCAGATAACTGTGCTATGTGTATATCATGAACTTTTCCATTATAAAGTCTTTATTTGGACTACCAGCTCTATTTGGATATTTTTTGAATGCAAACTGACAACTTTTTGCAGGATGTCAAACAGACCTAGGGGCAAGTAGGCAAATTTCTTCACGTGAAATATAAGCTTGTTTGTGATAATGAATTTTACTGATATTTTGTGGTTTTACCTTCAGGAGTCGATCATAAGCTTAGGAGTCTGTTATCTTTGCCTCTAGCTCCTTTTAAAAAGGATGGCATGATGGGATGTTTCTGGTGGTATGAAGTTCTGCTGAGTTTCCAATTCTAGATATTTTAGTCATTTCACCAGTTTATATATTCACTGTGGATGAGAGATGTCTCAGCTGAGACATGCTGATGAATATGAAAGAGAGTAGTGTGCTTAGTCACAGAAAGGTTTGTACGGATTTCAGTAGTACTCTAAACAGATGTGAACTGAAGTTAAGGGAGAAATAAACAACTGTTTTGATTTCTCTTCCTCCTCTCTGACTCACCCACTAGAGGGGAACCTCCCACCTCACTTTATGGTACTTTTTGAACATTGGCATCCTCATATGCATTACTGTGGATGTTACATACCTGCTGGCAGGAGACTTGAATGGTGACTTTAAAAATGGAAGCAGTTTAGCTGTTACACAGCTGTTCCCTGTAGACACCAGTGGTTTGGAAGAGAAACCACAAGCCTTGTTTTACTGCTGGAGAAGACAAAAGAAGAAGTATAAAGCAGTTACACCAAATTCACCTAGGAAGTGGCAAAAAAAGTTATAAAACCCACTACCCTGCTCCATTACTATGTCCATCTTATATCTTGGAAGAATGAAGGGCAGAAGAGGTGTTCTCTTTGAATACCACAGGTGTTGACCTGAATTAGCAGATATTTTTCATCTGTCAGGGAGAGACATCCATTCACACTCTCCTAGGCTTCCTCTTTGGAGGTAGCATATTACTTATGGTGGCTATAGAAAACATATTAAGCTAAGTAAAAAGTGCAGCTTATTCTCCTAAAAGTTGTTGTCAGCATAAATACTCAGTTGTGACCAACAGTATCTGCTGCAGGTAAAATTTCAGCTGGCAGCTAGGCTGGTGAAGGCCCCTTGAGGCAGGGGAAGGGTTCAGTGCTGAGCACAGAGCAGTCCTATTGAGTTCATCTTTGCAGTCAGAAGCACACGTTTGTGGACCACTGTGTATCAGAGGATGCTTGTATTGTGCCCTGGGTGATGTGCTGTGTGTGATGTACCAGGCTGTGTAATAGCTGAAGATGCATTGTATCCAAGGTCTAGGAAAATAAACTTTGCACCTGGTGTCACCTGAATTGGATTCCGCTTTTCTGAGGAGCTAGATTTTGGTGAAACATCGTGATGTACTTCTGGTTATAAATACTTACAAAAAGATGTTTGCAAGCATGAGGAGGAGCCAGAAGAATAGAAGGAAACATGGCTAGAATCCAAGGCGAGATTGGCAAAGCAAGCTGATGGCAGCAGAACAGAAGAATAGAAAGGGAAGGATCATCTGCTGAAGGTACTAAAATGTTCTCATTTTATTGCATTTGTGCGTATTTTTGGTGTATTTGTGTTCCACAAAGGGCCAGTACAGCTTGTTTTAGTGACTATGCGTGAAGTTCCAGTAGTGAAGAGTTATGGTGGTGGTTTTTGCCACTGAAAATAATTTCTAATAATCTAAAGGTGATTAATTCTGTCACTTCCAACCCCAATTGTTGCCTTTTATGGGCATTCCCAGAACTCTGCTATGACCGCTATTGCAAGGACAGAAATTAAGTGTAATAAGAGGTGCAGTACTCAGTGTGTGTGTGTTTAAAATCAAACACTCAAGTCTAGGACTAGCTAAGGATAATGAGTTGACCAAACCATAAGTAACTATTTGTGGTGTGTGTGTATTGATGGTCTTATCACTAATACTGCAAGTAAGTTTCAACTTTGTTCTTTAACAAGTAGGCTTCCAAACAGCATAATTGTATGCTAAATTTTTTAACTTCCTGTATCTATTAATCTTGCTAGCTCATTGGACAGGGCTGACATGTCAATGATAACCTAGTGATTATGGAATGAGATTTTGTGAATCAGTTTGCAGTATTACTGTTTAACAAAAAGGATAGATTCTGAGCTTGGAATGCTGGATGATTCAGTGATGCAAATCTTAAGACTTCATTATCTTCTGTTGTGTGCTAGATCTTCCTACTGTGTGTAAATTAAAAATTGCAGTGTATTAGGAAGTTGTTAGAATGTATTCTCTGCATTTTGTGCTGACTGTGCTGCTTTTTGCATCAAACTCATTTCAGGTGTGGAAAAACAGAAAGCCTTCACAAGTCAGATGTGATGCTACCAAGGCGTGTGGTTTTTTGTGGTTTTTTTTGACTGGAAGAGAAGCAGCTGAGCTTCGGAATCTGCTGAGAGGACAATATGAAGCTGCAGAGAAAAGCAAAAATGACTTGAGAGACTGAAATGGAAGACGAAGCATAGCCAATAAATACGTACATGTGCATCAAAGAGAAATGGGAAATGCAGTTCACTTGGTGTGCTGTGTGTTTGCTGCATTTGGCAGTGCACACAGAAAAGGAGGACAAATAACATGGCTTAAACTGCGAGCCATAAAAATTTCCAAAGACTTTTCCTATCTTGAAGAACAGCAAGTTGTTTCCTTATTTTCTGTTTCTTTTTCACTTCCTTGACTCCCCTTTGCTGAATTTCTGTTTTCTTCTTACTGTCAGATGGCAGATATTTACACAATTTTTGTTTGTTTGGTCCTGCTGTATAAAAATACTGGCATTTTAAAGAAAAATGACAGCTTAAGAGGTACACAAATAACCTTGCAGGTCCCTTCAGTAGTATTTCATTCTGATATAGAGGTAATATGCTTTGCAGTGTTTCCAAGTCACCCTACCACTCAGGAGTAGTGATCAGAGATGTGACAAAGTAATTGACATCAAACCTGCCCAGGTTGAGTGAACCTGCATTGCTAAGGATACTGTATTAATCAAAGAATGCTGGACAGATTACTATAATACTTTTTTTTGCCATCATCTGTTACTGGTACTTAATTTTACTATTGTTAATCTTGAATATGTAGAGGAATCTTGCCTTGAGAGATAAGGAGTTCTTCTGCAGGGGTACATGAAAGCTATGCTAAGTATTCTCACCTAAATGCTTTCAGCAGCTGGGAGGAGTATCCCTTTTGGCATGAATTCTCCCTTTTTCCATTCCTTGTTCAGAAAAGTACTGAAATAGTTTTGTGTGTGTGTTATATATACTTCTGTAGGAATCTTCCAGAGTGAATTACCAACTTCTCAGGTTTCACTCACTATTCGCTTTTTAATTGGGAGATTTTTGTGTTCCTTAAATTGATTGCTGGAATTCCAGAGTTCTGCTGTAATATCAGGTATTTCTTAAGAAAGAAATTATTAAAGACTACTACTTCAGAACTATTCCAGCCAATTACTGAAATTTCAGACTCTCATCTGAGAGCATAGTCCTGTCACAGCATAGCATTTACAGGACAACCTCACTTTTTCAATGAGATTGTAGTCTTGGTATCAAGAGGCTTTAGAATTCATTGTGGTTGTAACTGGAAGATGGGATTTGTCTACTGTGTTTGAGATGACTGAGAGGTAAAAAGTCTAAGGTAGAACCATTTACCTTAAACTCTTTCTAGTCTGAAAGAAACCGGTGTCTACTGCAGTGCCTGCACCACAGAAAGGAAATAAGGCAACAAAACGGACAAAAAACCCAAATTATATTTAATGGATGTGTTAGTTGCTGCAGTTAAAGCTGAGTTTTATAAAATTTTAACATGTTTGATAATCATAGTAAGTAAAGCAATTTTTTTTATTATGATCCATTATGTTTCCACTTATCCCTTTTATTTTGTGCTGGAGATCTAAATTCTCTCCCCCATCTTGCCTTCATGGAAAAATAGCTTGTATTTGTCTCACTCTTTATTTTTATTCCTTTTCCCTGTTCCTTTAAATGCCATTGATATCTGGGTTTGTTTTGGTTTCGTAATTTTCTTGATACACTGGTATCAACTAGAGAGAAATAGCAGAATAAAATTTTATTATTTGTATTATAGATGATGGCAACAACATGTAGCTTCATAGAAGGATATAACTAATGGGATAATTTAGAAATGACTAGGGAAAACTGCTTTATATCTTCAATATGAAATTAAAATATTTGTAAGCAGAACTTCTGCAGGTCTGTGGAAAGTTTTTCAGTTCCTATTTTGAGTGTATATGTAAAGAAAAATGACTTGGAGATCATCACTGCAATAGAATGGAGTTTAACAGGAGGTTCAGTATGCTAATCTTATGTATGTTAGGAAGTTAGAATTGTGATAGGAATTGCCTGCTATGAATTAGGAAACAAAATTGTAATGGAAAACAGTTTCACAAATGATAGATTGAAACTGTTGTTGCCTTTTTTAAGGAATCTGCACTCCTTAAAGTTAACAGGAATTAATCAGGGTTTCAGTTCTTTAAAGAATCTTCTTTTTGAATAGGATACAAATTGCTTGAATTTATCCTGATCATCCCTCCAGAGACATAAAGTGTTTTTTGAGTGGGGGGATAAAAAGACTTGGTTTTCTTGGTTTCTGGCAGATGGTATTTTAATTTAAACTATATCTTAGTTTTTAATTTTTTTAACTTCATTATGTGATAATTTTCCTTTTAGTTGCTTTTCAGAACATAATAGCTAAACATCAGGTGGGAACCAAAGGCATATTTTTACAGGAGCATATTTTTCCACATTTAATATGAAAAACATTGTGTTTATTATAGTTGGAGATGGTTATTAACTGTAATAAACCTCATGCATTTGACAATACCTTGTAGTCAGCTTCGTTATTTTGCTTTAATGAGCTTAAAAGAATTTTTTTATTATTATTTTGTTGTGCTGAGTATACTTAATTCCATCCTGTTGGTTGAGGGTGATAGGATAATGCATATCATATTTTTCCATTTCATAGACTTTACATATAACAGTGGGGAAAGAAATACTGAAATCAAATAAGTTGTTAAAGAAGCACACAAACTTGCAGGGAGACTTGGGAGCAGGTTTGTTGTAGGTAGTTTGAACTCCCTTTTTTCCAGACTGAAATATCTAGCAAGAAAGCCAGCAAATATTTGATGTGTTAAAAAGTAACTTTTCCCATTATTCAGAAAACAGGCAAGTGGTATTACTGTAATCTTGTTTTGAAAGGTGTGATCTTTATCTTTTTATGCTCTTTTTTTTATTTTTTTGCTTTTGTTGTTTAGGTCTCTGACAAGTGTAATGGACAGTGCAGAAAAAGGCCTGTCCTCGGCTGAAAACTTAAAAGGTTTTATTGAGATAATAATTCCATTACTGATTGAGTGCTGGATTGAAGCATCTCCTGCACAATCAGCTCCCATTCTTGGAAACCTTTTGGAATCAGAATCTCAGCAGCTTATGCAGCAAGTTCTTAGCATAATACATTTATTGTGGAAACTCACAAAGCGACATGATGAAACATACAAAATGGTAAGGGAGAAATGATCCATGGCATAATGATGACAGTTCATTTTGTTTTGATAAGAAACTAGTGGTTTGCTGATTTGAAGTAGTGAATACTTTGCTAAGAGAGAAAAAGCCTAGGTCTTGAGTAGATTTCTGCATCTGGATTTTGTTGCCTCTTTCTGTAGAAAAGAATCTGTTGTACTGAGCCAAGAGTTCAGTAAATAGTCTCCAGGAATCCTTCTTGACTGCAGCACAAAAGCTTTGAAACTGAAAGTGGTATTGGAGAAGAGGAGCATTTTGTCTCCCAGATAACCTCTAGAATATAAATTGAAACAAAGTGTAGGATGGGATTGTTTGTTCCTTGTTTTTGTGTGTTGGAAAAATTTCATGGGGGTTAGTGGGAATGAACAAACCCTAGATGTTTGGGAAGGTAGAAGGTAATGGTGGTCTGAGATCCTGTAATGGCTTGGTGCAATCTGTATTGCTGTGTCATAATTGGTTGGATCAAAAAGGATTTTAGAAAGTATCCTCTGAAGTTGTTTTTTTTGCCCAAGTTGTTTTCTTCATCTTTTACTTAGATAACTGAATTGCTTTTTTTGGTAACTTTTTCTGCTTTTCCAAAAATTTAGCAAATTGGGAAAAGAACCCAATTTCCACTTTGGCTCTTGAGTAGTTGGAAGGAATGTCTTGACAGCTCTTGGTTTAACCTGTGTATAGGACTGTAGGTCCCTTTGCTAAATGAAAAGCTACACATAGAATAATTACTAGAAGACTTTTATGGAATCATTACTTTAGACCAAAGTTACCAAACATACACAGCTCTGAGGGGTGGATTCAGTGTGTCTGAGCAAAACACACTGTTCTCTTTTTCCTTCTTCATCTTTTGTAGAGGCCCTCTTGGAAATGGGCAAAAAGCACTTGACCTGGTAAATTCCTGTGGCAGCCTTCTGTCCCTAGCCTTTTTCTCAAGGATCCTGTAGGGTTGCTGTAGAGTTGCACCATAGGGTGCCTGTATTTTGGTCACACGAATGGCATGCTCCTCTGTCAAGATATGAACTGGTTTGGGTACACATAGATTATGACCTTAAGTTGTTTGTGGGGAGAAAAAAAATCTGAGGTTCATACAGCTTGTTTTTTTGTGGAGCACATTTCATTTTAGATAAATGGTTTGTTTTGTCTTTATAGTTACCTTTATATACAAAAAGCATTCAAACAGCTCAGTTTGAAAATGAAAGCTTGGTGTATTTAACAGCCTTTGGGCTTACAGGCCAAAGTGGTTATTAGAGTCACTGGGAAAACCACTCTGAATATGCTTGGTGGAAAGCTATTGATCTTTGAAATAGTTTAATGGCCATTTGCTGTTCTTAATAGTTGAATATCAAAAGGATTATTCTGCCTTATCAATTTGATAGCAGTGCAGGCTTTTTTAGTGGTGAGTTCTGCTGGCCACTTTGTGGAATAGTGACTGTCTGCTAACCTGCAAAGCAATACTATTTTAGAATACTGAAATCATTTTTTTGTAAGAGTTGGAAAATATTTTGTCAATGGACTTTCAGCCACAAGTACATTAATGATAGGGAAAGATGAAAGAAGTATTGGGATATGTTTTAATGGAAAACTCAGGATAGTCATTGCAGGTTAAACAGTCCACTCTGATTTTAAGAACCCTGATAAATGGATATAAAAGTACTTTCATTCAGAGCTGTAACTCAGTTTAGCGTTGCACATATGCGTGTAAATATGTGCTAAAAATACAGTGGTTCAGTTAGGATTACATGCTGTTGCTAAACCTTAACTTACAGCATCTTGTTACTCCCTTGTTTTGTGGGCCTTCATGCATAGCACTTGAGAGTAAAGATGTATAAACAGCTTGCAAACAGAAGCTAAAGTTCTTAGTTTAGTTGGTTCCAGTAATTTATTTTGGAACATAATTGGCTGGATTTATTTGATTTACTACCATGTTTTCTGTCTATCATCTGCTTTCCTTAACAGGAACTATGGCTTCGAATGAATTACCTTGTTGATTTCAAGCACCACTTCATGCGTCATTTTCCTTATTCTTTACAAGATACAGTAAAACACAAAAAGAAAGATCCCTGCAAAAGGTAAGAATAAAATCAATGTCATGTAGCAGCTTTTAATTTCATAAGTGGCACAATGTGACTCATGTATTTTATCAAATAGCAAGTTTTTAATGATGGAAAAAGAAAACTTATTGTGTATTGCTTGGAGGTCTGTGGAGATACCATTGTAGAAAGGTTGCATTGCTTCAAATTGAGAAGTTTTGGTTGTTCTTTATAAAAGTATTGTATAGGAAGTTGTCTGAATAGCATCCAGTAGAAAATTAAGTGCTGCCTTAGGGAAATGAAAGTATTTTATTCAACTCTTGATCTGGAATTTGCATATTGCTAAATGGTGACTGTTTTAGGCTGTCTGGTTTCATATTTCTGCATGTTTTCTTCAGCTGACTGCTGGATTATATTAAATGTAGTTCAAACATTCTCTTCACCCCCATATGCTCCTCTCTCATTGTATTACAATGGGCTGGGTGAGCACAGCTAGGAGGGGAGATGGGGCAAAGCAGTACTGCAGCAGAAGCCAAACACACATTTCTTCACTATTGAGCTGCCAGAGCAGATGCACCAATTCTGTTTTGGTACATGCCAGTATTAACTTGTCTCCTCTCTAAGCTCCCAGATGTGAGACTAAATTCATGCTAAAGTTGTTCTGAAATCATTCTGCACCTTTGCAGTCTATGTAGAACACTGGTGTATGTACTAGGGGTGTCAGCTGGTGTCCATTTTTATTTCAAAAATAATTTTTTTTTGAAATCTTTCTTTCTCCCCCCCTCCCCTTAGCAACAGGAACTGTATGAAATCCTCAAACAACATAGACCATCTTTTACTGAATTTAACCTTGTGTGACATAATGGTTTCATTAGCAAGCACTTCAACGCTTCAGACGGACTCTGGTTGGCTGGACATGATAAGGAAATTTGTGACAGATACTCTTCAGGATGGCAGCAAGTTGAATAGCAAGCAAGTGAACAGATTGCTTGGGGTGACTTGGAGACTAATGCAAATACAGCAAAACAAGGGTAAGATGAGTAGTTTCTGGAAAGCAAAATTATGCACTGACAAAGCTTGAGTTGTTTTAGCATTTTAATGTTCTCAGTTGTTACATCATAATGTGTTTTGTCATAGAAGTAAAATTAATTTCATGGTAATATCCATGTAGCATTGCAGACTTTATTTTTGGAATGCTGTTAGATTCATACTGATGATGTGCAAAGTATGACTGTATTTATAGCTGTTTTCTGGTTTTGCTTCTTAAGATAATCTTATAAATTGAAGATTAGCTTTATATTGAAACAGTAACTACTAGTCTGTAGTGGTGCATAATACTTTAATATCTCAGTCCTTATTTAAAGTCATTAACATAGCTGATAGACTCTCTCGAGTACTGTCAGATGACCATTTTAGTTCTGTGATGATGTGAAATGCCAAGATACTTCTGATGGAAGCTGCTGATGAGTATTTTCCAAGGTGTTTGATTTGAATCCTTTTCCAAGAGAAAACATTTCCAAGTTATGACTTGCAGAACCAGTCCAATATTTTAGCTTGTTTTTTTCTTTCATTTCAAGTATTTGGTTGTATTCCAAATGAGACCTTGGGTATCGAACTTCAAGAAAGGACTTCAGTAAACAGAAAAGTGACAGCAGTCTTTTATGTTTTACCAGTGTGATAGAAATGAATTCCATATCCAAGTAGTTTAGAGAAAAGATCTTAGCAACAGATACAATTGTTAGAGTTGTAAAATGAAAAGATGTCAAAAGTCCCTCAAATACATTTTGGCAGTCAGTTATATTTCCTGCCAAATCAATTTTAATTGGGAATCTGTCTATTCCCATGTTCCTGGTGACAGAAGTAATAACTAGTCATTCCTATCTGCACTTCAGATTTAGCTTTGTGTCGAAGGCAAATAATAATCCAAAGTCAGAGCCTGTCACATCGCCTGAGCTAAAGCAGAGGAATTGCTGCTCAGGAAAGCAGCCTCCAGACAGTTGTTACGCTGTTAGATCAGATACTTCAGGCCTTTCTTTGTAATGAAATGGTGATTATTTTCTTTTTTAACTTTGCCATACTTTTACCAAGTAGTGGATAATGGCTTGTGGTTTTCTACCTAAAGAGGCCATTTTAGTGCAATAATTTTTCTCAGGAATCCAGAAAAATAAATAAGCTTTTAAAAAGTTACAATGAAATTGTGAAAGATTAATACGTATGGATCTTTTCTGCTGGTCCTGTAAAAGTGTGAAATTAGATGCCTCACAAAGCTGTGTCTGTTTATGTGGATGGTTTCTCTCACCCCTTCAAGGTAATCCTTGTGCAGTACTAAAACCCTGATTAGATGTCAGATTGTAATTAATTTACCAGCTGTAAAGGAGATACAGCCTTGACATACTGGAGAAACAGGAGGATGGTTCGACAAGGAGAAGTGCAAAGCCCTGCACCTGGAGAGGAATATGCATCTGTACATGCTG
Organism: Phylloscopus whistleri; assembly: GCA_017589585.1. Lineage (NCBI taxonomy): Eukaryota > Metazoa > Chordata > Aves > Passeriformes > Phylloscopidae > Phylloscopus > Phylloscopus whistleri. The sequence goes on from JADMLD010001549.1 coordinate 564,349, forward strand.
GGGGATGACCAGGTGGAAGCAGCTTGGTAGTAAAGGACCAGGGCTCCAGGTGGAGCCAGCAATGGGCCCTTGTGGCAAAGAAGCCCAATGGGGTCCTGGGCTGCATTAGGAGTGTTGGCAGCAGGTTGAGGGAGGTGATCTTGCCCCTCTACTCTGCACTGCTGTGGCCATTCCTGTAATAGTGTGTCCAGCTTGGGGCTCACCAGTACAAGAGTGGCATGGACATACTGGTGAGAGTCCAGCAAAGGCTGGTGAAGATGGCAAAGACACTGGAGGATCTCACCTGTGAGGAAAGGCTGAATGAACTGGAGATAAGCATCTCATTGGGAAGCATCTCATCAATGTATGTAAACACTTAATGGAGGGGTGCTGCAAAGAAAAGGGAGTCAGGCTCTTTTCAGTGGTGTCCAGTGAGAGGACAAGCAGTGGGCACAAACTGAAACACAGGAGATGCCATCTGAACATGTGGAACACCCTTTTCACTGTTAGGATGACCAAGCAGTGGCACAGGTTGCCCATAGTGATAGTGAAATCTCCATCCTTGGAGATACTTAGAAGCCATCTGGACATAGTTGTGAGTAGCCAGATCTAGCTGATCCTGTTTCAAATGAGCTCAGAGTCATTCATTCCCATTTCAATCATGATGTGATTCTATGGAAGAAAAACTTTCTGTCCTTGATTGGTTTTTTTGATAACGCTCTAGAATTTTTGAAGAGTGTTGTGTCAGGTGAGACTACAAAACATGCTACATGCAAAAAAAATAACTCTTGATTTGTTAAAAACCTATTTGACATTGAGATTAAAATCTGGAACGATATGTGTTTTTTAGAAGATAATGCAAAGCGAAAAATGGGCCATTACGGTAAAAAAAAAAAAGTTTAGAGCACAATGGAAATCAAAAGAGGTGAAATTTACATAGAAAAACCAAAAGACCTAATGAAAAAGAGATTAAATAAAACCATAGTGAACCTCCTGTGCGTTACGCTGCACAAGCATGGTTCCATTTTTCTGGATGATCTGTTTTGAGTAGAGATTTATGCTGAGATGAAATGCCCATACCCTCCTTTTTCTGTGAATGTGTATATGAACTTGTAGCTGTGTTGTCTGAAGATTTATCTCCATTGCTTAAGATCAAACTTGGCACCTCTCTCTTATTAGGAAGTCTGCTCCTTTCTTGCATTTCTCAAGTATGACTTCAACAGCAGTTTGCCTGCTAGTTGTGTTTTTGATAAATTTTCTTCATGCAATGGAAGAGAGCACACTCAGTCACTTCAGAAGGAGGCTTGACATGTGGCAGCTAAAACTGAAGTGTTTTAAAATGAGTTCTCATGAGTTCTTCAGCTGTCTTTTGGACATCTGTATAATGTGGGCCTTTTAAGGTACTACTTTTTAAGAGTACCTTTAAACTTGTCCTGTTCACATGAAACAATTCAAATAGTAGAACCTGTTTTGCTTAATGTGCCCAGAGTTACTGAGAAGTGAGAATTCTATTCACTTACAATATTTATTTTTTTATATTTTTTCAGTTAACAGTTCATCAATTAGCTATAAACTACATAAAGGTGTAATTGTTATTCATTTAAGAATAAGTCAGTTCTGTCCAAGGTGAATCTTCACCTGAAGAATACATGAGTTGAGTAAGCTGATACTCCTCATGCATTGCAAATAATAATAATATATATCTTAGTTGCATGAAATATTAGAATGCATTTTATTTTTCTGTTGAAAAATGTTAAATTTCAACTTCTGAATGGTTCCTGCTTCATGCTGGCATGTGACCATGCTGTTTCTGTAGTGATTTCTGTAGTGTGCTTTGTAGTGAGAATCATTATATGGTAACTTGAAGTTGTGTAAGAGTTTTACAGACAGGACTGGCCCCTGACTGGATCATTTTTAGAAAGGAACATTCTTGTCTGTGTCTGTGGGCAGAACTTGCTCTGTTCAGTGTGGAACACAATATTTTTTCTGGTTTTGCACATGTGACTTACTAAGACTGATCTGTGTACCTGGATGAAAAGATGTTTCTCAGCTTTGGTTTATGAAGATAAAGAAGTGATTGCTGCTACTTAAGTATGCCTTTAATTGGATTGAAGTCCTTGGGACCACAAACTCTTCTGTGACAAACTGAGTCAGGTCTTATACTTTTCATATATTGTTTAAGTTTTCAGATGCTTTCCTGTTCTTTCCAGGCTTGTATTCTCTGAATTCAGGTATTTTTCCATGCTTTATTAATTTTTCCATCTGGTAGTTTAGTCTGGTTTCCAAAGAAAATATTTGGTCTCTTCCTCAGTCTATTACAGTAAGTTCTGTGTTTGCTGGCTAATTTTAGCCAGTTTGGTCACAGTGGTAAAGCTTTCAAACGTTGTTTTAAGTCTGGTGATAACACATGGTTGATGAGAGCTTCAGAGAAGGAAAAGTTGCAGGGGGAGTTAGCAGTTCTTGCAGTGTCTTGCCAGCAGCCTCTTGAGGTATTTATTTTCTGGTTAATTAGCAAGTGTAACTTGGAGCCAGCTGGTTCAGAGACAGGGAGAGCTGGTGAGGTTAGCCTGTGTGGCGGGGAGAGAGGGATAGTACAGAGAGAACTGAAGGCACTGTGACAGTGAGGTTTTGGGGAGTAGAAGTAAATGAGTAGAGAACATTGTCTTGAGGTTACTGTGCTAGGGGAAAAGGATTGAAAGATAGCTGTGAAGAGCAGGAATTTGTTGGTTCTTAGCTACCTTGCAACCTGTCTTCAGGAAGTTTTGAAGTTTTCACTTGTGTGTTGTCTCCATTTTTTGTTTCTTTCACAAGCTGCACAAGAAGGTGTTGTTTCAATGGTGTAGAAGTCAGTCCAGAAGTTACTTCAAAACATTTTGGTACTTCCCTCTGGAGTTCAGTGTAAACAGCTGTAGCTAAAGTTCACAGCTCTGTGTGTGTGCATGTGTAAAATCAGAAGATTAACAAGTATTACTTCCCATTTTTTATTTTTTTCCAGTAGCAACGGAACCCTTGATAAAAGCAGTATATACACTCTACCAGCAAAGGAATCTGCTCTTTCCAGTTCGTACATTGCTTTTGAAATTTTTTAGCAGAGTTTATCAAAAAGAAGATTTGAGGACACAAAGAATCAGGTAAAAAAAACCAACCAGACAAACCAAGGCATAGTCTTTTTCGTTTCAAAATAGTGTATTGATTTCAGGAGTGATACTAAATTTATATATAGATGTCATGAAACTTCGTTCTGTTTTGATACTGTGTCACTGGAATTTGAGAGTTTGTGTTCTCTGTGAGATGGAGATGTATCAGCTTAGTTGTCTATCTTAGCTTAAGCACTAGACAGATCTTAATGGCATAAATTTCAGCTTGAAGCACACTAGTACAAGCTTATTGCTGACTGTGTGGCAGTCAGTGGACATGTCAAGATCGTGCAGCTGTAGCCATGGAGCATTTCCATCACTTCTGCCTGAGGTCATGAGCTTGTCACTTAGTGCTTTTGGTGTCCTGATAATGGCTGTGTAGCCTCTTCGGACTTACTTTCTTCAAGAAAAATACTCTGTTGTTTTGGGGGTGTGGTTCTAAAGAGACTAGGTTTAAGAGAATGTTCTTGTCCTTCTGGGCTCCTGGTTCATCATGGGATCTAGTAGATCACGGGCAGCTTTTAGATATTTGACTTGCTTCAGATATAGTCAGTAAGAGGAGATTATTTTCTCTGTGTAATGCTGTTGCAACAGTTTTTCATTAATCAGATGTGTTCAGATTGTCTCCAAATCTTAACTTTTCCAGAACGTATTTTTCAGCCAAGTCATCATTTAAGGTTTGTAAAAAGCTTAAACACACATCATGTGTTGAGGTGTATGTGTCAATCCTGGCTTGTTTGGGAACTGCAGGTCCCCTTCAGGTACTGTAAAGCAGCTCTAAAGCTTTGGGAAGACCTCTTCTCCAGGCTGAGCAACAGCAGCTCTCTCAGCCTGTCTTCACAGGAGAGGTGCTCCAGACCTCTGATGAGCTTCATGGCCTCCATGGATTTGCTCCAATAGCTCCATGTCCTTATTTCTGGGGACCCAGAGCTGGATGCAGCACTTCAGGTGGGATCTCATCAGAGCAAAGGAGCAGAATCCCCTCCCTTGACCTTCTGCCCACGCTGCTTTTGATGCAGCCCAGGACACAGCTGACTTTCTGGCGGATGTGATCTGTTTCTGCCACTAAAAAAATCGAACTGCAGGTTTCTCAGAAGTCCTGGCATCCGCTAACACAGTCAAGTTTGGGGACAATCATTCCCTTCTATAACTTCTTTGCTTTGTTACATCTTCTGCTGTGGTAATGCCTGAGCATGTGTAGTTAGGTCTACAGCCAGAAATAATGTAATGCTCTGCTCTGAACATTATGAAAAGTGTAGGGAATATGGAAGACAGGGAAAAACACTTGGGAATATCCCATTTTCCTCCTCTTTTCACACAGAGTGAAAAAGATCTTTTTCATACTGGCTAATTTCCCTGAGGTTACATAACCACTGTTCTCTGTACTTACCTGAAAGTCTTGAGCATCTCATTCAGTTTCATGTGATCATATGACTATCTGGAAAGCTTTAACTTTCTATCTTTAGACATCACAAATAGCAGTAGTTTTGCTGATGTTACTCTTAGTCTTTTACATGGCTCTGTGACATTTTTAGTAACAGAAGAATAAAATCTCGAAAATTCTTTGCAAAAAAGTATTGCTACGCTTATGTCTCACAAGACATTTGAAGACAACTTAATATTTGTGTACTGCACTATTCCATTTCTTTCCTTTAGAAACAAGCGGGGTTTTTTAATTTCTTCAAAATGTGGTCTGTTCAGTAGCTCCTGGATGACATTCATATTGTTCATTCAGTTTAACATTGTAGCTCCTTCAGCCCTTCTTTGACTGTTCTTCTCGTTCTTTTGATTATTTTTTTTTTTCTCAGAAGCTTGTCAAGAACAGTCTAAGAGGAACAGAATTCACACTGGAGCATTTTTCCAGAATTTCTTGTGATGTGTTTGTTTTTTAGGTGTGTCTGATTCAAAGGATAAAGTAGGAGCTTTTGGCCTGTTGCTGCCTTGTGGAAAAAAACCCCAAACTTCACTAATTTATTACATAGTTCAGAATTAAGTTTTGTCTTGATGTTTTAGTTTATCTTCACCCCGATCACTGCACACATACTGTGCACTGTGTATATATGCATATATAATGTGTGTCTGTGTGTGTGCACATATGCATTTATATACTGGTGAGAGTCTGAAAAGGCAATTCAGCCTCACAATCTGCCTTCAGCACTGACCTATGAGATGCTATAGGAAGAAGACAAGAATTACTTTTACATAATACTCTAAGCTTCCAACCATTTGAAACCTGTACTTCCTCACTCTGCAGAGCTTCTGTGTGTTTATCACTCAGTGGGTGTCTGTGTCATGAGCTTATTCTTTGGACCAGTCTAAATCAAGAGCAACTGCAGCATTCTCTGGCAGGAAATGACAAAGCTCAGCTGTGTCAAGACCCAACTTACTTTTGCTTGTTTACTCCTGGCTCCTAGCTTTGTTTGATAGTAGTGTCTGCTTCTTTCTGTTGAAGATGAATCAAATGTTTTATTCCCACCCACTATTGCCATGTCAAGTGATTTGAGACCTCTGAGCCCACCTCCAACTCACCCATTTCAATGGTCTGCTCTCCAGACTTTTCCTGCTCTTGAGCAGTTGATCTCTATGCAATGCTCTTGCCTCTTGTGTCATGGGTACTTAATTTCCTTGAAAAGTTTTTGGTAGAGAGGTCTTTGAGAGTGAAATAATCTGTATCATCATCATGTTACTCTTGTTGACATCTTCAAAAACCTACTTTGAACTTCTTGATTTGCACTTGACAACTTTTTTTCTTGTGATCATCACTTTAATAAGCTGATGAAATGCTTTTGGTTTCTAAATGATACTTGATGTGAAAAGCCAGGGTGGCACAGAAATTGTAGCCTATGAAAGATAGGATTAGTCCCTACGGTTGTTTCAATTTGAGCCAGAAAGGAGAAATAAAATCAACTTAATCAAGAATCGGAAGAGAAGTTTGTGTGCATTTCTGTTGTTCTGTCTTTTTTTGTTGTTGTTGTTGAACTGATTTTTCCCTCTTTCTTTAGAAGTCGAAGTAAAGTTTTATCTCGTTGGTTGGCTGGCTTACCTCAGCAGCTGGCTCTGCTTGGCTTGAGGAACCCTGAGCTTTCCAATCAGCTCATTGATATCATTCATTCCGCTGCTTCTCGTTCAAACAAGGAACTGTTGCAAAGTTTACAAGCCACTGCTGCTCGAATATACGGTAAGACTTTGACACTACAGCACAAGGAATTTTGTCCTTCACCTGGTTGCAATAGGGGGAAAATCCTGTTCCTGTTTCCTAGGTGAACCTAAAAACTGGATGGGGGGGCAGGGTTGCAGATTGGTTCAGTCCCCTAAAGGTTAAAACGAACTATGTGTGTCATTTACTAGAGAGTAAAAAGATAAAAGTCTTTAGTTCAAGTTCGTAGGACTTAAATCTGATAGACTGGAAACTTCAGGTTTTGTGTGTCAGAGAATCATAGAATCATTTAGATTGAAAAATACCTCCAAGGTCCACGTGGTACCCAGCACTGCCAAGTCCACCACTAACCACATGTTTTTTGAACACTTGGGGGACGGTGATACCACCACTTCCCTGGACAGCTTGATCCAATGCCTGACTACCCTTTCAGTGAAGAAATTTTCCCTAATGTCCCAATGTCCAATCCAAACCTCCCCTGGTACAACTTGAGGCCATTTCTTCTCATCCTGTCATTCGTCACCTGTAAGAGGCTGACTTGCCCTCACCTAGCAGCAACCTCTTTTAAGGTAGTTGTAGAGACTGATAGTTTTTCTCCAAGCCTCCTATTTTCTAGGCTAGTATTGCCTATTTTTTTTCTCTTTCTTTACCCCTCCTTCACGTTGGTCATAACATCCTCATGTCAGTGGGTAGCTGAGGTAGCTGGCCAGCGCAGCCGGGGCGCGTCGGGCGCGTGCTGACCGTGTGTTGTGTGCCGCAGATCCGCTCGAGGGCACGCTGGTGCTGCTGCCGGCCGAGGCGCAGCGGCGCCTGGTGCAGCTGGTGTACTTCCTGCCCTGCCTGCCAGCCAGCCTGCTCGCCTGCCTCAGCCGCTGCTGCATCATGGGCAGGATGTCCTCCGACCTCGCCGCCACCCTCATCGGCATCCTGCACATGAGGTACTGCGCTCTCCGCTTGGCTCCGGCCAGAAACAGCCCCGGGCGGGAGTATTTAGTCATGGGGTGTGAGCTTGGTGATCAGTTTGCACACAGAAAATCAGTATAAGGGGCAGGAGCTGATGGTGTGGTAGGCCTGTTGTTTTGACTCTGTCTTTACACTGCCTGATTTTCTACAGTACATGCTGAGAACATCATAAACTGTTTAGGTTGGAAAAGACCTTTAAGACCGAGTCCAACCATTAATCCAGCACTGCCAAGTCCACCACTGAACCATGTTTTTAAGTGCCATATTCATCTATCCATATTACTTTACTGTCTTTGTATATATTAATGAAGTCTGCCAAGAATTTTCATCTTGAAATACAAACATTAGTGCTTTTAATACCTGGGTCCTTTCAGTAAGGATGCAAAGCAGCATCAGCCTACCTCTTACAAAATCTGTAAGGCTGCATGGTACTGAGCACCTTCTACCCAGAGTGTCATCACCAGTGGTCTTTGTTCTGCCGCTAATTGCAGCTTTTCCTTGTGAATGCTTCAACCTGACACAGCTGATAGTGAAAAACAAGCAACCAGTTTTTCTCATGTCCTGCTTTCTTTCAGCTCAGTTTTTCTCCAATTACCACACCTAAATAGCCAAATTATAGTTGCTGGGCAAGTGCCTTGTTTGAAATTATTCATGCTCTTGGTTTTTTTTGTCCTGGCTTGAAAGAGTAGGTTTGTCTGTGAAGTCAGGGATCAAAGCTGCTGTTCCAGTGAAGTGAGTGGAGGGCTTGGTGAGATTTCACAAGGGTGTTTTGCTTTGCTGCTTCTGGGAAAAATATATTTTTCTCCATTGGTCAATATTGTGGAACCTTGGATAAACAAGCAGGAATTAAGCTTATATGAATTATGCTTAAAATGATTCTTGATGCTTTTTAGATCTAAACCATTTTTAATTAAAATAGGACACAGCACAATCTACTGTTAAATACCAACCTGTTTGTATTAGCTGTGCAACATGTGGATAAGGTGGCTAACATAAGCAATAGTGGTGAAATTTGTATCTTATATATATTATGCATTACTGCTGTAAAAGTGAAATTCTCTCTAGTTTTGGGAAGGTGGACATCAGATTTTATTTTTAAAAATGAAAAATTGTCTGCCATATACTGAAAGTTCAGTGGCAAAGTGTAACCAATTCAAAGACAATCATTGTAAGAAGTAAAGTCAGTAATAAGCACTCAGGTGCTTATTTTGTTGTTAGATCTCAGTGGATCTTTATTGTGGGAGATTTTTTGTAGTACTAATGGAGTGCCTGTTTTCTAAAAATTGCTGTAAAGCTGCAGGTGGGTTGTGGGCATTTGATCCTTTTGGCAGAAGATGAAAGTGGCAGACAGCAGGCAGTATTCTTACAAAAAGTAGGTTTCATTCTAAGAACAGAGGAGGAGTAAATTCTTTGTTTTCAGAGGTGCAAAGGAACTACTTTGATTTTAGTTTATGGCATTTGGAGCATGTTTTAAACTTACTTTGGATTCAAAGACTTGAGATAATCAACCCAAGAAGTCTATCTGAAATCACTAAATGAAAGAAAAATGTGCTCAGGTACTTACAATGGTGCAGGTTTTTTGTATTGATAATCCCTGACCACCTTTCTGGAAGTCTGCAAGTTTTGATGAAACTTGAAAAAGAGAGATGCTCTTCACTGAGCATTGTTTTTATTTGATGAAGTTCTTCTCACTTCATTGAGAGGAATCAGTATTAAGAACAAGAAGTCGTTTAGGTTTTCTTTCAGCACATCTGAAAATAATACAAGTCCTTTTAGAGATTAAAATTACTCTTTCATAGACAAAGTGAATGCAAGGGATTGAAGATACATTCTTACCTATATATCCAAGTTAAAAACTTGTACAGGTTACAAAGTTATAGATGACATCTTTTTTAGCTTTGGTTTAGGTGAAATATATTTTGTGGAAGACTCTTTAATTTTTTGTTGTTGTTTTGTTCAATCATCATGACAGTAAACATTTTACCTTAAAAGATTCATCTAGGGTGCCTTAAAGACTTAGGGAACCAAGATGATAGAAATGTTTTGGCTGAGGGGAGGTGTCCAAAAAAAAGTTGCTTTGTCTATTTAAACATGCAAAGATGGAGAGATAAGTAATAGTAAATCTGAACTTTCCAAGAACAGAAGAATCTGATATTTCTTTTTCATTGGAAAAGAAGTTGTACAGTCTAGGAAACAACAGTAGGTTTTCTAGATATGAACCTTAGTGGGGCTTTATGAACTTCATAACCTGTTACTGCACACAGGATAATTGAACCAATTTTCTATCTTTTATCAGAAAGGCCAAGTCAAACTATTGTATCAAGGTTGTGGCTTGTTTTTAGATAATGACATGGACAGACTGGAGTGAGTTTCAAGAAGAGCAAAGAATGATAGTTTGTCAACTGTGATAATGGGGAATGACTGACAAATTGGCATTTTAGGCAGATAAGGCTGGGAAGAAGTTGTTGTCAGTTGTGTAAAAGGCTGTTGAAAAGGAATGGGAGAGTGCAGTTTTAGCAGGATTAAAAATAGACCTTAAACATCAAGAGAATGTTTGGTTTGAGGGCTGGCAAAATTTTATAAAAGCAGATATACATACTGGAATGGGTTGTGTAGCAAGGGCATACAAATACACTTCACTGGAAATACTTAAGATCGGGCAATCAGGGTGGACATGGATGGCAAAGGGGAAAGCCTTGAAGGAAGTAAAGGGACTGGGTAACTCCTCATCATCATTTACAGCTCTTGTGATACTCAGAGTTAAACTTTGAAGTTTGTCAAGTGAATAGTACTATAAAAAAAACCTTTTGTAATTCTGTGCCACATCTCTGTACCACAGCTTGGTTCGTGGGACGTTTTCTGTACTTGTAGGTTGTGATTTGGACGGAGAAACTCCCAAATCCATGGGGAGCCGTCATTCGCGAGTACCGCGCTGCTGTCAGTAGATGGCGCTGTTTCTCTTCCGGTGCATTCCAGTTCTCGGTGCTGCGACGGGACTCTCCCTAAATTTCTCTTCTCCTATGGAATCTACTTATCCGTCAGGCTTTAAATAGATTGCATTCAGGAGCGTCAGAGGGTTTGGTACTTGTTCTTAATTTCTTCAGCAGCCTTTATTTCTGCACTATTTTGACTGGCAGAGGATGGCTGTTCTTACGTGCATCCGAGAGTGCTCATATGGAGCCGTGTGTATTCATTAGGGACCAGCCATGTTAAGGTGGATTCACTGAGAGTACCTATGGATCATAATAAAACTTGCAGTTTTCCCCTGAACAATCATTAGAAACTTAAGGAACTCGTAGCTTTTTTTGTGTGTGTGTGTGTGTAAACTGTAAAACTAATAGTAAGTGTATCCAGATGGCTGGAAGAACAGCCCTGTGATGGTATCAGGTGGTAACATTGTTATAATTATTGTGTGCTACCTTCAGACCTTTTTGTTTGTTTGTTTATTAGAAGTGAATTTTGAAATATTCAATAGTTTCACTTTTTTTTTTTTTTTTTCAATGGTGAAGTGAATACCCAAGTGGTGTGTAGGAGCCCATTAAGTGAGCTCTGTGTGCTGAGAATGAAGATGATGTCAGCAGTATTTCCATATAGAATGGGAAGGTTTCTGAGCCCCTGGGAGGTTGGTTACCTATACTGTTAAATTCTGTAGTGCTTTTGATCTACATTCGCTGAAGGATTAGGAGACCAAGGAGTGTTCTGAAAAAAGAGCTGAAATGCAGCCACCCCATTTTGGATGCTGGTATGAACATGGCCAGGTTTGCACTAATTAGTCATGATCTCTGTACCAGTGAACAGACCTTGCTGGTGTTAGGGTCACTGGGATGGCTACAGCTGCTGAGTTTCAGGTGAAACTGAGGATCAGAAGGTGTTGTAGTGGCTGAATTTCCCTGCTCTTCTTCTCAAATGCCTGCCTTGTGCCTACTGTACGGGATCTGTAAGTAGCTTCAATAAGTCCAGGCAGGTAAAGTTCTGAGAGATGGAAGTGTGCCAGGGTTTTGGGGTGTACGTCATACAGAAACAGGTGAGGAAGGGTGTGGAGCGACATGAGTGAACAGTCTGTCACTTCTGCCTGAGAAATGAGAGAGAGCAGCTTCTTGACAGGAGATGAGTTCTCTGAGTTGGCCTCTGATTTAAGCCTCTGATGAGCTTACATATATGGAGAAAAATGGAAGGGTCTGGGTAGTATTTTAGAAAGTGTTTTGCATCAAATCTACTGGATGGAATTTTTTTGTGATCTTTTAGGTTGTACTGCTTTGATACATTGAGATAAACAATTCCTCTTGATATGCAGTGTGTCACATTTCTAGGAGAGTTATTTCTAGAGAAATACTTCAGTATTTCTTTTTCATTTATGATTTATTGGAATAACTGTTAAAAGAGCAAATAGTAGTTCACTGCTAGTTAAAGGTGAATGGTTTAAGTGTTGGTTCGGAATATACGATGTATGGCATGAGTAGATCTTTGGCTTGAAGTTCCAGTCTTAGCTTGTCCTTGACAGTGGAGTTCTGGTAATTCCTTGAGGCTGTGGATATGGACAGGTAGACAGTTCTCTTCAGGAAGTGAAGAAATATATAAATCATTGATGGTCTAATAGGGTCTAAGGTAAATATAGCCGTATCAGAGGTAGAGCTGGAAAAGAAATTGGTGTAATCTCTCTATGCCTTCTTTCTGCATTAATAGGGCAGAAAGACTACTTCACAATGGTTTTAAAGAACTAGTGAGGCATGTGCTTATTTTTTGAGCACATTTTGGAAGACTGACTTTGAGGCAAATATTTTTGTCAAATGTGGAAAAGTATTAAATGTTGTGAATGTACCTTCTTTTATAAAGTAGATTACTTTGTTTGCCTGAAAAAGTGGTCATTTACATACCAAACTCTGTTACAGTTGCAGAGAAACCCATTTGTCAGGCTCTGTGGTTTTTGTTGCCACTCAGTGACTTTGTGGTGATTGAGGGTCAGATACTCTTGCAAACAGAATTCTCCTTTTTCCTTCTCTTTTGTATATGGTGCTATGTTTAAGATGATACATATATAATCTACATACTTACTGTTATGTGTTCTGCTCTGTGAATTGTGAATTAAGAAATGCAGATTATGGGATTGTGGTCAAATATATAAATCAGGAAGTTAGATTGCTGACTTGATGGGAAAACTTTGCTGTTTCCTCTCATTCCTTGAAGTACAAATAAGGAAACTGAAATGCACTTTATTTATGTGCCTTATTTATGCATAATAGCTATGGTTGTTTTACAACTTTTTATTCATTGGAACAGTGTGTCTGGAAATTATTTCACTGTAATAGAGAGTTGGACAGATAATATTTCACTGTCCAGATAAAAAACAATGGGAATTAATTTATGACATTTCTCTCTTGAAGTAGGGTGTCCATAAATGAGATCTCCAATGGCTTCAAACAGCCATTTCTTATTCTTGTGGGACTCTTTCCCTGCTGTGGTCTCACCAAGAGTTGTTTCTTAGCTGTAGAAAAGGAGCAGGGTGAGGACCATATAAATGAAAGCTGAGTGCTCTCTGGCATAAATTGTGTGGGAGTTCCAAGTTTTCACAGGTTTGAGATAACCCTGGGGGTAACTTGCATTCTGCTTGATGTAACTGTAAATGGACTCTTCTCTTAAGAGGTAGTGCCTCTAAAATATTCTGCTGCTTTCCAGACAGTAATCAGGGAGCTCAGCAAGCATCCAGGCACGCCTGTTGGTTCCTGCTATCCTCTGGAATCTGGTGCTTAGAAAGAACTGAGATGGGCATTTTAACATTTGTTTGCTGTAAGGTGTAAAATTCTGTCTCTTGAGGTACATTACTCAGAGATGTTTTAGGGTTATAATAGAGTTCTTTATGGATATTTCCTTTGTAATTAAGTGCTTTTTTTTTTTTATTTAGCCATCCTAGTTATTTTATATGCAACCTTTGCCAGTACAGCATGAGGAGACACAGTGAGAATGCAAAATGTAGCTAATGAAAACCCTGTATACTACTTGATTAAAGAATTGTTGGATGCATAATTGTAGTCAAGAAAAATTAAAATAGCACATTCCCCCCAAAGTGTTTGCAGCCAGGAGAGAACTTGGAGAGGATAATTGTAACCTATTATTATGGTTAGCAACACTGATAGAACAACTGAATTCAGTAATTCTCATGAAAGTAAAGTGTAGAAAATATTCCAGAACAGTATATTTATTTTAAGAAGACATCAATAAAACGAAAGTTCTGCCAAAATAAGCGAACTTCATATTAAATAAATAACACAAAACAAAGAGAAGGAAACTCTCAATTCACTACAAATGGTATATAATGGAAAGTCAGCTCAGTACAACTTGGAAAATTAAGAAGTCAACTCATACATGTATAGAGAGGTATAGTAGTTATGAATGGGTTGCTAGGAAAAATGCAACAAAAGTAAGGTCTGTGCTCACTGAAGTGCCTTGTCTGGCTGTATTTTTACACCCCTCAATTTAGAAACAAAAGTAAAGGAGGAAAGTATTAAAATGGTAACAAAAGCACTTAGGGCACTATTGAATAAACTAAACATTAGAGTGTGCTTTCAAAATGCTGGCTTTTCCCTGTTGGGGTACCACTGATGATCAAGGGTAAAAAAATGATCTGTTTTCCTTGCTGCAAGATGAGAAAGGATCTGTAGTTCTTGAGAATCAGATGCTGGGGTGGGTTACAGTGCGTCCCTTCATCCACATCTGGTCAGCAAATTTCCTTTCTCTTGCTCACTGTTTTGTAAATGTCTAGGACTTGAAAGAGGGAAAAATCCAAGCTTGTATTTAAAGACACAGCCCCTAAATTTTTCCCCGGGTTGGTTGTAGTGTGAGGTTCCTAATCAAAGGGAAGAGAATTATGTTGCTGCACTACAATTGCCGCCGTCAGTAAATGCCGTTTGCTCATTAGTGAATGTTTCTTCTGATTTGTGCTCTCATTTATAGTGTGAGAGCAGTGCTTTGCTTCAGACAACCTCTGCAGCTCTGGAGCAAATGAGCAGCTGACAGGCTTGCTTTTAACAATGCATAGCTTAAATTGTTGTTTTCTTAAAATAGGCTTCATATTTTTCCTCAAATCCCTGGTAATTCCTTTCAGATGTTTGTTGTATTTTGTTGCATTTTCAAATGGGAGGACTTGATCCTTCAAAAGAGATAATGAAGTTAAAACAAAAAACTCACATTAACAAACCAGTGGCTACACATGGTAACCTGTTGGAGGAAAAGGAAGATAAAAACACCTCACTTGCTCTTGGAGCTTACATTCAGGCCCTGTACTATCTGGAGCTAAATTGGTCTGAATGCTGAGATGGGTATACGGTTGGAGAAGTATTCAAAGATTCAATTTTTGGGGTTTTTTTCTCTCTCTCTTTTTCTTTTTTTTTTTTAGCAATTTTAACATCATTTTGTGACAGTCATGGTTTCCTGTCTTTTTTTAGAACTGATATGAAAACTGAGAGTGCTGATCCTCATTAGCAGTAGAACTCAAAACTGATTTGATTAAGTTGATGCAGGGACGTGAGTTTATACTTTATTGCAGTTGCATTTCAATCTGACAGAAATTATTTTTCATTAAAGCTAAAGCTGAGATAAATATTGGCACAGGGCTTTTTAATGTTTTAAAAGAACATGTTTTACAGAAGTGCAAGTGCATGTGTATACTGGGAGAAAATGTGGTATATTTTTTTTCCATAAAGGTGCAACAGTCCTGGTGTGGTACTTGCATGTGATTTTGCTCCTTTTAGTGTGTTTTGTTGTTTATACACACAGTTCCTGACACTGATAATATGGAAGTGTTTGGGATGTACTGTAACGTACTTTCCGTGCTCATAGGTAATTCCATAAGTGATCCATTACCTCGTATTTGACAGGTGTTTTTACATGTAAGCACTGTTTTAAATGGCAGTCAGACAGTGCAGCTGTCATTACACAGCTGGCTGGCTCTAAGACATGCAGAGTTCATGGCAGTTCTGTGAGAAGGCTGGATAGAAGACCCACCTGTACAGTGTTGTCCCAGTGTGGTTTTATCAGCAGAGCAGTGTTTCTGGGCTCAGACAGTGACCCCTGGGCACTGTGCTGAAGGGTTTGAATGGGTCCTCTAGAGCTAAGGGAGGGATGCTGCCATATCTGTGTGAAAGTCTCCCACTTCTGATGTGTACTGCTCAGTAGCTGAACAGTTCTGTGTTGATAAATAAACTCTGGGCTGATGTTAAACTTGCTGTGTTGAGAGGTCATAGGTAGCACAGGTCATAAAAATAGGAAGCCAAAAGAAACAAGGAAGCCTTTTCTCTACACTTCTCTGTGTATCAGTAAAGAGTTTTTTCTCAATGCAGCTTCTGGTTGATCACAATGGAAGATTCACAAGTGGTAAAGAAGTGCCGTTCTACATATCTGTGGCCCTGGGTTGTGAAGGAAAGCTCAGCCCTGTTTCATGCAGTGGAAACAGTTCTTTCGGATCCTTGGTTGCAGTGTGATTATTTTGGCTATTGGGGAAGAACCACTTTGCTTCTCATATTTCCAAGGCCTTAACTGAACTCCTGGATATGCCAAAAGACCGAAAGAGCTGCTCTGCTGTATCCTGATGAGCTGCAGAACAACGGAACAGTGGGAGGTGCTGGTGTGTCATTTCCACTGTTAGGTAGATAAAATGACCGAATTGCTTTGTCAAGAGACAAAAAAGACAGGGTAGCCTTGATTAACTTACACTTCTAAGTACTTTTGTATACTAAATAATGTGAGTAGTTATGGACTTTTGTCATCTCCCCTTCTGGGTTTTTCCTTAGTAGTCACCAGTGATGTCTGTCTTCTGCTGTATGATCTGATCAGTTCTACCCACCATCTCCTACCTTTAAACGAATTATCTCTTGATATAAGGACTTTTGTTCCTACCCTGAGACTGCTTAGATTTCTGGAATTTTTTTTTCCTAAGTGTTATAGACTATTTCATATTAATGTGCAGCTACCATTAACAAGATTTCTAAGTGATGCATCATGCAAAAATTTTTCCCTACGGAAACCATCCTGTCTGTTCCCAAGCATGACACAGGTTCATGTGTCAGCTCATTTCATCCATTGCTACAGTGTTAATTTGCTTGGTGCAGGCACTGATGTTACAGACCTTAGTTACTTTTAAAAACAAGGCATACCAACCAACTCAGAAAAAAAACCCCAAACCACCAAAAAGCAACTAAAAACCACCTGAAAATATCATGGCATTTTTACTCCATACTCTGGCAGGTGTCAGGGATTCAGATATCAGATTGCTCATGGCTGCTAGTTCAGTTCATCCTTGCCTTCTCTTGGAGGCCTTTTGCAAGGTGAATGCCATCTCATCCTGGTAATTCCCTTTTGGTTTGTTGGGTTCCGTAATATTTTGTGCAGCTGCTTGAAGTTACAGCGAGTTACCTTGAGGAGTTGTTCTGGGAGGGGAATGAGAACACTTTCTTCTCTGGTGGTCAGAGATGGGCAGAGTCCCTGTGCTACTGTCCTATAGCCTTCTCCTGCTTGATTGCCACCCACATGCAGTGATTGTCTGCTCGGTGTACAGAATCTTGGGAAGTTTTCTGCTCCTAATGTGTCTAAAGGACAATTCAATAATACATTAATAATAGTATCTTGGTGGTTAAAGCACTTGCTGAGGTTGTGGAAAGTCTGTGTTCACTGTCTTCTTCTGAAGGGGTGATTGATTTCCTATTTCCTAACACAGTGACACAGTCATTGAACTATTTTGAGGATATGTACTTAATCATTTTTTTAAAATTTTATTACATTTTCAAAGAGTTGAGGCCTAGAATGCAGTTAGGTTTTTTTCAGGAAATGAATGAATCAGCTTCTGACTGTGCCTGTGACTGTTTAAATGTTCTGTGTGGAACAGTATCAGTGAAAGAAATAGAGGGGAAACTCCTTTTACAATGATTTTATAACCTAGGATTAAAAAAACAGTTGTGGGAGGGCTTGGTTTAAATCTTTGATCAGTGGTTGATAAAATCAATTTAAAATAGGATCACTTAGTACAGTGCAAGTCGTGTATCTCAGGCTGTTGTCTTGCCAATGTTCAAATAATTCTGTAAAGCTTCGGGAATGCTCTGCACTAGATATTCCCAATTATGGTGCTGGAAGCATTTTTCTGGAAGGCAAGGGAGTTGGATTTTACTTTCCTTGAACAGAAAACACAAACCCTTGGCCTTACACTTCTCAAGTGTTATAACTGTCACATTTATGAACAAAAGGGTGATAGTATTAATGCCTCAGAAGAACTGTGGATCTTGCATTTGCTTTTTTATGTTTTACTTCAAAAATACTTGGAGACTGGACTTGGGGTTGGCATTAGTCACACTTCTTTTTTTTTCAATTTTAATACTAAAAAAAAAATCAAAACCCAATCCAAATTCTAATGAAAACTTGCTTAGCAAATGCTAGACAGGTGCATTGCTGTCTGCTGGAGTTTAAGCAGTGTGTTTTATAGGAGGACAAGTGGAAGAATTTAGATAATTTCTAAAATGAGTGCAGGCAAGGTTCAACAGAGTTCTTCTGCTAGAGACCTCTAAATTACCCAAAGACTCCTTGTGACTGTATAAGCCAAAATCAACACCTTAAATGTGAGCCATAAGTCAATGGGTAGCTAGTTTAGGTCAGGAGGCATAGAGGTAGTAGTCAGCAGTTGAGGAGTAACCACTTGTGCACAAACTGCAGTTTTATTTTGCAGCTGTGTGATGTAGCCAACCTGAAAATAACAGCAGCATGAACTAAAGTAGTGAAGTCCATCTGGAGAGAAAAGATAAGTTTGTAGCAAGTGATAAAAGAAATGCACTGCACACTTTCTTTGACTGAGAAATATTTGCTCTGATAATGACAAGAGAAGCAGTAATTTTTAAGTTAATTAGGTTCAGCTTTTCTTTTAATATCATTTGGTGTACGGAACAGGTTTCCTAAAGGTGCAATTCTAAATCTCAAAAGAGAGGTTCCCACAGAGAGCAGGTGACCTTATGGAAATTACAACGTGTAATTCATCATAGTTAATGTGGGTTTGGACTACATGACTGGAGAGGTCTCACTCATATGCAGTTTGATAACAGGTTCCCATTGTCAGTAATAATTTATACAAAAAAGAGAAATTGTTATATGCTTATTACCTCTCTTCCACATATAAAGCAGATAATTTTTTAAGTCAGATGTCTGACATGTAATTTACAAGCATCTTGAAAACGTATTTTAAAACTGCATACAGTCCCCAATTATTCAGAATAGCCTTAATATATTAAACTAAGACTTTAAAAATAATTTTTAATGTACTTGTAGTACATCAACATCTGTCCTAGAATGAAGTCTTTCTTTTTCTGTGTTCTTTATCTTATTTTTTATTTCCTTTAATGTGAACTTCAGAATTGAGCAGCTTTAACAAGTGTCTACATGATAGGCACTTGGGTTCTAAGGTAGTTGAGGTGATGACAACTGGTTAGACTTGTATTTAAACAAACTTCTATGCTGTAATGCTGCTCTGTTTGTGTTTGTATTATTAGAAAGACATTGCTTTTGGTCTTAATTTATTGTGAGATTCTCATGTGGTGTTTCAATTACACAATTTCATGGCTTTTTTCCATCCTGCTTTCTGTATGGAGTACATAATGAGCACTGCATGTTACAGTTTGGCCCTGTTTCAGTAGGAGGCTCCATGTTTTCTCTACTGTATTATGTCCCACTTGGAAAACAAAGGTATTCCCTCCCCCTGCCCGCACCCGTGGAAGTTTTTTGTTGTGCTCAAGTGATTTTCACAGCTGCAAGAGATGGGAAGGTGATGTTTTTACCAGCTTAAAGATGAGGAACTGAGGCAAGGAAAAGGTGTGGACAGAAGTATGTAGAAATACCTGATAACTATAGGAATTCACTATGAAACATTTGGGTTCTGATTTTTCAGAATACCTAGCATTTTCTGTCTTGAGAACAAAAAAATAACCTCCAATTCACTGTAAGTTCAAGTGGAGAAGTAGATTTCAAATGGGTGCTGCTCTTAGAAATACTTGAAGCTGTATCTCTCCGCATCTGTTAGTGACATTTTAATCTTTTAATCACTGTTGAGCTGTTGCAGGACTAGGGATAACTAGCTGAAAAGAAAGGGATGAGAGTAGCTTCCAGTATGAATAATGTGGACTTATTCTGTCCTAAAAATAAAACTAAAAAAAAATCTGATGATACTTAAAGAAATGTGTTACCACTGACTTCTGTCCTCCAATTTTTAAAAGTATTTATCTTGCATCTTGCATAACCTACCTGAATTTATGAGCTAATACTTCTACATTTTTAATTATGCCTCATACACTGTGCACATTATAGATGATACAATAAATAAGGCAGAGACAGGTCAGATGATGTTATCCTTCATGGTGTAATCCTGATTGATCCATTCATCCATGATTTGAGTGAGACATAGATTTTTTTCTTTTTAGAGAAAATATGACACATAATATTATCATACTCTAAGGTGTATGCACAGAGAGGCCAAGCTGAAGATCAGAGGCAACCTTCTTTGTCACTTTCTAAATTTAATGCTAGATTATTTTTAACCTTAATGCTCTTTTGACATTGAGGCTTCTTCTGTGCATGTAATAGCTTTCACTTCCTTAAAAGTAAACTGTAGCTGATATTGTGTGTGACTCAGTGTAGCTTTGCTTGTAGAGGTGAATCTTAAACTAAACCATTTAATATCTCTGTCAAGGGTTTGTTCCTTATGCTGCCTCCATGTTCCCAGGGCAGAACTGCAGGGATTCTCTCTGCTTCCTCTTATGTCTGTACCAGTGGCCCGTAGCCACTGTTCTCTTAGGGTGCCTGACGTGCTTGTCCTGTTGGTGAGTTTGTAGATGCGTGGGAAAACAAAACTGATGAAGTGTTTGATTTCCAGATGTTAAGCAATAAGCTTTGGAATTATTTTTCCTGTCCAGGGATCTCCTGAACCTATTGCAGTTTCTGCTTGCTAACCTCCAGTGAATCTTGAGTTTTTGTTCAGTTGCTTCTGGAGGTTATGTAAAATTCTTGCGTCCTATTGTAAGGAATTCAAAGCATCTGCTAACTGTTGCATATGGAAATGGAATTTTTCCAATATGGAAAAATACTTTTATTTGATTATTTTAAACCAGATTCTAACAAGATTTGTCATGCAAGTCCCTATTTCCTGAATTAGGGGTTATCACAAGTTTGTTCTTTCTCTTTTCCTACCCAAGATTTATTTTTTTTCATGTTTGCCTGATTGCCTTTGCAGCTTCTCATCTGTCATTATCTCTCCCAACCTCTTGCATTCCCACCATTTTGCTCAGTGGTTGCATCAGAGTTTGAATTTCTGTGTCTAGACTAGCAGGTCCTAAACTCTCTTGAATCTCTCTCCATGCTCCTTGATGCCTACTTTGGTAAAACAAGTGACCTCAAGTCAGACTCATGTTCCCTCTGCATCAGATTTAGGGGAATTCTTCTGCTGTGATGAACAGGACATGGATTTCACTCTGTCCTCTGGTGTATGGATCTGATTCCTCTGTGAATATCCACCTTATGTAGGGAAGGAGTGGCAAGAGCTCTTGCTGATTTAGTTGAGTATGTGTGAAGTCTCTTCCATGCTGTAGTGGGACTGGGACCTCCTTGGAAGGATGGAAAATATTCACTGTTCTCATGGCCAAGGGGTTTGTCCTGGGAGAACTTGGCAGCCAAGTAGCAGCCTTAGGGCTGGGGAGAGATTGAGACTGGGTTAAGAAAAGGAAGTAGTGAGCCAGGCCTCAGGGCAGGACCAAAGGCCTCCTAGGAACCAGAGGGGAGCAGGCAGAGCTGGCTGCACTGCAAAGTCACCACAGCACCTGAAATATGGCAAATCCCTACTGCCAGGCACTCAGAATTCAATGTGAAGTGGGAGCTTTATTTAATAAAGCCTTACTTTGTGCTCTCTCACCTAACTATGATTTTTCCCTCCTTAGAATTAACTATCCTACATGGTAGTCTGATGGATCCTGAATTTTTTCTTTAATTTAAAGAAATTCTGAAATTCCAGGGTTTTTCCCCTTTCTTTTTAATTAAGTCCAGACACGTGCGTATTTTAACTGTCATTTTTGTGGATGCTGAAATATTATGGATGGATTTTTGTGGGTGGCAAAATGTATATGCCTGGCACAAACGTATTCCAAATTTGATATTTTTGCTCCCAAAGCACGGAGCTGTAAAAAATTCCTGCATAACAAGCGTTCCAGAATTTTGTTACCCATGGGCTAAGCCATTTTGGCTGTTGGCACAGAGAAATTAGGAAAAAAAAAAAGATCTGAGGCAGATAGTTGGCTTGGGAAATTGCATTCAGAAGCTCTGAAATTTCACAAGATTGTAAGAGTGGAAAGCAGCAATCTCTTACAGCAAAGACCAGAGTCTGCAGTGCCAGTGCCAAAAGCAGCATACAAGGCAATTTGAATAATATGCATTTTTGCATAATGTGATGTGGGTCTGAGCTGCAGCCTTGTGAGGAAAGCATGTGTGAGATGTCCTCTGTTCCCAGCTCCTGCCTCCCTGGTTCAGCACTGACACATGGGCCAGACTCTGCCATTAGGTGGTCACTGGGGTCTGTCTGCTCCCAGTTTCCTCAGGCACTGGCTTCTAATGGGAGACACCAAAGTAGGCTGGTGCTCCACTTGTTCCAGATTGCCCTTGAGATGGAAAGTGTCAGACAGCTTTGATAACGGGTTTGCTCCTGTCTTTGTGTATTGCTCCTTTTTGTGGTCTGAATCTCCAACCAGCTTTTTAACTCAGCTGTGTTTAATAGCTTCAGCAGTTCTGAAAGAGATGCTGAGACTGCTTTCAGATGGGGCTTGTATTTCATGTATTAAAAGTAGTGGATATGATGAAAAATATAGTCCAGCATTTGTAATATGAAGACTTACCAAGAAAGGGAAATAAAATTAGTTTAATTTATGGTGTCATCACTGTACTGAAGATTATACCAGTATTAATGAAAAGTTGCTATCTCAGTTAATTTAATCACCCTAGCAACCTTAGGCTATGCAGGGATACAAAATTCAGTATGTCTTGTCTTTAAAAGAACCAGTTCTGGTTTTGAAGCTATTTAAAATTCTATTCTAACAACAATTAGAAACAGGAGGGCTAAAACTGGAACAATTGAGGCATGCTAATTGATTGTATTGTGCAGGTAGGTTGTGAATTCTTAATTATATGGTTTTTAATAAACTCTCTGCTATTGGTTTTGTGTAGATCATCCTTTGCAGGCTGGAAGTGCCAAGTGCAGGATAATTCAGTGAATGATGTGGACTATTTCAGCTTCTTGTTTTCAACCCTTATAGGTAATCCATATGAATGTAATAATTCAGAATTAACAAAATGAAATTTGTTTTGATAGTCAATTATTGAATTTAATTTAGAGTAAATGGTTTAGTAAGTACTTCCTGAAAGTAATTCTAATCTTGTTATATGTATTTTGATAGGAGATTTTATTTTCTTGATCTGATTTTTGACACTCTATTTTTACACTTTTCCACTTGGGCTGAATATTTGCATACTTTTTCTTCATTCTAGCAACTTTCTTAGGAAAATATGAGGAAAACCTAAATTCAGCATATGACATAAACAAGATTTTTTTCCTAGCTTGAAGTAAATGCCTTTTATTGGCCCATAACAATATAAATGAGTGCCTCTGGGATTTCCTGTGAATGTGCTTACGCTATTAAAAACATTCCATCAAAATAAAGTAATCATAGTACATTAAAGTGAGCTGGCCAAGGTCAGCATGTGAGCAGAGCTACTTCTGCTACTCTGTTCTTACTCAGCTATAAAAATAGTTGTATTCTGTGGTGATGCAGCTTTGGGAAGTTACAGTGGTTAAAATGGTGTAATATTGCTAAGAAGTAACTCCCACTAACTTGTGATGTGGTAAAAAATAGTGTGTTTTCTTCATCACCTTGGTTATTTATAATGTTCAACTACTTTGTTTTCAAAAATTACCTTTTTGTTCCTAAAATGGTAAAAAGAGTGCTGAACTGATAGCAGAGAAAATGCAAGCAAAGCCCAAGTAACTCTTGTGGAGTAGTCATCCTGTTTTACTAAAATATCTAATGCCTGTCTTGAAATAAAAAGTCAGATGATATTTTTTTTTCAACCCTGAGGTTATATTATTATTACTGAGGTTAGTGAGTTATTGTGAACACATGAAATATTTTGCATTATACCCATTTTTGTTATTTTTTTAAAGATATATATATTGAAAATAGCATAACACTGGCCTCTTAAAGTTTTTTTTAGTATAGTTATAGTACTATTGAGTTTTTGAAATATTTTTGTTTTCTGTCAAAAGTCAAAAATTGTACTTTGATATACTTAGTTTATTAAACCAAGCAAGAGCTTTTAAGAAAAAATTGTTATGTTGACACTAGTGTAAAAGACAGTGTTTGTCAATGATGCTGTTGAAGTAGAACACTCTTTGGCTTGTTTTGTGATGCTGTTGTACTGCTTCTTCTTCCCCAGGGTTTTCAAGAGAGGAGCTGACTAGTCTCCAGGGCATTAGAGGAAAACCACACATTAGCCAGACACAGCTTTCACCTATCCGTCTTTACCTAACTGATCTGGACCAGTTTTTACACCACTGGGCTGTGACAGAGGTAATACATCAACACTAATTCTAAATGACAGCATACAAACTCTGAGTGCTTTCCATCCCTTTTCTACAGATGCCTAAATCCTGTCGTGATTTGAGTTGAAAAAAGAATGAAAAATATAAAAGCTGTCAAACAGCCAACAGTTTCCTACAGCCATCAGATAATATTTTGAAGGAAGCTGCTTTGAAAGTTGAATGTTTAGATACGTAGTATGCAAAGCAATACTCAAGAAAAAAAAATGGAAAATCAGAAACCTTGGTGGAAATTCTTAAGCACTAATATTAGGACCAGAAATATGTTTTTGCTTTCAAAAACAAATTAATTGTAAAAATACTAATTATAAAGAGTTTTCCTGGAGAATAAGTGCCACTATTAATTAAAAAGCACTTGCATTAAATAAAATTTCAACTTGGAAGCAATATTAAGTTGGCATTAGTCATTATTTTGAATGATTCTTGATTAGTTAACCAGAATATGCTGGGATTAGAAACTTCACTCTGAATTCAGTGCCTAACATCATAAGAGCTGAAAACTTAATTTGATTGTTGGTTCTAAAGGGATTTGAGCCACCAGATTTTATTCAAAACAGGTGCATTAGCTGTCTTTCTGCATCAACTCTTTTTATTGTTTAGCTCACCAGAAACCACTTTAAGGTATGAAATAATTTTTTAATGACGTGCCAATTTGACAGTATTTATGAAATCATAGTCCTGAATTCAGAAAGAAGAGCCAAACAGAAGGTTTTGGTTTTATGTTTTTTTCATTCAAGAAAGCAATATAGTATATGTTTCTACTTCACAGTGTTCAAGTGGTAATGTTCTGAAATTGATGATCGTCTCTAATACATAGCACACATTGAATGTGTGCTGCTATGTATTAGAAAGTATTTTAAGCAGGGCTGTTGTTTGGTAACATGACTGACACCCATTTTTAGGTATCATTTTGAGTCATTTTGCCTGTAGAGAAGTTGAACTTCCTAATTTATTTTGCTTTGTCTCTTCTGGACAGTAATTAAGTGTTTTCTCACCAAAATACTTTCTCCAGTATGGAGGGATCAGAATGCTCTCTCCATGTCCTGTTGCTCTGTGAATGCACAGTGTGATTATTTATTTCTCAGAGTTAGCACAATCCCATACAGCATCTGAAGGATTTATGTACACCTTACCTGTTTCTGAAAATGTCACCTTTAGTGTTTTCTCCTTCCTCTTTTTGCTTCTATTCCATAAATCTTTCAAAGCTGGCAGTGAAATAGGACTATTTTCACACAAGGAACAGTGAAGTAGTTTGATTTCTTTTTTGTGCCTTTGGTTCCTGGTTGCATGTTTGAGTCTCTTCTACCACAATCTTCAGTGTTTTGGTGCTATCAAGGAGAGTCAGTATTTTCAGAAACTTGAGACTCACTTTTGTTGAAGTGCCTTTTCTCAGGAAAGATACAAGGTGCTCTCCCAGGTTGTAAGAAGGGAATGGTGGTCACTAAGCAAAGAGCTGGATATCCTTGGTTAGTAATGAAAGATGATTTGGACATCCTGTGGAACACTGCACTATTTCTGCACTTATGTGTCAGCCTGGAGACTATTTTATGAAGTAGAATAGGAGCAAAAATATCGTGCATCAAAAATCTGTGTGAAGAAGGATGAGACCTTCTAGACCCACCTGATTTTGTAGGCTCTTAACCAAAGCAAATTCTGAACTGTTGCATTTTCCCAGTGAGAGTGGTCAAATACTGGAATAAGTAGCCTAGAGACATTCTGGTTCCCATCTGTAGATGTACTCAAAACCAGGCTGGACACAGTGCAGGGTGACCTGCCCCAGGTGACTCCACTTGAGCAGGACCCTTGGATTAGAGGAACTTGAGGGTATTCCTTCCAACTCTAGGGATTCTGTGATTATTGGAAAACTCTGCTGAAAAAAAACAGGTCTTTTTGTTTCACCATCAACAAATCTCTTTGTTATTTTTGCATTTTAGACATAATGGAATTCACAGTATGAGTAAGGGTTGGTGTTTTCTTTTATTTTGGTAGGTTTATTACACTTGTATTTGATCTAAAAGTCAAACTGCTCCCATTAAAGGCCTACCGGGTACTGCAGTGCTGGGAGTGTTCCCCCCAGGTTTGCTAGGTTTTTTTCTTCCCATGGAATTTTGTAAACAAAATTAGGGGCACTTCTTCAGTGGCTTGCTTTCATACTGGGGAAAAATTAAGATATTCTTGCCTCTGATCTGGTAATAATGGTGGCATATCTGGTTGTGTTGCAATGAGAACTGATCATTGGTATTGAGGCAACCACTTCCTTTTATGAGTTGCAGAATTCCATTCATTTTTCACTTGTCTGGTTTTGATTTCAGATGCAGTTACAGATATGGTAAATGATGCATAAACAAAACTATGCTGAAGCTCTTCAGCTTTTAGATTACTTTTTTCTCTGTTTTAAGTATTTAATACAGCACTGTCTTCTTTAAGTTTTGGGGGGGTTTATCTTTTCCTTGTTATGAGTACCATTCTCCAACCTCAAACATGTTGACCAATATGCTGCATGAGGCTCAGTTTCTGAAGAAGTTATTCTGGGGATTGTAGTCCATTAAAAGCTTGGGATTTGGAGTCTGGACAATTTTTTGAAGCCAAGAAGGTAAAGAAGAAAAAAAAAGAAAAAGGTAGGCTTTTCCATTCAAGATTTGGCACAAGCTGCACAGGAATACTTCTTGTAGATCAAGTAGTTTTCACTAGGTACTGAACAAGTGAATCTGCTCTCAAAAGGAAAAAAAAAAAAAACCCAAAAAATTAACAACAACAAAAACCCCACCCAAAAAAGCAAACCCCAGAGTTGCAGGCTCTGGGGAGAAGAAAACTGCCAGCAAATCATGAGGCTCTCCTAGGGTGTCTGGAAAGACAGTGTGATATGAGGGTTCTGTGTGCATTGTTTGAGGGAGGTAGGTTTGGAGACTGCCTCCTTCCAAGTGGACGTAGAATTTTGGAGTCAAAATATTTTCAGCTCTGGCAGAAAATTGCTTTATTTAGATAGAGAAGTGCTACAGGAAATAATAAACCCTACCCTAAATTAGTCATGCTTTTGGTGGAATTTGGTGTAGTGCAGAGCTTCTGAATGCTAACCTTTCATCTGTTCCCTTGCTGGATAAGGAAGTTTATGATGATGTTGTAATGTTAAGCAAAATGTTTGTAGTAATTTTAAATACCTGCTAAATGAGAACAGTGCTCGTTGGCTGCAGACCAGGCCTCTACTCTGTGATGAGAATTGTTTGTTTAAGAGTTCTCAATATGTAGTTGTAATTCAGGATTTCCTCTCAATGGGAAAGTATTTTAATGTGTGTGAAAATAAATAAGGAACTCTGAAACTAGGAGCTGATGGCCTGGTTTCCTATCAATAAATGAGACTAGTGATCAGATCCCTATTAGTCCTTCCACCACCTTCTTTCATCTCTTCCACCTCTGGTTTTGTCTAAACCATTGTTATTTTTAGCTCTCTGCTGAAAAGATCAAAGTTGCAAATACTAATTCCCCATTCATAAGTTCTATGAAAAGAAGCAAGTGGAAGAGAAAAAGCTCTAGATTTAGCACTGGGTGTGTTACAGCTCTGTTCCAGCATCCTGCTTGGCAGCAGCCAGCCCTGCAGGAGCTGCCGCTCGGCCGGTGGGGTGTCGGGGTTGTGAGGCAGCAGCAGCCGGGGTGGTGGGACTGAAGAAGGGTCCCAGGTGTGAATCTGGAGGCCACAGCTTGTTGGCCTTACTGCCTGCTCAACTTTGTTTGCCAGTGCAGGGGAAGGCAGTCCCACCTTCCTGTCCATAGCTGTGCAATGGGTGATGTGTGTTTCTAAGGGTAAAGAGCTGTAAGAAGGAATTTCACGTATAACATATGCATGCCAGAGATGCTGGAGAAAAAGCAGTGTGCCTCTGGAGAAAGGGCAGGTTCTGAAAGGAAAAGAATAGCTTGAGGCATTTTCAAACAGCAGTTTGGACTTCTGGAGTGTTGTTGTAGCCAGGGCACCTGGTAGCATGTGGATAATGGTAACAAATGCACTTCTGATAGGAAGTAAGGCTTTTAGGTTGCTTTTAACAAAACCTGTTTGGAGATGGATATTGTTTGTAAATTACTTTTGTTTTATCTCGAGAGTGGTGATTGCAATCAAGGCAATCTGACCATGCAATCTTTTTTTTCTTTGGAAGCTTTTAAATAGTGGTGATTTTCAGTTAAGGAGCAGTGCTTCAGAAAAGTGTGTCTTTAAATGCTGTTTTGCATAGCTCTAAAGGTTAATCTTCGTGATTTGTCTAAAAGAGGTGTTAAATGTGGGAACTTTGGATCCTTTTCTGGAGGAACTTCTGCTTAAAATTACTTCTGTCTTGTTAAAGCCAATTATTTAAAATCACCCCCCTGTAGCTGAAATAAATGGGACTCCAGAATAAATGGTTGCAGCCCGAGGGAAGAGCTTCAGCCTTGGCTCATTTTAACTGTGCCCATAGTGTTTGTCAGTGATATTGTTCACTCTCCTGTAATTGAATTGCTCTGCCAGGATCAAATGAAAAAGTGCCCACAGAAGTGAAGAGTTTAACAAGGTAACCATGTATACATGGTAATTTCTGTTGTAATATTTGATGTTTGTGATGGTTGAACATTTCAGAGGGGGAAAGCAAATGATTATTTGAGAGTTTGTTTGAAATCGAGATTCCAGAGCTGTATTGAGCACACAGCTGACTCGAAGAAATAAAATATTCAACCAATTGTTTAAAATGTTTAAGAGCAAACACTAGGGAAGGTCAGCTGCTTTTAAAAGCAGACTTGAATTCAAAAAGCTTGAGATGCATGTAGTGTAATACACTAAGCCATGTCACAACCAGTTCAGTCTTATAAGCGAAATACAGTTGGGAAGGCTGGATCTGCACAGATGTGCTATGAAAAATTACAGCAAATCAATAAAGATAGCAAGTCAGTGCATATAAATTAAAAGCCCTGCAAGGATGTTTGTTTTGAGAAGTAAATGGTGGTGTTGTAGTGCTGTAGCTTAACTTGAAGCAGAAATTAATGCTTAAAAAAAACCTCAAAAAATTTTTACAATGTAGATTTTGAATTGAAGTTCCTGAAAGATTTCAACTTGTTGTCTTTATTGAGATTTACAGGTTGGAGTTATTGGAGAGAAAAGACAGCTAAGGGTAAATTTCCTTCTAAATAAAATTCTTTCTAAACTAGGAATATGGTAGAATTTTAATCTTGTTTAAGGAAGTTAAAAATTCTGTATAAGCCTGTTAGTGTTTA
This sequence comes from Phylloscopus whistleri, assembly GCA_017589585.1. Taxonomy (NCBI): domain Eukaryota; kingdom Metazoa; phylum Chordata; class Aves; order Passeriformes; family Phylloscopidae; genus Phylloscopus; species Phylloscopus whistleri. Next base: position 593,471 of record JADMLD010001549.1, read on the forward strand.
GTAAAGCTACATCCTATCCCAGCTTTTATGTTTAGAGATGAAAATAATTATTTTCTTGGAAAGTAATGCAAAGTCCAGAGAAACAGAAGGGAAATAATTTAAGTAAAAAGAATGCCTCCTAAAATTAAGAAAGCTCTTTTTCAAAGGTCTCTTTCATAAGATGTAAAACTTAAACCCAAAGCAAAAAAAGCACCAAAACTAGCCCCCATCAGTAAAACACGAACAGTAAAACACAAACTTCCAGAAAACCTAAGCTGATCTTCAGGCCAGTGCTCCATTGTACCTGCATCATGTACTTCCAGCATGTCTTGTAACACCTTGGAGCTGGGAGCTCACTGCAGTGTTACTGCACATAACCAGCATGAATTTACAACTCCACAGGTACAGTGTATTGTACTTGGTATTCAAATCCTGGCTTGTGATACCTAACCTAAAGTTGCTCAGAAAGAGACAGGCTTTGTGGGACAAGAGCTAAGTGTAGGGTTTTCTGTGTTTTCAAGCCCTTTTGTTTGGAGAAGAGGCAGGCCAGTGAATTTGGAGACTTCAGCATCAGATGTTCCTTTGATTGTCCTGCACGTAGTCTTACGAGGAGGCATCCAGAGGAGGAGCAATTGGCTGTGGTGACATTTTATAGCTGTGAGGAAGCTGCAGAGCTGTGAAAAAAGGGCATATTATGGGTGCAAAAAGGATGAAACAAAAGCTGTTTTGTGATGTCCTTTCTTTGAATTTTGTTAGTAAGATGGCTCAGAAGAGAACCCAACCTGTGGTGTTCTTCAGGTATGGCTTTGTCTACTCTTGGATAGCAAAGTGGCTGTTGAGCTTAAACCCTGGTTTTGCTGATAACAGTATTTTCAGAAATGCCCCTCACTTTGAGAACCAGGGAGATTTTCTCTAGCCCTCTCTGCCTTGTAGCACCAAATCTTGATGGTACCCACAAGAACACATGATCAAGCACAGGAGGTGAGCTGTGGTGCTTGCCATTCAGGTATTTGTGTCCAGTGGCAAATAAAGATAACTTCCTTAGTTTAATTGATTCTCAAATAAAGATTTTGTATCAGACCCCATGACAAGCAAGGAGCCTGCAGCCACACAAGCATCACAGTTAGCAGATGCAAGATGAGTTTGTGTGCTGCAGTTACTCTGTTTGTGACCAGGACATGAACTGTGTGTCATAATTCTTCTAAGACTTTGGAAATACCAAGTCTCTATCAATACGTGGGACACCATATATGATCTTAAGCATTTGTAATTCTTAAATAAGTTTCTGCATTCCCATTTTGCACCCCAAATGTAAAATTAGCCCAACAGTGTGTCTTTCTTCCCTTGTTGCTCACCTGTGTAATGTTCTCCTGCAGACTCTGTTCCTCTTTTTGGCTGTTTCTTTTTTTAACTTAGGTTTTGTTTTGTGTTATTGTGAATGTGTAGGGGTTTCATGTGGAGGTTTTTATCTTTTTTTTTTTTTTTCTGGAGTCAGTGAATCAGGAATATCTTTCACATCCGCCCCTGTGAGCTTACCCAAGGCAGATGAACAAAGATCTCTTGTTGTACGCAGCTTTCTCAACAACTCAGGGCACTGTTAATATTGCCCTGTCAAATCAATTTATTTCAGAAAGAGAAGCAGCACCTGTCAGGGGAGTACAGTGTCTGATAAGCAAGGGTGCTTCGGGGGAGCTGGCCAAGCTTCAGACGCCAAGCTTCATTGCCTGCCCCATCACCTGAAAACTTCTCGTTTTCTACGCTCCACACTAACATGTTACACTGGATACAGTCCTGCTCCAAGCAGGCATTTCACAAGGGCTGGGGAATTCACCACAGAACAGCCTGTTACATTTTAGTTATCCATGTCTGAGGTACATGTCGATGGGAGTTGAAAAATATATTTTAAAGTTCACCTTAGGTTATAGTATCTGGTGTGCGCCAGCTTTCTTTTTTCAATAAAATCACTTCTCAGGGAGTCTGAATTGCCTTTGGTCTGACTCTACACAGTGGCTCGCTAAAATACTCCATCCATTATCTTTCCTGCTTGCTTGGGTTCCTCTCTGTGCTCATGCTTGTGTGTCTTCAGAGGAAGGTGAGAATTTTTCTTTGAAAAGAGAGTACTTTGCAGCATGACTAAACTTGAAATAATAAGAAAATTTTCTCTGAACGGTTGCTGATAAGTAGTTTCCTTGAGACTGAATCAGGATTCTGTCGTGTTACAGGAAGCATTGAGGGAGTGGGAACAGTTCAATAATGAAGGAAACATTAGTCTCGGTTCATCAGGTGTGCTTGTTACTGTTGCCATGAGGGCTCACACTGAGACTGGGCCTCTTTGGGTCATCCCAACTCTGTCTTCTGGAGGCGAGGGCATCTTCGAGATGAACATTACACTGATGAATTCCTCTGATTCTACATTAGAACTGTGAAAAGCCTGTGTGGGGTTGAATTGTCAGTCATGGTGGCTGTCATTGGCAAAAATGCTTTTAACTCATCCAGTTGAAGTAAAATACTCCATGGTGTCAAGATCTCCAAGAACCCTGGGCTCCAAGAAACCTGGGTCAGGCTGTGCTTTTGAGGGGCCTTTCCAGCCTTTTTTTTTTTTTTTCTAAATTTGTTTGTTTGGGGTTGTTTGTTTTGTGGCTTTTTTGTTGTTGTTGCTGGGTTTTTTTATTCCCCGTTGTGGTTGGCTGCTGTTGGAGTTTGTCTTCAGTGTGGCAGGCAAGGAGGCCCCTGTAGCAATGACCTCCCAAAGCACCAGTAGGGAAGCTGCTGTTGCAGTTGTGTGGCTTGTGATACTTGGGCTTGTCTGATCAATAGGGTTTGGTTTGAAAATCTGCCAATGGATTACAGAGCCTGTAGTGTTTGCTGCTTAGTGCTAACAGATAATCCCTGTGTTTAAGAGAATGTTTTTCTTTAGGTTAATTTATTTGAGTGAACATTCAAACAAAGTTAAAAAGAAAAAAAACCACCCCACCAAAATGTCAAAGCCTAAGCCAAACCTGTTATAAAATACTTGCCTCAAAAAGAAAAAAAACACCCCTCCCTGATCAAAAATGGCTGTTCTCAGTCCATTCACTTCAGGATTGCTCTGAAACAAAACAACTCTGGCTTTGGTCCAAAATCAATCTATGAATGTGCCAAAAATGTGATAAATGTTAATCAAATGTAATGTAGTGAATCAGCTGTGACATTTTATTATGGAAATTAAACATCATGCAAAACCTTGCCTAAGGAAAATAAATTGTCAGGGAAAATACTAATTTTCATGTGATAATTAAGTTTTCTTTTCCTTTCATTTCCATGTCTAGAAACGTTTCAGTTTCACTTTTTATAACAGGCATTTGGTATGAAAGCCATTTCAAGCAGGATTTAATTTATGGAATTGAAAAGAATCGCCTCTCCCACTTAATTGCAGGAAAACAGAACTGATGTAGGGAATGGTGGTGCTGTTTTGAGGGTCAAAAATATCTAAAAGATTGAAAAATCAACTTGCACTTTACCACAGCCCTTCTAAGGAATTATGCTGCTGTCCATATGTATGATGCCATATGTCCATGCTGTATGATGCCTGTTTTCCTTGCCAGTTCAGGAAGAATCTTGAGTGTGGGCATATTGTACCTGTAATGAAATGCTCCTACAACTTGTCCCCTCAGGGAGAGCCTCAGTGGATGGTGGGCTTGTTTTAGGGACATAGTCCTAAGTGTGAAATATTAATAATGAAACTGTATTTTTGCTGGGTGGGCCCGGTGGATTTGCCTTCAAGGTCTTTAGTTTGTGGGTCTGTATGGAATCAGAAGGGATCTCTCTGGCAGACTGTGTCTGGTGTGATGTGTTCAAAAGCATAAGGCAAACCCCTTTGTAAACTGCCCAAGTTCTGTGAGCAAAAAATGTCTCCTGCATTTTCCCTTTTTATAATCATCCTTCCCAATTTCCATCACATCTGCATTCCCAGCCAACCATGATCATTGTTATGGTTAGTTGTTGTTTGGTTACATTTGTTTTGGTGCAGCATTTTTCACCACATTGTAAGTAACAATAAGATCCCTTCTTGGGTGTCATTTTGCCAGCCCAGGCAGGCCCAGTTCTTTGCATTGACACCGGTGAGACAGCGTCTCTCTTTGTGCAACTTTTCTGTGTCTGGTTGGTTTGAATTTGCCTTTCCTGAAAATGAGTGGCTCCTACTTTGCACACCATGTCAGAAATGGTCTAATTCCAAGTAAGATTTAGAGAGTAGTGTTGAAGAGATGATCCTTATTTTGTCTGAGCACTTCTATTTGGATTATCTTTATTTTTACATCCTGAAGTAACATTTGCCAGTTTAGTGGTTGTATCACAACCACTTGTGGCCAGCTGTAACAGAATTTCCTCTTCATTTCCATCTGGTAAAACTCATAGCAGCATGCAGAAGTTTTTATCAGTCTCCAAGCACGTGACCCACCACTCTTTTTTCACTGAATTTTTTCTGTAGCTGTTACTCATCAAACCTGTGTGATCTTTTCCATAGGTTAGTCCAGTCCCCCTGCCTTGGCAGGATTTCTCAGCTTGGAGCTGTCATCCAACAGATTTCATCAGTGCAGCTTTACCTTTTGTGTAAGTGCTGCTCATTAAAATACTAGGTCAGATTGGTGTCACAGTTTGTCCTTGACATGACAGTCCCCAGTAATAACCTCTGTTGCAGCTTGACTTTATTCCTTGACACTACTAATAACACAGATGTTTTGAGTGGATTTCTTGGGAATATTCCAGGGTACTTAATATTTTATCACTTTCAAATTGCAGTGGACAAAAGCTTTACTGTATTTAGGATGGTGTGCTCAGTTTTAATAATATTGTTTCATTATAAAGTAAATGTATAGTAAAGGTATTCAGTGCAAGAGTATCTCTGAAATTGGCTTTTAAATAAATAGTCCTGCTAGTCAAATGAAACACTTGCACTGCACCTGTGATACTAAATAACATGAGCAATGTCCTGACAGCCCAACAATGTTATGTTCCACTAGACAGATGTGTTAAGGATCTCTTGATTTTGGCTGGCATAAGCAGGGCTAAACAGGCATGGCATGTAATTTTGGAAAAAGCTGAGTGCACTCAAATGGTGCCGCTTGGCCAGTTCTGATTAAACTAGCACTGGCATCCACATTAGTTAAGGCTGAGTTTTCATACCACAGGACCTTGGTTCATGGTTCTTTCCCTAACCTTTCCCATCCTCCAGCTGCAAATGTTGTGGACTATTATTTTTGACACAACACAGTTTATATGTTGTATTTTGGCATTATCTCATTGTCTTGATCTGCCTGATTCAACTAAAGTCTCAAAACCAAAACACCATTACAGAATTTAATACCTCAGGTCAGATCATCCTGTGCAAGTTCTCTTTAGATTTTGAGTCATGAGGCATCTTAGAGGAATGCATTTTGCTTAGTCAAGATATTTGTAAAACTCATGGACTTGAATTCTTTCATCCTTCAAACATCTGATCTTGCTATTCTCTGATTCCCTTAAGCACAAAGTGAAGATTCCAGTCCTTGTATTGGTTCTTCCATCTTCCTTGTCCTTAGCAGGACATCACAATTGCTTATGGTCTGATAATGCACTTGTGCTGTGCATGTGGGCTTCTCTGGAAGCTTTAGTTGCAACTCTGGTGAGATAAGCAGTGAATGTGAACAGAGAGAGGGCATCCAAGCTCTCCAACTAGTTTGTGAATTATTGGAATAGAGGGGAAGGAAAAGAGGAACAGAGAAAGCATCTATTGAGGATTGCAGTGCAGCTTACCAGCAGTTCTACTGGAGCTCTGGTTTCTTTATCCAGGAGACATGTAACATTTCATGGTAGTTGCTAGTGCCTGATTAAGCATCAGAAAGTTCTATGCAGTTTATAAAACAAGATTTTCCATCGTAGTATTACATTTTGTATCATTTTTGAACATGACATTTTTCACACTGAAGAGGAAAAGATGTTGAAAATGGATCTTTGCTACATTCTTCTTTGTTGTATTACTTTTGTTTCCCTGTAAGCCCTCTGTTTCATGCCTGATACAGTTATTTGGGAAGTTTTTTTCTGAAAGTCTTCTGCTCTGAGGAAAGGCATTTGGAGGCTTGGTGTGGCAGTCTAACTTGATAGAGTATTTTTGGCCTTCTGTCACACAGAATGCAGAGAGCCTTTCCCATAAAACCTAGTTGTGTAGCCCATCATCTCTTTAAGACTGAATAATTTATGTTGACAATGCTCCTCGTCTACACTATAAAGAATCAGTACTTTGAGACAAAGCTGCTGATGTTCCTGTAGGTTCTTTGGATTTAGGTCTGTCAGCAAAGTATGACTGCACAGTGAGTGATTGCTGGTTGCATTTGGAATGCTTAAATATAATTTTGTTTTATTAATACAGGTGATCTGTCACAGCTTGTCCACTATACCTTCACAAAGTCAGTGTTTTGACATTCTCCAGACTGGTATCTGTAAATATCTGGTAAGTACCATTTTGTCTTCTACGTTAAAACTTCCTTGTGATAAATTCGCTAACGGTCTCATTAATCCTCAAATCCACTTATCCT